>OZ017738.1:252729238-253329238 GCA_963969285.1 Odontomyia ornata
CTACCAAAATATAGCACATCGGTTAAGAAATCAAGCCACAGCAATGCCATGAAGAGAAAAACTTCCATAACCTGCCCCCAAATATACAAGGAACCTTATGAAAATTAGTATTCTTATGAAAAGTACTACAAATTTGTATTTACCGTAAACAGACTAGCAGCTACGTAATGAGACCAAAATTTTGATAAACGAATAGAAATTGTGGCTACAGTGAACGATTCAAGCCAGAGGCCTGACAAGGAAATTAACGTATTTTAGACAAATACTTGTTTATGCCTCCTAAGCGTCATAAAAATTAGTATTTTCATGGGAATTACTACATATTGGCACTTGAAGCAAACTAAACAAACGCAACTATAAGATAAGACCAAAATTTCAACAATCGAATTAAAATTACGGGCACAGTAAGCAATCAAAGCTGAAAATCTGAATCAAAACTGCACGTGTTCTAGAAACAGCCATTTCTAGATATTTGCCTAAAACATGTTCCGACCACCAAAACCTTAGTTTGCGTTAGGCTTTTGAATTAAAACGTAAAAACGCGAAATTCGCACGTTCATGGGCAGAAAAAGCGATTTAAAGTTTTGGCTGGTTGACACGTGAAAAATTGGGATTTTTTTGCGTTTCAACCACCAAACCCGCCCTTAAAATTTTGCCAAATACCACAAATTTATACTGTTTGGAAAATTCAGAATCTGATCTATTCATTAACACCAAAATATAGCACATCGGTTTAAAAATCAAGCCACAGCAATTCCATAAAGGGCAAAAGTTTCCATAACCTGCCCCCAAAAATATAAAGAACCTTATAAAAATTAGTATTCTTATGAAAAGTATTACAAATTTGGATTTGCCGTAACCAACATACTGGCAGCTACAAAATGAGACCAAAATTTTGATAATCGAATATAAATTGTGGCTACAGTGAACGATTCAAGCCAGAGGCCTGACAAGGAAATTGACGTATTTTAGACAAAGACATATCTATGCTTCCTAAGCGTCATAAAAATAAGTATTTTTATGCAAATTACTAAATATTTGCACTTGACGCAAACTAAACGAGCTCAACTATTAGATAAGTTCAAAATTTCAACAATCGGATTAAAATTACGGGCACAGTAAGCAATCAAAGCTGAAAGGGATTTCTACGTCTAGCACTCGTTGCGTGTAGACGTGTTTTTAATTCGCTCCTGTCAAGAATTTTTATATATTAAAATAATTTTTAGAAACGTCAATTAGAAAGTAATTTTATAAAGAAACTTATTACATCGTCGAACTATTCGAACAATTTATCGAGTATCTGGACTTTACCTGCGAGAAAGTTTCAAGAAAGAAGAAAAGTTTTTTTCACCGGGGGGATGGAGGAGCCCGACGGCTTCTCACCGCTGGGGGACCCAGAACCAGGCATTTCAAAAATTACAAATGATAAAATAAACAAGCGGAAAAATGAACAAGACAATTGTGAGCATGGAACGCGTATTACGCTTCCCAGCGAAGATTATGAAAAAGTAACCAGAGAGAATGCAAGGGTTACGAAACTAAATGATAAATTAAAACTCCGGATACAGAGTTTGGAAGATATGGTTCGGACGTTGTCAAATGGAAGCAAACCAAAAGCGAAGCCACAGAATACGTCCGGGAAAGAAAAGCCGATATTAACTAATAAGAATGAAAAACAGGAAGCAACAACAATAAGCAAGACCAACGAGAAAGCAGTGCCAATATATAAAACGGAATCGCAAGGTATGAGCAAGACAATCCATGATGCTGAAAATATCCTGAGCGCAGGAGGAGCGAACGCCAGCGCCAATTATTATGCGGTGCTGTCTGCCATGAACGAATAAATGGACATCGAGATAGAGAGCAACGATAACATAGGTAATATTGATAGCAGTAATAATTTCATTAAATATTTAAAATTAAAAAATAAGCAAAAGGAGAAGAAGCCAACCGGTGTGTCTGCTGGTTTTCCTAATAAAATTAATAAGGTAAATGAAAAAGTTTCTTCAATAAACGTTTTTGGGCAGCGTGGAGGAGATATGGTTCGGTAATGGGCAGCCGAACATAAAAACGAGCACTTCGAAGTTAAAAGAGTGGCCGCTGATAATCTCTCGATTAAGACAAAGACACTGGCTGACTTCAAACTGGCGAAAGATGCTCTTAATAGTGTCCAAGCTCCCCACTTCACATATACGCCAAAGGCGGAAAAAATCAGACCTTCCTGTTGAAGGGCTTGGACTGTGGAGAGAATACAGTTGATCTCCTTGAAATGTTGCAGGAAGCAGCACCAGCTGTTAAGTTCATGTGTGTGAAAAATTTTGCTACAAGGAGATCAACTGTAGAAGGTAAAATATTACCATTTTATTTAGTCCAAATTTCCAACGACAGCAGCCCGAGTGCCCTCCAACAGGTAAGGTACTTAAACTTTAGAGTTGTGAGATGGGAACGCCTCCAAAAAACTGAGGTCAACCAGTGTTACAAGTGTCAAGGATTCGGTCATTCGGCTGCCAATTGTGCAATGCACTATCGTTGTGTTAAGTGCAAAGATATCCACGCCCCTGGTGAATGCAAATTGGCTCAGATGGAGCCAAAAGAAAAATTATATTGTGTTAATTTCGGTATATTTGGTCATCCAGCATCATACCGAGGATGCCCTCGGTATGCAGATGCAAGAGCTAAATTTTCCCCAAAGCAAACCAAAGTGAATCACAATCTGTTACCTCCCAACTTCATCAAACCCGGGGTATAATTTGCACTTGCTGCCAGAGGACCAGCAGACAACAATATAAATAAAACAAATAGTGTAAGTGGCAATAATGAGCTGCTTCTTAAAATCTACCAGCAACTTGAATCGCTTTCAGACAGAATTAATAAGTAAGACCAAAAAATCAATTTCGTTTTCGACGTTTAGGCCAACATGCTCCAAAATAGTTTGTCAACCAGTCACATTCCCATGGATAGGATTCGTCTCATCTCAATCAACGTCAACTCTATTGTTACTAAACATCGGTGTGATTATCTCCTTGAATTCATTGTTAAGCAAAAGCCTGACATCATGCTTCTCACCGAAACCCACCTCAATCCATGGCACTCCATGACATTCAAGGATTTTAAGAAACGATAGGGTAATATGTGATGGGAGAGGTGGCACCGGGATATTGGTTCGAAGACCCTATCGTTTCCAAAATATTGAAAAAGTCGAATTCAAAAGCTTTGAATCTCTTGAAGTGTCCGTTATCAAAATTTCACTGCCAGGTGGGGATAACCTCTTCGTTATCTCTGCCTATGCAACTGGTGGAACTGTTCTCAGGCTCAAGGAGGAACTCAATTTCTTGTTTGAAATACTCGAATTGAACAGGCTGCATAGCTATTATATTCTTGCTGGTGACCTGAACGCCAAGCATACATCATGGCTGAACGCTACCAATAATCCAAGAGGTGTATTCCTGAAATCGTGGATAACAGAGAACCAGATTGAATACAGGTGCAATTTAGATGGGTCGGAGTTCCCAACATACCCTAGGACAAATTCATATTTGGACCTCTGCATTGCCGACGCAAGACGCGAATTCAACTTTAATAGTCCTCAACGGAAACTGCAGGTGCTTCCTTATGATAGCGACCATAACGCAATCGTAATGGAAATCAATCATCAAAGGGATGATTTCTTCCTCATTCCAGTCCAACACGAAAATCATCGGTTGAACTTCAAAAAAACAGACTGGGTAAAGTTTCAAAAGAAGTTTAATCAGGAGTACCAGAAGCAATGTCCCCCTTCTGATGGTGGCAACTCTTGCTCAATGGTTCTTAATGACAGGAATCTAACTAACGTTGAAATAGATGTCTATTTGTCGAAGTTAGAGAAGCTGACGTTGGAAACGATTGAGAAAGTAGTTCCCAAGATAAAACATCGAAACAATATGGAAGGATATGAGACACCAACCATCGCAATGTTGAAAAGATTGAAAAGCCTTCTTCTCACACGCGTCAACAATATTTATCGACGATTTTTGGACTATAACCATCCCTCGTTGTCTTTGTTGAAATTACATCTGAGGAATGTCCGGAACTTAATCCGGTCATACTTCAGGAGTGAGGTCAGCAATCAATGGGCGGAAAAATTGAGGGGTATTAGCCCACAGGGCCTAGACGGCGTGTTTGCGAAAGTGAATAGCATATTCCGCAAGAAGTCTCGAGTGAAGGTATCGAATCTTGTAGTCACTGGTGATGAGATAAATCTTCTCGATAGGGCTGGTATCGAAATTGATAGTACGACTCCGGATAGAAATGGAAACAGGATCATTTGTGAAGGATTGGATAAACTTGCCCTGATTGGAACACATTTTGAATTGGTTTATCTACCAAACCCTGAGAGAGGGAATGAAATAGTTTCAGAGATCGTTGAAGCAAAAGTTTCCGACTTCAAATCAAGCCTGAACGGCCAATCAATTCTTCATTTCAATGAAACATTAACATCTGACCTCATACCGAGCTTGAATCTTATTGATTATTTTGTCAGCTATGAAGACTTGTGTCTCATATTTCGCAGGATAAACATCAAGAAATCATGTGGTACTGATGGTATCCCAAATGTAGTTCTCCGACATTTGCCGGAGTTTGCTATTAGGAATTATTGCATAGTGTTCAACAACATGTTGAGCAATTCATATTTCCCAAATGAGTGAAAAAAGGCTAAGGTATTTCCAATCTTGAAGAAAGGAAAAGAATCTTGATGCCCGAAAAGCTATCGCCCAATCAGCTTGCTGCCTAACATCAGCAAGGTGTTTGAAGTGATACTCAACAGAGCATTAAACGCCCACATTGAGGAAAATGAGTTGATGCCGAATTGCCAATTTGGTTTTAGTGCCAGGCATTCGACCACACATGCAATAACGAAAGTAACCTCAGACATCTGTTGGAAACTAAATAAGAGATAATGTGTTGGAGCATGTCTCATTGATATGGAGAAAGCCTTCGATACGGTGTGGTGAGATGGCCTAGTTTTTAAACTCCTTCAGGACAAGTTCCCCAGACACCTTGTCGCCATGATGTGTAATATATTGTACGGGAAATCGTTTGTCGTAACTGATGGAAATCTGACAACAATGCGCGAGTTCAAGGTCTTGAATGGTCTACAGCAGGAAACAGTTACTGCACCTCTGCTCTTTTCAATCTTCATTCGCAAGCTCAATAGCTTTGATTTTAACGTCTTGCCAACGCGATCATTGGTAGCGTTTGCTGATGATCTGATCATCTATACGGCAGACCGAAAAGCTACAATAGTTCTGAGCAATCTCCAAAAAATGTTCAATGATGTACAGCTGTACACTGACAATTGACGAATGAAAATCAATGCGCAAAAGTGTGAACCAATCTTGTTTCGAACAACTCTGCAGGGGGTCAGTCAAGACCTGAAACGTAATTGGAAAGATTTCCACATCATGGTTGGTAAGGGTAGTTCAGAACGGATTCCACATAAATCCTGTGTTCGATACCACGGTGTTTATCTCGATCAGTATCTGTACTATACTGAACATGCGATAATCATGCTCAGTAAGGCACAAAAAGTAGTCATGGCCCTTCGAAGGCTCTTTCATTCCAGAAACATTCATCAAAAGGTCAAAATTATCTGTTACAAGACACTGGTCAGACCAGTTTTGAAATATGGATGTCAGATCTGGTACAACCAGAGCGCTAGTACTATGGAAAAATTAAGGGTTTTCGAAAGGAAATGTCTTCGTGCATGTACTGGTTTGTACAGAAAGCCTGAGACGGATTGGAAACATTATATATCGAACAGAAAAATCTATCAAACTGCTGAAGTGACCAGGGTCGATATCTTCATATTGAAACTTCTTCGGAATCATATCGCTAGATCTGTGACTGTGAGTGAAAACCCTTGGATTTCACAGCCGTTCCACCCCACAGATGGGTATATAGCGACTTGCCTCGCTACTGACTTCATTCCTCCAGAAGCATTCGGGCATTTGGACATGAATGGATATGTTTTTGATTTGGACGGTGTCCCAGTCATATATCACATATATCGACGGGCCACCGATAAGAAGATAAAATATCCTCCTAATTTGAGTTCACGAGACCAACGGTTCCAATGGAGATACGCATTTCCTAGATTCGTTAAAGCTGATCGAGTTGAGACGGCGCAATCCAGGTATTGGTGGCTGAATGACAATGTCTAAATTATTCCTGTTTATTTTCAGTTTTGGTGTTTTTCGTTATTTCGTTTTTTTAGTTTCAGCTCATTATTGCTACATTTAGTGTTGTTGTTTATTTTTGTGAAAAATTAGGTATGGGTTAGGTTTATATTATGTTTATTATATTAGGTTAGAGATAAGGTCAAACGCTAAGGTTAGGAACATTGTTATAGATTTTTTTAGTATAAGATAAAGTTTATGATGCCATTTATTAGAATTAAGTTAAAACATATTAGGTGTAGGATCAAAGTTCACTGTAGTGTCAAGATGATAAATAATTTTAGAATAGTGTTCGTTGGTCTTTTCTCCTTTTTCCAATTGAATTTTAAAAATATGTAACAATATGCATTGATTTGAATTTGCTATAGTTTTTTTTTTTGAAATGTGTCTAATGATAACGTACAAACTTAGAGAGCCATTTGGGCCATTAAGTTTTTTATTGTTATTATTTGGATTTTGCTTTATATTCTTTTAAAATTTATAACAATTAGTATACAAATAAAGCGTTTTTGACTTTGACTTTGATCAAAGCTGAAAATCTGAACAAAAACTGCATGTGTTCTAGGAACAGCCATTTCTAGATATTTTGCCTAGAACATATTCCGACCACCAAAACCTTAGCTTGGGTGAAGCTTTTAAATTCAAACGTAAAAACGCGAAATTCGCATGTGTAAGGGGAGAAAAAGCGATTTAAAGTTTTGGCTAGTTGACACGTGCAAAATTGGGATTTTTTTTGGATTTCAACCACCAAGTCCGCCCTTAAACTTTTTCAGTAAACCACAAATTTATACGTTTTAGAAAATTCAGACGCTGATCTATTCACTCACACCAAAACATATCACATCGGTTGAAAAATCAAGCCACAGCAATGCCATGAAGGGAAAGAGTTTCCATAACCCACCCTCAAAAATATATGGAACCTTGTAAAAATTAGTATTATTATGGAAAGTACTACAAACCTGTATTTGCCGTAAACAACAGACTGGCAGCTAAAAAATGCGACCAAAATTTTGATAATCGAATAGAAATTGTGGCTACAGTGAACGATTCAAGCCAGAGGTCTGACAAGGAAATTGACTTATTTTAGACAAATACATGTCTATGCCTCCTAAACGTCATTAAAAATTGGTCTTTTCATGCAAATTGCTACATATTTGCACTTGACGCGAACTAAACAAACGCAACTATAAGAAAGGACCAAAATTACAACAATCGGATTAAAATTACGGGCATAGTAAGCAATCAAAGCTGAAAATCTGCACAAAAACTGCACGTGTTCTAGGAACAGCCATTTCTAGATATTTTGCCTAAAACATGTTCCGATTTATTTTTAAATTAAAACGTCAAAACGTGAAATTCGCACGTTTAAGGGGAGTAAAGCGATTTAAAATTTTGGCTGGTTGACACGTGAACAATTGGGATTTTTTTGGTTTTCAACCACCAAACCCGCCCTTAAACTTTTGCGAAATACGACAAAGTTATACTTTTTGGAAAATCTAATCACTGATCTATTCACTGACACCAAAATATAGACCATCGGTTGAAAAATCAAGCCACAGTAATGCCATGAAGGGAAAAAGTTGCTATAACCTGCCCCCAAAAATACCCGGAACCTTATAAAAATTAGTAATCTTATCAAAAATACCTAAAAATTTACATTTGGCATAAACAAAAGACTGGCAGCTACAAAATGAGACCAAAACTTTGATAATCGAATAGAAATTGTGACTACAGTGAACGATTCAGGCCAGAGCCCTGGCAAGGAAATTGACGTATTTTAGACAAATACATGACTATGCCTCCTAAGCGTCATAAAAATAAGTATTTTCATGCAAATTGCTACATATTTGCACTTGACGCAAACTAAACAAACGCAATTATAAGACAAGACCAAAATTTCAACAATCGGCTTAAAATTACGGGCAGAGTAAGCAATCAAAGCTGAAAATCTGCACAAAAACTGCAAGTGTTCTAGAAACAGCCATTTCCAGATATTTTGCCTAAAACATGTCCGGACCACCAAAACCTTAGGTTGGGTTAAGCTTTTGAATTAGAACGTAAAAACACGAAATTCGCACGTATAAGGGGAGAAAAAGTGATTTAAAGTTTTGGCTGGTTGACACATGAAAAATTGGGATTTCTTGGCTTTCAACCACCAAACCCGCCCTTAAACTTTTGCGACATACCACAAATTCATACTTTTTGGAAATTTCAATTCATTAACCTCTAAATATAGCACATCGGTTGAAAAATCAAGCCACAGCAATGCCATGAAGGGAAAAAGTTTTATAAGGAACCTTATAAAAATTAGTATTCTTATGAAAAGTACTACAAATTTGTAATTGCCGTAAAGACCAGACTGGCAGCTACAAAATGAGACCAATATTTTGATAATCGAATAGAAATTGAGGCTACAGTGAACGATTCAAGCCAGAGGTCTGACAGGGAAATTGACGTATTTTAGACAAATACATGTCTATGCCTCCTAAGCGTCATAAAAATTAGTATTTTCATGCGAATTACTACATATTTGCATTTGACGCAAATTAAACAAACGCAGATATAAGATTAAACCAAAATTTCAACAATCGGATTAAAATTACGGGCACAGTAAGCAATCAAAGCTGAAAATCTGCACAAAAACTGCACGTGTTCTAGAAACAGCCATTTCTAGATATTTTGCCCAAAACATGTTCCGACCAACAAAACCTAAGTTTGGGTTAAGCTTATGAATTAAAACGTACAAACGCGAAATTCGGACGTTTAAGGGGAGAAAAAGCGATTTAAAGTTTTGGCTGGTTGACACGTAAAAAATTGGGATATTTTTGGCTTTTAACCACCAAACCCACCCTTAAACTTTGGCAAAATACCACAGATTTATCTCTTTTGGAAACTCAGTTGCTGATCTATTCACTGACACCAAAATATAGCACATCGGTTGAAAAATCAAGCCACAGCAATGCCATGAAGGGAAAATGTTTCCATAACCTGCCCCAAAAATACAAGGAACCTTATAAAAATTGGTATTCTTATGAAAAGTACTGCAAATTGGTATTTGCCGTGAACAACAGACTGGCGACTACAAAATGAGACCAAAATTTTGATGATCGAATAGAAATTGTGGCTACAGTGAACGATTCAAGCCAGAGGTCTGTCAAGGGAATTGACGCTTTTTTAGACAAATACATGTCTATGCCTCCTAAGCGTCATAAAAATTAGTATTATCAAGTGAATTACTACTTATTTGCATTCGACGCAAACCAAAGAAACGCAACTATAAGATAAGACCAAAATTTCAACAATCAGATTAAAATTACGGGCACAGTAAGCAACCAAAGCTGAAAATCTGAACAAAAACTGCACGTGTTCTAGAAACAGCCATTTCTAGATATTTTGCCTAAAACATGTTTCGACCAACAAAACCTTTGTTTGGGTTAAGCTTTTGAATTAAAACGTAAAACGCGAAATTCACACGTTTAAGGGGTAAAAAATGATTTCAAGTTTTTGCTGGTAGACACATGTGAGATTTTTTTGGCTTTGAAGCACCAAACCCGCCCTTAAACTTTTGCGAAATACCACAGATTTATACTTTGTTGAGAATTGTGACGCTGATCTATTCACTAACACCAAAATATAGCACATCGGTTGAAAAATCAATCCACAGCAATGCCATGGAGGGAAAAAGTTTCCATAACCTGTCCCCAAAAGTACAAGGAACCTTATAAAAATTTGTATTCTTCTGAAAAGTACTGCAAATTGTTAATTGCCGTAAACAGCAGACTGGCAACTACAAAATGAGACCAAAATTTTGATAATCGAATAGAAATTGTGGCTACAGTGAACGATTCAAGCCAGAGGTCTGACAAGGGAATTGACGTGTTTTAGACAAATACATGTCTATGCCTCCTAAGCGTTATAAAAATTAGTATTTTCATGCGAATTGCTACTTATTTGCACTTGACGCAAACTAAACAAACGCATCTATAAGATAAGACCAAAATTTCAACAATCGCATAAATTTACGGGCACGGTAAGCAATCAAAGCTGAAAATATGCACAAAAACTGCACGTGTTCTAGAAACAGCCATTTCTAGATATTTTGCCTAAAACATGTACCGACCACCAAAACCGTAGTTTGGGTTAGGCTTTTGAATTAAAACGTTAAAAACGCGAAACTCGCACGTCAAAGGGGAGAAAAAGCCATTTAAAGTTTTGGCTGGTTCACACGTGAAAAATAGGGATTTTTTGGCTTTCAACCACCAAACCCGCCCTTAAAATTTTGCCAAATACCACAAATTTATACTTTTCGGAAAATTCAGACGCTGATCTATTCATTAACACCAAAATATAGCACATCGGTTGAAAAATTAAGCCACAGCAATGCCATGAAGGGAAGAAGTTTACATAACCTGCCCCCAAAAATATCCGGAACCTTATAACAATTAGTATTCTTTTGAAAAGTGCTACAAATTTGCATTTGCCGTTAACAACAAACTGGCAGCTACAAAATGAGACCAAAATTTTAATAATCGAATAGAAATTGAGGCTACAGTGAACGATTCAAGCCAGAGGTTTGACAAGGAAATTGACGTATTTTAGACAAATACATGTCTATGCCTCCTAAGCGTCATGTAAATTAGTATTTTCATGCGAATTACTACATAATTGCACTTGACGCAAACTAAACAAACGCAACTATAAGATTAGACCAAAATTTCAACAATCGGATTAAAATTACGGGCACAGTAAGCAACCAAAGCTGAAAATCTGCACAAAGACTGCACGTGATCTAGAAACAGCCATTTCTAGATATTTTGCCTAAAACATGTTCTGACCACCAAAACCTTAGTTTGGGTTAAGATTTTGAATTGAAACGTAATAACGCGAAATTCGCACGTTTAAGGGGATGAAAAGTGATTTAAAATTTTGGTTGGTTGACACGTGAGAAAGTGGGATTGTTTTGGCTGTCAACCACCGAATCCGTCCTTAAACTTTTGCGAAATACCACAAGTTTAATATTTTTGGAAAATTCAGACGCTGATCTATTCACTCACACCAAAATATAGCACATCAGTTGAAAGGTCAATCCACAGCAATGCCATGAAGAGAAAAAGTTTCCATAACTTGCCCCCGAAAATATAAGGAACCTTATAAAAATTAGTATTCTTATGAAAAGTACTACAAATTTGTATTTGCCGTAAACAACAGACTAGCAGCTACAAAATGAGACCAAAATTTTGATAATCGAATAGAAATTGTGGCTACAGTGAACGATTCAAGCTGATCTATTCACTAACACTAAAATATAGCTCATTGGTTGAAAAGTCAAGCCACAGCAATGCCATGAAGGGAAAACGTTTCCATAACCCGCTCCCAAAAATATGAGGAACTTTATAAAAATTTGTATTCTTATGAAAAGTACTACAAATTTGTATTTGCCGTTAACAACAGACTAGCTGCTACAAAATGAGACCAAAATTTTGATAATCGAATAGAGATTGTGGGTACAGTCAACGATTCAAGCCAGAGGTCTGACAAGGAAATTTACGTATTTTAGACGAATACATGTCTATGCCTCCTAAGCGTCATAAAAACTAGTATTTTCATGCAAATTACTATATATTTGCACTTGACGCAAACTAAACAAACGCAACTATAACATACGACCAAAATTTCAGCAATCAGATCAAAATTACGGGCACAGTGAGCAATCAAAGCTGAAAATCTGCACAAAAACTGCACATGTTCTAGAAACAGCCATTTCTAGATACTTTGCCTAAAACATGTTCCGACCACCAAAACCCTAGTTTGGGTTAAGCTTTTGAATTGAAACTTAAAACGCTAAATTCGCACGTTTAAGGGGAGAAAATGCGATTTCAAGTTTTGGCTGGTTGACACGTGAAAAATTGGGATTTTTTTGGATTTCAACTACCAAACCTGCCCTTAAACTTTTGCGAAATACCACGAAGTTATACTTTTTGGAAAATTCAGACGCTGATCTATTCATTAACACCAAAATAAAGCAATCAAGCCACAGCCTTGCCATGAAGGGAAAAAGTTTGCATAACCTGCCCCCAAAAATACAAAGAACCTTATAAAAATTAGTATTCTTATGAAAAGTACTGTTGCGAACAACATGCCAACTGAAATCTTACTTTATTTCCTTGACGCTTTATCTACTCGCAATTAGTAGACTGGGAAAAATAAAATTTTTTTTTTGACAAGAAGAAGCAAATAAAAGAAAGGGAGTTCTAAGAAAAAAGTTTAGTCAAGCAATAGTCAAGCAAGAAAAAGGTGCATGATAGAAAATAATTGTTTTTTTTTAAAGTGATTTCCGCGATTAGTATGTTTTCCATTAGACTTATTTGTGTGGCTGCAGGAAATTCAGTTAGAATTGAATGAAGTTGCAGATTTTGAAGAAAAGGAAGTGGAATATTCATGAATTGTTCAACATCATCACTTCGTGGAAGCGGAAGCTGTTGAAGAAATCAAAAGAGGAATAGAACGATGTGCAGTCATCTAGTCAGTAGGCCGCTGTTAGTTTGGTTGTCGAGGAAGTGAGAATACGACGGTTGTGCGAAAGTGAATCCTGCGGCCGACTCAACTACCAAATGACGTTGTTGTACTTCGGCGATTTGCATCCGGACATCACGGAGGCTCAGCTTTTCGAAAGGTTCTATGTAAAAAATATGACAATTAATTTAAATTGAAAACCGTTTTAGATTATAATTGTGTGAGAAAAGACTGAATATCAAAATACAAAAAAAAAGAACAATTGAGAAAGAGATAATGACGGGCGTAAGTGTGGTGCAGTTCAGTTTTATGAAGAACATTGTAAGAAAATACAAAACGTGAACAATAAATGCCAAAGCGAATCTTAATAAAAAAAAACAAAAACTTAAGTGTTGAAATAACTACGAGTATAATTGTGTTCCGTAAATTTACTCGCGAGGGAGTGAAATCAAATTTTTGGAATTAGAATTTGTGTGTTTAATAAAAAAGGGAAAACTTAATAGCATCAATTGGAGAAGGGACAAGTGATAGTGATTTATAGTTTCGTCATTTATTGTTGGAATTTTCGGGTAGAACGCGTTTCGATTTGTGAGGAAACGCAAAGAAATCAGCAAGACAAATAATTCAAACTGGATAACAGAAGAATAAAACGCAGCATTTCAAAAAAAAAGAAACTATACAGTGAATCAACGGATTAGCGTACTTTTGTCGCATAAATTAAAATTATTTTACGATTGGGAGTTCGATTTGAGGAAGCTCGTTTCTGGTAGTTTCGATTTTCATGTCTGTGTGGCGTTTATAACAGCAGATCCAAAGTCAATGAGTCTCGTTCGTGCTGTAGAGGAGTGACGAGTAGCAAAGGTGTCGAATCATTGATCCTTCAATAGCAGCAATATTTGAATTTAATTTTTTTTGTAAATTTTCTTCATTCATTGTACTAGTTTTTTTTGTAATTCCTTTTTTCAGTTTTCCCGCTCCTTACCGGTTGCAGAGCGCTCTTCGGCCAGGAAAGGGTAAGTCAAGTATTTATTAACTTCTTTAATAAAAACAAAATAAAAAAAGGTTAGTTTTAGTTAAACGCGTATGTATTGTTGAATATTTTATTATGATAGTTTTATTTTCATATATATATATACATATATATATATATATATATATATATATATATATATATATATATATATATATATATAGTCTTTTTTTGTGATTAATTAAATATTGAATATATATATTTTAATGATGAAATAATTAAATTTTTTTTTTTCGTTTTTTAGGAATGATCCCCCCCTCCTTATGTTTGTTTTTTTTTTTTATTTCAGGTAAGGTGGCCCAGCACGGGCAGAGGGTACCCCGGAAAGAACCACGACACGGCTGAGTGCTAGCCGGCCTCAGATGCCACCCCGGGTCAAACATTCCTCTGCCGATTTTTATTGTCTTCGACTGTGGTGCGCACCGTGGCTTCGCAACAGAGTGGCGCCCAAATGAGCGGATCGGTTTTTGTTTTGTTATCTAATTATTATTTTCTTTTATATCAGGTAAAATTTTAAGAATTATTTGATTTACATTAACTTAAATTTTGATATTTTATCTTTGATGGGTGAAGTACCTGGAGTGCCTAACTTGAATAGAGGTATGTGCTTTCCAGGGAAATATTTTTTTTTTTGCTTTTGTGAGTTAAATTTTTAATATTAGTTCTTCATTTTTTTTTTGAATATTTTAAATCTTAATGTAGAATCGATTTTTACGATGTCACGGTGTTTGCCGCAGTGGCAGTGGCGCCCACCGTGCTGGCATTTTATATACTACAGTCCTCACCGGCTCTGACAGCATGCAGGCTGTCGCGGTGTGGATGATGGGAAGAATAAACCAAGGTTCGTGTCGTTGGCTGTATCTCCCTTTACGGGATAGCTAGCACGAAGGCTAGCTCATGGAGTCAGTCAGCGCTCTTGTTTTTCCCATCATCCTACTTGTTTTGGCATTGAACCTTGAGCGGCTCTTGTCCGAGCTATTATGGAGTCTGTTAAGATCCATAATAGTCTCGTAGTCGGCCCTGAATGGCAACAATTTTGAACAAAGTCCGCCTCGAGGGTTTATTGTCATACGAAACACCGCGACGCTTGCCTCTGCTCTATGCACTCTTCACCATTTTAACCCATTACCCATTTAATTACCCTTTCCTTTCCTCTCCTTTTCCTTTTCCTCTATGGGAGGATCATTCCACAAAACGAAGTATTGAAAACATATTATTGTATTGCATTATCTACTGTACTCTTAAATAATTTTGTCGTTTTGATATTTTATATTTTTAATTCACATAATAAACTATGCATCGGCGAAGTTCCAGTTGGGATCCCGCTTTTAATTATTTGGACCGAGAGCTGGAGGCATTCAGTTTATCTAATCCCCTAACAGGAACACCTAAAAAAATGACGTCTCCAGCTCATTCAAGAGTCCCACTGAACGGGGTGTCCCTCCCTCCTGAAACCACTAATTCCGTACACGCCGATGTCACCCAAGTTCATCACACAGAACCGCATGTCACATTTCAGGAAACGCGGAGTGGAATAGCAGCAAATGTTCCTCGCATCCCTACCACCAAATGGGGACTCTCCTTTGATGGAAGTTTCTCTGGAATGACAGCTCAACAATTTATATTCCGGGTATCCGCATTGGCCGGAGATTATGAGCTATCGTATCGTGAGCTCATGCGTGACCTTCACGTGCTCCTCAAAGGAATTGCCCAGAATTGGTATTGGCAGACCCGTGACCTATACGGAGGTCTTACATGGCTCCGATTTAGATCAAAATTTTTGCAGCGGTTTTCCGGTCACCTTACTGATGTTGACGTTCGAAGGAGTATGGATGCTCGCTTACAGAAACTAGAGGAAAGATTCATCGATTTCTTCGAGAGTGTTGAAGCTTTGTCCGTCCAGCTGTGAGTTCCTATGCTGGACTTTGTTGTACAGAGAGTGGTGATGAAGAATATGAGTCCCCGTCTGCAGGAACATTTGGCTGGCCAGACCTTCCCCACTACCCAAGACCTTGTTTGCCGCTGCTGTCAGATGGACGCTGCGTGGAAGGACTTAGATGCTCGGCGAAGTTTATTCGAGAGACGTACCTCAGCACGAGACCATGCTATTGATGATGAGAGGCTGGGAGGAGTAGTAGATGATGGGGCCTACCTTCCAGGTTTTTTTCAAAGTCCGGCGGTAGAACGGCTCGAGGTCAACTATGAGATCAATAAATCAAATAAATCAACGCTCCACCCTACCTGGGGAAATTTGCCAGCAGTACCGCAGGTGCAAGCATTAGCCACCAGGACGACTCCTTCACCAAACAATATCCAGCACAGTCTTTACCGGATGTGCTGGAATTGTAAAGACTTGGGCCATAGTTTTTTTTGACTGTGCAATACCAGCCAAGCATATATTTTGTTTTTGCTGTGGGCAAGAGGGAGTCATGAAGCCAAACTGCAATGTTTGCCGCGTCAGGAGTATTCCCAAGCGCAATCCTGGTCCTCTTTCTAGGACGACCTCAACCCAGCCCCCTGACCGCATAGACGTAGGCATTAATGTTGATCCCGAGCTGCGACACTTTCAATGACTGAGTACCAGACCTTTCTACGATCATACTACTACATCTCTCTTGACTCCGCTTGATTTGCCAGTTTCTACTCAAATTAGTGGAAATACGGGTGATGATCAAGAATCATCGGCCTGTTTTTGAGTGGACCTTTCCGGGATCGTTTCCGGAGATCCTAGAGGTATTTCTTCGCCAGGCGTCTCTTGAAGCGTGCCTGCGTGGAGTCCATTGTTGCAACTCCTGGCGACAATAGGCCCTACGCTGAGATTTCTGTCAAGGGCCTTGGACCTGCTTTCGGACTTGGGCTTGCATTTGCATACCATGCATGCCCATGTCCAGATTGCCTCAGGTCATAAGGACCCCGTTCTGGGATACGTTACCACATTGGTGCGATTCAACAACACCACAAAATTGTTGAGATTCCTGATTGTCCCTTCCTTGACCCACTCTGTGTATCTTGGAATTGACTTCTGGGATCTCTTCAAAATCGCTCCAATTCAGGTCAACGCTATCGAGGTAGCTGCAGAGCCTCCGAACCCTGAATTCCATCTATTGTCCCCACCAGACTAGCAATGACTAGACTTCGTCAAGCAACAGTTTCCTTCGTATGACAAGGAAGGCTTGGGAAGAACCAGTCTAGGGTCTCATCACATAGACACTGGTTCTGCTCGACCCATTAAACAGCGACATTACACTGTTTCGCCCGTTATACAGAAACTGTTGTATGACGAACTCGATCAGATGCTGTCCTTGGGGGTAATAGAGGAAAGTTGGAGTTCGTGAAGTTCTCCTGTAACCCTTGTCAGAAAGCCCGGCAAGGTACGTTTGTGCCTGGACGCTAGACGCCTTAATGAGGTCACTGTAAAGGACGCCTATCCATTGCCGCTGATTGAGGGCTTATTGGCTCGATTGCGGAGCACCAGGTTCATCACCAGCTTGGACCTGAAAGATGCCTTTTGGCAGATCCCGTTGGATGAGGCGAGTAAGGAAAAAATGGCCTTGACAGTTCCTGGCAGGCCCTTGTGTCATTTCAAAGTCATGCCGTACGGCTTATGTAACGCTCCCCAAACTATGTGTCGGCTGATGCACAAAGTTATACTACACGAGCTGCAGTACAAGGTATTTGTTTACCTAGATGACTTACTTGTTACTAGTTCAACATTTGATGAACACTTGGAGCTCCTGAGCAATGTGGCCAAACTGCTCAGGACTGCCGGGTTGACCATCAATGTTGAAAAGAGCAAATTCGTCAAGAAGGAAATAAACTATCTTGGCTTTGTTGTAAGTGATGGTATCCTGCGTACCTACCCGGAGAAAGTTTCAGGCATAGTCTCCTACCCTGAACCCCGAACGGTTAAAGACGTGAGGAGGTTCATGGGAATGGCAGGATGGTACAGACGGTTTATTCCGAACTTAGCCGCAGTTACTGCACCCCTAACGGACCTGTGTTGCGAATTCCGGCGTACCGACTTTCTCCCATTCGCAACTTCTAATTGCCGCCGTAACATTTCCACCTTCCTTTGGGCACTCCTACCTTTTCCTCTGTAAATTTATTTATTTTATTAACATTTTTCCATTTTCCCTTTAATTTTTATTTCTCCATAATCACAATCCTACCCTGTCCCTTATTTCCAACTACGAAAAAAAATAATACACACTAATAATTTCAATTTTCCCACTAACAACATTTCATTCATTAATTCCCACTAACAAAATTATATTCAATACCTTTTTTCTAACAAAACATAATTCCTTTCCTTCATACTAACTAATTCTATTCCCACTAACAAATTTTATTTTGTATACAAACAAAAATTAATTCACGTTCCCACTACTAACAAAATTCAATCCCATGCCCAAATGCAACGTTGAAGTTGCTTGTGAGATGAATGGGAGATCGACAATCCATGGCACCATTAGCTGCGTCGTGAGTTCTCGATCGAAGGTCTGCTGGAACCCTGGGTTCAAGTTTCCCCGGGCGCACGGTAGCACTCTTTTTGGGGTACCGGCAAAACCAATAGCTTCCGAAATGTGTATATGTGACATTTTGAATTTAACCAAGCGCTTCTTGGATTGTTCAAATCTACCATATGTAAAACAATGGATACTATTGAGTTTGTCGATATGGAACAAAAGATGTGTGGGTAGCGGAATCGAAGTATAATGAACTTCAATTACGTTACCCAGATGCGGCAGCGGTAATTTGAGAAGAATTCGGATTGCGGGATCGGATTGGATAAAGGTGAAAAGTGAAATTAAGTGGTGAGGATTGAGGCAGTTAGATTTTGATTTGGAAAAGACGAGGAAGTTTTCGGAGTGGAATAAAATTGATTTTTGGTAGTGGGTATTTGACTGTTAAGATAAAAATGAATTGTGTTTTGCGGTGTGGAATGGTGAATTCGTAAAAAAAACGAGATTCCGGATTTGGTTTTGTGAAGACGAGGGAGTTTTTTTTGGGAAAGAGTCTGATTTTGGAGTGGATAAATGATTGGTTTCGTAATAGTGACAGTGAAAAAGGGATGAATCTGTTTGAGGTGGAGGTGAACAGAAAAAAAAGACATACGTGTATTAAAAATCGCGAATTAAAGAAAAGAAAAAGAAAGAAAAAGAAGAGTTCACAGGTTTATAGTTTGTCGTGAATATTATTATTGAATATTTTCGAAATGGAATATTAAAACAAGTGTATAGAGGAAGAGTAGGAATTATAGTTGAAGTAATAGTGCAGCTAATGAACTTCTTAGCAAAAGATAGTCCGAGTGGATACAGTGATTGGTTTAAGAAAAAATAACGGTTAAAGAAAAATTAAGTGGCAAGTGCGAGCCTTAATAACAGCTGAATACTCAAGTGCCGGTACTCGTAAACTATAAAAAAAAGAAAAAACGCAAGAATAATATCTGTGGGCGGATTCCTTCTGGTAGATGGATTGAATTTGAAGGAATAATTGAAAATATACATGAAGTAATTATTTCAACAAAATGGGGATAAACTGCCGTACAGCGGATTAGTGGCTGCGTAAATTATAAAATTTAAAGTAAAGTTTATATTGTTGTTTTGTGGTTTTATGCTAACGTAAAGGAAAAGAAAACATAACGTAAGGTTCATGAATTTAATCTGTTTCAGTGATTTTTTCAGTGCCCCTCCCTTCAGTTGCCGAGCGCTCAACAGCACCAATAGGGGTGAGTAATGCACATATTTTAGTTTTCTATAATAATTTTTTCCGATTTCTCTCCATAATAATTTTTGCCGAATTCTCTCAACAGTTTACAATTCAGAGGCTAGTTTTGTTTTACAATATTATTTTTTTTTCACAAATTGTTGTTGGATATTTTCTTAAATTGAAATAAAAATGGCCACAATGTTTTAAGATAATTATTTTTCATTTCTCAATGTGACCTCCCCTTTCCCATCCTTTTCCCTTTGTGCTAGTTTTTATGTAAGGTGGCTCAGCACGAGCAGAGGGTGTCCCGGAAGACCCACGATACGACTGAGCGCTAGCCGGCCTCAGTATGCCACCCCGGGCTACACACCTCTCTGCTAATTACTTAATGTCTGCAACTGCGGTGACTTCCGTGGTTGCTACACATGGCGCCCAAATTTTAGCTTTGTTGGTTTTCTAATGGTTTCATTAATTTTTAATTATAATTTGAATTTTTCAATTTTAGATTTGTTGGGTTGAGTACCTGGAGTGCCTAACTTGAATAGTGGTCTGTGCATTCCAGGGAATTTTTTTTTTTTTTTCTTTCTCTTTCCTTTTCTTTGCAACGATTTTAGTTATTATCTTCGATTTAATGTTTCAGTTATGTTTTAAATGATTTATTTTTTATTAATGATTTCATGGACTGTTTTGAGTTTGAGAGTTTTCAGTTTTGATATTAATTTTTAGATTTTGATCACGGGGCTCGCCGCAGTTGCAGTGGCGCCTACCGTGCTGTTTTGTATTTAACAGTCTTTACCGGCTTTGATAGTGGTCATGCTGTAGCAGTGTGGATGTTGGTTGGGATCAACCGAATTTCAAGTCGTTGGTTATATCTCCCTGCACGGAATAGTTGGACATGGATCCAACACTTGGAATTAGCCAACGCTTTCGGCCTTCCATCATCTATCTGGTGGTAGCTTTGGGATTTGTGCGGCTCTTGTCCGAGCCATTATGAAGTCCGTAGTGTTTCATCATGGTCTCGTAGTCACCCCTTTGTGGTGACCATTAGAGCGGAGTCCGCCTACGAGTTCCATGGCTATGCCAGGCACTTTAGCGGTATGTCTGTTCTGTTCTTGTTAAATTTCAACCTTCATCCCATTTTAATTAACTTTTCTTTTCCTTTCCTCCTATGGGGAAGTTCATTTTGAGCAATGAAAGCACAAATCAATTTTTAGGGTTTTGTACTAAAATACAAAACTGTATTGCAATCACGACCTGTGTCCGTCTGTCCGTCCGTCCGTCCGTCTGTATGTCACAGCACTTTTTCTCCGAAACTATAGAGGCTACAGCCATGAAACTTTGTAGAAAGGTCAGAAGTGGTAACCTCTTGAAAGTTTAAGGGTGGAAAATTTTTTCAAAGGGGTTTAAGGGGGGTTACCATTGGTAGTCGAGTAGGGTGTCATTAGAAAGGTCTCAATAGGATCTTTTCAAAACAAATCTAAAAATTGCCCTATAAGTACCGAGGGGAGCAGGGGAAGGGGAAATGTACGAACTTTTCGCGTACCCCCCCCTCGCGATTGGACACCTTCCATCCGAAAAATCTGAAAAAAATCAGACATGTAGGCTTTTATGAGTACAACAACAACAAATACATGATAAGTCAAAATTCACTCAACTTTGTTAGTAATAGTATGATTTATAGATTTTATGTTTTCTTGAATAAAATCCAAACGGTACCTTTAAACTCAATAAAATTTGGCAAAGAGATGACTATTTATAAGGTTAATTTTTTTCTGGAAGTTTCATAAAGATCGAATAGTATTTACCGAAGTTATTTGCGATTTGAGTTTTCCTGTATTACTATGGAGCAATATGCCCTGTATTACTATGGAAACATATGGCTATGGAGCCATATGTGCTTTTTACCGACTTAGACACTACAGCTTTGCTAGAATTTGCATGAAAATTTCAGGAGTGATAGGTATCATGAAGATGAGTGTATACAATTGAAACAAGTCGAAGAGGCAGGAGAGAGCTCCTAGCAAAAGGGCTTTGTAACCATTCTAGGATTCGGAATAACAGGCCATGAATCGATGATTACAATACAGAGGAGTGGCCCCTGAAAACAAATTTCATGAAAAGTAGCCAATATGAGTATCAACTGAAAGTTCTCTATGAAAGCTTTTCAAAACAGTTCTTAAACTGACAGTTTTTGCTTCAGTGGGGGCAACGGGGGAGGGGGGGGGGGGTGGAAATACATGAATAATGTGTTTCCTCCCTCGCAAATTGACACTTGTGATCTAAAAAATCTGAAAAAATTATCAAAGGAGATATTTATGGGTATAACTATAACAAATACCTCAGAAGTCAATATTCGTTCAACTTTGTTAATAATAGTTTGATCCTCAAATTGCACATTTTCTCCAATAAAATTGTCTTTGACATGTTTCTTGATTTTATTTGTTGCTGGTTACTGCATTTTGTAAGTTGAGTACAAAACCCTTCTGACATGAGCATATGTCTGTCTACCCAACTTGTTATAATTCAATTTACCATTTGCGCTTATTCCACTTGCTTGTAGTTATATATTCCCATCACATTGAAAATTTAGAATTTTGGTATTGATTGTTTCACAGTTACTGTTAGGTTACTTGATTGACCTTAAAGTCAATGAATTTAGGTTTATTTATAGATTATTGGGGTTAATTAGGGTCTTGGGTTGGATTAGTTTTAAATAATTGGTTTTACAGTTGTTGGTTTTGATTAATTTTAAGTTTAGTTTGGTTGATTGAGTTTAGTTTTGATAGTGTTGATTTGCAGATTTTAATTTAGGTTTTGATTTAGATTAGTTTTAGTTAGCTAGATTGTAGTTTGGTTTGTACTAGTTGTTTGATATTTAGGATAGTTAATTTTTCGGATTGAGTTTGGTTTATTATTAGGTTGAATAGGATTACAATTATAGGATAGTTTTACAGAGAAATATTTAGTTTAGGGAATTTCAAATTAATTTTTATTTTAGCTTAGGTTAGGTGTTAAGATTTCATATATTTATTTACTTGTCTGTTTGTCTGTCTGGTATTCAATTCCTAATTTATTTTTATTGAAACGTTTGTTTGTCCGTCTGTGGTTTATTTAATTATTTATTTTATTCAAATTGTCGGTGTAATCCGTCTGCTATTTATTGATTTCTCAGATTTCGTCGGTGTGTCCGTCCGTTAATTGATTTATTGATTTCACAGATTTACCGTTTATCCAGTATTTATAACATTAATTTTCAATTATGGCATCGCATAACGCTTCTTACTCCACCTATTCTAGCTCTGACGACGAATGTTATTCCTTCCCACCAATGCATAAGTGGAGGGTCAGTTTTGATGGTTCTTCTGCTGGTCTAGATGTTGAGCAGTTCCTGTTTCGAGCCACCACCTTGGCAAGAAATTACAATATTGCCTTGGAGAAACTGGCATCTAGCCTCCACATTCTCCTGAAAGGACCAGCAGAAGAATGGTACTGGTTATTCCGGCAGCTCAACCCCAATTTTACGTGGCCTGATTTGGAAGCTGCATTGAAGGAGCGTTATGGATCTCATTGGACCGACGTAGATGTGCGGCGAGCGATCGATTCGCGTTTTTAGAGGCCAGAAGAATCTTTCCGTGAGTTTCATGGCTCCATAATAGAGATGGCCTTACGTCTTAAAAATCGGTTATCTGACTTTGACATGCAGGCCATTCTACTGCGGAACATGGACGAACGAATGAGAAATCATTTGGCAGGCTTGGAATTCGTATCGCCAACAGAGCTAGTTCATCACTGCACTAGAGTTGAAGCTGTGTGGTATCCTTCCGGTAAACCTGTGGCTGACCATCGCAGTAAGCATCCTCCCAACATTGACGCTGTTGATATGTTGGAGAATGCCTAGTGTGATCCTCAAGAGAGATTTGCTGTAGGATATCATGCACGCTTCCAGAGTCGAGCTCCAAATGGGATCCCTTCGTCGTTCCAGGAATACCATAACACAATAAATAACCAAAAACCAGACCAGTGCCCATCTACAAGTCCCTTCACTTCGCCTCATATGTCCAATTTGCCACCATTTTCTAGCAATGTGATTGCTCCAAGCGGATTACCAGACTACGTCAAATGTAATGAAAAGGCGGGCGATGATCGTGAATCACCCGCTAGGTTTAGAGCACGACCTTTTCGGGATCGCTTTCGGAGATCCTGGAGATATTTCTTCGCCAGGCGTCTCTTGAAGCGGGCCTGCGTGGAGTCGATTGTTGTAACTCCTGGCGACAATAGTCCCTATGCAGAGATTTGTGTCAAGTGTCGCAAATTGACGGGCTTGCTTGATAGCGGAGCCAATGTTAGTAATCTCGGAGCCGGAGCCTTGGACCTGCTGTCGGATTTGGGTTTGCATATGCATACTATGCACGCTCAAGTTCAGACTGCATCAGGGCACAAGGATCCAGTTCTGGGATACGTCACCCCATTGATGCAATTTAATAAAATCACCAAATTGATGAGATTCCTAGTTGTTCCTTCCTTGACGCACGCAGTGTATCTTGGAATTGACTTCTGGGATCTCTTCAAAATAGCACCAATCCAGGTCAACGCTATCGAAACTGCCTCGGAACCTCAAAGCCCTGAGTTTCATCTGCTGTCCCCAAAATATCAGCAACGACTGGACTTCGTCAAACAACAGTTTCCATCGTATAATGAGGAAGGCTTGGGTAGGACCAGTCTCGTGTCTCATCACATCGACACTGGTTTCGCTCGACCCATCAAGCAGCGGCATTATGCTGACTCGCCTGTTATACAGAAACTGTTGTATGACGAACTCGATCGTATGTTGTCTTTGGGGGTAATAGAGGAAAGTCAGAGTTTGTGGAGTTCGCCTGTGACCCTTGTCAGAAAACCCGGCAAGGTGCGTTTATGTCTTGATGCTAGACGCCTCATCGAGGTGACTGTTAAGGACGCCTATCCGTTGCCACTGATTGAAGGTCTTTTGGCACGGTTGCAGAGTACCAGGTTCATTACCAATTTGGACCTGAAGGATGCCTTTTTTGACTGTGCAATACCAGCCAAGCATATATATTTTGTTTTAGCTGTGGGCAAGAGGGAGTCATGAAGCCAAACTGCAATGTTTGCTGCGTCAGGAGTATTCCCAAGCGCAATCCTGGTCCTCTTTCTAGGACGACCTCAACCCAGCCCCCTGACCGCATAGACGTAGCCACCAATGTTGATCCCGAGCTGCGACACTTTCAATGACTGAGTACCAGACCTTTCTACGATCATACTACTACATCTCTCTTGACTCCGCTTGATTTGCCAGTTTCTACTCAAATTAGTGGAAATACGGGTGATGATCAAGAATCATCGGCCTGTTTTAGAGCTGGACCTTTCCGGGATCGTTACCGGAGATCCTGGAGGTATTTCTTCGCCAGGCGTCTCTTGAAGCGTGCCTGCATGGAGTCTATTGTTGCAACTCCTGGCGACAATAGGCCCTACGCTGAGATTTCTGTCAAGGGCCTTGGACCTGCTTTCGGACTTGGGTTTGCATTTGCATACCATGCATGCCCATGTCCAGACTGCCTCAGGTCATAAGGACCCCGTTCTGGGATACGTTACCACATTGGTGCGATTCAACAACACCACAAAATTGTTGAGATTCCTGATTGTCCCTTCCTTGACCCACTCTGTGTATCTTGGAATTGACTTCTGGGATCTCTTCAAAATCGCTCCAATTCAGGTCAACGCTATCGAGGTAGCTGCAGAACCTCCGAACCCTAAATTCCATCTATTGTCCCCACCAGACTAGCAATGACTAGACTTCGTCAAGCAACAGTTTCCTTCGTATGACAAGGAAGGCTTGGGAAGAACCAGTCTAGGGTCTCATCACATAGACACTGGTTCTGCTCGACCCATTAAACAGCGACATTACACTGTTTCGCCCGTTATACAGAAACTGTTGTATGACGAACTCGATCAGATGCTGTCCTTGGGGGTAATAGAGGAAAGTTGGAGTTCGTGAAGTTCTCCTGTAACCCTTGTCAGAAAGCCCGGCAAGGTACGTTTGTGCCTGGACGCTAGACGCCTTAATGAGGTCACTGTAAAGGACGCCTATCCATTGCCGCTGATTGAGGGCTTATTGGCTCGATTGCGGAGCACCAGGTTCATCACCAGCTTGGACCTGAAAGATGCCTTTTGGCAGATCCCGTTGGATGAGGCGAGTAAGGAAAAAACGGCCTTGACAGTTCCTGGCAGGCCCTTGTGCCATTTCAAAGTCATGCCGTACGGCTTATGTAACGCTCCCCAAACTATGTGTCGGCTTATGCACAAAGTTATACTACACGAGCTGCAGTACAAGGTATTTGTTTACCTAGATGACTTACTTGTTACTAGTTCAACATTTGATGAACACTTGGAGCTCCTGAGCAATGTGGCCAAACTGCTCAGGACTGCCGGGTTGACCATCAATGTTGAAAAGAGCAAATTCGTCAAGAAGGAAATAAACTATCTTGGCTTTGTTGTAAGTGATGGTATCCTGCGTACCTACCCGGAGAAAGTTTCAGGCATAGTCTCCTACCCTGAACCCCGAACGGTTAAAGACGTGAGGAGGTTCATGGGAATGGCAGGATGGTACAGACGGTTTATTCCGAACTTAGCCGCAGTTACTGCACCCCTAACGGACCTGTGTTGCGAATTCCGGCGTACCGACTTTCTCCCATTCGCAACTTCTAATTGCCGCCGTAACATTTCCACCTTCCTTTGGGCACTCCTACCTTTTCCTCTGTAAATTTATTTATTTTATTAACATTTTTCCGTTTTCCCTTAAATTTTTATTTCTCCATAATCACAATCCTACCCTGTCCCTTATTTCCAACTACGAAAAAAAAATAATACATACTAATAATTTAAATTTTCCCACTAACAACATTTCATTCATTAATTCCCACTAACAAAATTATATTCAATACCTTTTTTCTAACAAAACATAATTCCTTTCCTTCATACTAACTAATTCTATTCCCACTAACAAATTTTATTTTGTATACAAACAAAAATTAATTCACGTTCCCACTACTAACAAAATTCAATCCCATGCCCAAATGCAACGTTGAAGTTGCTTGTGAGATGAATGGGAGATCGACAATCCATGGCACCATTAGCTGCGTCGTGAGTTCTCGATCGAAGGTCTGCTGGAACCCTGGGTTCAAGTTCCCCCGGGCGCACGGAAGCACTCTTTTTGGGGTACCGGCAAAACCAATAGCTTCCGAAATGTGTATATGTGACATTTTGAATTTAACCAAGCGCTTCTTGGATTGTTCAAATCTACCATATGTAAAACAATGGATACTATTGAGTTTGTCGATATGGAACAAAAGATGTGTGGGTAGCGGAATCGAAGTATAATGAACTTCAATTACGTTACCCAGATGCGGCAGCGGTAATTTGAGAAGAATTCGGATTGCGGGATCGGATTGGATAAAGGTGAAAAGTGAAATTAAGTGGTGAGGATTGAGGCAGTTAGATTTTGATTTGGAAAAGACGAGGAAGTTTTCGGAGTGGAATAAAATTGATTTTTGGTAGTGGGTATTTGACTGTTAAGATAAAAATGAATTGTGTTTTGCGGTGTGGAATGGTGAATTCGTAAAAAAAACGAGATTCCGGATTTGGTTTTGTGAAGACGAGGGAGTTTTTTTGGGAAAGAGTCTGATTTTGGAGTGGATAAATGATTGGTTTCGCAATAGTGACAGTGAAAAAGGGATGAATCTGTTTGAGGCGGAGGTGAACAGAAAAAAAAGACATACGTGTATTAAAAATCGCGAATTAAAGAAAAGAAAAAGAAAGAAAAAGAAGAGTTCACAGGTTTATAGTTTGTCGTGAATATTATTATTGAATATTTTCGAAATGGAATATTAAAACAAGTGTATAGAGGAAGAGTAGGAATTATAGTTGAAGTAATAGTGCAGCTAATGAACTTCTTAGCAAAAGATAGTCCGAGTGGATACAGTGATTGGTTTAAGAAAAAATAACGGTTAAAGAAAAATTAAGTGGCAAGTGCGAGCCTTAATAACAGCTGAATACTTAAGTGCCGGTACTCGTAAACTATAAAAAAAAGAAAAAACGTAAGAATAATATCTGTGGGCGGATTCCTTCTGGTGGATGGATTGAATTTGAAGGAATAATTGAAAATATACGTGAAGTAATTATTTCAACAAAATGGGGATAAACTGCCGTACAGCGGATTAGTGGCTGCGTAAATTATAAAATTTAAAGTAAAGTTTATATTGTTGTTTTGTGGTTTTATGCTAACGTAAAGGAAAAGAAAACATAACGTAAGGTTCATGAATTTAATCTGTTTCAGTGATTTTTTCAGTGCCCCTCCCTTCAGTTGCCGAGCGCTCAACAGCACCAATAGGGGTGAGTAATGCACATATTTTAGTTTTCTATAATAATTTTTTCCGATTTCGCTCCATAATAATTTTTGCCGAATTCTCTCAACAGTTTACAATTCAGAGGCTAGTTTTGTTTTACAATATTATTTTTTTTTCACAAATTGTTGTTGGATATTTTCTTAAATTGAAATAAAAATGGCCACAATGTTTTAAGATAATTATTTTTCATTTCTCAATGTGACCTCCCCTTTCCCATCCTTTTCCCTTTGTGCTAGTTTTTATGTAAGGTGGCTCAGCACGAGCAGAGGGTGTCCCGGAAAACCCACGATACGACTGAGCGCTAGCCGGCCTCAGTATGCCACCCCGGGCTACACACCTCTCTGCTAATTACTTAATGTCTGCAACTGCGGTGACTTCCGTGGTTGCTACACATGGCGCCCAAATTTTAGCTTTGTTGGTTTTCTAATGGTTTCATTAATTTTTAATTATAATTTGAATTTTTCAATTTTAGATTTGTTGGGTTGAGTACCTGGAGTGCCTAACTTGAATAGTGGTCTGTGCATTCCAGGGAATTTTTTTTTTTTTTCTTTCTCTTTCCTTTTCTTTGCAACGATTTTAGTTATTATCTTCGATTTAATGCTTCAGTTATGTTTTAAATGATTTATTTTTTATTAATGATTTCATGGACTGTTTTGAGTTTGAGAGTTTTCAGTTTTGATATTAATTTTTAGATTTTGATCACGGGGCTCGCCGCAGTTGCAGTGGCGCCTACCGTGCTGTTTTGTATTTAACAGTCTTTACCGGCTTTGATAGTGGTCATGCTGTAGCAGTGTGGATGTTGGTTGGGATCAACCGAATTTCAAGTCGTTGGTTATATCTCCCTGCACGGAATAGTTGGACATGGATCCAACACTTGGAATTAGCCAACGCTTTCGGCCTTCCATCATCTATCTGGTGGTAGCTTTGGGATTTGTGCGGCTCTTGTCCGAGCCATTATGAAGTCCGTAGTGTTTCATCATGGTCTCGTAGTCACCCCTTTGTGGTGACCATTAGAGCGGAGTCCGCCTACGAGTTCCATGGCTATGCCAGGCACTTTAGCGGTATGTCTGTTCTGTTCTTGTTAAATTTCAACCTTCATCCCATTTTAATTAACTTTTCTTTTCCTTTCCTCCTATGGGGAAGTTCATTTTGAGCAATGAAAGCACAAATCAATTTTTAGGGTTTTGTACTAAAATACAAAACTGTATTGCAATCACGACCTGTGTCCGTCTGTCCGTCCGTCCGTCCGTCTGTATGTCACAGCACTTTTTCTCCGAAACTATAGAGGCTACAGCCATGAAACTTTGTAGAAAGGTCAGAAGTGGTAACCTCTTGAAAGTTTAAGGGTGGAAAATTTTTTCAAAGGGGTTTAAGGGGGGTTACCATTGGTAGTCGAGTAGGGTGTCATTAGAAAGGTCTCAATAGGATCTTTTCAAAACAAATCTAAAAATTGCCCCATAAGTACCGAGGGGAGCAAGGGAAGGGGAAATGTACGAACTTTTCGCGTACCCCCCCCCTCGCGATTGGACACCTTCCATCCGAAAAATCTGGAAAAAATCAGACATGTAGGCTTTTATGAGTACAACAACAACAAATACATGAGAAGTCAAAATTCACTCAACTTTGTTAGTAATAGTATGATTTATAGATTTTATGTTTTCTTGAATAAAATCCAAACGGTACCTTTAAACTCAATAAAATTTGGCAAGGAGATGACTATTTATAAGGTTAATTTTTTTCTGGAAGTTTCATAAAGATCGAATAGTATTTACCGAAGTTATTTGCGATTTGAGTTTTCCTGTATTACTATGGAGCAATATGCCCTGTATTACTATGGAAACATATGGCTATGGAGCCATATGTGCTTTTTACCGACTTAGACACTACAGCTTTGCTAGAATTTGCATGAAAATTTCAGGAGTGATAGGTATCATGAAGATGAGTGTATACAATTGAAACAAGTCGAAGAGGCAGGAGAGAGCTCCTAGCAAAAGGGCTTTGTAACCATTCTAGGATTCGGAATAACAGGCCATGAATCGATGATTACAATACAGAGGAGTGGCCCCTGAAAACAAATTTCATGAAAAGTAGCCAATATGAGTATCAACTGAAAGTTCTCTATGAAAGCTTTTCAAAACAGTTCTTAAACTGACAGTTTTTGCTTCAGTGGGGGCAACGGGGGAGGGGGGGGGGGGGGGGTGGAAATACATGAATAATGTGTTTCCTCCCTCGCAAATTGACACTTGTGATCTAAAAAATCTGAAAAAATTATCAAAGGAGATATTTATGGGTATAACTATAACAAATACCTCAGAAGTCAATATTCGTTCAACTTTGTTAATAATAGTTTGATCCTCAAATTGCACATTTTCTCCAATAAAATTGTCTTTGACATGTTTCTTGATTTTATTTGTTGCTGGTTACTGCATTTTGTAAGTTGAGTACAAAACCCTTCTGACATGAGCATATGTCTGTCTACCCAACTTGTTATAATTCAATTTACCATTTGCGCTTATTCCACTTGCTTGTAGTTATATATTCCCATCACATTGAAAATTTAGAATTTTGGTATTGATTGTTTCACAGTTACTGTTAGGTTACTTGATTGACCTTAAAGTCAATGAATTTAGGTTTATTTATAGATTATTGGGGTTAATTAGGGTCTTGGGTTGGATTAGTTTTAAATAATTGGTTTTACAGTTGTTGGTTTTGATTAATTTTAAGTTTAGTTTGGTTGATTGAGTTTAGTTTTGATAGTGTTGATTTGCAGATTTTAATTTAGGTTTTGATTTAGATTAGTTTTAGTTAGCTAGATTGTAGTTTGGTTTGTACTAGTTGTTTGATATTTAGGATAGTTAATTTTTCGGATTGAGTTTGGTTTATTATTAGGTTGAATAGGATTACAATTATAGGATAGTTTTACAGAGAAATATTTAGTTTAGGGAATTTCAAATTAATTTTTATTTTAGCTTAGGTTAGGTGTTAAGATTTCATATATTTATTTACTTGTCTGTTTGTCTGTCTGGTATTCAATTCCTAATTTATTTTTATTGAAACGTTTGTTTGTCCGTCTGTGGTTTATTTAATTATTTATTTTATTCAAATTGTCGGTGTAATCCGTCTGCTATTTATTGATTTCTCAGATTTCGTCGGTGTGTCCGTCCGTTAATTGATTTATTGATTTCACAGATTTACCGTTTATCCAGTATTTATAACATTAATTTTCAATTATGGCATCGCATAACACTTCTTACTCCACCTATTCTAGCTCTGACGACGAATGTTATTCCTTCCCACCAATGCATAAGTGGAGGGTCAGTTTTGATGGTTCTTCTGCTGGTCTAGATGTTGAGCAGTTCCTGTTTCGAGCCACCACCTTGGCAAGAAATTACAATATTGCCTTGGAGAAACTGGCATCTAGCCTCCACATTCTCCTGAAAGGACCAGCAGAAGAATGGTACTGGTTATTCCGGCAACTCAACCCCAATTTTACGTGGCCTGATTTGGAAGCTGCATTGTAGGAGCGTTATGGATCTCATTGGACCGACGTAGATGTGCGGCGAGCGATCGATGAGCGTTTCCAGAGGCCAGAAGAATCTTTCCGTGAGTTTCATGGCTCCATAATAGAGATGGCCTTACGTCTTAAAAATCGGTTATCTGACTTTGACATGCAGGCCATTCTACTGCGGAACATGGACGAACGAATGAGAAATCATTTGGCAGGCTTGGAATTCGTATCGCCAACAGAGCTAGTTCATCACTGCACTAGAGTTGAAGCTGTGTGGTATCCTTCCGGTAAACCTGTGGCTGACCATCGCAGTAAGCATCCTCCCAACATTGACGCTGTTGATATGTTGGAGAATGCCTAGTGTGATCCTCAAGAGAGATTTGCTGTAGGATATCATGCACGCTTCCAGAGTCGAGCTCCAAATGGGATCCCTTCGTCGTTCCAGGAATACCATAACACAATAAATAACCAAAAACCAGACCAGTGCCCATCTACAAGTCCCTTCACTTCGCCTCATATGTCCAATTTGCCACCATTTTCTAGCAATGTGATTGCTCCAAGCGGATTACCAGACTACGTCAAATGTAATGAAAAGGCGGGCGATGATCGTGAATCACCCGCTAGGTTTAGAGCACGACCTTTTCGGGATCGCTTTCGGAGATCCTGGAGATATTTCTTCGCCAGGCGTCTCTTGAAGCGGGCCTGCGTGGAGTCGATTGTTGTAACTCCTGGCGACAATAGTCCCTATGCAGAGATTTGTGTCAAGTGTCGCAAATTGACGGGCTTGCTTGATAGCGGAGCCAATGTTAGTAATCTCGGAGCCGGAGCCTTGGACCTGCTGTCGGATTTGGGTTTGCATATGCATACTATGCACGCTCAAGTTCAGACTGCATCAGGGCACAAGGATCCAGTTCTGGGATACGTCACCCCATTGATGCAATTTAATAAAATCACCAAATTGATGAGATTCCTAGTTGTTCCTTCCTTGACGCACGCAGTGTATCTTGGAATTGACTTCTGGGATCTCTTCAAAATAGCACCAATCCAGGTCAACGCTATCGAAACTGCCTCGGAACCTCAAAGCCCTGAGTTTCATCTGCTGTCCCCAAAATATCAGCAACGACTGGACTTCGTCAAACAACAGTTTCCATCGTATAACGAGGAAGGCTTGAGTAGGACCAGTCTCGTGTCTCATCACATCGACACTGGTTTCGCTCGACCCATCAAGCAGCGGCATTATGCTGACTCGCCTGTTATACAGAAACTGTTGTATGACGAACTCGATCGTATGTTGTCTTTGGGGGTAATAGAGGAAAGTCAGAGTTCGTGGAGTTCGCCTGTGACCCTTGTCAGAAAACCCGGCAAGGTGCGTTTATGTCTTGATGCTAGACGCCTCAACGAGGTGACTGTTAAGGACGCCTATCCGTTGCCACTGATTGAAGGTCTTTTGGCACGGTTGCAGAGTACCAGGTTCATTACCAATTTGGACCTGAAGGATGCCTTTTGGCAAATACCATTGGATAAGGCAAGTAAGGAGAAAACGGCCTTTACTGTCCCTGGCAGGCCCTTGTACCATTTCAAGGTCATGCCATTCGGTCTATGTAATGCTCCCCAAACGATGTGTCGGTTGATGCATAAAGTCATACCGCATGAGCTGCAGGACAAGGTATTCGTTTATCTAGATGACCTGCTTGTTACAAGTTCAACATTTGATGAGCACTTGGAGCTCCTGAGTACTGTTGCGAAACTGCTCAGGGACGGCAACTTGACCATCAATGTTGAAAAAAAACAAATTCGTCAAGAAGGAGATCAAATATCTTGGCTTTGTAGTGAGTGATGGTATCCTGCGCACCGACTTGGAGAAGGTTTCAGGTATAGTCTCCCATCCTGAACCCCGAACGGCGAAAGACGTGAGACGGTTCATGGGCATGACAGGATGGTACAGGCGTTTCATTCCAAACTTTGCCTCGGTTACGGCCCCTCTAACGGATTTGCTAAAGGATAAACGTGCCTTCAAGTGGTCTGCTTCCGCCAATAGTGCCTTCAATAAAGTGAAGCAATTGCTGATTTCTGCTCCAGTGCTGGCCAACCCCGACTTTACGAAGCACTTCTATATCCAATGTGACACAAGTACAGTGGGTATTGGAAGTGTCTTATTCCAGAAGGACGATGATAATGGAGAGCATCCAATCGCATATATGTCAATGAAACTCAACGCCGCGCAACGCAACTTTAGTATTACTGAATTGGAATGCTTGGCTGCAGTGCAGAGCGTAAAGAGATTCAGGGCATTTATCGAAGGGTTGCCTTTCACCATCATAACTGACCATGCCAGTCTTAAATGGCTGATGCAGCAGTCGGACCTTTCTGGTCGATTAGGTCGCTAAAGTCTGAAATAACAAGGGTTCAATTTCCAAATTGAACACCGGAAAGGTGCCCTTAACACAGTACCCGACGCGTTGTCTAGATCTTGCTCGCAGGACGAGTGAGTTGACTCACTCATTGCTTGCCTCCCGGAGCACAGGCATATTGATAGTCTCATTCCGGACTCAGCGTTTCAGGAGCCCAAGTATGACCGTCTCAAGGAGCAAATTCTGAAACAGCCTGATAAATTTCAGAATTCGCACCTTGCAAATGGTCGTGTCTACATCACCACTGGTGCTTCCGCAACGCTGATTTCTGATATTCCCCGAACAAAGCTGTGGATTCCTGACGGTTATCGGCATGCTCTCATAGTTTGAGTTCATGATGATCCCCAGGGCTCACATTGTGGATTCGCAAGACTACTGAAGTCTTGCAAAGGCACTACTATTGGCTTTGTTTACGACAAGATGTGATTTAATACATCCAGAATTGCATCATTTGCAAACAGGTCAAGCCTTCAAATTCCACAATGAGACCCCCATGGGTGCACCACGAGATTCGGAACGACCTATGCAGCGCCTGTTTGTGGGCTTCGTGGATCCGTACCCCCGTTCGAAATCAGGGAATACTCAATTGCTTGTGGTCTTGGACCACTATACAAAGTTTGTGTGGCTCAAACCCATGGTGAAGGCCACTGCTGAGTCAACCGTACGATATTTGGAGCGCGAAGTCTTCCTGACCTTTGGAGTACCCAAATGGCTGCATTCTGACAACAGTGTTCAATTCGTCTCTAAGGTATTTGCCAAGTTGATGAGTGATTATGGGGTGCAGCATTGCTTCACACCATACCATTCACCTCAGGCGAACGCTTCGGAGAGGTCCAATCAGTCGACACTGAACGCCATTAGAGCTTATATAGGGTCTGATCATCGCAAGTGGGACGAGACTCTCTCGGAGTCATGTTTTGCCTTTCGCAAGGTAATTCATGAGTCTACAGGATTTTCGCCCTACTTCCTGATGTTCGGATATCACCCTATCCAGCATGACTCTGAATACTCCCTGCTCAAAAATTTAAACGCTTTCGAGGATGGGGAAGTTCAGCTCAGCGCGAATAGTGATCGACTGCAGGCTGTACAGGACCGTGTCAGAAGCAAATTACAAGAAGCCTACAAAAAGGGAGCTCAACATTACAATCTGCGGGCCCGTCCCCGTGAGCTAGTCCCGGGTCAGAGAGTCTTCGTTCGAAATTTTGTCGTGAGCAAAGCAGCAGATCGTTTTGCTGCAAAATTTGCTCCACGTTTTACTCCAGCGGTGGTACGTTGTCGCATAGGCAAGTATCCTATGAGCTTGTAGACGAGAGTGGCAAGTTACTCGGGATTTATCATGCTAAAGACATCCGCAATGATTGATTGCGTGTTTCTTTCGTGCCCGGCATTTGAGACCTCAGGGTCTGGGTCGTCCCCACGAATGTTGCGAACAACATGCCAACTGAAACCTTACGTTTTTTTCTTGACACTTTATCTACTCGAAAATAGTAGACTGGGAAAAATATAAATTTTTTTGACAAGAAGAAGCAAATAAAAGAAAGGGAGTTGGAAGAAAAAAGTTTAGTCAAGCAATAGTCAAGCAAGAAAAAGGTGCATGAAAGAAAATAATTTCCGCGATTAGTTTGTTTTTCATTAGACTTATTTGTGTGGCTGCAGGAAATTCAGTCAGAATTGAATGAAGTTGCAGATTTTGAAGAAAAGGAAGTAGAATATTCGTGAATTGTGCAACATCATCACTTCGCGGAAGCGGAAGCTGTTGAAGAAATCAAAAGAGGAATAGAACGATGTGCAGTCATCTAGTCAGTAGGCCGCTGTTGATTTGGTTGTCGAGGAAGTGAGAATACGACGGTTGTGCGGAAGTGAATCCTGCGCCAGACTCAACTACCAAATGACGTTGTTGTACTTCGGCGATTTGCATCCGGACATCACGGAGGCTCAGCTTTTCGGAAGGTTCTATGTAAAAAATATGATAATTAATTTAAATTGAAAATCGTTTTACGAGTAGATTATAATTGTGTGAGAAAAGACTGAATATCAAAATACAAAAAAAAAGAACAATTGAGAAAGAGATAATGACGGGCGTAAGTGTGGTGCAGTTCAGTTTTATGAAGAACATTGTAAGAAAATACAAAACGTGAATAATAAATGCCAAAGCGAATCTTAAAAAAAAAACAAAAACGTAAGTATTGAAATAACTATAATTGTTTTCCGTAAATTTACTCACGGCGGAGTGAAATCAAATTTTTGAAATTCAAATTTGTGTGTAAAAAAGGGAAAACTTAATAGCATCAATTGGAGAAGGGACAAGTGATAGTGATTTATAGTTTCGTCATTTATTGTTGGAATTTTCGGGTAGAACACGTTTCGATTTGTGAGGAAACGCAAAGAAAACAGCGAGACAAATAATTTAAATTGGATAACAGAAGAATAAAATGCAGCATTTCAAAAAAAAAGAAATTATACAGTGAATCAACGGATTAGCGTACTTTTGTCGCATAAATTAAAATTATTTTACGATTGGGAGTTCGATTTGAGGAAGCTCGTTTCTGGTGGTTTCGATTTTCATGTCTGTGTGGCGTTTATAATAGCAGATCCACAGTCAATGAGTCTCGTTCGTGCTGCAGAGGAGTGAGGAGTAGCAAAGGCGTCGAATCATTGATCCTTCAATTTTTTTTTTTGTGGTAGGGAGGTGAAGGCATTTACGCCCGCCGAGTCTGGCAGTGTGGGACTCCCATGGAGGATACCCTTGGACTACCCACTAAACACCTCCCCTGTCAATCTGAGAACCTAGCCTGGAACCGTTTGACACATTACTTCGGGCCAGGTCTCGTTTTGTTATGCCGTGGGGCGCCTTCAAGCTGAGGAGCCCCTTTCCTAGCGGGAGGGGAGAGGGGAAGAGGAAATGCCAGAAGAGCGATCCCCCAGCACCAGCACCTCTGGCTACTGCGAGTCCCTTTTATCTTTTAGGACTGCCCGAGCATAATGTGCCACCTGGTTCCATTTGTCAACCGATTCGAGCATCACCGCAACTATATTATCCGGGGTGAGCTCTCCCATCTCCCTGTAGAGTTCCCTTCGCAGCCTGGCCCATTTGGTACACGCAAAAAATGTGTGACAGGCATTGTCCTCCTCTCCTGGGCAAAACCGACAATCGGAAGACCGTGACTTACCGATCTTGTGCAGGTAAGACTGAAAACACCCGTGCCTGCTCAAAAGCTGGGTCAGATAGAAGTCAGTCTCACCATGCCTTCGATTTAGCCACGGTCTCACATCCGGGATGAGGTGCGCAGTCCACCTTCCCATCGTGCAATTCCTCCAAGACTGCTGCCAATCGTTGAGCAAGCGTTGTCTCTCCTCACGGACAACCATCTCCCTCGCATCCTCATTTCGGCGCAGGTAAATAGCGCGGCGCTCTCTAGCAAGGAGGGTGACAGGTATCACGCCTGCAATCACTCTCACCGTCGAGTCGGAGACATTTGGATACGAAGTTGCAATTCTCAGTGCTCCTCTTCTCTGTAATGGTTTTATTTACATGTATATATATATATATATATATATATATATATATATATATATATATATATATATATATGTATGTATATATATATATATTTATATATATATATATATCTATATATATATATATATATATATATATATATATATATATATATATATATATATATACATATATATATATATATTGTTTTTTTTGTGATTAATATTGAATATATATATTTTGATGATGTCAAACATCCCTCTGCCGATTTTTCATCATGGGCATGACAGGATGGTACAGGCGTTTCATTCCAAACTTCGCCTCGGTTACGGCCCCTCTAACGGATTTGCTAAAGGATAAACGTGCCTTCAAGTGGTCTGCTTCCGCCAATAGTGCCTTCAATAAAGTGAAGCAATTGCTGATTTCTGCTCCAGTGCTGGCCAACCCCGACTTTACGAAGCACTTCTATATCCAATGTGACACAAGTACAGTGGGTATTGGAAGTGTCTTGTTCCAGAAGGACGATGATGATGGAGAGCATCCAATCGCATATATGTCAATGAAACTCAACGCCGCGCAACGCAACTTTAGTATTACTGAATTGGAATGCTTGGCTGCAGTGCAGAGCGTAAAGAGATTCAGGGCATTTATCGAAGGGTTGCCTTTCACCATCATAACTGACCATGCCAGTCTTAAATGGCTGATGCAGCAGTCGGATCTTTCTGGTCGATTAGGTCGCTAAAGTCTGAAATTACAAGGGTTCAATTTCCAAATTGAACACCGGAAAGGTGCCCTAAACACAGTACCCGACACGTTGTCTAGATCTTGCTCGCAGGACGAGTGAGTTGACTCACTCATTGCTTGCCTCCCGGAGCACAAATAGCGCGGCGCTCTCTAGCAAGGAGGGCGACAGGTATCACGCCTGCAATCACTCTCACCGTCGAGTCGGAGACATTTGGATACGAAGTTGCAATTCTCAGTGCTCCTCTTCTCTGTACCTGTGCCAATCGTTTTCGGTATACCTCCTTGCTGAGAGCGTCGCCCCATACCTCTGCTCCGTACAGTAGCACTGACCCTACAGCACTCATCAAGAGGCGTCTTCTTGATGGGCTGGGTCCCCCTACGTTGGCCATAAGTCGACTCAGGGCCGATATTCCTGAAGCATCCTTCTCAGCCGTTGCCCTGATTTGCTCAGAGAAACTCATCTTCGAGTCGATCAGTAGCCCCAGGTACTTCACCGCTGGCTTCGATTGAATTTGTATATCTCCAATACTGATCATCCTTACTCTAGGGATTCTCTTTTTTGTCAAGATGACCACTTCGGTTTTCTTCAGTGCTAAACTGAGCCCGCGAGCAGTCATCCAGTCCCTCACTCGGCGCATTAGCATACCTAGCCTAAGTTGCGCTTGTTCAACGGTGCGTCCGGCGACCAGAGCCGCAACATCATCCGCATAGCCGACCAAGCGTGACTCATCTGGCATCTCAAGTCTCAGTAGCCCGTCGTAAGACACGTTCCACAGGTCCGGACCAAGGATAGATCGCTGGGCAACACCCGATGTAATTTCCATCCTTCGTTGGCCCTGTGTCGTGTCGTAGAGCAGGCTTCGGTCCTTAAGGTAGTTCCTCAAAAGCCGCATTAGATATTCTGGAACTTGAAAAGAGTTTTCCAGCGTGTCCAGAATATCCACCCATCTAGCGGAGTTGAACGCATTCCTGACGTCGAGTGTCACCAACAGGACGATCCGTCGCTTGGTGCGACTATATGCCTCTGCCTTTTGGACCGCGTTCACGACCTCTGCAATCGCATCAATGGTAGAACGTCCTGCTCTAAAGCCGTACTGCCGAGAAGATAGGTCACCAGCAGCACGAATCGCGTCAGTAAGTCTTCCCTTGATGAGTTTCTCTAGCACTTTCCCAGCCGTGTCTAGCATGCATAACGGGCGGTATGCAGACGGCGATTCGGGATTTCCTTTCAATAGCAAAAGTATTTGAATTTAATTTTTTTTGTAAATTTTCTTCATTCATTGAACTAACTTTTTTTGTAATTCCCTTTTTTCAGTTTTCCTCCTCCTTACCGGTTGCAGAGCGCTCTTCGGCCAGGAAAGGGTAAGTCAAGTATTTATTAACTTCTTTAATAAAAACAAACTAAAAAAAGGTTAGTTTTAGTTATACGCATATGTATTGTTGAATATTTTATTATAATGGTTTTATTTACATGTATATATATATATATATATATATATATATATATATATATATATATATATCTATATATATATATATATATATATATATATATATATATATATATATATATATATATATATATTGTTTTTTTTGTGATTAATTAAATATTGAATATATATATTTTGATGATGTCAAACATCCCTCTGCCGATTTTTAGGGATTTTGTACTAAAATACAAAACCCGATTGCTATCACGACCTGTGTCCGTCTGTCCGTCCGTCCGTCCGTCCGTCTGTATGTCACAGCACTTTTTCTCCGAAACTATAGAAGCTATAGTCATGAAACTTTATGGAAAAAACCCCCTAAAAAAAAATTTTTCACCATTAGAAGTCGAGTAGGGGGTCATTGGAAAGGTCTCAATGAGATCTTTTCAAAACAAGTCTTAAAATTGCCTTTTGTGGCCCGAAGGGGGCAGGGGAAGGGAAAATGCACGAACTTATCGCGTGCGCCCCCCCCCCCCCCCTCGCGCTTGGACACCTTCCATCCGAAAAATCTGAAAAAAGCATAAATGTAGGCCTTTGTGAGTACAACAACAACAAATACATGAGAAGTCGAAATTCACTCAACTTTGTTAGTAATAGTATGATTTATCGATTTTATGTTTTCTTGAATAAAATCTAAACGGTACCTTTAAATTCAATGAAATTTAGCAAACAGATGAAAGTTTCATAAAGATCGAATAGTATTTAACGAAGTTAAAGCGATTTGAATTTTCCTGTATTACTATGGAACAATGTGCCCTGTATTACTATGGAAACATATGGCTATGGAGCCATATGCGCTTTTTACCGACTTAGACACTACAGCTTTGCTAGGATTTGCATGAAAATTTCAGGAATGATAGGTATCATGAGGGTGAGTATATACAATTGAAAAAAGTTGAGGAGGCAGGAGAGAGCTCCTAGCAAAAGAGCTTTGCAACCATTCTAAGATTCGAAAAAACAGGCCATGAATCGATGATTACAGTACAGAGGAGTGGCCCCTGAAAAAAAATTTCATGAAACGTAGCCGATATGAGTGTCAACTGAAAGTTTTCTATAAGAGCTTTTCAAAACAGTTCTTAAACTGGCGGTTTTTGCTTCAATGGGGGCACAGGGTGGGAGGAATATATGAAAAATGTGTTTCCTCCCTCGCGAATGGACACCCGTGATATAAAAAATCTGAAGAAAATTATCAAGCGAGATATTTATGGGTATAACTATAACAAATACCTCAGAAGTCAAAATTCCTTCAACTTTGCTAATAATAGTATGATACTCAAACATGACTAGTTTCTTGATTTTATTCGTTGCTGGTTACTGCATTTTGTAAGTTGAGTACAAAACCCTTCTGACAGAGCATAGCTCTGTCTACCCAACTTGTTAATGTCTGCGACTGCGGTGTTCACCGTGGCTTCGCAACAGTACTACAAGCTTGTATTCGCCGTAAACAATAGACTGGCAGCTACAAAATGCGACCAAAGTTTTGAAAATCGAATAGGAATTGTGACTACTGTGAACGATTCAAGCCAGAGGTCTGACAAGGATATTGACGTATTTTAGACAAATCCATGTCTATGCTTGCTAAGCGCCATAAAAATTGGTATTTTCATGAAAATTGCTACATATTTGCACTTGACGCAAACTAAACAAACGCAACTATAAGATAAGACCAAAATTCCAACAATCGGATTAAAATTACGGGCACAGTAAGCAATCAAAGCTGAAATTCTGAATAAAACTTGCACGTGTTCTAGAAACAGCCATTTCTAGATATTTTGCCTAAAACATGTTCCGACCACCAAAACCTTAGTTTGGGTTAAGCTTTTGAAGTAAAAATTAAAAACGCGAAATTCACACGTTTAAGGGGAGAAAAAGCGATTTAAAGTTTGGGCTGGTTGCTACATGATAAAGTGGGATTTTTTTGGCTTTCGACCACCAAACCCGCCCTTAGAATTTTGCGATATACCACAAAGTTATACTTTTTGGAAAATTCAGACCCTGATCTATTCATTAAGACCAAAATATAGCACATCGGTTGAGAAATCAATCCCCATCAATGCCATGAAGGGAAGAAGTTTCCATAACCTGACTCCAAAACTATCAGGAACCTTATAAAAATTAGTATTCTTATGAAAAGTATTTGCACTTGACGCAAACTAAGCAATCGCAACTAAAAGATAAGACCAAAAGTTCAACAATCGGATGAAAATTACGGGCACACCGCGATAAGGTATTTTTCTTACCGCCCAATTCACAATTCAGTACTTTACTAAATGTGCAGGAAGCAAGGATATATTTCTAGTGCAGTACTAGAAATATTCTAACTCCATAAAATATTTATATTTACCTAGTGGTTATAAAGCGTCTAGGCACGCATGTAGATTAGGCGGTTAACGCCGGAATGAATGAGTGAAACAGAGGCGAAGTCGCCAGTTTAACGTTTGACCAAAAAGTGTATTTTCCTATATCGACCTATTCTATTTATACAATTTTTCTATCACAAATACATATTTAACTCTAACAAAATATTGTTTGCTTCAGCAAAAAATACTTAGCAAGAAAATTCCTTATTCTAAATTTTCTACTTCAAAATCTATACAAAAAAAATTTACTTCCTCAATGCAACCCTACACGTTGGCTTCCCCATAGAATGCTGTCACAAAAAAATTAAACATTAGCTCTGCATGACGTGAATGCATTCATACATACTCTATGTTAATTTCCCGCAAAAAAAGGAAACAAGATATCATATGTGAAGTTCTTAGACCCCACATATAAACAATGTCAAGTTCATCGAGAAAAACGAAAGCATTCAAGGCAATTAGTTTATGTTTTGAAATATGATGCACAAGTATCTTCGCTTGTTGTAAACTTGTAATGTTGTACATATGAAACCATATGAGTGAGGATTATTCCACACGTAAGAAAATGGGTTCATATGGGAAGAAGTACATATGATAGAGTTTGATGTAGTTTCTAGGTTTAAAGCGGGTCATGCATATTTATTTATTTATATTGATGCATTAATGAATTTAATATGAATTTACCTAATGGTTAATTTATTGTGTGAGTATAAATGCATTACAATTTAACTTATCAGGCAAGTTATTTACTTAGATTTTAATACTTTCGCTGTCGTAAGCGAACATCCTCCCCCCCTTTAAACGAACTGTTTAAAGATGGATTTCTGGATTCACCTGGTATTCCTCAGCTTTTGCCTTGCGTGGTGCGGGTGTTGGGTGACGGTTGCATGTAGGCCACCTCCTGCAAAATTTCCACACAAGGTACAATAAACAGACCAACGAAATTGATAAGCCCAAGTATCCAATGGTGAAATGATGCACGTGGGTTGACTTGCTTGTTGGGAATTCCGTTTCGGCGGCTCGCAGCTTGTTGATGCTCTCTGATAGTGTTTTAATATCGTTTTCTAAATTGTCCTAGTACGTGGCCGACATACGGGTGTTATTGAAATCGTTGGTGAGCTCCACGAGGTCGAAGATGTTTCGCGAAGGAATGATGGACGTTCTTATCATCGTGGGATGTACCTTGCTCGTCTGTAATGTAGCGATCTCGTCTTTGATGCTGCATCCGCGAGTTACGTTGATGATCCCCGATCCGGATAGCATGCAAGTTGAGATTGCCGTTCCACAAACAATGTTGATGCTCACCGGTTGGTTTTTTCACGTAAATCCAGTGATTTGGATTCAAGAGCTGGGTCTACCTTACTGTTTCCTTAGTTTTGATGACTGCACAGCTGGAAATATTGCCCGCATCAGTTAAGATTGCCATTTAGCAGTGGTTGATATTAGGTCCCCATCGATGCATCGGATGACGTAGTTTGCAGATGAACCCGGAGTAGTCAACATGGAGACATTTTGAGATTTCCAGTTTGGACATTGGGTAAAATTGATCTCGATGTAGATTTACAAGCAGAATTTGTCTTGATGGAATAACGGTGAAAAATGTCTCATTAACTAATATAGGTACTGGAACGATTCGTAAGGCTTCGAATATTTCCTGTGACAGAGGTGGAAGCTTTATTCGGAAAATCATTTGCTCACTTAACATTCTGCCTTCTATAGACATCATTTCATATAATTTTGCTAAGTGTCCATGATCTCCAGGTACTCGCAATGTGGGTGAGAGGTGCTCTTTAATCATAATTAGCTGGTCTTGTAGCTGTCTAGGAGTTATTACTTGCGGATTGACTTTGCCGTGATGAGCCCTTGTTATCACTTCTAGAAGTGTCGGTTGTGCCCTTTGATAATGTGATATCATCAGTATTAACCGAGTTGCTAGAGTGTTGAAGTATTCCATTATTTTTTCTTGATGGAACTCGTGGTTAATTCCTTTAATGGTGTTGAGCGTCTGGTTGAGATATTCTTCTAGTTCATTCACCCGTCTTTCAACTGCTTTATGCGACTCTTTCATTATATTTGTGGTGCAATCGATTATGGATGTTTGATTCTTCAGTAGTTCTAGCAAGTATCTGTCATTTTGTTGAAGGTTGTTTATTGTCTCTGACATTTTTTCCGCATACTCATCATCCAAAATGCCGAATAGCGAATGAGCGGTGTTACCGAATATATTGAGAGGGGATCGTTTCACTCGACCATGGCCTTGTTGACGCAGTAATTCGTTGTTCTCTGTTAATTCCGTAACCGTGGTTGTAAATTGAGCTAGCGTTGGTGCACAGGAATGCTTATTTACTATTCTACCACAGAGATGATCTAGGTTTTCAATTCCTTTATGTATAGTGGCCAGCTCCTTCTAGTCATGTTGTAGTAAATAACTAAATCCCACTCTTCGGATGACAAGTGAGTGAAACCCATTCGTTCAAAATACAAACCAGGTGATGGTTTGAACGGTTTTATTGTTGCCTGATTGTTTCCTAGCACCGGCAAGACAAGGCAAGTGAATAATAATAGCCTGATTGGGAGCTGACTTCGGTGCGGTTTTTTGGAAACAGGTGGACCTTCGGTTGGCGGTGGCCTGTTTGTTTCGTCTGCACTCGTTTGCGTCATAGAGTGTGAGGATGTTGTACTGGTGAAGTTTTCTTCGTTGGTTTCATCCTTCGCTTCTGCGTCGACCTTTGCTGGTAGTGGAGCGAGATTGTGGATTGCCCGTTTTAGAACACCTGTAGCCGTTTTTACAATTGCAACTCGCACTAAACCATCATTTCCCTTTATAGTCTCCAGTATGCGACCAAGAGGCCATTGCATGGCCGGAAAATTGCTGTCCTTTATTATAACCATCATGCCTGGCTGGGCGTTCTGGCATTGTTGCTTCCATTTTTTTCGGTACTGCAGCTCGGTTAAATATTCTTTGAACCATCGCTGCCAGAATTGATTCTTGAGGTGAAGAGTGCGCTTCCAGTGTTGATGTAGATCTACTCGCTGAGGGTTTTCATTAGATTCGGCAGTGCTAGTTAACGGTTCGCCCATTTAAAAATGTTCTGGGGTCAGCGCAGTCAGGTCGTTTGGATCCGAAGACATTGGCGTGATAGGTCGTGAATTGAGTTTCGCTTCTACTTGCACTATAACCGTCTCCAACTCCTCATATATCAGCAAATTGTTGTTTAGGCTGCAAGGAAGTAAGTTTTTAGCAGACTTGACGGCTGCCTCCCACAGTCCATCGAAATGTGGAGCTCTTGGTGGGATGAAATGGAATTCGGTTCCTCTAAGTGTGCAGAATTTGTTGATTTGTTCTTCCGCTTCTTTTGAATATATCGCTGGTCGAAGTTCTTCCAGTTGGTTTCGAGCTACTACAAAGTTCGTTGCGTTGTCGCAATACAAATGTTGGCAATTTCCACGTCTGCCCACAAAGCGTTTCAGCGTGCTGATGAATGCGTTAGTCATCAAGTCACTTACCACTTCTAAATGCACTGCCTTGGTTGCAAAACAAACGAATAACGCTACGTAACACTTCTGAGGCTTCTTTCCTCTAGCTTTGTAATGAATCCAAAATGGACCGCAAAAATCAACTCCTGTTGTTCGGAATGGCTTATCAGGTTTGATTCTTCTCTCAGGCAAATTACCCATCATCTAGGACAAAAGTTTTGGCTTTGCTTTGCTACAGTGAACGCAATACAATACAATTGACCGCACAATTGTCTTCCCTTTGATAGGCCAAAATTTTTGGCGCGTGGTAGCGAGTAATCCTTGCGGTCCAACGTGAAAATTTTTAATGTGAATGTCTGTCATTACCAGCCGAGTAAGTATGTCATTGTATGGCAGCAACATTGGATGTTTCGCATCAAATACGATGTCAGCTTCTTGTAATTGTCCTCCGACCCTGATAACGCCATTCTTGTCCAAGAATGGGGCGAGTGAGCTTAAGTTGCTTTGCGTGTCTACTATGGCCGTTTTTTTAAGGGAGGCTAACTCTTGTGAAAAGTTTCGGCGTTGAGCTTCCTTTATAAGTTGTGTCGTGGCTGCATCCAATTTTTCAACAGTAAGGTGTGATGAACGTTTCAACCCTTTTTTTCTGATGTTATTTACAAACCGAAGAACATAAGCGAAAATCCGTTGCAAATGTTGAAAGGAATTCCGGTGGTGGATTGTAGACAGTATATCTCCTTCGTTTGCAACTGACAGTGCTACCTTTGCGGGCTTCGTTTCTAGATTTGTTTCAAATTTTTGATTCCTCGGCCACACGCTTTCGTCGCCATGTAGAATCTCGGCCCGTAAAATCAAAAAATATCATTCTTCAATTTGTTGGGTGAGACTCCGCGGGAAACCAAATCGGCAGGATTTTTCTGGGATGGTACGTGTCGCCATTGTTCAGCCGTGGTAAGCTCCTGTATAGTTGCTACTCGGTTTGCAACGAAGGTGACGTATGATGATGATGGGTTCCTCAGCCAGGCAAGAACTACCTCTGAGTCCGTCCAAAATGTGCATGGAACATCATTCCGTTGTAGTTCCCTTTTGACGCGAGCAGCGAGCTTGGTAGTGAGTGTTGCAGCTTGAAGCTCCACACGCGGAATCGTTGTAGCCTTGATTGGAGCTACCTTTGACTTGGCACATAGCAGTCTCACGACCACGATACCGTCAATTGGCTGTGATCGCACGTATATAGCTGCGCCGTATGCCTTCTCTGATGCGTCGCTGAAAGCATGTAATTCAATGCTTCGCGGGCTTTCGACCGAAAATACATGCCTTGGAAACTTGATATCTTCAAGGCATTGCAGTTCTTTACGAAATTTGACCCAATAAGAGTGCATCTCCATTGGTACAGCTGCGTCCCAATCTATCTTTAGATTCCATAATGCTTGTAGAAATATTTTGGCCTTGATCACCACTGGGCTCATTACTCCTAATGGGTCAAAGAGATGCGCAATGTCAGAGGACACTGTTCTTTTGGCCACTTTACCGTCGCTGGCCTGAATTGTTTTACGCAGAAGTTGTCATCTTCGGGAAGCCAGATTATGCCCAACGTCTTCACATGGTAGCTGTCTTTGCCGTTTATGTTGAATTGAACTGCTTGGTCCTCTTCGAGAATGTCTTGAAGTAGCCCAGTATGGTTTGCGCACCACTTGCGCAATTTGAACCCTCCTGATTGAAGCAATTCCTTTAGTTGCCTTTGTACAGCGAGGGCTTCCGCTAGACTGTTAGCTCCTGCCATGACGTCATCAATGTAAATGTTGTTCCTTATCGTTTGCGAACCCAATGGAGCTGACGTTTCAGCTTGTGCTGCTATTTGTCTGAGGCATCTTATGGCTAAATATGGAGCCGTTGTAATGCCTTTATGTCACCATAGCTAGTTGGTAACACTTAACTGGTTCATTTGAATGGTCTCTCCAAAATATTAATTGAAATTTCCTATCTTCTTCCTTCACTCTTATTTGGCGGTACATTTTCTCAATGTCTGCCGTAAAAAAAAACATCGGAAGACGGAAGCGTAACAGAACGGTAAAAACATCGTCTTGGAGAAACGGTCCAGTGTGCAGAACTTCATTCAAGGAAATATTTGTAGACGTTTTCGCTGAAGCATCAAATACTACTCGCAGTTTAGTTGTGGGACTTTCTGGTCTTATGACACAGTGGTGCGGCAAGAAGTAATGGGGTGTAGGTACGTACTGAATATCGACCTCTTCCATGTGTCCCAACTGACGGTATTCCTTCATGAAGTTGGTGAAGTTGTTTCAGCGATTCGTTCTTGTTCAATTTTCGTTCCAAAGCCAGAAAACGTTTATATGCAGTCTCTTTGGAGTCACGCAACAACTTAGGGTCTTTCATGAATGGTAATTTTACAACAAATTGTCCATCTTTTCCTCGCCTGGTATTAGCAGTGAACCTTTTGGAAAATTCAGACACTGATATAATCACTTACACACAAAAATATAGCACATCGGTTAAAAAATCAAGCCACAGCAATGCCATGAAGGGAAGAAGTTTCCATAACCTGCCCCCAAAAATTAAGCAACCTTATAAAAATTAGTTTTCTGACGAAAAGTACTACAAATTTGTGATTGCCGTTAACAACAGACCGGCAGCTACAAAATGAGACCAAAATTTTGATAATTGAATAGAAATTGTGGCTACAGTGAACGATTCAAGCCAGAGACCTGACAAGGAAATTGACATATTTTAGACAAATACATGTCCATGCCTCCTAAGCGTCATAAAAATTGGCATTTTCATGCAAATCACTACATATTTGCACTTGACGCAAACTAAACAAACGTAACTATAAGATAAGACGAAAATTTCAATAATCGGATTTAAATTACGGGCACAGTAAGCAATCAAAGCTGAATATCTGAACAAAAACTGCACGTGTTCTAGAAACAGCCATTTCTGGATATTTTGCCTAAAACATGTTCCGACCACCAAGTTGGGTTAAGCTTTTGAATTATAACGTAAAAACGCGAAATTTGCACGTTTAAGGGGAGAACAAGCGATTTAAAGCTTTGGCTGGTTGAAACGTGAAAAATTAAACTTTTGCAAAATACCACAAATTTATACTTTTTAGAAAACTCAGACGCTGATCTATTCATTAACACCAAAATATAGCACATCGGTTGAAAAATCAAGCTACAGCAATGCCATGAAGGGAAAAAGTTTCCATAATCTGCCCCCAAAAATATAATGGACCTTATAAAAATTAGTATTCTTCTGAAAAGTACTACAAATTTTTATTTGCCGTAAACAACAGACTGGCAGCCACAAAAAGAGACCAAAATTTTGATAATCGAATAGAAATTGTGGCTACAGTGACCGATTAAATCCAGAGGCCTGACAAGGAAATCGACGTATTTTAGACAAATGCATGTCTATGTCTCCTGATTGTCGGAAAAACTGCTATTTTCATACCAATTGCTACACATTTCCACTTGACGTAAACTAATTATACGCAAATATAAGATAAGAGCAAAATTTCAACAATCGGTTTTGAAATACGGGCACAGTAAGCAATCAAAGCTGAAAGTCTGCACAAAAACTGCACGTGTTCTAGAAACCGCCATTTCTAGATATTTTGCCTAAAACATGTTCTGGCCACCAAAACCTTAGTTTGGGTTAAGCTTTTGAATTAAAACGTAAAAACGCGAAATTCGCTCGTTTAAGGGGAGAAAAAGCGATTTAAAGTTTTGGCTGGTTAACACGAGAAAAATTGGGATTTTTGGCTTTCAACCACCAAACCCGCACTTAAACTTTTCCAAAATACCACAAATTTGTATTTTATGGGAAATCCAGACGCTGATCTATTCACTTACACCAAAATAAAGCACTTCGGTTGAAAAATCAAGCCACAGTAATGCCATGAAGGGAAAAAGTTTCCATAACCTGCCCCCAAAAATATAAGGAGCCTTATAAAAACTAGTATTCTTATGAAAAGAACTAATAATTTATATTTGCCGTAAACAACAGACTAGCAGCTAAATACGAGACCATATTTTTGATAATCGAACAGAAATTGTGGCTACAGTGAACGATTCAAGCCAGAGGTCCGACAAGGAAATTGACGTATTTTAGACAAATACATGTCTATGCCTCCTAAGTGCCTTAAAAACTGGTATTTTCATGAAAATTGCTACATATTTGCACTTGACGCAAATAAAACAAACGAAACTATAAGATAAGACCAAAATTTCAACAATCAGATTAAAATTACCGGCACAGTAAGCAATCAAAGCTGAAAATCTGAACAAAAACTGCAAGTGTTCTAGAAACAGCCATTTCTAGATATTTTGCCTAAAACATGTTCCGACCACCAAAACCTTAGTTTGGGTTAAGCTTTTGAATTAAAACGTAAAAACGCGAAATTCGCACGTTTAAGGGGAGAAAAAGCGATTTAAAGTTTTGGCTGGTTGAAACGTAAAAAATTGGGATTTTTTGGTTTTAACCACCCAACCCGCCCTTAAACTTTTCCAAAATACCACAAATTTGTATTTTATGGGAAATTCAGACACTGATCTATTCATTAGCACCAAAATACAGCACATCGGTTGAAAAATCATGCCACAGCAATGCCATGAAGGGAAGAAGTTTCCATTACCTGCCCCCAAAAATATAAGGAACCTTATAAAAATTAGTATTCTTATGAAAAGTACTACAAATTTGTATTTGCCGTGAACAACAGACTGGCGGCTACAAAAAGAGATCAAAATTTTGATAACCGAATGGAAATTGTGGCTACAGTGAACGATTAAAGCCAGAGGTCGGACAAGGAAATTGACGTTTTTTTAGACAAATACATGTCTATGCCTCCTAAGCGTCATAAAAACTGGTATTTTCAAGCGAATGACTACATATTTGCATTTGACGCAAACTAAACAAACGCAACTATAAGATAAGACCAAAATTTCAACAATCGGATCAAAATTACGGGCATAGTAAGCAATCAAAGCTGAAAATCTGAATAAAAACTGCAAGTGTTCAAGAAACAGCCATTTCTAGATATTTTGCCTTAAACATGTTCCGACCACCAAAACCTTGATTTGGGTTGTTTTTGAATTAAACGTATGAACGTGAAATTCGCACCTTTAAGGGGAGAAGAAGCGCTTTACAGTTTCGGCTGGTTGACACAAAAAATATTGGGATTTTTTGATTTTAACCACCAAACCCGTATTCTTATGAAAAGAACTACAAATTTGTATTTGCCGTAAACAACAGACTGGCAGCTAAATACGAGACCAAAATTTTGATAATCGAATAGAAATTGTGGCTACAGTGAACGATTCAAGCCAGAGGTCTGACGAGGAAATTGACGTATTTTAGACAAATACATGTCTATGCTTCCTAAGCGCCTTAAAAACTGGTATTTTCATGAAAATTGCTACATATTTGCACTTGACGCAAATTGAACAAATAAAACTAGAAGATAAGACCAAAATTTCAACAATCAGATTAAAATTACCGGCCTAGTAAGCAATCAAAGCTGAAAATCTGAACAAAAACTGCAAGTGTTCTAGAAACAGCCATTTCTAGATATTTTGCCTAAAACATGTTCCGACCACCAAAACCTTGGTTTGGGTTAAGCTTTTGAATTAAAACGTAAAAACGCGAAATTCGCACGTGTAAGGGGAGAAAAGCGATTTAAAGTTTTGGCTGGTTGAAACGTGAAAAATTGGGATTTTTTGGTTTCAACCACCCAACCCACCCTTAAACTTTTGCGAAATACCACAAATATATACTTTTTGGAAAACTCAGACGCTGATCTATTCATTAACACCAAAATAAGGCACATCTGTTGAAAAATCAAGCTACAGCAATGCCTTGAAGGGAAAAAGTTTCCATAATCTGCCCCCAAAAATATAATGAACCTTTTAAAGATTAGTATTCTTCTGAAAAGTACTACAAATTTGTATTTGCTGTACACAACAGACTGGCAGCTACAAAATGAGACCAAAGCTTGATAATCGAATAGAAATTGTGGCTACAGTGAACGATTCAAGCCAGAGGCCTGACAAGGAAATTGACGTATTTTAGACAAATACATGTCTATGTTTCCTGAACGTCAGAAAAGCTGGTATTTTCATGCAAATTGCTACATATTTGCACTTGACGCAAACTAAACATACAAAAATATAAGATTAGACCAAAATTTCAACAATCGGTTTTGAAATACGGGCACAGTAAGCAATCAAAGCTGAAAGTCTGCACAAAAACTGCACGTGTTCTAGAAACAGCCATTTCTAGATATTTTGCGTAAAACATGTTCCGACCACCAAAACCTTAGTTTGGGTTAAGCTTTTGAACTAAAACGTAAAAACGCGAAATTCGCTCGTTTAAGGGGAGAAAAAGCGATTTAAAGTTTTGGCTGGTTGACACGTCGAAAATTGGGATTTTGTTGGATTTCCTTAAACTTTTGCAAAATTTATATTTTTTGGAAAATTCAGACGCTGATTTATTCATTAACACCAAAATATAGCACATCAGTTGAAAAATCAAGCCACAGCAATGCCATGAAGGGAAAAAGTTTGCATAACCTGCACCCAAAAGTATAAGGAACCTTATAAAAATTAGTATTCTTATGAAAAGTACAAATTTGTATTTGCCGTAAACAACAGACTGGCAGCTACAAAATGAGACCAAAACTTTGATAATCGAATAGAAATTGTGGCTACAGTGAACGATTCAAGCCAGAGGCCTGACAAGGAAATTGACGTATTTTAGACAAATGCATGTCTGTGTCTCCTGCACGTCAGGAAAACTGGAATTTTCATGCAAATTGCTGCATATTTGCACTTGACGTAAATTAAACACACGCAAATATAAGATAAGACCCAAATTTCAACAATCGGTATAAAAATACGGGCACAGTAAGCAATCAAAGCTGAAAATCTGCACAAAAACTGCACGTGTTCTAGAAACAGCCATTTCTAGATATATTGCCTAAAATATGTTCTGACCACCAAAACCTTAGTTTGGGTTAGGCTTTTGAATTAAAACGTAAAAACGTGAAATTCGCTCGTTTAAGGGGAGAAAAAGCGATTTAAAATTTTGGCTGGTTGACACGTGACGAATTGGGACTTTTTCGTGTTCAACCACCAAACCCGCCCTTAAATTTTGTGAAATGCCATAAATTTATACTTTTTGGAAAATTCAGACGCTAATGTATCCACTGACACCAAGATCTAGCACATCGGTTGAAAAATCAAGCCATGAAGGGAAAAAGTTTCCATAACCTGGCCCCAAAAATATAAGGAACCTTATAAAAACTAGTATTCTTATGAAAGTACTACAATTTTGCATTTGCCGTGAACAACAGACTGGTAGCTACAAAATGAGACCAAAAATTTTGACAATCGAATAGAAATTGTGGCTACAGTGAACGATTCACGCCAGAGGTCTGACAGGAAATCGACGTATTTTAGACAAATACATGTCTTTGCCTCCTAAGCGTCATAAAAGTTGGTATTTTCATGACAATTGCTACATATTTGCACTAGACGCAAGCTATACAAACGTAACTATAACATAAGACCAAAGTTTCAACAATCGGATTAAAATTACGGGCACAGTTAGCAATCAAAGCTGAAAATCTGCACAAAAACTGCACGTGTTCTAGAAACAGCCATATCTAGATATTTTGCCTTAAAAATTGGGATTTTTTTCGCTTTCAACCACCAAACACGCCCTTAAACTGTGTTAAATACCACAAATTTATACTTTTTGGAAAACTCAGACGCTGATCTAATCACTTACATCAAATCGGTTGAAAAATCAAGCCATAGCAATGCCATGAACGGAAAAAGTTTCCATAACCTGCCCCCAAAAATATAAGGAGCCTTATCAAAATTAGTATTCTTATGAAAAGTACAAATTTGTAATTGCCATGAACAACAGACTGGCAGCTACAAAATGAGACCAACATTTTGATAATCGAATAGAAATTGTGGCTACAGTGAACGATTCAAGCCAGAGGCCTGACAAGGAAATTGACGTATTTTAGACAGATGCATGTCTTTGTCTCCTGAACGTCAGAAAAACTGATATTTTCATGCAAATTGCAACATATTTGCACTTGACGCAAACTAAACATACGCAAATATAAGATAAGACCAAAATTTCAACAATCGGTTTTGAAATACGGGCACAGTAAGCAATCAAAGCTGAAAGTCTGCACAAAAACTGGACGTGTTCAAGAACCAGCCATTTCTAGATATTTTGCTTAAAGCATGTTCCAACCACCAAAACCTTAGTTTGGGTTAAGCTTTTGAATTCAAACGTAAAAACGCAAAATTCGCACGTTTAAGGGGAGAAAAAGCAATTTAAAGTTTTGGCTGGTTGACATGTGAAAAATTGGGATTTTTTTGGCTTTCAACCACCAAACCCGCCCTTAAACTTTTGCAAAATATCACAAATTTATACTTATTTGGAAAATTCAGTTGCTGATCTATTCATTAACACCAAAATATAGCACATCAGTTGGTTGAAAATCAAGGTACAGCAATGCCATGAAGGGAAAAAGTTTCCATAACCTGCCCCCAAAAATCCAAGGAAATTTATAAGAATTAGTATTCTTATGAAAAGTACTACAAATTTGAATTTGCCGTGAACAGACTGGCAGCTACAGAATGAGACCAAAATTTTGATAATCGAATAGAAATTGTGGCTACAGTGAACGATTCAACCCAGAGGTCTGAAAAGGAAATTGACGTATTTAAGACAAATACATGTTTTTGCCTCCTAAGCGTCATAAAAATTGGTATTTTCATGCAAATTGCTACAAATTTGCACTTGACGCAAACTAAGCAAACGCAACTGTAAGATAAGACAAAAATTTCAACAATCGGATTAAAATTACGGGCACAGTAAGCAATGAAAGTTGAGAATCTGCACAAATACTGCAAGTGTTCTAGAAACAGCCATTTTTAGATATTTTGCCTAAAATACGTTCCGACCACCAAAACCTAAGTTTGGGTTAAGCTTTTGAATTAAAACAGAAAAACACGAAATTCGCACGTTTAAGGGGAGAAAAAGCGATTTAAAGTTTTGGCCGGTCGACACGTGAATAATTGGGATTTTTTTTGGCTTTCAACCACCAAACCCGCCCTTAAATTTTTGCGAAATACCACAAATTTATACTTTTTTGAAAATTCGGGGCTGATCTAATCACTAACACGAAACTTTAGCACGTCGGTTGAAAACTCATACCGCAGTTTCCATAACCTGCCCTTAAAAATAAAAGGAACCTTATAAAAATTAGTATTCTTATGAAAAGTACTACAAATTTGTATTTGCCGTTAACAACAGACTGGCAGCTACAAAATGAGACCAAAATTTTGATAATCGAATAGAAATATTGGCTACAGTGAACGATTCAAGCCAGAGGCCTGACAAGGAAATTGACGTATTTTAGACAAATACAAGTCTATGCCTCCTAAGCGTCATAAAAATTAGTATTTACATGCGAATTGCTACATGTTTGCACTTGACGCAAACTGTACAAACGCAACTATAAGATAAGACCAAAATTGCATCAATCGGATTAAAATTACGGGCACAGTAAACAATCAGAGCTGAAAATCTGCACAAAAACTGCATGTGTTCTAGAAACAGCCATTTCTAGATATTTTAACCTAAAACACGTTCCAGCCACCAAAACCTTTGTTCGGGTTGAGCTTTCGAATTAAAACGTAAAAACGTGAAATTCGCACGTTTAAGGGGAGAAAAAGCGATTTAAAGTTTTGGCTGGTTGACACCTGAAAAATTGGGATTTTTTTGCCTTTCAACCACCAAAACCCGCCCTTAAACTTTTGTGAAATACGCTAATTTATATGTTTGGAAAATTCAGACGCTGATCTTTTCACTAACACCAAGATATAGCATATCGGTTGAGAAATCAAGCCACAGCAATGCCATGAAGGGAAAAAGTTCCCATAACCTGCCCCCAAAAATAAAAGGAACCTTATAAAAATTAGTATTCTTATGAAAAGTACTCTAAATTTGTATTTGCCATTAAGCACAGACTGGCAGCTATAAAATCAGACCAAAATTTTGATAATCGAATGCAAATTGTGGCTACAGTGAACGATTCAAGCCAGAGACCTGACAAGGAAATTGACGTATTTTAGACAAATACATGTCCATGCCTCCTTAGAGTCATAAAAATTGGTATTTTCATGCAAACCACTACATATTTGCACTTGACGCAAATTAAACAAACTTAACTATAAGATAAGACCAAAATTTCAATAATCGGATGTAAATTACGGGCACAGTAAGCAATCAAAGCTGAATATCTGCAGAAAAACTGCACGTGTTCTAGAAACAGCCATGTCTAGATATTTTGCCTTAAACATGTTCGTACCACCAAAACCGTAGTTTGGGTTAAGCTTTTGAATTTAAACGTAAAAACGCGAAATTCACACGTTTAAGGGGAGAAAAAGCCATTTAAAATTTTGGCTGGTTGACATGTGAAAAATTGGGATTTTTTGGCTTTCAACCACCAAACCCGCCCTTAAACTTTTGTGAAATACCACAAGTTTATACTTTTTGAAAACTCAGACGCTGATCTATTGACTTACACCAAAATATAGCATATCGGTTGAGAAATCAAGCCACAGAAATGCCACGATGGGAAGAAGATTCCATAACCTGCCCCCAAAAATACAAGGAACCTTATGAAAATTAGTATTCTTATGAAAAGTACAAATTTGTTTTTGCCGCAAACAACAGACTGGCAGCTACAAACTGAGGTCAAAAGTTTGATAATCGAATAGAAATTGTGGCTTTAGTGAACGATTAAAGCCAGAGACCTGACAAGGAAATTGACGTATTTTAGACAAATACATGTCCATGCCTCCTAAGCGTCATAAAAATTGGTATTTTCATGCGAATTACTACATATTTGCACTTGGCGCAAGCTAAACAAACGTAACTATAAGATACGATGAAAATTTCAATAATCGGATTAAAATTACGGGCACAGTAAGCAATCAAAGCCGAATATCTGCAGAAAAACTGCACGTGTTCTAGAAACAGCCATGTCTAGATATTTGTTCCACATGATAAAGTGGGATTTTTTTGGCTTTCGACCACCAAACCCGCCCTTAGACTTTTGCGATATACCACAAAGTTATACTTTTTGGAAAATTCAGACCCTGATCTTTTCATTAACATATAGCACATCGGTTGAGAAATCAATCCCCATCAATGCCATGAAGGGAAGAAGTTTCCATAACCTGACTCCAAAACTATCAGGAACCTTATAAAAATTAGTATTCTTATGAAAAGTATTTGCACTTGACGCAAACTAAACAATCGCAACTAAAAGATAAGACCAAAAGTTCAACAATCGGATGAAAATTACGGGCACACCGCGATAAGATATTTTTCTTACCGCCCAATTCACAATTCAGTACATTACTAAATGTGCAGGAAGCAAGGATATATTTCTAGTGCAGTACTAGAAATATTCTAACTCTATAAAATATTTATATTTACCTAGTGGTTATAAAGCGTCTAGGCACGCATGTAGATTAGGCGGTTAACGCCGGAATGAATGAGTGAAACAGAGGCGAAGTCGCCAGTTTAACGTTTGACCAAAAAGTGTATTTTCCTATATCGACCTATTCTATTTATACAATTTTTCTATCACAAATACATATTTAACTCTAACAAAATATTGTTTGCTTCAGCAAAAAATACTTAGCAAGAAAATTCCTTATTCTAAATTTTCTACTTCAAAATCTATACAAAAAAAATTTACTTCCTCAATGCAACCCTACACGTTGGCTTCCCCATAGAATGCTGTCACAAAATAATTAAACAGCTCTGCATGACGTGAATGCATTCATACATACTGTATGTTAATTTCCCGCAAAAAAAGGAAACAAGATATCATATGTGAAGTTCTTAGACCCCACATATAAACAATGTCAAGTTCATCGAGAAAAACGAAAGCATTCAAGGCAATTAGTTTATGTTTTGAAATATGATGCACAAGTATCTTCGCTTGTTGTAAATTTGTAATGTTGTACATATGAAACCATATGAGTGAGGATTATTCCACACGTAAGAAAATGGGTTCATATGGGAAGAAGTACATATGATAGAGTTTGATGTAGTTTCTAGGTTTAAAGCGGGTCATGCATATTTATTTATTTATATTGATGCATTAATGAATTTAATATGAATTTACCTAATGGTTAATTTATTGTGTGAGTATAAATGCATTACAATTTAACTTATCAGGCAAGTTATTTACTTAGATTTTAATACTTTCGCTGTCGTAAGCGAACATCCTCCCCCCCTTTAAACGAACTGTTTAAAGATGGATTTCTGGATTCACCTGGTATTCCTCAGCTTTTGCCTTGCGTGGTGCGGGTGTTGGGTGACGGTTGCATGTAGGCCACCTCCTGCAAAATTTCCACACAAGGTACAATAAACAGACCAACGAAATTGATAAGCCCAAGTATCCAATGGTGAAATGATGCACGTGGGTTGACTTGCTTGTTGGGAATTCCGTTTCGGCGGCTCGCAGCTTGTTGATGCTCTCTGATAGTGTTTTAATATCGTTTTCTAAATTGTCCTAGTACGTGGCCGACATACGGGTGTTATTGAAATCGTTGGTGAGCTCCACGAGGTCGAAGATGTTTCGCGAAGGAATGATGGACGTTCTTATCATCGTGGGATGTACCTTGCTCGTCTGTAATGTAGCGATCTCGTCTTTGATGCTGCATCCGCGAGTTACGTTGATGATCCCCGATCCGGATAGCATGCAAGTTGAGATTGCCGTTCCACAAACAATGTTGATGCTCACCGGTTGGTTTTTTCACGTAAATCCAGTGATTTGGATTCAAGAGCTGGGTCTACCTTACTGTTTCCTTAGTTTTGATGACTGCACAGCTGGAAACATTGCCCGCATCAGTTAAGATTGCCATTTCGCAGTGGTTGATATTAGGTCCCCATCGATGCATCGGATGACGTAATTTGCAGATGAACCCGGAGTATTCAACATGGAGACATTTTGAGATTTCCAGTTTGGACATTGGGTAAAATTGATCTCGATGTAGATTTACAAGCAGAATTTGTGTTGATGGAATAACGGTGAAAAATGTCTCATTAACTAATATAGGTACTGGAACGATTCGTAAGGTTTCGAATATTTCCTGTGATAGAAGTGGAAGCTTTATTCGGAAAACCAGTTGCTCACTTAAAATTCTGCCTTCTATAGACATCATTTCATATAATTTTGCTAAGTGTCCATGATCTCCAGGTACTCGCAATGTGGGTGAGAGGTGCTCTTTAATCATAATTAGCTGGTCTTGTAGCTGTCTAGGAGTTATTACTTGCGGATTGACTTTGCCGTGATGAGCCCTTGTTATCACTTCTAGAAGTGTCGGTTGTGCCCTTTGATAATGTGATATCATCAGTATTAACCGAGTTGCTAGAGTGTTGAAGTATTCCATTATTTTTTCTTGATGGAACTCGTGGTTAATTCCTTTAATGGTGTTGAGCGTCTGGTTGAGATATTCTTCTAGTTCATTCACCCGTCTTTCAACTGCTTTATGCGACTCTTTCATTATATTTGTGGTGCAATCGATTATGGATGTTTGATTCTTCAGTAGTTCTAGCAAGTATCTGTCATTTTGTTGAAGGTTGTTTATTGTCTCTGACATTTTTTCCGCATACTCATCATCCAAAATGCCGAATAGCGAATGAGCGGTGTTACCGAATATATTGAGAGAGGATCGTTTCACTCGACCATGGCCTTGTTGACGCAGTAATTCGTTGTTCTCTGTTAATTCCGTAACCGTGGTTGTAAATTGAGCTAGCGTTGGTGCACAGGAATGCTTATTTACTATTCTACTACAGAGATGATCTAGGTTTTCAATTCCTTTATTTATAGTGGCCAGCTCCTTCTAGTCATGTTGTAGTAAATAACTAAATCCCACTCTTCGGATGACAAGTGAGTGAAACCCATTCGTTCAAAATACAAACCAGGTGATGGTTTGAACGGTTTTATTGTTGCCTGATTGTTTCCTAGCACTGGCAAGACAAGGCAAGTGAATAATAATAGGCTGATTGGGAGCTGACTTCGGTGCGGTTTTTTGGAAACAGGTGGACCTTCGGTTGGCGGTGGCCTGTTTGTTTCGTCTGCACTCGTTTGCGTCATAGAGTGTGAGGATGTTGTACTGGTGAAGTTTTCTTCGTTGGTTTCATCCTTCGCTTCTGCGTCGACCTTTGCTGGTAGTGGAGCGAGATTGTGGATTGCCCGTTTTAGAACACCTGTAGCCGTTTTTACAATTGCAACTCGCACTAAACCATCATTTCCCTTTATAGTCTCCAGTATGCGACCAAGAGGCCATTGCATGGCCGGAAGATTGCTGTCCTTTATTATAACCATCATGCCTGGCTGGGCGTTCTGGCATTGTTGCTTCCATTTTTTTCGGTACTGCAGCTCGGTTAAATATTCTTTGAACCATCGCTGCCAGAATTGATTCTTGAGGTGAAGAGTGCGCTTCCAGCGTTGATGTAGATCTACTCGCTGAGGGTTTTCATTAGATTCGGCAGTGCTAGTTAACGGTTATTAAAAAATGTTCTGGGGTCAGCGCAGTCAGGTCGTTTGGATCCGAAGACATTGGCGTGATAGGTCGTGAATTGAGTTTCGCTTCTACTTGCACTATAACCGTCTCCAACTCCTCATATATCAGCAAATTGTTGTTTAGGCTGCAAGGAAGTAAGTTTTTAGCAGACTTGACGGCTGCCTCCCACAGTCCACCGAAATGTGGAGCTCTTGGTGGGATGAAATGGAATTCGGTTCCTCTAAGTGTGCAGAATTTGTTGATTTGTTCTTCCGCTTCTTTTGAATATATCGCTGGTCGAAGTTCTTCCAGTTGGTTTCGAGCTCCTACAAAGTTCGTTGCGTTGTCGCAATACAAATGTTGGCAATTTCCACGTCTGCCCACAAAGCGTTTCAGCGTGCTGATGAATGCGTTAGTCATCAAGTCACTTACCACTTCTAAATGCACTGCCTTGGTTGCAAAACAAACGAATAACGCTACGTAACACTTCTGAGGCTTCTTTCCTCTAGCTTTGTAATGAATCCAAAATGGACCGCAAAAATCAACTCCTGTTGTTCGGAATGGCTTATCAGGTTTGATTCTTCTCTCAGGCAAATTACCCATCATCTAGGACAAAAGTTTTGGCTTTGCTTTGCTACAGTGAACGCAATACAATACAATTGACCGCACAATTGTCTTCCCTTTGATAGGCCAAAATTTTTGGCGCGTGGTAGCGAGTAATCCTTGCGGTCCAACGTGAAAATTTTTAATGTGAATGTCTGTCATTACCAGCCGAGTAAGTATGTCATTGTATGGCAGCAACATTGGATGTTTCGCATCAAATACGATGTCAGCTTCTTGTAATTGTCCTCCGACCCTGATAACGCCATTCTTGTCCAAGAATGGGGCGAGTGAGCTTAAGTTGCTTTGCGTGTCTACTATGGCCGTTTTTTTAAGGGAGGCTAACTCTTGTGAAAAGTTTCGGCGTTGAGCTTCCTTTATAAGTTGTGTCGTGGCTGCATCCAATTTTTCAACAGTAAGGTATGATGAACGTTTGAACCCTTTGTTTTTGATGTTATTTACAAACCAAAGAACATAAGCGAAAATCCGTTGCAAATGTTGAAAGGAATTCCGGTGGTGGATTGTAGACAGTATATCTCCTTCGTTTGCAACTGACAGTGCTACCTTTGCGGGCTTCGTTTCTAGATTTGTTTCAAATTTTTGATTCCTCGGCCACACGCTTTCGTCGCCATGTAGAATCTCGGCCCGTAAAATCAAAAAATATCATTCTTCAATTTGTTGGGTGAGACTCCGCGGGAAACCAAATCGGCAGGATTTTTCTGGGATGGTACGTGTCGCCATTGTTCAGCCGTGTTAAGCTCCTGTATAGTTGCTACTCGGTTTGCAACGAAGGTGACGTATGATGATGATGGGTTCCTCAGCCAGGCAAGAACTACCTCTGAGTCCGTGCAAAATGTGCATGGAACATCATTCCGTTGTAGTTCCTTTTTGACGCGAGCAGAGAGCTTGGTAGTGAGTGTTGCAGCTTGAAGCTCCACACGCGGAATCGTTGTAGCCTTGATTGGAGCTACCTTTGACTTGGCACATAGCAGTCTCACGACCACGATACCGTCAATCGGCTGTGATCGCACGTATATAGCTGCGCCGTATGCCTTCTCTGATGCGTCGCTGAAAGCATGTAATTCAATGCTTCGCGGGCTTTCGACCGAAAATACATGCCTTGGAAACTTGATATCTTCAAGGCATTGCAGTTCTTTACGAAATTTGACCCAATAAGAGTGCATCTCCATTGGTACAGCTGCGTCCCAATCTATCTTTAGATTCCATAATGCTTGTAGAAATATTTTGGCCTTGGTCACCACTGGGCTCATTACTCCTAATGGGTCAAAGAGATGCGCAATGTCAGAGGACACTGTTCTTTTGGCCACTTTACCGTCGCTGGCCTGAATTGTTTTACGCAGAAGTTGTCATCTTCGGGAAGCCAGATTATGCCCAACGTCTTCACATGGTAGCTGTCTTTGCCGTTTATGTTGAATTGAACTGCTTGGTCCTCTTCTAGAATGTCTTGAAGTAGCCCAGTATGGTTTGCGCACCACTTGCGCAATTTGAACCCTCCTGATTGAAGCAATTCCTTTAGTTGCCTTTGTACAGCGAGGGCTTCCGCTAGACTGTTAGCTCCTGCCATGACGTCATCAATGTAAATGTTGTTCCTTATCGTTTGCGAACCCAATGGAGCTGACATTTCAGCTTGTGCTGCTATTTGTCTGAGGCATCTTATGGCTAAATATGGAGCCGTTGTAATGCCTTTATGTCACCATAGCTAGTTGGTAGCACTTAACTGGTTCATTTGAATGGTCTCTCCAAAATATTAATTGAAATTTCCTATCTTCTTCCTTCACTCTTATTTGGCGGTACATTTTCTCAATGTCTGCCGTAAAAAAAAAACATCGGAAGACGGAAGCGTAACAGAACGGTAAAAACATCGTCTTGGAGAAACGGTCCAGTGTGCAGAACTTCATTCAAGGAAATATTTGTAGACGTTTTCGCTGAAGCATCAAATACTACTCGCAGTTTATTTGTGGGACTTTCTGGTCTTATGACACAGTGGTGCGGCAAGAAGTAATGGGGTGTAGGTACGTACTGAATATCGACCTCTTCCATGTGTCCCAACTGACGGTATTCCTTCATGAAGTTGGTGAAGTTGTTTCAGCGATTCGTTCTTGTTCAATTTTCGTTCCAAAGCCAGAAAACGTTTATATGCAGTCTCTTTGGAGTCACGCAACAACTTAGGGTCTTTCATGAATGGTAATTTTACAAAAAATTGTCCATCTTTTCCTCGCCTGGTATTAGCAGTGAACCTTTTGGAAAATTCAGACACTGATATATTCACTTACACACAAAAATATAGCACATCGGTTGAAAAATCAAGCCACAGCAATGCCATGAAGGGAAGAAGTTTCCACAACCTGCCCCCAAAAATTAAGCAACCTTATAAAAATTAGTATTCTGACCAAAAGTACTACAAATTTGTGATTGCCGTTAACAACAGACCGGCAGCTACAAAATGAGACCAAAATTTTGATAATCGAATAGAAATTGTGGCTACAGTGAACGATTCAAGCCAGAGACCTGACAAGGAAATTGACATATTTTAGACAAATGCATGTCCATGCCTCCTAAGCGTCATAAAAATTGGCATTTTCATGCAAATCACTACATATTTGCACTTGACGCAAACTAAACAAACGTAACTATAAGATAAGACGAAAATTTCAATAATCGGATTTAAATTACGGGCACAGTAAGCAATCAAAGCTGAATATCTGAACAAAAACTGCACGTGTTCTAGAAACAGCCATTTCTGGATATTTTGCCTAAAACATGTTCCGACCACCAAGTTGGGTTAAGCTTTTGAATTATAACGTTAAAACGCGAAATTCGCACGTTTAAGGGGAGAACAAGCGATTTAAAGCTTTGGCTGGTTGAAATGTGAAAAATTAAACTTTTGCGAAATACCACAAATTTATACTTTTTAGAAAACTCAGACGCTGATCTATTCATTAACACCAAAATATAGCACATCGGTTGAAAAATCAAGCTACAGCAATGCCATGAAGGGAAAAAGTTTCCATAATCTGCCCCCAAAAATATAATGGACCTTATAAAAATTAGTATTCTTCTGAAAAGTACTACAAATTTTTATTTGCCGTAAACAACAGACTGGCAGCTACAAAATTAGACCAAAATTTTGATAATCGAATAGAAATTGTGGCTACAGTGACCGATTAAAGCCAGAGGCCTGACAAGGAAATCGACGTATTTTAGACAAATGCATGTCTATGTCTCCTGATTGTCGGAAAAACTGCTATTTTCATACCAATTGCTACACATTTCCACTTGACGTAAACTAATTATACGCAAATATAAGATAAGAGCAAAATTTCAACAATCGGTTTTGAAATACGGGCACAGTAAGCAATCAAAGCTGAAAGCCTGCACAAAAACTGCACGTGTTCTAGAAACCGCCATTTCTAGATATTTTGCCTAAAACATGTTCTGACCACCAAAACCTTAGTTTGGGTTAAGCTTTTGAATTAAAACGTAAAAACGCGAAATTCGCTCGTTTAAGGGGAGAAAAAGCGATTTAAAGTTTTGGCTGGTTAACACGAGAAAAATTGGAATTTTTGGTTTTCAACCACCAAACCCGCACTTAAACTTTTGCGAAATACCACAAATTTATACTTTTTGGAAAATCCAGACGCTGATCTATTCACTTACACCAAAATAAAGCACATCGGTTGAAAAATCAAGCCACAGCAATGCCATGAAGGGAAAAAGTTTCCATAACCTGCCCCCAAAAATATAAGGAGCCTTATAAAAACTAGTATTCTTATGAAAAGAACTACAAATTTGTATTTGCCGTAAACAACAGACTGGCAGCTAAATACGAGACCATAATTTTGATAATAGAATAGAAATTGTGGCTACAGTGAACGATTCAAGCCAGAGGTCCGACAAGGAAATTGACGTATTTTAGACAAATACATGTCTATGCCTCCTAAGTGCCTTAAAAACTGGTATCTTCATGAAAATTGCTACATATTTGCACTTGACGCAAATTAAACAAACGAAACTATAAGATAAGACCAAAATTTCAACAATCAGATTAAAATTACCGGCACAGTTAGCAATCAAAGCTGAAAATCTGAACAAAAACTGCAAGTGTTCTAGAAACAGCCATTTCTAGATATTTTGCCTAAAACATGTTCCGGCCCCCAAAACCTTAGTTTGGGTTAAGCTTTTGAATTAAAACGTAAAAACGCGAAATTCGCACGTTTAAGGGGAGAAAAAGCGATTTAAAGTTTTGGCTGGTTGAAACGTAAAAAATTGGGATTTTTTGGTTTTAACCACCATACCCGGCCTTAAACTTTTCCAAAATACCACAAATTTGTATTTGATGGGAAATTCAGACACTGATCTATTCATTAGCACCAAAATACAGCACATCGGTTGAAAAATCATGCCACAGCAATGCCACGAAGGGAAGAAGTTTCCATTACCTAACCCCAAAAATATAAGGAACCTTATAAAAATTAGTATTCTTATGAAAAGTACTACAAATTTGTATTTGCCGTGAACAACAGACTGGCAGCTACAAAATGAGATCAAAATTTTGATAACCGAATGGAAATTGTGGCTACAGTGAACGATTAAAGCCAGAGGTCGGACAAGGAAATTGACGTTTTTTTAGACAAATACATGTCTATGCCTCCTAAGCGTCATAAAAACTGGTATTTTCAAGCGAATGACTACATATTTGCATTTGACGCAAACTAAACAAACGCAACTATAAGATAAGACCAAAATTTCAACAATCGGATCAAAATTACGGGCATAGTAAGCAATCAAAGCTGAAAATCTGAATAAAAACTGCAAGTGTTCAAGAAACAGCCATTTCTAGATATTTTGCCTTAAACATGTTCCGACCACCAAAACCTTGATTTGGGTTGTTTTTGAATTAAACGTATGAACGTGAAATTCGCACCTTTAAGGGGAGAAGAAGCGCTTTACAGTTTTGGCTGGTTGACACAAAAAATATTGGGATTTTTTGATTTTAACCACCAAACCCGTATTCTTATGAAAAGAACCACAAATTTGTATTTGCCGTAAACAACAGACTGGCAGCTAAATACGAGACCAAAATTTTGATAATCGAATAGAAATTGTGGCTACAGTGAACGATTCAAGCCAGAGGTCTGACGAGGAAATTGACGTATTTTAGACAAATACATGTCTATGCTTCCTAAGCGCCTTAAAAACTGGTATTTTCATGAAAATTGCTACATATTTGCACTTGACGCAAATTGAACAAATAAAACTAGAAGATAAGACCAAAATTTCAACAATCAGATTAAAATTACCGGCCTAGTAAGCAATCAAAGCTGAAAATCTGAACAAAAACTGCAAGTGTTCTAGAAACAGCCATTTCTAGATATTTTGCCTAAAACATGTTCCGACCACCAAAACCTTGGTTTGGGTTAAGCTTTTGAATTAAAACGTAAAAACGCGAAATCCGCACGTGTAAGGGGAGAAAAGCGATTTAAAGTTTCGGCTGGTTGAAACGTGAAAAATTGGGATTTTTTGGTTTCAACCACCCAACCCACCCTTAAACTTTTGCGAAATACCACAAATATATACTTTTTGGAAAACTCAGACGCTGATCTATTCATTAACACCAAAATAAGGCACATCTGTTGAAAAATCAAGCTACAGCAATGCCTTGAAGGGAAAAAGTTTCCATAATCTGCCCCCAAAAATATAATGAACCTTTTAAAGATTAGTATTCTTCTGAAAAGTACTACAAATTTGTATTTGCTGTACACAACAGACTGGCAGCTACAAAATGAGACCAAAGCTTGATAATCGAATAGAAATTGTGGCTACAGTGAACGATTCAAGCCAGAGGCCTGACAAGGAAATTGACGTATTTTAGACAAATACATGTCTATGTCTCCTGAACGTCAGAAAAGCTGGTATTTTCATGCAAATTGCTACATATTTGCACTTGACGCAAACTAAACATACGAAAATATAAGATTAGACCAAAATTTCAACAATCGGTTTTGAAATACGGGCACAGTAAGCAATCAAAGCTGAAAGTCTGCACAAAAACTGCACGTGTTCTAGAAACAGCCATTTCTAGATATTTTGCGTAAAACATGTTCCGACCACCAAAACCTTAGTTTGGGTTAGGCTTTTGAATTAAAACGTAAAAACGTGAAATTCGCTCGTTTAAGGGGAGAAAAAGCGATTTAAAATTTTGGCTGATTGACACGTGACAAATTGGGACTTTTTCGTGTTCAACCACCAAACCCGCCCTTAAATTTTGTGAAATGCCATAAATTTATACTTTTTGGAAAATTCAGACGCTAATGTATCCACTGACACCAAGATCTAGCACATCGGTTGAAAAATCAAGCCATGAAGGGAAAAAAGTTCCATAACCTGGCCCCAAAAATATAAGGAACCTTATAAAAACTAGTATTCTTATGAAAAGTACTACAATTTTGCATTTGCCGTGAACAACAGACTGGTAGCTACAAAATGAGACCAAAAATGTTGACAATCGAATAGAAATTGTGGCTACAGTGAACGATTCACGCCAGAGGTCTGACAGGAAATCGACGTATTTTAGACAAATACATGTCTTTGCCTCCTAAGCGTCATAAAAGTTGGTATTTTCATGACAATTGCTACATATTTGCACTAGACGCAAACTATACAAACGTAACTATAACATAAGACCAAAGTTTCAACAATCGGATTAAAATTACGGGCACAGTTAGCAATCAAAGCTGAAAATCTGCACAAAAACTGCACGTGTTCTAGAAACAGCCATATCTAGATATTTTGCCTTAAAAATTGGGATTTTTTTCGCTTTCAACCACCAAACACGCCCTTAAACTGTGTTAAATACCACAAATTTATACTTTTTGGAAAATTCAGACGCTGATCTAATCACTTACATCAAATCGGTTGAAAAATCAAGCCATAGCAATGCCATGAACGGAAAAAGTTTCCATAACCTGCCCCCAAAAATATAAGGAGCCTTATCAAAATTAGTATTCTTATGAAAAGTACAAATTTGTAATTGCCATGAACAACAGACTGGCAGCTACAAAATGAGACCAACATTTTGATAATCGAATAGAAATTGTGGCTACAGTGAACGATTCAAGCCAGAGGCCTGAAAAGGAAATTGACGTATTTTAGACAAATGCATGTCTATGTCTCCTGAACGTCAGAAAAACTGATATTTTCATGCAAATTTCTACATATTTGCACTTGACGCAAACTAAACATACGCAAATATAAGATAAGACCAAAATTTCAACAATCGGTTTTGAAATACGGGCACAGTAAGCAATCAAAGCTGAAAGTCTGCACAAAAACTGGACGTGTTCAAGAACCAGCCATTTCTAGATATTTTGCTTAAAGCATGTTCCGATCACGAAAACCTTAGTTTGGGTTAAGCTTTTGAATTCAAATGTAAAAAGGCAAAATTCGCACGTTTAAGGGGAGAAAAAGCAATTTAAAGTTTTGGCTGGTTGACATGCGAAAAATTGGGATTTTTTTGGCTTTCAACCACCAAACCCGCCCTTAAACTTTTGCAAAATATCCCAAATTTATACTTATTTGGAAAATTCAGTTGCTGATCTATTCATTAACACCAAAATATAGCACACCGGTTGAAAATCAAGGTACAGCAATGCCATGAAGGGAAAAAGTTTCCATAACCTGCCCCCATAAATCCAAGGAAATTTATAAGAATTAGTATTCTTATGAAAAGTACTACAAATTTGAATTTGCCGTAAACAGACTAGCAGCTACAAAATGAGACCAAAATTTTGATAATCGCATAGAAATTGTGGCTACAGTGAACGATTCAACCCAGAGGTCTGAAAAGGAAATTGACGTATTTAAGACACATACATGTTTTTGCCTCCTAAGCGTCATAAAAATTAGTATTTTCATGCAAATTGCTACATATTTGCACTTGACGCAAACTAAGCAAACGCAACTATAAGATAAGACAAAAATTTCAACAATCGGATTAAAATTACGGGCACAGTAAGCAATGAAAGTTGAGAATCTGCACAAATACTGCAAGTGTTCTAGAAACAGCCATTTTTAGATATTTTGCCTAAAATACGTTCCGACCACCAAAAACTAAGTTTGGGTTAAGCTTTTGAATTAAAACGTAAAAACACGAAATTCGCACGTTAAAGGGGAGAAAAAGCGATTTAAAGTTTTGGCCGGTCGACACGTGAAAAATTGGGATTTTTTTGGCTTTCAACCACCAAACCCGCCCTAAAATTTTTGCGAAATACCACAAATTTATACTTTTTTGAAAATTTGGGGGCTGATCTAATCACTAACACGAAACTTTAGCACGTCGGTTGAAAACTCATACCGCAGTTTCCATAACCTGCCCTTAAAAATAAAAGGAACCTTATAAAAATTTAGTATTCTTATGAAAAGTACTACAAATTTGTATTTGCCGTTAACAACAGACTGGCAGCTACAAAATGAGACCAAAATTTTGATAATCGAATAGAAATATTGCCTACAGTGAACGATTCAAGCCAGAGGCCTGACAAGGAAATTGACGTATCTTAGACAAATACAAGTCTATGCCTCCTAAGCGTCATAAAAATTAGTATTTACATGCGAATTGCTACATGTTTGCACTTGACGCAAACTGTACAAACGGAACTATAAGATAAGACCAAAATTGCATCAATCGGATTAAAATTACGGGCACAGTAAACAATCAAAGCTGAAAATCTGCACAAAAACTGCATGTGTTCTAGAAACAGCCATTTCTAGATATTTTACCTAAAACACGTTCCAGCCACCAAAACCTTTGTTTGGGTTAAGCTTTTGAATTAAAACGTTAAAACGTGAAATTCGCGCGTTTAAGGGGAGAAAAAGCGATTTAAAGTTTTGGCTGGTTGACACCTGAAAAATTGGGATTTTTTTGCCTTTCAACCACCAAAGCCCGCCCTTAAACTTTTGTGAAATACGCTAATTTATATGTTTGGAAAATTCAGACGCTGATCTTTTCACTAACACCAAAATATAGCATATCGGTTGAGAAATCAAGCCACAGAAATGCCATGAAGGGAAAAAGTTCCCATAACCTGCCCCCAAAAATATAAGGAACCTTATAAAAATTAGTATTCTTATGAAAAGTACTCTAAATTTGTAATTGACATTAAGCACAGACTGGCAGCTATAAAATCAGACCAAAATTTTGATAATCGAATGCAAATTGTGGCCACAGTGAACGATTCAAGCCAGAGACCTGACAAGGAAATTGACGTATTTTAGACAAATACATGTCCATGCCTCCTAAGGGTCATAAAAATTGGTATTTTCATGCAAACCACTACATATTTGCACTTGACGCAAATTAAACAAACGTAACTATAAGATAAGACAAAAATTTCAATAATCGGATGTAAATTACGGGCACAGTAAGCAATCAAAGCCGAATATCTGCAGAAAAACTGCACGTGTTCTAGAAACAGCCATGTCTAGATATTTTGCCTAAAACATGTTCCGACCACCAAAACCTTAGTTTGGGTTAAGCTTTTGAATTTAAACGTAAAAACGCGAGGTTTACACGTTTAAGGGGAGAAAAAGCCATTTAAAGTTTTGGCTGGTTGACATGTGAAGAATTGGGATTTTTTGGCTTTCAACCACCAAACCCGCCCTTAAACTTTTGTGAAATACCACAAGTTTATACTTTTTGAAAACTCAGACGCTGATCTATTGACTTACACAAAAATATAGCATATCGGTTGAGAAATCAAGCCACAGAAATGCCATGATGGGAAGAAGTTTCCATAACCTGCCCCCAAAAATACAAGGAACCTTATGAAAATTAGTATTCTTATGAAAAGTACAAATTTGTATTTGCCGCAAACAACAGACTGGCAGCTACAAACTGAGGTCAAAAGTTTGATAATCGAATAGAAATTGTGGCTTTAGTGAACGATTAAAGCCAGAGACCTGACAAGGAAACTGACGTATTTTAGAAAAATACATGTCCATGCCTCCTAAGGGTCATAAAAATTGGTATTTTCATGCAAACCACTACATATTTGCACTTGACGCAAATTAAACAAACGTAACTATAAGATAAGACAAAAATTTCAATAATCGGATGTAAATTACGGGCACAGTAAGCAATCAAAGCCGAATATCTGCAGAAAAACTGCACGTGTTTTAGAAACAGCCATGTCTAGATATTTTGCCTAAAACATGTTCCGACCACCAAAACCTTAGTTTGGGTTAAGCTTTTGAATTTAAACGTAAAAACGCGAGGTTCACACGTTTAAGGGGAGAAAAAGCCATTTAAAGTTTTGGCTGGTTGACATGTGAAGAATTGGGATTTTTTGGCTTTCAACCACCAAACCTGCCCTTAAACTTTTGCGAAATACCACAAATTTAAATTTTTATTAAACTCAGACACTGATCTATTCATTTACACCAAAATATAGCACATCGGTTGAAAAATCAAGCCACATCAATGCCATGAAGGAAAAATGTTTCCATAACCTGCCCCCAATAATACAAGGAGCCTTATAAAACTTAGTATTCTTATGAAAAGTACTACAGATTTGAATTTCCCGTTAACAACAGACTGGCAGCTACAAAATGAGACCAAAATTTTGATAATCGAATAGAAATTGTGGCTACAGTGAACGATTCAAGCCAGAGGCCTGACAAGTAAATTGACGTTTTTTAGACAAATACATGTCTATGCCTCCTAAGCGTCATAAGAATTGGTATTTTCATGCAAATCACTACATATTTGCGCTTGACGCCAACTAAACAAACGCAACTATAAGATAAGACCAAAATTTCAACAATCGGATTAAAATTACGGGCACAGTAAGCAATATAGGCTGAAAATCTGAACAAAAACTGCACGTGTTCTAGAAACAGCCATTTCTAGATATTTTGCCTAAAACATGTTCCGACCACCAAAACCTTGGTTTGGGTTAAGCTTTTGAATTAAAACGTAAAAACGTGAAAATCGCACGTTTAAGGGGAGAAAAAGCGATTTAAAGTTTTGGCTGGTTGACACGTGAATAATTGGGATTTTTTTGGATTTCAATCACCAACCCCGCCCTTAAATTTTTGCGAAATGCCACAAATTTATAATTTTTGGAAAATTCAGTTGCTGATCTATTCACTTACACCAAAATATAGCACATCGGTTGAAAAATCAAGCCACAGCAATGCCATGAAGGGAAAAAGTTTCCATAACCTGCCCCCAAAAATATAAGGAACCTTATTATTAGTGTACTTATGAAAAGTACTACAACTTTGTGGTTGCCGTTAAGAACAGACCGGCAGCTACAAAATGAGACTAAAATTTTGATAATCAAGTAGAAATTGTGGCTACAGTGACCGACTCAAACCAGAGGCCTGACAAAGAAATTGACGTATTTTAGACAAATACATGTCTATGCCTCCTAAGCGTCATAAAAATTGGTAGTTTCATGCAAATTTCTACATATTTGCACTTTGCGCAAACTAGAGAAAGGCAAATATAAGATAAGACCAAAATTTCAACAATTGGATTTAAATTACGGGCACAGTAAGCAATCAAAGCTGAAAATCTAAACAAAAACTGCACGTGTTCTAGAAACAGCCATTTCTAGATATTTTGCCTAAAACATGTTCCGACCACCAAAACCTTGGTTTTGGTTAAGCTCTTAAATTAAAACGTAAAAACGTGAAACTCGCACGTTTAAGAGGAGAAAAAGCGATTTAAAGTTTTGACTGGTTGACACGTAAAAAATTGGGACCTTTTTTGGATTTCAATCACCAACCCCGCCCTTAAACTTTTGCGAAATACCACAAATTTATAATTTTTGGAAAATTCAGACGCTTATCTATTCACTTACTTCAAAATATAGCACATCGGTTGAAAAATCAAGCCACAGCAATGCCATGAAGGGAAAAAGTTTCCATAACCTGCCCCCAAAAATATTAGGAACCTTATAAAAAAAGTGCGACAAATTTGCATTTGCCGTAAAGAACAGACTGCCAGTTACAAAATGGGACCAAAATTTTGATAATCGAATAGAAATTGTGGTTACATTGAACGAATCAAACCAGAGACCTGACAAGGAAATTGACGTATTTTAGACAAATACATGCCTATGACTCCTAAGCGTCATAAAAATTAGTATTTTCATGCGAATTACTGCATATACGCACTTGACACAAACTATATAAACGCAACTATAAGATAAGACCAAACTTACAACAATCGGATTAAAATTACGGGCACAGTAAGCAATCAAAGCTTAAAATCTGCAAAAAAACTGCACGTGTTCTAGAAACAGCCATTTCTAGATATTTTGCTCTATAACAGGTTCCGACCACCAAAACTTTAGGTTGGGTTAACGTAAAAACGCGAAATTCGCACGTTTAAGGGGAGAAAAGGCGATTTAAAGTTTTGGCTAGTTGACACGTGAAAAATTGGGATTTTTTTGGCTTTCAACCACGTAACCCATCCTTAAAGTTTGTGGTATTTTGCAAAATGTTAAGGGCGGGTTTGGTGGTTGAAAGCCAAAAAAAATCCCAACTTTTCATGTGTCAACCAGTCAAAACTTTAAATCGCTTTTTCTCCCCTTAAACGTGCGAATTTCGCGTTTTTACGTTTAAATTTTTAAGCTCAACACAAACTAAGGTTTTGGTTGTCGGAACATGTTTAAGGCAAAATATCTAGAAATGGCTGTTTCTAGAACACGTGCAGTTTTTGTTCAGATTGTCAGCTTTGATTGCTTACTGTGCCCGTAATTTTAATCCGATTGTTGAAATTTTGGTCTTATCTTATAGTTGCGTTTGTTTGGTTGGCGTAAAGTGCAAATATGTAGTAATTTGCATGAAAACACCAATTTTCATGACTATTAGGAGGCATAGACATGTATGTGTCTAAAATACGTCAATTTCCTTGTCAGGCCTCTGGCTTGAATCGTTCACAGTAGCCACAATTTCTATTCGATTATCAAAATTATGGTCTCATTTTATAGCTGCCAGTCTGTTGTTTACGGTAAATACAAATTTGTAGAACTTTACGTAAGAATACTAATTTTTATAAGGTTCCTTATATTTTTGGGGGCAGGTTATGGAAACTTTTTCCCTTCATGGCATTGCTGTGGCTTGATGTTTCAACCGATGTGCTATATTTTAGTGTTAGTGAATAGATCACTCTCTGAGTTTTCCAAAAAGTATTAATTTGTGGTATTTCGCAAAAGTTTAGGGATGGGTTACGTGGTTGAAATCCAAAAAATCCAATTTTCTCAGGTGTCAACCAGCCAAAACTTTAAATCGATTTTTCTCCCCTTAAACGTGCGAATTTCGCGTTATTACGTTGTAATTTTAAAGCTCAACACAAACTAAGGTTTTGGTGGTCGGCACATGTTTAAGGCAAAATATCTAGAAATGGCTGTTCCTAGAACACGTGCAGCTTTTGTTCAGATTGTCAGCTTTGATTGCTTACTGTGCCCGTAATTTTGATCCAATTGTTGAAATTTTGGTCTTATCTTATAGTTGCGTTTGTTCTGTTTGCATCAAGTGCAAATATGTAGTAGTTTGCATGAAAATACCAATTTTTATGACGCTTAGGAGGCATAGACATGTATTTGTCTAATAAACGTCAATTTAGTTTTCCGACCTCTGGCTTGATTCTTTCACTGTAGCCACAATTTTCATTGGGTTATCAAAATTTTGGTCTCATTTTGAAGCTGGCAGTCTGTTCTTTACGATAAATACTTTCCATAAGAATACTAATTTTTATAAGGTTCCATGTATTTTTGGGGGCAGGTTATGGAACCGTTTTCCCTTCATGGCATGGCTGTTACTTGATTTTTCAACCGATATGCTATAGTTTGGTGTAAGTGAATTGAAACGTTAAAAACGCTAAATTTGCAGGTCAAAGGGGAGAAAAAGCGATTTAAAGTTTTGGCTGGTTGACACGTAAAAAACATGGATTTTTTTGGGTTTCAACTACCAAACCCGCCCTTAAACTTTTGCGAAATACCACAAATTTATTATTTTTGGAAAATTGAGACGCTGATCTATTCACTTACACCAAAATATATTACATCGGTCGTAAAATTAAGCCACAGCAATGCCATGAAGGGAAAAAGTTCCCATAACCTGCCCCCAAAAACACAAGGAACCTTTCAAAAATTAGTATTCTTATGAAAAGTACTACAAATTTGTATTTGCCGTGAACAACAGACTGGCAGTCACAAAATGAGACCAAAATTTTGATTACCGATCGGAAATTGTGGCTACAGTGCACGATTCAAGCCGGAGGTCGGACAAGGAAATTGACGTTTTTGAGACAAATACATGTCTATGCCTCCTAAGCGTCATAAAAATTGGTATTTTCATGCAAATTCCTACATATTTGCATTTGACGCAAACTAAACAACGCGACTATAAGATAAGACCAAAATTTCAACAATCGGATTAAGATTACGGACACAGTAAGCAATCAAAGCTGAAAATCTGCAAAAAAACTGCACGTGTTCTAGAAACAGCCATTTCTAGATATTTTGCCTTAAACATGCTCCGACCAGCAAAACCTTAGTTTGCGTTGAGCTTTAAAATTGCAACGTAATAACGCGAAATTCGCACGTTTAAGGGAGAAAAATCGATTTAAATTTTTGGCTGGTTGACCCGTAAAAAATTGGGATTTTTTTGGCTTTCAACCACGTAACCCATCCTTAAACTTTGTAGTATTTCCCAAAAGTTTAAGGGCGGGTTTGGTGGCTGAAAGCCAAAAAAATCCCAATTTTTTACGTGTCAACCAGCCAAAACTTTAAATCGCTTTTTCTCCCCTTAAACGTGCGAATTTCGCGTTTTTACGTTTCAATTTAGAAGCTCAACACAAACTAGGGTTTTGGTGGTCGGAACATGTTCTAGGCAAAATATCTAGAAATGGCTGTTTCTAGAACACGTGCAGTTTTTGTTCACATTTTCAGCTTTGATTGCTTACTGTGCCCGTAATTTTAATGCGATTGTTGAAATTTTGAACTTATCTTATAGTTGCGTTTTTTTGGTTTGCGCCAAGTGCAAATATGTAGCAATTTGCATGAAAACACCAATTTTCATGCATATTAGGAGGCAAAGACATGTATTTGTCTGAAATACGTCAATTTCCTTGTCAGGCCTCTGGCTTGAATCGTTCACAGTAGCCACAATTTCTATTCGATTATCAAAATATTGGTCTCATTTTATAGCTGCCAGTCTGTTGTTTACGGCAAATACAAATTTGTAGAACTTTTCACAAGAATACTAATTTTTATAAGGTTCCTGATATTTTTGGGGGCAGGTTATGGAAACTTTTTCCCTTCATGGCATTGCTGTGGCTTGATTTTTCAACCGATGTGCTATATTTTGGTGTAAGTGAATAGATCAGCGTCTGAGTTTGCCAAAAAATATAAATTTGTGGTAATTCGTAAAAGTTTAAGGATGGGTTACGTGGTTGAAAACCAAAAAAATCCCAATTTTTCACGTGTCAACCAGCCAAAACTTTAAATAGATTTTATCCCCTTAAACGTGCGAATTTCGCGATTTTATGTTGCAATTTTAGAGCTCAACACAATTTGATGGTCGGAACATGTTTAAGGCAAAATATCTAGAAATGGCTGTTTCTAGAACACGTGCAGTCATTGTGCAGATTTTCAGCTTTGCTATGTAGCAATTTGCATGAAAATACCAATTTTTATGACGCTAAGGAGGCATAGTCATGTATTTGTCTAAAATACGTCAATTTCCTCGTCAGGCCTCTGGGTTGAATCGTTCACTGCAGCCACAATTTCTATTCGATAATCAAAATTTTGGTCTCATTTTGTAGCTGCCAGTATGTTGTTTACGGCAAATACAAACTTGTAGTACTTTTCATAAGAATACTAATTTTTATAAGGTTCCTAATATTTTTCGGGGCAGGTTATGGAAATGTTTTCCCAATCAATCAATCAATCAATCAAAAGCGCTTTATTTAATACTAATCGTTATAAATTTTAAAAGAATACAAAGCAAATTCCAAACAATAACAATAAAACATTAATGGCCCAAAACACTCTCTAAGTTTGGACGTTATCATTAGACATTTAAAAAAAAACTATAGCAATTAATTAATTGGCAAAAGGAGAAAAAGCCAACCAACACTATTCTAAAATTATTTATAATCTTAACACATAGTGAACTTTGATCCTACACCTAATATGTTTTAACTTAATTCTAATAAATGCTATCAAAAAACTTTATCTTATACTTAAAAAAGTCTTTAACAATGTTCCTGACCTAAGCGTTTTACCTTATCTCTTAGCTAATATATTAAACATAATATAAACCTAACCTATACCTAATTTTTAACAAAAATAAACAACAACACTAAATGTAGCAATAATGAGCTGAAACTCAAAAACTAAATAACGGAAAACACCAAAACTGAAAATATACACGAATAATTTAGACATTGTCATTCAGCCACCAATACCTAGATTGCCCCATCTCAACTCGATCAGCCTCAACGAATCTAGCAAATGAGTACCTCCATTGGAACTGTTGGTCTCGTGAACTCAAATTAGGAGGATATTTTATCTTCTTATCGGTGGCCCGTCGATATATGTGATATATGACTGGGACGCCGTCAGAATCAAAAACATATCGATTCATGTCCAAATACACGAATGCTTCTGGAGGAATGAAGCCAGTAGCGAGGCATGTCGCTATATACCCGTCTGTAGGGTGGAACGGCTGTAAAATCCAAGGGTTTTCACTCACAGTCACAGATCTTGCGATATGATTCCGAAGAAGTTTCAATATGAAGATATCGACCCTCGTCACTTCAGCAGTTTGATAAATTCTTCTATTCGATATATAATGTTTCCAATCTGCCTCAGGCTTTCTGTACAAACCAGTACATGCACGAAGACATTTCCTTTCGAAAACCCTTAATTTTTCCATAGTACTAGCACTCTGGTTGTACCAGATCTGACATCCATATGTCAAAACTGGTCTAACCAGGGTCTTGTAACAGATAATTTTGACCTTTTGATCAATGTATCTGGAATGAAAGAGTTTTCGAAGGGCCATGACTAGTTTTAGTGCCTTACTGAGCATGATTTTCACATGTTCAGTATAGTACAGATACTGATCGAGATGAACACCGAGGTACCTTGAACTCGCGCATTGTTGTCAGATTTCCATCGGTTACAACAAAAGATTTCCAATACAACATATTACACATCATGGCGAATAGGTGTCTGGGGAACCCGTCCTGAAGGAGTTTAAAAATTAGTCCATCTAACCACACCGTATCAAACGGAAACGTTTTCCCTTCATGGCATTGCTGCGGCTTGATTTTTCAACCGATGTGCTATATTTTGGTGTAAGTGAAAAGATCAGCGTCTGAGTCTATAAAAAGTATAAATTTATTGTATTTCGCAAAGTTTAAGGGCGGGGTTGGTGGTTGAAAGCCAAAAAAATCCCTATTTTTCACGTGTCAACCAGCCAAAACTTTTAATCGCTATTTCTCCCCTTAAAAGTGCGAATTTCGCGTTTTTACGTTTTAATTCAAAAGCTTAACCCAAACTGAGGTTTTGGTGGTCAGAACATGTTTCAGGCGAAATATCTAGAAATGGCTGTTTCTAGAACACGTGCAGTTTTTGTGCAGATTTTCAGCTTTTATTGCTTACTGTGCCCGTAATTTTAATCCGATTGTTTAAATTTTGGTCTTATCTTATAGTTGCGTTTGTTCAGTTTGCATCAAGTGCAAATATGTAGTAATTTGCATGAAAATACCAATTTTTATGACGCTTAGGAGGCATAGACATGAATTTGTCTAAAATACGTTAATTTCCTTGTCCGACCTCTGGCTTGAATCGTTCACTGTAGCCACGATTTCCATTCGGTTATCAAAATTTTGGTCTCATGTTGTAGCTGTAAGTCTGTTGTTTACGGCAAATACAAATTTGCAGTACTTTTCAAAAGAACACTAATTTTTATAAGATTCCCTGTATTTTTGGGGGCAGGTTATCGAAACTTTTTCCCTTCATGGCATTGCTGGGGTTTGATTTTTCAACCGATGTGCTATATTTTGGTGTTAATTAATAGATCAGCACATCGGTTGAAAAAACAAGCAGCAGGAATGCCATGAAGGGAAAAAATTTCCATAACTTGCCCCCAAAAATATAAGGAACCTTATAAAAACTAGTATTCTTATGAAAAGTACTACAAATTTGTATTTGCGGTAAACAACAGACTAGCGAAATGAGACCAAAAATTTGATAATCGAATAGAAATCGTGGCTACAGTGAATGATTCACTGGAAGAAAATTGACTTATTTTAGATAAAGACATGTCTTTGCCTCCTAAGCGTCATAAAAACTAGCATTTTCATGCAAATTGCCACATTTTTGCACTTGACGCAAATTAAACAAACGCAACTATAAGAGAAGTCCAAAATTTCAACCATCGGATTAAAATTACGGGCACAGTAAGCAATCAAAGCTGAAAATCTGAACAAAAACTGCACGTGTTCTAGAAACAGCCATTTCTAGATATTTTACCGAAAAGGTGTTCCGACCACCAAAACCTTAGTTTGGGTTAAGCTTTTGAATTAAAACGTAAAAACGCGAAATTCGCACGTTTAGGGGAGAAAAAGCGATTTAAGGTTTTGGCTGGTAAACACGTATTTGCCGTAAAAAAAAGACTGGCAGCTACAAAATGAGACCAAAATTTGGATAATCGAATAGAAATTGTGGCTACAGTGAACGATTCAAGCCAGAGGCCTGACAAGGAAATTGATTTATTTTGGGCAAATACATGTCTATGCCTCCTACGCGTATAAAAATTGGTATTTTCATGCAAATTACTATATATTTGCACTTGACGCGAACTAAACAAACGCAATTATAAGATAAGACCAACATTTCAACAATCGGAATAAAATTACGGGCACAGTAAGCAATCAAAGCGGAAGATCTGAACAAAAACTGCACGTGTTTTAGAAACAGCCATTTCTAGATATTTTGCCTAAAACATGTTCTGACCACCAAAACCTCAGTTTGGGTAAAGCTTTTCAATTAAAACGTGAAAACGCGAAATTCGAACGTTTTTGGGGAGAAAAAGCGATTTAAAGTCTTGGCTGGTTGACACGTGATAAATAAGGATTTTCTTGGATTTCAACCACTAAACCCGGCCTTGAACTTTTGCGAAATACCACAAATTTATATTCTTTGGAAATCTTAGACGCTGATCTCTTCATTAACACCAAAATATAGCACATTGGTTGAAACATCAAGCCACAGCAATGACATGAAGGGAAAAGTTTCCATAACCTGCCCACAAAAATATACAGAACCTTATAAAAATTAGTATTCTTATAAAAAGTACTAGGAATTTGCATTTGCCAAAAACAGCAGACTGGCAGCTACAAAATGAGGCCAGAATTTTGATAATCGAATAGAAATTGTGGCTACACTGAACGATTCAAGCCAGAGGACTGACAAGCAAATTGACGTATTTTAGAGAAATACACGTCTTTGCCTCCTAAGCGTCATAAAAATTGGTATTTTCATGCAAATTACTACATATTTGCATTTGACGCAAACTAAACAAATGCAACTATAAGATAAGACTAAAATTTCAACAATCGGAATAAAATTACGGGCACAGTAAGCAATCAAAACTGAAAATCTGAACAAAACGTGCACGTTTTCTAGAAACATCCAGTCTAGGTTTTTTGCCTAACTCATGTTCCAACCAACAAAACCTATCTTTGGGTTAAGCTTTTGAATTATAACGTAAAAACACGAAATTCGCACGGTTAAGGGGAGAAAAAGAAATTTAAAGTTTTGGCTGGTTGACACGGGAAAAATTGGGATTTTTTTGGCTTTCAACCACCAAACGTATCTTTAAACTTTTGCAAAATACCACAAATTTATTCTTCTTTTGAAAATAAAGATGATGGTCGATTCACTTACACCAAAATATAGCACATTGGTTGAAAAATCAAGCCATAGCAATGCCATGAAGGGAAAAAGTTTCCATAACCTGCCCCCAAATATATAAGGAACCTTATAAAAATTAGTATTCTTATGAAAAGTACTACAAATTTGTATTTGCCGTAAACAACAGACTGGCAGCTAACAAATGAGAGCAACATTTTGATAATCGAAAAGGAATTGTGGCCACAGTGAACGATTCAACCCAGAGGTCTTACAAGAAAATTGACGTATTTTAGACAAATACATATCTATGCCTCCTAAGCGTCATAAAAATTTGTATTTTCAGGCGAATTACTACATATTTGCACCTGACGCAAACTGAAATAACGCAACTATAAGATAAGACCAGAATTTCAACAATTTGATTAAAATTACGGGCACAGTAAACAATCAAAGCTGAAAATCTGAACAAAAACTGCACGTGTTCTAGAAACAGCCATTTCTAGATATTTCGCCTTAAACATGTTCCGACCACCAAAATCTCAGTTTCGGTTAAACTTTTGAATTAAAACGTAAAAACGCGAAATTCGCACGTCTAAGGGGAGAAAAAGCGATTTAAAGTTTTGGCTGGTTGACACGTGAAAAATTGGGATTTTATTTTGGCCTTAAACTTTTGCGAAATACCACAAGTTTATATCTTTCTGAAAATTCAGACGCTGATCTATTCATCAACAGCATAATATAGCACATCGATTGAAAAATCAACCCACAGCAAGTCATGATGGGAAAAAGTTTCCATAACCTGCCCCGAAAAATATAAGGAACCCTATAAAAATTAGTATTCTTATTGAAAGTACTACAAAATTATATTAAGCGTTAATAACAGACTGGCAGCTACAAAATGAGACCGAAATTTTGATAATCGAATAGATATTGTGGCTACATGAACGATTCAAGCCAGAGGCCTCACAAGGAAATTGACGTATTTTAGACAAATGCATGTCTTTGCCTCCTAAGCGTCATGAAAACTAGTATTTTCGTGTGAATCACTAAATATTTGCACTTGACGCAAACTAAACAAACGCAACTATAAGATAAGACCAACATTTTAACGATCGGATTAAAATTAGTTATAAGATAAGACCAAAATTTCAACAATCGGATTAAAATTACGGACACAGTAAACAATCAAAGCTGAAAATCTGAACAAAAACTGCACGTGTTCTAGAAACAGCCATTTCTAGATATTTTACCTAAAACATGTTCCGACCACCAAAACCTTAGTTCTGGTAAAGCTTTTCAATTACAGCGTAATAACGCGAAATTCGCACGTTTAAGGGGAGAAAAAGCGATTTAAAGTCTTGGCTGGTTGACACGTGATAAATAAGGATTTTCTTGGCTTTCAGCCACCAAACCCGCCCTTAAACTTTTGCGAAATACCACAAATTTATACTTTTTGGAAAATTCAGACCCTTCACTTACACCAAAATTTATACTTTTTGGAAAACTCAGACGCTGATCTATTCACTTACACCAAAATATAGCACATCGGTTGAAAAATCAAGCCACAGCAAGCCATGAAGGGAAAAAGTTTCCATAACCTGCCCCCAAAAATACAAGGAACCTTATAAAAAATAGTATTCTTATGAAAAGTACTACAAATTTACATTTGCCGTAAACAACAGACTGGCAGCTACAATATGAGACCAAAATTTTTATAATCGAATAGAAATTGTGGCTACAGTGAACGATCCAAGTCAGAGATCTGACAAGGAAATTGACGTATTGTTGGCAAATACATGTCTATGCCTCCTAAGCATCATAAGAACTGGTATTTCCATGCAAATTGCTACATTTTTGCACTTCACGCAAACTGAACAAACGCAACTATTAGATAAGACCAAAATTTCAACAATCGGATTAAAAGTACGGGCTTCGTAAGCAATCAAGGCTTAAAAATCTGCACAAAAACTGCACCTGTTCTAGAAACAGCCATTTCTACATATTTTGCGTAAAACATGTTCCGACCACCAAAACCTTAGTTTGGGTTAAGCTTTTAAATTAAAACGTAAAAACGCGAAATTCGCACGTTTCAGGGGAGAAAAAGCGATTAAAAGTTTTGGCTGGTTGACACGTGAAAAATTGGGATTTTGTTATATTTGCCGTAAACAACAGACTAGCAGCTACAAAATGAGACCAAAATCTGCATATTCGAACAGAAATTGTGGCTACAGTGAACGATTCAAGCCAGAGGCCTGACAAGGAAATTGACTTATTTTAGACAAATACATGTCTATGCCTCCTAAGCGTCATAAAAATTAGTATTTTCATGCAAATTACTACAAATTTAACTTGACGCAAACTAAACAAACGCAACTATAATATAAGACCAAAATTTCAACAATCGGAATAAAATTACGGACACAGTAAGCAATCAAAGCTGAAAATCTACACAAAAACTGCACGTGTTCTAGAAACAGCCATATCTAGATATCTTGCCTCAAACATGTTCTGACCACCAAAACCTTAGTTTGGATTAAGCGTTTGAATTAAAACGTAAAAACACGAAATTCGCACGTTGAAGGGGAGAAAAGGCGATTTAAAGTTTTGGCTGGTTGACACGTGAAAAATTGGGATTTTTTGGCTTTCAACCGCCAAACCCAGCCTTAAACTTTTGCGAAATACCACAAATTTATACGTTTTAGAAAACTCAGACGCTGATCTATCCATTAACACCAAAATATAGCACATCGGTTGAAAAATCAAGCTACAGCAATGCCATGAAGGAAAAAGTTTCCATAATCTGCCCCCAAAAATATAATGAACCTTATAAAAATTAGTATTCTTATGAAAGGTACTACAAATTTGTATTTGTCGTAAACAACAGACTGGCAGCTACAACATGAGTCCAAAATTTTGATAATCGAATAGAAATTGTGGCTACAGTGAACGATTCAAGCCAGAGGCCTGACAAGGAAATTGAAGTTTTTTAGACAAATACATATCTCTTCTTCCTAAGCGTCATAAAAACTGGTAATTAGTTTTTTTTTTTATATATAATTTCTTTGTTAGAATGTATGCGGTACAGGGGCCTTATAATATAGTAGGTGTTCTGACAAAGTCATTTCACCATCGTTTGAACATTACTTAAAACTATGCATATTATCGTATTTCCATGTGATTATTACAATTAGCTAGAGGAAAATTTAGGCAAAAACCTCTACTGAACTTATACTAGCCCAACATAACTTAACTTTCTACTTATAACTAGCTAAAATCTATGAGGCTAGGTTACGGCCAAAAGATAGGTGGTAGCAACTGCTGATTTTCATTTGGCCAGTGCATGTATTAGCGGATTGGTCGAGTCTTTTGCTTTCGCGATTATTTTGTCACGGCCCGATGCAGCGAGCTTACGAATTGGACTAACGCAGTAGAGAAGTAAAACGGTTTATTTAGTACCATTTTCAGGTATCTATTTTGGGTGATCTGAAGCTTTGTTACTAGATATTTAGCACATTGGATCCAGGTAGGTGAGCCGTATAGGATGATTGGTTGGATTGCCATTTTGACGATGAGGACTTTGTTTCTGGTGTTTGTAGTAATTGAGCACGGCACATTGCACATGTTTAAATACGTGCACAAAATATATCTTTTTCTTTTCAATTTCAAACAAGGGACATGACATCATTATAAATTCTTTTCAATATATAAAATCATAATTTTTGAATATGTTCGAATTGTTATCCAATCAAGTGTAATTAAAATCTCTTTTTTAAAGCACCTTAAATTTTCATACAAAATGAATGTGTTCAAACTCAAGTTCAATAATTAATACAAACGTGTGACACAAATTGCAAATCTACATTCTCCAATTTATCTTGACCTGTTTCACTTTAATTAAACCTGCAAAAATTGATTGAGCTAACCTTCATATTTTAGCGACAAATTTAAATAATTTAGGGTGAAACGGAATTCCATTCAATTAAATGATTTATCAGTAAATTTATACCAAGATAAAAAAAGAAAAAAAGAAAATAACCAAATTGAATTTCGCGCGTTTGATTGAATAAATGAAGGAACACAAGAAAAAGGCGAGTTTGACGATCAACGAACGGGAGTTGCTTGGAGATTTAAGTTGGGTGAGCGCTCTTTGTGATCGGTTGTTCAAGTGGAAGTCAGAAAAATAGAAATTTCCCTGGTTTTTCGCGTCGCTTAAATTTGTAGCTATATACAAATTGAAATTCTAGTTACAACCTAGCGTGGCACACTAATAAATGTGAATTCCCAACCGCGAATATATCGTTTTTGGCATCCGAAATATCAATCGTCAAAGTTGTGTAAGAATTTTCTGCTCGTTTTTACGGCGGTCGTCATCACAAGAAGCGCTTGTAGTTGCCGTTGCGAGTTACATTCGATGTGGAATCACCGAAGTTTTCCCGTAGTGCAAAGGAAATAGTGAAATCAGCAAATATGAGTGATTCTTTGGTTTATCTGAACACTTATAGCCATTCCCGGAGAAAATAGTTTTGGTTTTTTTCTGGTTTTCGTTGATTTCTAATAAAGGCGGAAAAGAGTGTGAGTGCAAGCGTACCCCAACAACCGAGTGTGTGAATCAAAACACACACACACACAAAAGCGAACTATTTGGAGCCAGCAGCAAGCAGTGCCCTGTGAAAAACAGCTGGCGCTAAGCTAACTGTAAACAGCAATTTGTTTACTAACAGAGACGGAGGAAAGTGGAAAAAAAGAAACAAATTATTCTGAGAGTGTAGTGTTTTCACAGTGTGTTGAAGGACTGTAATAAAAAGCATTATAACCGCCACAGCACCTTGAAAAGAAATAAACTTTTTTTAATTTCATTTTTGCGTGATATCGAATTGTGAAGTGTTTTGTGATTTGACATCTTGAACTGAAGAAAAGCAAACGCCCGCGCATGCAGCGATTAATATGGGATTAGTGAGAGTACAGTGATCACCAAGAACAACGGGTTCATTACAGTGCTCTATTTCGGTGATGTTTGAGATAAACGGTTGTGTGAATAGCGTTTGCATTTTTTTTTGCCCGAAACGCTTGCAAAGTCCGACGAGATAGGAGGGTGTAGCTTGCTTGCGAAGTGAAGGATGTAATTCTGTATTTTGTGGTGCTCGCCTGTTTTGTGTGCGGAAATTGCGAGATTGTTTTGTTGCCAATTAATGTAGACAAATCATCTCCACGCGCTTTTTTGCTTTAATTGCCATACACATTTCGTGAAGTTCGCATGGATGTTGCAACCACTTTTTCTTTCTCATTGGCTACCACGCACCATATGCTTGCTTTCGCAGCCTTGGGACACTTAATCTTGTGAATACTACACCAAAATTTCGGTTTTGTTCTCATTCAGCAAGGACTTTGGTGTATTTGATGGTCTGCTTGGCAATTAGTTGGTTTGGACTTCATCGCGTAACAACGGCCGGTGCTAAACGAGGAACGCCAGTTGGGATTTGGTGCGTGCGCTCAAGTCAAGGACATGACGAATATTACGCTGGGATAAAAAAATGGACAATAAATGCGGAAATAGAGGCGAAAAGGTAAAGTTTTAACTTATTAACTGAGTGAGCAATACTTTGCGCGAAATCCCAGCGAAAAGTGAAAATCGTGGTGCGTGCAGTTTTGTGGAAATTCAGAGACCGCCGAAGAATCGTCAATTTCAAAAAAAAAAAAAATTCAAGCATCGTTGAGAGAGGTGTATGCGGCAGTTGATTAGTAATGAAACATGCAATTTATTGCCATTAGATAATTATCCTTTTTTTTCACGGAGAGAAAATTTACTTGATGAACGATCAAAAATCTTAAATAGAAACCATATGACAGACTAAGCAAAATCTATAAAACACGAACTATTTAAAGACATTTTTTTTATATTTAAAATTATTTTTTTATTTATAATTTCGGGTTTTTCTCTTAATAGCCTAGATAAATCTCAATTTTTTTTACGTTGTGATAGGTAGACAAAAAAAATGAATTTTTCGTGAATTTGCATCTGGGGAAAAATTAGGCTTTGATGAGTGGTACCACGTATCGAACCCAATTTTTTTCCTTTTTTTTATCCATTTGATAAAGAATAGAGCTCATGCATGTCGGATTTATAATGAATCGCAGTTACGTGCTAAATCGCATAAATATTTTTGCATATTCATAACGGAACGCGAATGCGACAATTGTCCAACTCTTAAATATCTCATATCAAGCTTATACTACTTTGAGCATGTATAATACCTGTAAAACCTTAGAGAATAAACGACAAATCATGAAATGTTAAATGTAAAGCATCGGTCTTTCCTTGCTTCAAATTCTAGCCGGGTATAGGACCTGGTACGGTGGCAGGCTTCCACCTCAAAACATGAGCCAGCCGCCGGGTACTCATTAATCCTTCCTTTGTTTCAGGTGACGTCGCGGGTTGAGTGGCCCAAGCAGAGTGCTTCTTTATGGCATAGAGTTATGCATTCAAATTGTATAATTTTATGGCATAAATTGATCACCGGGGTACTCCCCTTCTGATGGGAAAGTTCATGCAATTCAAGTTGTATGAGTTTTTCACTCAGAAGAGGAATACCTGGCCACTGCAACAGCATATGTATGGATTTATTCCGGTTGGGTGGGTGCGAAGGGGCTCCATCATCACCCGTTTGCCCCTCTTTCATTTGTGGGCCATGAACTTCGTCGGATGATGACGAGGTTACCCCAAGTCCGCCTTTCTTTTCAGGTTCCACTTGTTCTCGTAACAAGCTCTAATTCCCTCTGTGGAGTTATCTACAATTTTTGCGACTTCGGTTGCCCCTGGATCTCCAGCAGTCAAATTCGTGAGTGCGAAATTTTTTTGTAGTGGGTCCTCGTGCTGGAGAAATGAACCCACCCCACGACACCGCAATGCTAGCCTGCCAGCGCATTCATGCGTCTCCAGACGAGGGCATTCTCGGCAGATACCAACACCTTCTTCTGCCGAGGCAGCAGACCATCGCTGCAGTCCTTCACGGACAGTATTGAACATATTAACACTACAAATGGCGCCCAACGTGGGGCTCCGAAATGCCTGGCTGTATCATCAGTCGTGAGCACGAGACAGTCTATCGTCTCAAGGTGTCCCCACAAGGTGTTATTGTACTTTGGTGGTTTACCACCATTGTATAACTAGTAAGGCCAAATGATATTAGAGTCCCTTTTTGTGTTCGGAAGTTATTATCCCAACAGCTATTTTGCGGAGGATTCTGATCCACTCCCCAAACCAGCGGCGCCTAGGTGTCTTAAATTACATGGATTTTGATTTCATGTGATTGGCTGATTAGCTAATCCGTGACTATCCATGACAAGACACGCGCTGCTTGTGGATTAGAATTCAACCCTGGGCTGACAAGTTGTAACTTGAGAAAACTTGCGGATGAGGGAACACTTCTGAACCCTGATTCTCATGGTGCCGCAAGAGAGTTGTCCCTGAAACACTACAGAAGGAAGGTGCCATTGGTGTCCTTGCTTGGGAAGAAGGACAGAAAGGAAAGACCGATTATTTTGTTTGATAATTTTGATATCGTCAATTAGAAAATTTCTTCATACATTTTTTTGGTGAGGAATGATTATTTTATATTTTACATTTGTTTTCATATTTTTTCTTATCATATATATATATATATATATATATATATATATATATATATATATATATATACATATATATATATATATATATACATATATATATATATATATATATACATATATTTATTTAGATATATTTTTTTTTCTTCATATATTTATAGTTCTGCTTTTTTTGCTAATCACCATTGTTACAGGAATGCCCACCAAAAAAACTCCAGAGAGGAGGAAGTTGAGGTCAGATGCCGGACCAGCGCTATTGTGCTCCATATGTCATGAGGACATGGATGAACTCACCAGTTAGAGGTTGCAGTGCGGACACAGGCTACACCAGCTGTGTTTGGTCCAACTGCGGCAAACCTCATCCACGTGCCCGCTCTGTCGTCAGCCTCTAGAAACCGCCCAGCCAGCAACAGAACGACCTCAGTCCTCCAGCGCAAGTGGAACTGTGCCCAAAAGCGGACCCCTTCCATCCACGACAATGAGTGCACGAGAGGAAGACTACCGAGCCGAAGCAGTGCCGCCTGCGGAAGAGCCGAGACCCACTGTGGCTGTGGAGAAGACAGTCCTACAGGATTTAATGGCGCTCATGCAGGACCTCACCACCCGGGTAGCCTCGCTGGAAAGCCCCAAGGAGAATCCAGTACCATCTCGGCCAAGAACGCCTCCAATGTGGGATTCGGACCCAAATCCGTGGGATTTTCCGATAGACTCGCGACGCGATCACGAACGAATCCGGCCCGGTGCAGCAATGAATCTGTTGACTCCAGGGTACCGGCCCCGACTGAGCCAAGCTCCGCCACCAACTCAGGCTCCAGTGATTCCGCCAGACCAACGCATCCATCCACACGCTACGTATCAGCTGAAGCCGACGCAGATCCCCAGCATCATCCAGGGCTGGAATCTGCATTTCAGCGGGGAACCTAACACTATAACTGTGGAAGTTTTCATAAGTCGGGTGGAGTCGCTGATTGAGCAAATGATAGCAGGAGACCACACGGCGCTCGCAGGATACTTGCCAATGCTACTTAGGGGAGCAGCTCTTGAGTCATATTGGCGAATACATTCGGCCCCACCATCAATACGCTGGTCACGGTTGAAGGAGGTGCTCCGCATGGAATACCCTACGGTAAACATGGACGAATTAGTACTGGACAAGATTCATGCTAGATGGCAGCGTCCGGACGAGTCTTTCCATCAATATCGAGCCGATATCCTTCGGTTGAATGACCAGTTGTCAGAGCCGATGTCTTCTACCCAATTGCTGCGGTTGCTGAAGCGCAATCTAAGGCCGGAGCTTCGTCGCCATATCGTGAACTCCGATCCACAGAGTATGGAGGCACTGCTGAGAACTGTGCGTCGCCTAGAAGGGTTTGAGGAAGACCTCCGGGACCGGCCCTACTTACTAGCTAGGACGGGTCCTCGACGAGGAATCACGAAATTGGCCCCAGATTATACCACCATGGATCTGGAGGAAGATTTGGACCAGGACCAGCTTGCTGTAGCAGCAGTGGGAAGTCTTACGACCTGCTGGAATTGCCATCAAACCGGACACCGGTTCATCTCATGCCGAGCAGAGCGTAAGGTTTTCTGCTACGGTTGCGGCAAGCCGCACACATACTTCCCGAACTGCCCTGCATGTGCCGCGCAAAAAAACGGCCGAAGATGTACCCGATCACCTCAGCGGTACTCGAAGCAACAGCAGTAGCTCCTCAGCCAGCTGCTCACCCCAATAACCCTGACGTTAACCCACCAGCCATGACCACTATGACTGCGGATGTTCACTCTCTTCCGGAGACCTCGCCAACGACAATATTGAAGCGACCACCGCAGTCACTGCCAGAAGAACCCCGGCAGCCTCAAATACGCACTTTAAAACCTTATCATGTTAGACTGCAGGAATATCGGGTGGCTCGAGAGCGAATATTTGTTTCCGAAGTAGTCACTTCCCGCCCGCGCAAGACAAAATGGTCAACCCGTCGTTGGCAGAATTTCCGCAAGAGAGTGCGCACCTGCCGTCAAACCTTAAACTCTTGTAACATCTCGGAGGTTGCTGAGAATGAGATCAAACCTTATCACCCAATTAAAGTGTTGGGCGAGACCGTGTTTGCATTGATCGACACGGGTGCCAGTATCAGTTGTCTTGCCTCGAGCTTTGGCTCGAAGGTGCTCCAAGACTATCCGAACTTGATTAAATCCTGGCGCACTGAAATCAGTACAGCTGATGGCACCAAACACCCTATGCGAGGTAAACTAACCACACCCGTGACGTTCAGGGGTCTGTAGTGAATTAAAAGTTTCATAAAAGTCCGTGAAGGACTGCAGCGATGGTCTGCTGCCCCGGCAGAAGAAGATGTAGGTATCTGCCGAGAATGCCCTCGTCTAGAGACGCGTGATTGCGCTGGCAGGCTAGCATTGCGGTGTCGTGGGGTGGGTTCATTTCCCCAGCACGAGGACCCACTACAAAGAAATTTCGCATTCACGAATTGGACTGCTGAACAAGAGGCGACAGAAGTCACAAAAATTGTAGATAACTACACAGAGGGAATCATAACTTGTTACGAGAACAAGTGAAACCTGAGAAGAAAGGCGAACTTGGGGTAACCTTATCTTTACCCGACGAAGTTCATGGCCCACAAATGAAAGAGGGGCAACCGGGTGGTGGTGGAGCCCCTTCATACGCACTCAACCGGAATAAATCCATTGTGAACTTGTTGAAGTGGCCAGGTATTCCTCTTCTGAGTGGAAAACTCATACAATTTGAATTGCATGAACTTTCCCATCAGAAGGGGAGTACCCCGGTGACCAATTTATGTCATAGAATTATACAATTGAATTGCATAACTCTATGCCATAAAAAGGCACTTTGCTTGGGTCACTCAACCCATGACGTCAGAACAGAAAGGATTATTAATTACCCGGTGGCTGGCTCATGTTTTGGGGTTGAAGCCCGCCACCGTACCGGGTCCTATACTCGGTTAGAAAAACCGGAAGGGAAAAGACCAATTTTTTTGTTTAATTCATCATTTTATTTACAATCCGCATGTTTTCCAAGAATGTTAACCTGTCACTTATTGTAAAATGACTCGCTTTAAAATGTAAAGATTTCAAAATTTGCGATATGAAATAAATTAAAGCAAAGGACCGCCAAAAATCGATCGTTTAATAAATCGTTAGGTATTCATGTTCCGAGTAAAAAAAAAAATGAGAGCTCGTATTACTTATAGTATATAAATACCAAATGTTGCATGTTTATACTATGTTTTCAAGTTAGTTTTTCTTAACTTAAGATTCCATCCAGTTTTTCTTAATTATTTAGTAAGGCTTTGAAATAACCGAGTTGCTTTTCAACAAACAAAGTAAAAATGTTTAATTTTAATCACGTTCAGCTAATGAAACGCGTCAACTAAATTTCTAGGCTTCGAATTAATTTGAAACCAAAACTCTACTGTCGAAATCTAATGTATGTATCTACATATTTTTGTATATATATATATATAAACAATTTTCTAGCTTATTATTAATAATATAAATAATTAATATGAAATATTGGGCATAGATTTTTATTACTTAAAAGGACTCACCGCTTGTTCCGTCGAGCGCTCGATGGGTGCTGGAGGCGTCCTGTAAATTCTCAATTTTGTTAGCTTTGTTGCTATTAGTATTATTTTCACTTATCACTATAGAAGTTCTTTGGGCGAATGCCATACACAATTTAGAAATAAAACCACTTGTTAAAATATATTCCCGTCCGCTGGCAATAAATCGAAGAGGTAAGAATGTCGGAAAAATGGTCAGTTTAGCAATAAAACTGAGGAAACTCGCTATTGAACCACTGCCTGTTAAATGAAGTAAATTAACTTTTGACGCTTTAATATCTTCCTCATCAACGATGCCAATCCGGTTTAGATCGATCACAGCAGCTTCTAGCAGTAGCGTTCTAGCGAAGTCAGGATTCAAAATTTGAATAAAATTATTTTCGAGGAAGTATCGTACACAACTTATAGGTGTATCGAATTCAAATCGTGCAGCTTCCTTCATAAGATAATAACAGGTTGGATCTCTGTAGTCAATCAGGTCTTTGCGATTCAAATGATTGATGTTATTGCCGGTTCCTTTATTCGTTGGGAGTCCTTGACGGTAAAGTAATTTGGTTATGTTTCTTTTTTTTTGCATTTAACTCCGACGTATCTGCTTTTGATTTTTGCAATTCTTTGATATCGTGAGCTACTTGATCCCTTTTCTTTTCTAGACTAACTTTTTCTAACTCCTTAGAACGATAAATATCATATTTTTTCATCAACGCATCTCAATCTAACTTTATGCGACGTTTTGAGATATTTTCACGACATAAATGCTGCTCCTGCCCTAAGGTGTTGGAAAATTCCATGTAAGGAGTAAGGACTGCATAGTTCTCGTTGGCCTTATCACCGGTTACATAAAGTGCAGAAATTCGCCTGCATGACTGCTCAAGGATAGGTTTGATTTGGCGTAGTTTCATTTCCGACTTCAATGATACGTTTAAGCAATTCCACACCATTCTCTGCAGCCGGCCTTCAGTTGTTGTGGTGCTATAAAATTATCCGTAGACGACCAACTGAATGGCTGTCGCTGACTATGACTATTATTCCCTGATTCACTTATGGTTGAGCGGAGGTTTCTTAGTGATGAAGATGATCGGTTACTGGAGCTGTACGAGCTCTTTCGATATTTGCCCACGTTTGTAGAGGTGCTCTTTCTGCCTTCCGCCGAATCCTTTTGTTTCTTCCCGCTAGATTTGTTCTTGCTAGTTGATTGGCAATGAGGCGACATATGTTCGATCATCCGAACAAACGGTTGCCGAGACCTTGAAAACGAACCAAACGCGGCATCAGCTAGTTAGTACTGCTCCAGTGCTGGATCACTCAGGTGATGCAATTTCAGCTGTTGCGTGACCGTTTCTGCCGCGACAGTTTCCAAAAGATTTTCCTGCGTTCGGCTCAATTAACAAAGCACTCGAGTTGCAAAAATGACAATTAAAATTTGCTAGTCGTCTTGACTGCGTTTTCGCTGGGACCGAAAATTCCCGAAAAACTGGTCTCGAACTCGCGAGCTGCTACCAACGCTGGTAAGACATTAGACGACGAAATGCTTGTTGCAATTCAGCTCTCTGCCAAATTTATCTGTTTCGCCGACTATCAACTCTTATCGAAGGACTGAAGCACGTCAAGTACCTGAGCTAAGGTGTAATCTTATGCGCGCTAGTTTTCGAAGGACTCTTGCAACTTGCTTTGAGGCTACTTATTTGATTCTTTCTGATTGGGTTTATTCTTACTACAGAGTTCACGGTGTGTGGCAACACACTTGCTTTTACTATTTTCACAAATATTTCGAGCACTTGGTCAGGGAAATAAAGTTCGTAACAGTTTAAAGTTTTTTCTCCACTTCCTTTTACTATCGTATGCGGTTAGCAATAGTTTTTTTTTTTTTTTTTCAGCAATTTCGTGAACTTACCCGCACTTTCGTTGGAATGTTTTTAAATCTACACTTTCCACGAGATTATGCAAATTTACTTATCAATCGCTATTGTGCGAGCCTAGCTCTAAGGAAGCGCGCTTCGAACAATTCTTGCTTTCGAGGATCGAAAGCGGCTTGGAAGTGTTCCATTTTAACCGCAGCACCTCCACTAAAATAGCGTCTGCTATTTTCCCTGGTGGGCAAACATAGCTTTATTTGTTTTGCATCAATGAAAACTCGAGTACCGTTTACATTCTAACAGTTTTCTGTGTGCAACGAACCAAAACAAACGAAATATTTTAAGCTGTAAGTTCGCTCACTCAATGGTTGAATGCTTTCACAAAGGATAATTCTGACCTATGGATTTCCACTTACCAGAATATAGGAAATCATATAAGATTTTGGAAACAAAACAATATGTCACTGATAACAAATTCAAATTCGAGTTACAAGTTAGTTCATAAGAGAATATTTTGACGCGACCGAACAAACAATTGTTTTTCTATTTAATTTATTCTTGTCAATGCTCCTGTCGTGCCACAAAAATTTTCCAACATGACGATAGAAAAATGATAATTCCCAACGAAAGTTGGTTATCTTCTGAATTGTTTTTACACTTTGAGAATTTCACATGCCGACCATGAAATTGAGGTCACTATTTATGTAAAATTGCTTAAAAACGACATAACTTTCATAGGTCGAAAATGAAGTTCTTTAATTAAAAGTTATTAGAATGCAAATTGAACCAGAAACCGATAATCTCAATGAAGTTTGGAGGGTGCCGAACGTGTCTTCTATCCGATCTAATCACCAGCACAAACGGGATGTGACTCACCAATAAGTTCGTAAACACACTCTCTTACTTTAAAATCTATCACGCGCGCAGATAACCAGATAATTTGTTCTCCGCACATCGCGGATATTTTATTTTTTTATAATATCAAATAGTTTTAGATTAAGTTTATGTTAAATCATCATTTGAAGTGTTTGCCCGTGATGAAAATGATTTGCACGAATGAGATCAGTTCATAATATGAATAGGTTTATGTAAGAAAACATTTTGTTTGTTTTGTCGTTCACTCGGCTAATCCAATCGTGACATGGTTGGCGACTTGCTTTTGCCAGCAAAGCCCCGAGACTCTGCGTTCGCCGTCTCCATTGTTTTTCAGAGGTCGGTCTTTGGGGTGGGGTGTTTTGTAAAAAGAAATCGCAGCTCACTAATATTGTTTGCAGCTACGAGGCTGGAATGCACTAAATCCGAACCACTAATTTATAGGTTATCGTCCGCTCGACACAACCAAGCGCGTAATTACACCAACTCCGTCTTCCGCAGCTCTTTCCCCATCTCTCTTCTGTTTTCCACGTTCCACGAGCTGTTCGCGACCTTTACCGCGTTTTGTTTTATAATAAAATTAAGTAATAAATAAATAAAATTAATTCATGGGTTAAATTTGATAAGCTATGCTCCCTATCCCGACGTACCTGTTCAATCCGCTACTCCAATAAGTAATCCTCCAACGAATGAAATTCACAGATTCCACTTTTTTCTATTTAAAAACACTTGTCTTCCTTAATAGCACACTTGCAATCATTATTCTGTACTCACTTTTCTATTTAAACTCAACTGCAATAATAAACTAAATCAACTTAAAACAATTCAGTCAGGACTTCTTGCCTACAACACCGAATAACGTTCTATCCGGACAGCCGGCAAACTCCCTCGTGTTTTTCCCAAGTTGCAAAAAAATGGCGGGGCCGAGCCATCGAGCAACGAAACAGCAATGGAAAATCGCGCAAAGTTTCGTTTAATAGTGACATCTATGGGTGGACCCGCGATGGTGATAATGCACACTCGTTTCGGTTGTTTTTAAAATCTACGTCGTCTTTTGTAGATTCGCTTAAGTTATCAATTGAAAGCAATTTTCGTTTATAATGATTAGGCGTAATTAAGTGGGAAAAATGCAGAGAATGATTTTTTAAAACAAACCGCTATTGAAATACGATGTAGAGCACAATGACAAGAAAAACGATTTAAAATGAATTTATATTTGAAAATGCTCTATAAGTCAAAGTTATTATTTCTTTAAATTTTTATTTCGAAATTCGCATTCATACTCTGCACTGTAAAGAATTAACACATGACATCATAATTATTAATATGAAAAATGAAAACTTGAAAAAAACGAGTGTTGCGATGGGGAAGGCGACCGAATGGCCACTCATTGCAAAATTGAGTTTGTGCTGTGTGCCTGTGGCAGCGCTGGCTTTTAGAGCCATAGCTCCTCGGTTATTACAGGGCAGCTAATTTTCTCGCGATCCCAAGGCGATACGGATTGCGAAAAAGGAGCTGAAGGATCTTTCTGTGTATCATGGGTTGGCTTCGGCGTCGGGACTAGAGATGACGGACACTAAGAGAAAACCACAATTGACAGACGGACAGACTGACTTATGTTTATGTTTGGCCGGAAGTATACAACCCTTGTGGGTTTTTTGAAAATATATGCGGACGGACAAACAGACGTGCCTAATTATCTATCGGCACAGGTCTTTGGCGTGGTATATCCCCACTTCTTTTCCCGATGCATCTGTTATCAGGTACTGGTTAGGTCCCATTACCTTCTTTATGCGGCTTTTGAAGAACCGCCTGTCCAGCTTGGCGTTGTAATGCCCCGCGGCGTCACTTTGCCGGAAATTTCGCCGGAACACTTCATCTCCTTCTTTGAAATAAGCAGAGCGTGACCGGAAATTGTACTGCGTTTCATTTGCACTTCCTGCGGCCTTAATCTTCCGTCCGATTTGTTGGCGGAGGTCTCCTAAACGTTCGTGGGGCTCCAGCGCAACGACGGGGTCTCCCAAACACTTTAATTGCCGTAACAGTCGGTATGATTTACCGTGGCAAATCATGTGCTGTCCAAAGGCGGCAAAGTAAGGGGGCGACACCAGTGACGGAATGATACGAGGATCGCAGGGCGCATGTGATGGCAGACAATCGCCGATCCCAATCCTTTTGAGCTGGGTGGACGTAAGAACGGATCGCGGCCAATAGGGTGCGGTTCAACCGTTCTGATGCGTTGGACTGAGGAGAGTATATGGGCGTCAGTTGGTGTTCAACGCCGTACTGCTCAAGTAGGCTCTTAAACTGCCGAGACCGGAACTGTACTCCATTATCTGAGTACACACTCTCTGGAACACCGAACACATGGAATACCCGGTTCTCTAAGAATTTCACGATCGATGGAGTTGTGAATTTACGGATAGGTTCCACCATTGGGAACTTTGAGAGCTGATCTAGAACGACTATAGCTCCGATGTGTCCCATGGAAGACCGAGGATATGGACCGAGTAGATCGATGTATAGACGCTGGAATACGCGTTCTGGGACGTTGAGTTGACCCATAGGAGATCGAAGAGGCTGGTTGGGCGCTTTGGTGCCTTTACAGGTCTCACAGGCGCTCACGTAGTCTTTGACCTGAGATGTCATTTTAGGCCAAAAGAAGTATTTCTTGAGTCGCCGTAACGTCCGACCGTAACCTCCGTGGGCACTTAAAGGATGGTCATGTGCGCGGAGGATCAGATGTTGTGTCATTTCCTCCGGTACCCAGAGTTTCCAAGACTCTTCTTCCTGCCATGGATCACCAGTGGCGTATTCATTTCGTCTATACACAAAGCCGTCTATTACCTTCAAATCAGGCTGCTGTGATTGTTGGATCGCGATGGTTTGCCTCAACTCTTTGTAGCTATCTGATTCGAAATGTGGGCTGTCCAAATCTATTTCGATGGGGTCCTCGTCATTTATTGTTATTTCGGCTCCCTCTGGGGAAAACATCCGTGAAAGAATGTCGGGTACGATGTTCTGAGTCCTTTTCCGATGTTTGATGGAGAATTTGAACCCTTGCAGTTTAAGAGCCCATCTGGGTAGGCGTCTATTTAAATCTGCCTGGTTCATCAACCATTGTAGTAAAGCGTGGTCCGTGATGATCTTGAATTGGTGGCCTTCGATATAAGCTCGGAATTTCTTCACAGCCATTACCGCTGCCAAACATTCCTGCTCCGAAACAGTGTAGTTTCTTTGGGCCGAATTCAGCTTATTGGACATGAAGGCGATGGGAGCTTCCTCTCCTTCGGCGGTCAATTGCACCAGCACGGCTCCTATTCCATGTTGACTTGCGCCACAATGAATGGAGAAGGGCTTCGTGAAGTCGGGGCTGTGCAAGACAGGAGCTGATGTGAGGGCTTGTTCAAGCTCTTCAAATGCCTTTCGGCTGAGTTCGGTCCAAACGAACTTCCCTTTCCGCAACATGTCTGACAGGGGTGCTGAAACTGTTGCATAATTCCAAACAAACCTTCGGTACCAACCGCACACACCAAGGAAACGTCGTAGCTGCTTCACAGTTTTTGGTAAGGGGAACTCATCAATCGCACGAGTTTTGTCTGGATCCGTTTTGATAGTGCCATGTCCTATGACATGGCCTAAGTATCGGACTTCTTTCATGACAAACTTACTTTTCTGTACGTTGATGGTGAGTCCCGCCTTACTGATGTGCAGGGCTACTTCTTGTAGAAGTAGGAGGTGTTGATCGAACGTTTCCGTGATGAGTAACAGATCATCCAAGTACACGAACACTTGGTGTTTCAGGTGGGGTGGGATGACCTTGTCCATCAACCGAGTCATCGTTTGCGACGCGTTACACAGGCCAAAGGGTATTGTGACGAACTGATATAATGGTCGCCCAGGCACTGTGAAGGCGGTCTTGTCCCTCGAGCCCTCATCGAGTGGAATTTGCCAGAAGGCGTCTTTTAGGTCGAGACTGGTGATATAATTGGCTTTCGGCAGTCTCCCTAGTACTCCATCGATGAGTGGAAGAGGGTACGCGTCCTTGGTGGTAACCGCGTTTACCTTACGGGCATCAAGACAGAGGCGGACTTTACCTGGCTTCACAACCAAGGTTACCGGTGAGGACCAGGCACTTTTGGACTCCTCTATGACCCCCAACTCTAGCATCCTATCTAGCTCCGCATACACCAATTTCTCCATGGCCGGTGAGATGGCGTAGTGTCTCTGTTTAATTGGTTTACTATCGCCAACGTCGATGGTGTGTGAGACTAGGGTGGTGCGGCCAAGGCCTTGGGTAGCGTAAGATGGGAAAGCAGCAATGGATGCTTCCAGGCGTTGCCGTTGGTTAGGCGTCAGGTTATGCCTATCGGAAGTAGAAGTGATTTCGTTGGCATTTCTGGTGTTTAAAGACAAATCGGTGAATAAATCTGAGGCCAGTCCAAAGCGAAGGACAAAATCGACGCCAAGGTATACATTCTGAGTGAAGGACGGGATAATGTAGAACGTAATATCCTTCGTCTGACCCCTGAACGTCACGGGTGTGGTTAGTTTACCTCTTATAGGGTGTTTGGTGCCATCAGCTGTACTGATTTCAGTGCCCCAGGATTTAATCAAGTTCGGATAGTCTTGGAGCACCTTCGAGGCAAGACAACTGACACTGGCATCCGTGTCGATCAATGCAAACACGGTCTCGCCCAACACTTTAATTGGATGATAAGGTCCGATCTCATTCTCAGCAACCTTCGAGATGCTACAAGAGTTTAAGGTTTGACGGCAGATGCGCACTCTCTTGCGAAAATTCCGCCAACGACGGGTTGACCATTTTGTCGTGCGCGGGCGGGAAGTGACTACTTCGGAAGCAAATATTCGCTCTCGAGCCACCCGATATTCCTGCAGTCTAACATGATAAGGTTTTAGAGTGCAAACTTGAGGCTGCCACGGTTCGTCTGGCAGTGACTGCGATGGTCGCTTTAATATTGTCGTTGGTGAGGTCTCCGGAAGAGAGTGAACATCCGCAGTCGTAGCGGTCAGGGCTGGTGGGTTAACGTCAGGTTTGTAGGGGTGAGCAGCTGACTGAGGAGCTACTGCTGGGGCTTCGAGTACCGCTGAGGTGGTCGGGTACTCTTTTGGCCGTTTTTTCGTGCGGCACATTCAAAACAGTCCGGGAAGTAAGTGTCCGGCTTGCCGCAACCGTAGCAGAAAACCTTACGCTCTGCTCGGCATGAGATGAACCGGTGTCCGGTTTGATGGCAATTCCAGCATGTCGTAAGACTTCCCACTGCGGCTACAGCAAGCTGGTTTGGGTCCAAATATTCCTCCATATCCACGGTGGTATAATCTGGGGCCAATTCCGCGATTCCTCGTCGAGGACCCGTCCTAGCTAGTAAGTATGGCCGGTCCCGTAGGTCCTCGTCAAACCATTCTATACGCCGCACACCTCTCAGCAGGGCCTCCATACTCTGTGGATCGGAGTTCACGATATGGCGACGAATCTCCGGCCTTAGATTGCGCTTTAGCAGGCGCAGTATTTGGGTAGAAGACAACGGCTCTGACAACTGGTCATTCAGCCGAAGGATATCGGCTCGATATTGATAGAAGGACTCGTCCGGACGCTGCCATCTAGCATTCATCTTGTCCAGTACTAATTCGTCCATGTCGACCGTAGGGTATTCCATGCGGAGTACCTCCTTCAACCGTGACCAGCGTATGGATGGTGGGGCTGAATGTATTCGCCAATATGTCTCCAGTGCTGCTCCCCTAAGCAGCATTGGCAAGTATCCTGCGAGCGCTGTGCGGTCTCCTGCTAGCATCTGCTCAATCAGCGACTCCACCCGACTTATGAAGACTTCCACCGTTATGGTATTGGGTTCCCCACTGAAATGCAGATTCCATCCCTGGATGATGCTGGGGATCTGTGTCGGCTTCAGCCGATACATATCGTGTGGATGGAAGCGTTGGTCCGGCGGAATCACTGGAGCCTGATTTGGTGGCGGTGCTTGGCTCAATCGGGGCCGGTACACTGGAGCCAACGGATTCATTGCTGCACCTGGCCGGATTCGTTCGGGATCGCGCTGCGAGTCTACTGGGAAATCCCACGGATTTGGGTCCGAATCCCACATCGGAGGCGTTCTTGGCCGGGGTGGTGCTGGATTTTCTTTCTGGCTTTCTAGCGAGGCTAACCGGGTGGACATGTCCTGCATGAGCGCCATTAGGTCTTGTAAAACCGTGGCTTCTACAGCCACAGTGGGTCTCGCCTCTTCCGCAGGCGGAACTGCTTCAGCACTGTAGTCTTCCTCTCGTGCACTCATTGTCGTGGATGGAAGGGGTCCACTTTTGGGCACAGCTCCACTTGCACTGGAGGACTGAGGTCGTTCTGTTGCTGGCTGGGCGATTTCTAGAGGCTGACGACAGAGCGGGCACGTGGATGAGGTTTGCCGCAGTTGGACCAAACACAGCTGGTGTAGCCTGTGTCCGCATTGCAACCTCTGGCTGGTGAGTTCATCCATGTCCTCGTGACATATGGAGCACAAGAGCGCTGGTCCGGCATCCGACCGCAACTTTCTCCTTTCGGGAGTTCTTTTGGTGGGCATTCCTGTTATAATGTTGATTAGCAAAAAAACAGAACTATAGATATATATAAAGAAGAAAAAATAAATCTAAATAAATATATGTATATATTATATATATATATATATATAGATAAAAAATTATGCAACAAATGTAAATATAAACTTCTTGGAGTGGCCGTCAGTGGCGAACTATAAATGATCCTCACAAGAAAAAGGTATGATAAAGTTTTAATTAGTTTTCAAAAAAGTCTTAAGTTATTCAAAAACAATACTCGGTCCTTCCTTTCCGTCCTTCCTCCCAAGTATGGACACCAATGGCATAATCATTCTATGGCGTTTCAGGGACACTCTCTTGTGGCACCATGAAAATCAGGGTTCCGAGGTGATCCCTCATTAGTTAATTCCTCAAGTTACAACTTGTTAGCCCAGGGTTGGATTCTAATCCACAAGCAGCGCGTGTCTTGTCATGGATAGTCACGGATTAGCTAATCAGCCAATCACATGAAATCAAAATCCATGTAATTTAAGACACTTAGGCACCGCTGGTTTGGGGAGCGGATCAGAATCCTCCGCAAAGGGTTGTCGGGATAATAACTTCCGAACACAAAAAGGGACTCTAATATCATTTGGCCTTACTAGTTATACAATGGTGGTAAACCACCAAAGTATAAATCAAAAGCAGGACCAAACGATATTGATGTCCAAAGACAACACACGCCCGGCAGTTATTACTTGCTGGGGCACGATCAGTGCAAAAACCCTCGGGAGTTATCTACCCGCCAATAATCTAACACCTAGTGGGGACACCTAGAGACGATGGACTGTCTCGTGCTCACGACTGATGATACAGCCGGGCTTTTCGGGCCCCACGTTGGGCGCCATTTGTAGTGAATTAAAAGTTTCATAAAAGTCCGTGAAGGACTGCAGCGATGGTCTGCTGCCCCGGCAGAAGAAGATGTAGGTATCTGCCGAGAATGCCCTCGTCTAGAGACGCGTGATTGCGCTGGCAGGCTAGCATTGCGGTGTCGTGGGGCGGGTTCATTTCCCCAGCACGAGGACCCACTACAAAGATATTTCGCATTCACGAATTGGACTGCTGAACAAGAGGCGACAGAAGTCGCAAAAATTGTAGATAACTACACAGAGGGAATCATAACTTGTTACGAGAACAAGTGAAACCTGAGAAGAAAGGCGAACTTGGGGTAACCTCGTCTTTACCCGACGAAGTTCATGGCCCACAAATGAAAGAGGGGTAACCGGGTGGTTGTTGAGCCCCTTCATACCCACCCAACCGGAATAAATCCATTGTTAACTTGTTGAAGTGGCCAGGTATTCCTCTTCTGAGTGGAAAACTCATACAACTTGAATTAAATGAACTTTCCCATCAGAAGGGGAGTACCCCGGTGACCAATTTATGTCATAGAATTATACAATTGAATTGCATAACTCTATGCCATAAAAAGGCACTTTGCTTGGGCCACTCAACCCATGACGTCACCTGAAACAGAAAGGATTATTAATTACCCGGTGGCTGGCTCATGTTTTGGGGTTGAAGCCTGCCACCGTACCGGGTCCTATACTCGGTTAGAAAAACCGGAAGGGAAAAGACCAATTTTTTCGTTTAATTCGTCATTTTATTTACAATCCGCATGTTTTCCAAGAATGTTAACCTGTCACTTATTGTAAAATGACTCGCTTCAAAATGTAAAGATTTCAAAATTTGCGATATGAAATAAATTAAAGCAAAGGACCGCCAAAAATCGATCGTTTAATAAATCGTTAGGTATTCATGTTCCGAGTAAAAAAAAAAATGAGAGCTCGTATTACTTATAGTATATAAATACCAAATGTTGCATGTTTATACTATGTTTTCAAGTTAGTTTTTCTTAACTTAAGATTCCATCCAGTTTTTCTTAATTATTTAGTAAGGCTTTGAAATAACCGAGTTGCTTTTCAACAAACAAAGTAAAAATGTTTAATTTTAATCACGTTCAGCTAATGAAACGCGTCAACTAAATTTCTAGGCTTCGAATTAATTTGAAACCAAAACTCTACTGTCGAAATCTAATGTATGTATCTACATATTTTTGTATATATATATATAAACAATTTTCTAATTTATTATTAATAATATAAATAATTAATATGAAATATTGGGCATAGATTTTTATTACTTAAAAGGACTCACCGCTTGTTCCGTCGAGCGCTCGATGGGTGCTGGAGCTATTAGTATTATTTTCACTTATCACTATAGAAGTTCTTTGGGCGAATGCCATACACAATTTAGAAATAAAACCACTTGTTAAAATATATTCCCGTCCGCTGGCAATAAATCGAAGAGGTAAGAATGTCGGAAAAATGGTCAGTTTAGCAATAAAACTGAGGAAACTCGCTATTGAACCACCGCCTGTTAAATGAAGTAAATTAACTTTTGACGCTTTAATATCTTCCTCATCAACGATGCCAATCCGGTTTAGATCGATCACAGCAGCTTCTAGCAGTAGCGTTCTAGCGAAGTCAGGATTCAAAATTTGAATAAAATTATTTTCGAGGAAGTATCGTACACAACTTATAGGTGTATCGAATTCAAATCGTGCAGCTTCCTTCATAAGATAATAACAGGTTGGATCTCTGTAGTCAATCAGGTCTTTGCGATTCAAATGATTGATGTTATTGCCGGTTCCTTTATTCGTTGGGAGTCCTTGACGGTAAAGTAATTTGGTTATGTTTCTTTTTTTTTGCATTTAACTCCGACGTATCTGCTTTTGATTTTTGCAATTCTTTGATATCGTGAGCTACTTGATCCCTTTTCTTTTCTAGACTAACTTTTTCTAACTCCTTAGAACGATAAATATCATATTTTTTCATCAACGCATCTAAATCTAACTTTATGCGACGTTTTGAGATATTTTCACGACATAAATGCTGCTCCTGCCCTAAGGTGTTGGAAAATTCCATGTAAGGAGTAAGGACTGCATAGTTCTCGTTGGCCTTATCACCGGTTACATAAAGTGCAGAAATTCGCCTGCATGACTGCTCAAGGATAGGTTTGATTTGGCGTAGTTTCATTTCCGACTTCAATGATACGTTTAAGCGATTTCACACCATTCTCTGCAGCCGGCCTTCAGTTGTTGTGGTGCTATAAAATTATCCGTAGACGACCAACTGAATGGCTGTCGCTGACTATGACTATTATTCCCTGATTCACTTATGGTTGAGCGGAGGTTTCTTAGTGATGAAGATGATCGGTTACTGGAGCTGTACGAGCTCTTTCGATATTTGTCCACGTTTGTAGAGGTGCTCTTTCTGCCTTCCGCCGAATCCTTTTGTTTCTTCCCGCTAGATTTGTTCTTGCTAGTTGATTGGCAATGAGGCGACATATGTTCGATCATCCGAACAAACGGTTGCCGAGACCTTGAAAACGAACCAAACGCGGCATCAGCTAGTTAGTACTGCTCCAGTGCTGGATCACTCAGGTGATGCAATTTCAGCTGTTGCGTGACCGTATCTGCCGCGACAGTTTCCAAAAGATTTTCCTGCGTTCGGCTCAATTAACAAAGCACTCGAGTTGCAAAAATGACAATTAAAATTTGCTAGTCGTCTTGACTGCGTTTTCGCTGGGACCGAAAATTCCCGAAAAACTGGTCTCGAACTCGCGAGCTGCTACCAATGCTGGTAAGACATTAGACGACGAAATGCTTGTTGCAATTCAGCTCTCTGCCAAATTTATCTGTTTCGCCGACTATCAACTCTTATCGAAGGACTGAAGCACGTCAAGTACCTGAGCTAAGGTGTAATCTTATGCGCGCTGGTTTTCGAAGGCCTCTTACAACTTGCTTTGAGGCTACTTATTTGATTCTTTCTGATTGGGTTTATTCTTACTACAGAGTTCACGGTATGTGGCAACACACTTGCTTTTACTATTTTCACAAATATTTCGAGCACTTGGTCAGGGAAATAAAGTTCGTAACAGTTTAAAGTTTTTTCTCCACTTCCTTTTACTATCGTATGCGGTTAGCAATAGTTTTTTTTTTTTTTTTTTTTAGCAATTTCGCGAACTTACCCGCACTTTCATTGGAATGGCTTTAAATCTACACTTTCCACGAGATTATGCAAATTTACTTATCAATCGCTATTGTGCGAGCCTAGCTCCAAGGAAGCGCGCTTCGAACAATTCTTGCTTTCGAGGATCGAAAGCGGCTTGGAAGTGTTCCATTTTAACCGCAGCACCTCCACTAAAATAGCGTCTGCTATTTTCCCTGGTGGGCAAACATAGATCTATATAGCTTTATTTGTTTTGCATCAATGAAAACTCGAGTACCGTTTACATTCTAACAGTTTTCTGTGTGCAACGAACCAAAACAAACGAAATATTTTAAGCTGTAAGTTCGCTCACTTAATGGTTGAATGCTTTCACAAAGGATAATTCTGACCTATGGATTTCCACTTACCAGAATATAGGAAATCATATAAGATTTTGGAAACAAAACAATATGTCACTGATAACAAATTCAAATTCGAGTTACAAGTTAGTTCATAAGAGAATATTTCGACGCGACCGAACAAACAATTGTTTTTCTATTTAATTTATTCTTGTCAATGCTCCTGTCGTGCCACAAAAATTTTCCAACATGACGATAGAAAAATGATAATTCCCAACGAAAGTTGGTTATCTTCTGAATTGTTTTTACACTTTGAGAATTTCACATGCCGACCATGAAATTGAGGTCACTATTTATGTAAAATTGCTTAAAAACGACATAACTTTCATAGGTCGAAAATGAAGTTCTTTAATTAAAAGTTATTAGAATGCAAATTGAACCAGAAACCGATAATCTCAATGAAGTTTGGAGGGTGCCGAACGTGTTTTCTATCCGATCTAATCACCAACACAAACGGGATGTGACTCACCAATAAGTTCATAAACACACTCTCTTACTTTAAAATCTATCACGCGCGCAGATAACCAGATAATTTGTTCTTCGCACATCACGGATATTTTATTTTTTTATAATATCAAATAGTTTTAGATTAAGTTTATGTTAAATCATCATTTGAAGTGTTTGCCCGTGATGAAAATGATTTGCACGAATGAGATCAGTTCATAATATGAATAGGTTTATGTAAGAAAACATTTTGTTTGTTTTGACGTTCACTCGGCTAATCCAATCGTGACATGGTTGGCGACTTGCTTTTGCCAGCAAAGCCCCGAGACTCTGCGTTCGCCGTCTCCATTGTTTTTCAGAGGTCGGTCTTTGGGGTGGGGTGTTTTGTAAAAAGAAATCGCAGCTCACTAATATCGTTTGCAGCTACGAGGCTGGAATGCACTAAATCCGAACCACTAATTTATAGGTTATCGTCCGCTCGACACAACCAAGCGCGTAATTACACCAACTCCGTCTTCCGCAGCTCTTTCCCCATCTCTCTTCTGTTTTCCACGTTCCAAGAGCTGTTCGCGACCTTTACCGCGTTTTGTTTTATAATAAAATTAAGTAATAAATAAATAAAATTAATTCATGGGTTAAATTTGATAAGCTATGCTCCCTATCCCGACGTACCTGTTCAATCCGCTACTCCAATAAGTAATCCTCCAACGAATGAAATTCACAGATTCCACTTTTTTCTATTTAAAAACACTTGTCTTCCTTAATAGCACACTTGCAATCATTATTTTGTACTCACTTTTCTATTTAAACTCAACTGCAATAATAAACTAAATCAACTTAAAACAATTCAGTCAGGACTTCTTGCCTACAACACCGAATAACGTTCTATCCGGACAGCCGGCAAACTCCCTCGTGTTTTTCCCAAGTTGCAAAAAAAATGGCGGGGCCGAGCCATCGAGCAACGAAACAGCAATGGAAAATCGCGCAAAGTTTCGTTTAATAGTGACATCTATGGGTGGACCCGCGATGGTGATAATGCACACTCGTTTCGGTTGTTTTTAAAATCTACGTCGTCTTTTGTAGATTCGCTTAAGTTATCAATTGAAAGCAATTTTCGTTTATAATGATTAGGCGTAATTAAGTGGGAAAAATGCAGAGAATGATTTTTTAAAACAAACCGCTATTGAAATACGATGTAGAGCACAATGACAAGAAAAACGATTTAAAATGAATTTATATTTGAAAATGCTCTATAAGTCAAAGTTATTATTTCTTTAAATTTTTATTTCGAAATTCGCATTCATACTCTGCACTGTAAAGAATTAACACATGACATCATAATTATTAATATGAAAAATGAAAACTTGAAAAAAACGAGTGTTGCGATGGGGAAGGCGACCGAATGGCCACTCATTGCAAAATTGAGTTTGTGCTGTGTGCCTGTGGCAGCGCTGGCTTTTAGAGCCATAGCTCCTCGGTTATTACAGGTCAGACGAAGGATATTACTTTCTACATTATTCTTTGACTCAGAATGTGTACCTTGGCGTCGATTTCGTCCTTCGCTTTGGACTGGCCTCAGATTTATTCACAGATTTGACTTTAAACACCAGAAATGTCAACGAAATCACTTCTATTCCGATAGGCATGACCTGACGCCTAACCAACGGCAACGCCTGGAAGCATCCATCGCTGCTTTTCCATCTTACGCTACCCAAGGTCTTGGCCGCACCACCCTAGTCTCACACGCCATCGACGTTGGCGATAGTAAACCGATTAAGCAGAGACACTATGCCATCTCACCGGCCATGGAGAAATTGGTGTATGCGGAGCTGGATAGGATGTTCGAGTTGGGGGTCATAGAGGAGTCCCAAAGTGCCTGGTCATCACCGGTAACCTTGGTGGTGAAGCCAGGTAAAGTCCGCCTCTGTCTTGATGCCCGTAAGGTAAACCCAGTTACCACCAAGGACGCGTACCCTCTTCCACTCATCGATGGAATACTAGGGAGACTGCCGAAAGCCAATTATATCACCAGTCTCGACATAAAAGATGCCTTCTGGCAAATTCCACTCGATGAGGCGTCGAGGGACAAGACCCGCCTTCACAGTGCCTGGGCGACCATTATACCAGTTCGTCACAATGCCTTTTGGCCTGTGTAACGCACCGCAAACGATGACTCGGTTGATGGACAAGGTCATCCCACCTCACCTGAAACACCAAGTGTTCGTGTACCTGGATGATCTGTTACTCATCACGGAAACGTTCGATCAACACCTCCTACTCTTACAAGAAGTAGCCCTGCACATCAGTAAGGCGGGACTCACCATCAACGTACACAAAAGTAAGTTTGTCATGAAAGAAGTCCGATACCTAGGACATGTCATAGGACATGGCACTATCAAAACGGATCCAGACAAAACTCGTGCGATTGATGAGTTCCCCTTACCAAAAACTGTGAAGCAGCTACGACGTTTCCTTGGTGTGTGCGTTTGGTAGCGAATGTTTGTTCGGAATTACGCAACAGTTTCAGCGCCCCTGTCAGACATGCTGCGGAAAGGGAAGTTTATTTGGACCGAACTCAGCCGAAAGGCATTTGAAGAGCTAAAACAAGCCCTCACATCAGCTCCTGTCTTGCACAGCCCCGACTTCACGAAGCCCTTCTCCATTCATTGTGACGCAAGTCAACATGGAGTAGGAGCCATGCTGGTGCAATTGACCGATGAAGGAGAGGAAGCTCCTATCGCCTTCATGTCCAATAAGCTGAATTCGGCCCAAAGAAACTATACTGTGTCCGAGCAGGAATGTTTGGCAGCGGTAATGGCTGTGAAGAAATTCCGAGCTTATATCGAAGGCCACCCATTCGAGATCATCACGGACCACGCTTTACTACAATGGTTGATGAACCAGGCAGATTTACATGGACGCCTAGCAAGATGGGCTCTTAAACTGCAAGGGTTCAAGTTTTCCATCAAACATCGGAAAAGGACCCAGAACATCGTACCCGACATCCTCTCACGAATGTTTTCCCCAGAGGGAGCCGAATTGACAATAAATGACGAGGACCCCATCGAGATAGATTTGGACAGCCCACATTTCGAATCAGACAGCTACAAAGAGTTGAGGCAAACCATCGCGATCCAACAATCGCAGCTGCCTGATTTGAAGGTAATAGACGGCTACGTGTATAGACGAAATGAATACGCCACTGGTGATCCATGGCAGAAAGAAGAGTCCTGAAAACTCTGGGTACCGGAGGAAATGACACAACATCTGATCCTCCGCGCACATGACCATCCTTTAAGTGCCCACGGAGGTTACGGTCGGACGTTATGGCGACTCAAGAAATACTTCTTTTGGCCTAAAATGGCATCTCAGGTCAAAGACTACGTGAGCGCCTGTGAGACCTGCCAAGGCACCAAAGCGCCCAACCAGCCTCTTTGACCTCCTATGGGTCAACTCAACGTCCCAGAACGCGTATTCCAACGTCTATACATCGATCTACTCGGTCCATATCCTCGGTCTTCCATGGGACACATCGGAGCTTTAGTCGTTCTAGACCAGCTTTCAAAATTCCCACTGGTGGAACCTTTCCGTAAATTTGCAACTCCATCTATCGTGAAATTCTTAGAGAACCGGGTATTCCATGTGTTTGGGGTTCCAGAGAGTGTGTACTCGGACAACGGAGTACAGTTCCGGTCTCGGCAGTTTAAGAGCCTACTTGAGCATTATGGCGTTGAACACCAACTGACGTCCATATACTCTCCTCAGTCTAACGCCTCCGAACGGTTGAACCGCACCCTATTGGCCGCGATCCGTTCCTACGTCTACCCATCTCAAAAGGATTGGGACCGGCGATTGTCTGCCATCACATGCACCCTGCGATCCTCGTATCATTCCGTCACTGGTGTCGCCCCCTTGCTTTGCCGCCTTTGGACAGCACATGATTTGCCACGGTAAATCATACCGGCTGTTACGGCGACTAAAGTGTTTGGGAGACCCCGTCGTTGCGCTTGAGCCGCACGAACGTCTAGGAGACCTCCGCCAACAAATTGGACGGAAGATTAAGGCCGCAGGAAGTGCAAATGAAGCGCAGTACAATCTCAGGTCACGGTCTGCTAATTTCAAAGAAGGAGATGAAGTGTTCCGGCGAAATTTCCGGCAAAGTGACGCCTCGGGGCATTACAACGCCAAATTGGACAGGCGATTCTTGAAAGCTGCATAAAGCAGGTAATGGGACCTAACCGTTACTTGTTAACGGACCCATCGGGAAAAGAACTTGGGGTATACCACGCAAAAGACCTGCGCCGATAGATAATTAGTCACGTCTGTTTCGTCCGTCCGCATAGATTTTCAAAAAACGCGCAAGGGTTGTGTACTTCCGGCAAAACACAAACATACGTGTCAGTCCGTCCGTCTGTCAATTTCGTTTTCTTTTATTGTTCGTCACACCCCCCCTTCCGACGCCAAAGACAACCCATGCTATAATGAAAGATCGTTAAGCTCCTTTTTCGCAATCGGCGTCGCCTTGGGATCGCGAGAAAATTAGCTGCCCTGTAGTAATTGAGCACGGCACATTGCACATGTTTAAATACGTGCACAAAATATATCTTTTTCTTTTCAATTTCAAACAAGGGACATGACATCATTATAAATTCTTTTCAATATATAAAATCATAATTTTTGAATATGTTCGAATTGTTATCCAATCAAGTGTAATTAAAATCTCTTTTTTAAAGCACCTTAAATTTTCATACAAAATAAATGTGTTCAAACTCAAATTCAATAATTAATACAAACGTGTGACACAAATTGCAAATCTACATTCTCCAATTTATCTTGACCTGTTTCACTTTAATTAAACCTGCAAAAATTGATTGAGCTAACCTTCATATTTTAGCGACAAATTTAAATAATTTAGGGTGAAACGGAATTCCATTCAATTAAATGATTTATCAGTAAATTTATACCAAGATAAAAAAAGAAAAAAAAAAGAAAAAAAGAAAATAACCAAATTGAATTTCGCGCGTTTGATTGTATAAACGAAGGAACACAAGAAAAAGGCGAGTTTGACGATCAACGAACGGGAGTTGCTTGGAGATTTAAGTTGGGTGAGCGCTCTTTGTGATCGGTTGTTCAAGTGGAAGTCAGAAAAATAGAAATTTCCCTGGTTTTTCGCGTCGCTTAAATTTGTAGCTACATACAAATCGAAATTCTAGTTACAACCTAGCGTGGCACACTAATAAATGTGAGTTCCCAACCGCGAATATATCGTTTTCGGCATCCGAAATATCAATCGTCAAAGTTGTGTAAGAATTTTCTGCTCGTTTTTACGGCGGTCGTCATCGCAAGAAGCGCTTGTAGTTGCCGTTGCGAGTTACATTCGATGTGGAATCACCGAAGTTTTCCCGTAGTGCAAAGGAAATAGTGAAATCAGCAAATATGAGTGATTCTTTGGTTTATCTGAACACTTATAGCCATTCCCGGAGAAAATAGTTTTGGTTTTTTTCTGGTTTTCGTTGATTTCTAATAAAGGCGGAAAAGAGTGTGAGTGCAAGCGTACCCCAACAACCGAGTGTGTGAATCAAAACACACACACACACACAAAAGCGAACTATTTGGAGCCAGCAGCAAGCAGTGCCCTGTGAAAAACAGCTGGCGCTAAGCTAACTGTAAACAGCAATTTGTTTACTAACAGAGACGGAGGAAAGTGGAAAAAAAGAAACAAATTATTCTGAGAGTGTAGTGTTTTCACAGTGTGTTGAAGGACTGTAATAAAAAGCATTATAACCGCCACAGCACCTTGAAAAGAAATAAATTTTTTTTAATTTCATTTTTGCGTGATATCGAATTGTGAAGTGTTTTGTGATTTGACATCTTGAACTGAAGAAAAGCAAACGCCCGCGCATGCAGCGATTAATATGGGATTAGTGAGAGTACAGTGATCACCAAGAACAACGGGTTCATTACAGTGCTCTATTTCGGTGATGTTTGAGATAAACGGTTGTGTGAATAGCGTTTGCATTTTTTTTGCCCGAAACGCTTGCAAAGTCCGACGAGATAGGAGGGTGTAGCTTGCTTGCGAAGTGAAGGATGTAATTTTGTATTTTGTGGTGCTCGCCTGTTTTGTGTGCGGAAATTGCGAGATTTCCAAATGTACGCTCCGCTTGTGGCTGTTTTGTTGCCAATTAATGTAGACAAATCATCTCCACGCGCTTTTTTGCTTTAATTGCCATACACATTTCGTGAAGTTCGCATGGGTGTTGCAACCACTTTTCCTTTCTCATTGGCTACCACGCACCATATGCTTGCTTTCGCAGCCTTGGGACACTTAATCTTGTGAATACTACACCAAAATTTCGGTTTTGTTCTCATTCAGCAAGGACTTTGGTGTATTTGATGGTCTGCTTGGCAATTAGTTGGTTTGGACTTCATCGCGTAACAACGGCCGGTGCTAAACGAGGAACGCCAGTTGGGATTTGGTGCGTGCGCTCAAGTCAAGGACATGACGAATATTACGCTGGGATAAAAAAATGGACAATAAATGCGGAAATAGAGGCGAAAAGGTAAAGTTTTAACTTATTAACTGAGTGAGCAATACTTCGCGCGAAATCCCAGCGAAAAGTGAAAATCGTGGTGCGTGCAGTTTCGTGGAGATTCAGAGACCGCCGAAGAATCGTCAATTTAAAAAAAAAAATTCAAGCATCGAGAGAGGTGTATGCGGCAGTTGATTAGTAATAAAACATGCAATTTATTGCTATTAGATAATTATCCTTTTTTTTCACGGAGAGGAAATTTACTTGATGAACGATCAAAAATCTTAAATAGAAACCATATGACAGACTAAGTAAAATCTATAAAACACGAACTATTTAAAGACATTTTTTTTATATTTAAAATTATTTTTTTATTTATAATTTCGGGTTTTTCTCTTAAAAGCCTAGATAAATCTCAATTTTTTTTACGTTGTGATAGGTAGACAAAAAAAATGAATTTTTCGTGAATTTGCATCTGGGGAAAAATTAGGCTTTGATGAGTAGTACCACGTATCGAACCCAATTTTTTTCCTTTTTTTTATCCATTTGATAAAGAATAGAGCTCATGCATGTCGGATTTATAATGAATCGCAGTTACGTGCTAAATCGCATAAATATTTTTGCATATTCATAACGGAACGCGAATGCGACAATTGTCCAACTCTTAAATATCTCATATCAAGCTTATACTACTTTGAGCATGTATAATACCTGTAAAACCTTAGAGAATAAACGACAAATCATGAAATGTTAAATGTAAAGCGTCGGTCTTTCCTTGCTTCAAATTCTAGCCGGGTATAGGACCCGGTACGGTGGCAGGCTTCCACCTCAAAACATGAGCCAGCCGCCGGGTACTCATTAATCCTTCCTTTGTTTCAGGTGACGTCGCGGGTTGAGTGGCCCAAGCAGAGTGCTTCTTTATGGCATAGAGTTATGCATTCAAATTGTATAATTTTATGGCATAAATTGGTCACCGGGGTACTCCCCTTCTGATGGGAAAGTTCATGCAATTCAAGTTGTATGAGTTTTCCACTCAGAAGAGGAATACCTGGCCACTGCAACAGCATATATATGGATTCATTCCGGTTGGGTGGGTGCGAAGGGGCTCCACCATCACCCGTTTGCCCTTCTTTCATTTGTGAGCCATGAACTTCGTTGGGTAATGACGAGGTTACTATAGTGAAGAAAGATGTTCAATATGTCCGTGAAGGACTGCAGCGATGTTCTGCTGCCTCGGCAGAGGAAGGTGTTGGTTCCTGCCGAGAATGCCCTCGTCCGGAGACGCGTGAATGCGCTGGCAGGCTAGCATTGCGGTGTCGTGGGGCGGGTTCGTTTCCCCGGCACGAGGACTCACTACAAAACATTTCGCATTCACGAATTGCTTGCAGAGATCAAAGAAGACGACCGAAGTCGCAACATTGTAGATAACCTCCACGAAGGAGACATACTTGTTACTAGAACAAGAGAAACCTGAGAAGAAAGACTAATTTGGGGTTGACCTCGTCTTTACCCAAATACATTCAGGGCCCACAAATGAAAGAGGGGTAACCGGGTGGTGGTGGAGCCCCTTCATGCCCACCCAACCGGAATAAATCCAATGTTAAATCGTTGAAGTGGCCAGGTATTCCTCTTCTGAGTGGAAAACTCATACAAATTGAATTATATGAGCTTCCCCATCAGAAGGGGAGTACCCCGGTGACCAATTTATGTCATAGAATTATACAATTGAATTGCATAACTATATGCCATAAAAAGGCACTTGGCTTGGGCCACTCAACCCATAAAGTCTCCTGAAACAAAGAAGGAATTATTCTGTACCCGGCGGCTGGCTCATATTTTGGGGTGGAAGCCTGCCACCGTACCGGGTCCTATACCCGATTGGAAAAACAAACCAGAAGGGAAAGACCTATGGTTTAATTCAACGCATCTCTTTATTTAACAACATCCCATAAATTTTCAATTTTCTTTTTTTTTTGTAATCTGTATATTTAAAAAAAAATTTAATAATTATTTTAGGAAATCCGAACGGTAAACCCAAAAAAAAATCTAACGCAAAAAAAAATTTAAATGGATATCGGACGTGATGAATTTAGAAGAAATTTAAACTCAAATATAGAAATGGATGAAAACAGATGTAAAAAACGTAGACGCAAAATAAATATGATCAAAAGTATATATATATATATATAACAAAATTAAGGGCACTCACCCGCATGGTCCTTCGAGCGCTCGACGACGATGCCGATGTCCCTGAAATGTAATTTGTAAGATAACGCGACTCAATATCTTTCTTCAGAGATGGTGCATGGTACAAGAAAAAAATGAGAACAATGCAAAAGTCCATAAAAGATACTATTTTCACGAATGTTTTTGTTTTCCTATATGTGTGCTCTGTTGCCAGATTCCCCGCGTCTATGCTACGTAGTTGCGATATTTCGACGGTTGTCGCTGACTTGTATGCTGGCGTTCCGCGATAACGAATATGATGTGAATTCACCGATTTTTCTAAATCGCTCGCGTCTTCTCCCTCCTTGCGAACAATTTTGCTGTCGTTTTCGTTCAATCGAGTCGTCGTCAAGAAATCTCTTGTAGTACAGCAGCGAGATGGCGGCGCTAGACTTATCGTGGCGAAATCACGGATGCGAGTCATTAAAGAATGTTCGGCGTCAACTTTTACGAATTTTTTGTGTCGTCCGATGCGATAACGTTCCGATAAATTTTCATCCCGAATACTAAATTGTTGCATGCACGCACTATACACGCAACCGAGCGAACGTCGGATTTCTGCACGAATTTCACTCGTAGTGGAGGTATCACGCTGGCACAACACTCGCGCGTGTGCCTTGCTTGGCGATGCGTATCAAAGGTCCTCGTTTGATTGCTCACTCGAACAATTACGCTCTTCACCACTCGAGAAATTTTCAACTTCTGCACACGTCAGTTCGCGCGAGACCTCGAACAAAGTAGAAATTCCGGGCGTAACAAAATTCCTTTGAACTTCCAAAAATTAACACAAGCACACACGAGTTTTTCTTTTCCTTAAAACACTTGACTTCAAGCTAAACAATTCTTGGCAATATCCTCGCGCTTGAGAACTTAAAAGCAAATCGAAATTTGAACTAAGTCAAAATAAAATTCAAAAATCAAAATGAATTTGCAAATCGGCTGTCGTGTAGAAATCGCGTGCTCTCCCCCATATCCGCAAAAAAATCAAAATAGCGGCAAACCATCGAACCACCACACTTTGCAAACCGTTTTCCCGCTCGTTCACACACACGTGTCTAGGACTAGCCAACATTCTTATGACACAAAAAAAAAATATTTTGAACTCGGCTATCAGCGCTAGAAATCAGATTTCTAATTAATTCCCGGAGACAATTTTCATTTCTTCACTGCATAATGTCCATTTGTGTTTAACACACCACGCAAGTCTCATTGCCCCGGTACACTCCTCGAACCTTAATTACCGCACCGGCACCATAATCCGGACGTGTCCGTTACTCGTTTTCTTTCGCCTAGTGTGTACCGTACGTACGTAACGAAGAACAGGAACATTATTTTTCACGCGAGACTCAACACACTCATTCCGAAACTATTAGCGAAAGCCTTTTAATGATAAATGTGAATAAACTTTCGAAACAAACTCGAATGGAAATTCTTCTCAACCGCAGTCAAACAAAACGCGAATCGAATTCCAATCCCGCGGACACCACGCTCAAAAGCAGTCGCTGTCTCGTACCGCTCTGCTTGCTGGTCCACCTTCGACTCCCCATCTCATTCAACCAAAGGCAAGCACTCCCATTCCACTCGTTTGTTCTGCGTTTGTGTAGTGTCGCGTTCGACACGATATCATACAAAATATCATTGCTTTTACATTTGCATGCTCTGATCAAGTTCAATATATTCTGACGCGGTTCTAACGGCTATCTTTTCCAGATTAAACGTTTTTCCCTCAAGTTTTGATATTTTTTCTCTTCAACTGCAGTCGATACCGGCGTGGCAATAATTTTTCAGCTGAATAATGCTTCGTCACTATCACTGAATGCACGAGCTTAAGAAAATTGCAATTCTAAGCACTTTTTTACTATAAGTTCACTGCAGTTAACAGTATGGTGCAGTGTTCAAGCGGTAGTTGCGTTTTCTGAATGATTTATTCTAATTTTGTAGATAATCTTGGAATAGAAATGCACTCGCTCTTAAAGGAATCGACCGCAGCTTTTTACAGTGCGGGAAATTTATTGAAGAGACGAATCAACACAACAATTATTAATTTAATTTAGCATATGTTTGTTATCCGCTAGCATCCAAGACATAATGTGATGTATTCGACAAACAAAACAATTTTTAATCAATATTATGGTTGGAATGGGTAAAATTTGACAATTTTTGAGGGGTTTAAAGGATACAATGATTTTATCGTTCATATAATTAAAGGGGTTAACCGTTTCGTTTTAAGCATTTGTATACCGCGTTACACCGCAATTCTATAAATTATATTCACAAGATATTGTAATAAAATCACTACACATTAAAATTTTAAACAGTTTTAGAATTTTGTTTCCCGGGAGTTAAGTACAACAGAAATTTTCTTGATTTATTTTTCACGCGAAAAGAAAAAGAGTGAGGGTGGCGATGGGGAAGGTGACTGAATCGTCCCTCCTTGTTAAATTGAGTTTGTGCTGTGTGCCTGTGGCAGCGCTGGCTTTCAGAGCCATACTCCTCAATTACTACATTACCCCAAGTCCGCCTTTCTTTTCAGGTTCCACTTGTTCTCGTAACAAGCTCTAATTCCCTCTGTGGAGTTATCTACAATTTTTGTGACTTCGGTTGCCCCTGGATCTCCAGCAGTCAAATTCGTGAGTGCGAAATTTTTTTGTAGTGGGTCCTCGTACTGGGGAAATGAACCCGCCCCACGACACCGCAATGCTAGCCTGCCAGCGCATTCACGCGTCTCCAGACGAGGGCATTCTCGGCAGATACCGACACCTTCTTCTGCTGAGGCAGCAGACCATCGCTGCAGTCCTTCACGGACATATTGAAACTTTTTAAACACTACATGTTGAGACGTGAATTACGATTAAGAAGGGGGTAAAGCGAAAGCATGGCCTTAAACGCTTTGGAGCTAATATGCTCAATATGTTTTCTGAAGGTTAGTTTTGTATCGAATATAAGTCCAAGATATGTAAGATCCTCGCTCCAAGGAATAATTTGCCCTAAAAAATTTATTGGTCGCTTTGGTAGGTGAGCAGGCTAACGCTTCCTGGTGAAGTATATTGACTTCATTTTTGTAACATTAATTTTAATTTTCCATCTATGGTAGTAGTGATAAGTAAGTTCTAACGCCGTTTCAAGACTGGAAATAATGGAAATGTCGTCTGCGAAAGCTGCAACTTGGCAGTTTGGTCAAGAAGGGAAGTCAGACGTATAGATGTTATATAGAGATGGACTAAGGCAGGAGCCTTGCGGAACACCGGCAGATATACTTTTTACTGGGGAAATGCTTTCCCCTACTTTGACCTGGAACTTCTTATCAGTTAAAAATCCCCGTTGGCAGCACCAGCCGGAAAGGTAAATTTCTCGTATGTAGCATAAAGCTTCGAAAAAAAATTTGGCTTGCCTACTACTCAACTTCTTTCTGCAATTTTCGTAGTACCACATTGGTATTTATTAACATAAAAAAAATCTGGCCACGTTCATTCTTAGAGACCTTTTATCGGGGCGCAAATATTTTGCTCATTAAATTGAGTTGCATTCGTATGGATTACATATTTAAAATCGGCGGATAATAAATTGTTGTAAACATATAAATACCGGTTTCGCCCTTCTCGCATTTGCTGTTTACACAGCTCACAGTGGTAACCACACAAAGGCTTAAATAGCTCGAATAGTTAATTTCAAAGTTTAATCAGCACTTGCGTTGCCATTAATATATACATTTTCAATTTTTTTCTGAACTATGAGGGCCGTCATTTCGATTTTTATTGAAATCGGCTGCTAAAAATATTAAGCTGTAAATTTCCGACTTTTTTATTTGTCATTCGATTTGCATAATTAAATTAAATTAGCTTGCGTTAATAACTTATAATTTCAAGTTTCAACGGAATCTGTAGAGAATCTTGGCTGCTACAGAAATAAAAAAAAATGTATGCCACCCCCCTGTATGGGGAGACCCCCCTTAAAATAGCTTAAAATATTTTCTTGCACTGCAAATTTCAAGAGGCACCACTTTTGACCTACGTAGAAAATTTCCTCATTCTAGCTCATGTGGTTTCCGAGAAAACTTGTTTCGACGCACGAACAAACGGATGGACAGACAGACAAGTCGCGATTTTATAATTTTTTAAGGGGATTGTTAAAAAGATTTTACAATATCTTAAAAATGGTCTGGTTTATAAATTCTATCAAGTAAAGTCATTTAAAACGTTATCATGAAAAATATTCATTATTTCAGTTGGCACTAAAATAGCGAATTGCGCTTGCCTTCTGAGCTTTGGGGGCCGCCATTTTGAATGCATGCATTTTATTTTGGATTATTTTAAATCTTTGTATGCTAGGAAGTCATCAATCAATGTACTATCTCGTTCAAATAGGAGTTTGACTCTAGACAGGGCAAAATAATTCAATTTTTAAAGAAAATGGCAGCTAAAAATATTAGGCTTTAAATTTTCGACTTTTTTATTTTTCATTCAATTTTAATAATTTCCTACATAATACAAGAACATAGTACAGAGATTCATAATCTCAAGTTTCATCAAAATCCGCTGGGAAATGTGACCGCTAGAGGGCCACAAAAACCTGAAAAAACGCATATTTAAACGGCCGCCATTTTTAAATTCGCTCATGCATGATCACCAAAATATCAAAGACTGTAGGCCTTAATAATGTCTATCTTAAAACCGAATTTCATATATGTCAGATTAAAATTGCGACTTTAAAAAGCCTTTGAAATTTCGCCTTTCAACTGGCCGCCATTTTGTTTTTTGCAACCTGACCTCCAGTTTTTTCACGCAATTCTTTAGATACTTATAATTTCTATCAAGTTACCAAATTTCATGAAAATCTGTTGAAAGCTTTGACCACTATTACAACAGCAAAATTTTGCACGTTTTTCGACCTTTGAGCGCCCGCCATTTTGTTTCTGCCGTACCGACTTTGGATTTTTTATTGTGAGATTCATCACATACATCAATAAACCTTTGTACCAAATTTCATCCAAATCGGAGCTATACTTTGGTCAGAACAGAAATCACGATTTTTCGTCTAAAATGGCCGCCATTTTGTTTTTGCCCAGCCGATATAGCTGGTTCACGAATTTAGCCGAGACAATCACCCAATACACCTTCCTTGAAAATTTGGTGAAAATCGAAGCAAAATTGCAACCTCTATCGTGGTCACAAATTTCGTTATATCCCATATATATATATATATATATATATATATATATATATATATATATATATATATATATATATATATATATATATATATATATATATATATATATATATATATATATATATATATATATATATATATATATGATGCTCTCCGCAATAGGTAAATTTCTCTCGAGAAATTTACCTAAAAATGATTGTAAAAGATTCAACAAGTATGGAGGTGTATTATATTTCTGAAGTTTGTAGACCAGAGCATCATGCCAGACTGTATCAAAGGCTTTTTCTATATCCAATGTCACCAAACCTACAGACAATTTATTGTACATCGCTGCTTTGACGTCCTTCGTAACACGGAGGAGCTGATGCTCAGTCGAATGTCTGTTTCTGAAGCCGAATTGGAAATCAGGTAAGATATTATTGTTAGCCATTAAATTATTTAATCTTTTCAGGACTATTCTTTCAAAGAGCTTACCTAATCCTAGTAGTATGCTAATGGGCCTGTAGTTGTCAGGAGAGTGCGGATCTCTTCCAGGCTTCGGGATAGGTATGACTAGAGCTTGTTTCCAGATGGATGCAAAGAAGGAAAGCCTAAGGCATGCGTTGAATAGGTGGCATAAGAATACTATTCCTTTTTTGGGTAAATTTTTAAGTACTATATTCGGTAGGCCATCGATACCTGGTGCTTTACCGTTTTTTACTTTTTTAAGTAAACTTATTAACTCTCTGGTTTTTATTAATGCACCAAGAGGTAAAGATGTTTGTTTAGGTTGATGTTCCAAAGCTCTAGCCACCATCATTTCTGCTAAATTGTTGCAGAACATATTGAAGATATTATGGAACTGCTTAAATTCATCTGCAAGTATATCTGCTTTTCCTTGATTAGAGTAAATATGCTCTTCATTGTTATTTGTAATCGAATACGGCAACGCAGGATACTTTCGCTTAAAAATTCTATTTAAAAACCAGACTTTCCGCGAGTTGTAGTCTAGATTTGATAGCATGTTGTTCCATCGGAGATTCCGGAGCTCCTTAATTTTATTCTTAATTGCTAGAGTGAGGATATTAGCTCCAATTTTGAGAGACCTAATGCGGGTTTTTTGCCATTTACGCCGCAAAGAATTACGCTTCCTTATTAGCTTGTAGGTTTCTTCATCAAATTCTATTAAATTATAGGAAGCTTCTGATCGTTTTGGAACGCTAGACTCAATAGCTTGTCAGATAGTGTTTGTGAATTCTTCAATTTGCTCCGTACATACTGAGGGAGTATTGAGCGATTCTATCGTTCTTGGTACTAAAGTCACTCTTTCTTTAATAAAACTCCGGAATCCAGACCATTTTGCTTTTTTGAAGCAGTAGTATGTTTTTGGTGCATTGTGATTACTTCTCGTCGTTTCTAAAGAAAAGAGTACAGGTAGATGTGGAATTGAGAGGGCTTGCAAGACACTCAGCTTAGAAGGAGTAATATTTTGGTCACTAAAAACCAGATCCAGAGTGGAAACGACTCCACGAGGAGAGTAGAACGTGGGTTCTTTAGGGAAATGCACGTAGATATTTGTCTCTCTGGCGAGATTAAATAAAATGTGCCCCATTTTTTTGTTTCGTGTGCAATTCCAGTGCCAATGTCTAGCGTACAGGTCCCCGCAAAGTAGAAACCTTTGGTTAGCCTTGCTAAACCATTTCAGATCTCTTCTGAAAAGTTCGACTTTTTCCTTGCTTAGTTTTGTCCCAGGGAAGTAGACACCGTAAAATTTTATATTTGGTTCATCGATAATAACGCCAATATTTTCAATTACCGATGCTGGACTTTTCGGCAATACCGAATTTTTGATTTTTTTATTTACAGCTATGGCTACGCCACCGCCAGTTTTGTCAACGCGATCATTTCTGTAAATATGAAAATAGGGATGCTTAAAACTATCATTTGGCCTTAACCAAGTCTCCGTTATTATTTTGAACAGCGAAATTGAACGCTTCAGTCTACATTTTTTAATGCTTTGTGCATTCCAAACTAATACATTTAATTGTTTATCCACAAAGAAATTTTATAGATAGCTCTACAATGACATTAAAATGTTCTTGTTTTGTTCTACATTTACTTAAATTCGTAATTAGTTCCTGAGAAATGGTCAGAAGAGATTCGGGCGAAAAGAGGTTATCACATAAATCATTTGAAAACTGTGGGTTTTGCTTTATCGCCATACTGTACGACATAGGTGGTGTGGTTGTCGACTTAGCTGAATTTCCCGACTTTTTCCCATTAATGTTGCATCGCTGTTGTCTCGGCTTAGGGTTGGCGTATGTGCTGAAGCTTTTGTCAGCAAAGGGAAAATGGTGCTCGTAATATCGAAGCTGTTTGTAGTTCTCTGGGAAGGAATTGGGGAACTTTTCGAAATTTTTCCCCGATTATCCAGCTTTTGTTTTAGCTGTATATACTCTTTTCTTGCCTTGCACTCAAGAGAATTCGCGAAGTGTGGTTCTTTACAATTACTACAACGAATTTCATTACGATGCTCTTCTCTTAGCGTGCATTTGCTAAAATCGTGTTCACCACTCCATATAGCGCATCTTGTGGGAAGATGGCAGTAAGATGTGCCATGCCCAAAGCGCATACAATTCCTACATTGTGTAGGGACTTTTCGGCTGCTTGTGTAGAAGCTCCATCGTACAATAGTGTGCATGATCGTTTTAATTTTGTTTAACTCCGTCATTTTTGTACCCTTTTGTAGATATAAGAGATAGTAAGTAGTTTCGCGATCTCTTGACTTGGGATTAAATAGTTTAATATCAATAGCATTAATGTTATGTTCTGTTTTGAGAAGCGTTTTCAGCTCTTCTGGGGAAATTTTATGCAACCGTGTTAAAACTACTTTTAGCGGTCGTAAATCTGAACGTTGAAATGTGAAATAATTCACTTTCTTAGCTTTTAAATGTCTCTCCATGGTCTCATAATCTTCTAGATTGGTAAAAAAAAGCCTCATACCAATAGACATTCTTTTAATTGAAAAATTCGTTATATCCAATTCCTTAAGAATTGCGTCTATCGTGTTGCGAGGTAAATCCGTAAATGTTATTGGAGGGACTCTCACCCTGGTTTTTACTTCAACGTTGGGTTGTTGATTGGTTCATTGCTATCCGGAAGGTCAGCTAATGGCAGGAATCGGTTGGAGTTCGATGAGCAGGATGCGGGAATTTATGCCATTTTAAAATTGTCACGGAGAAAATTACCCGACGGGGAAGATTCCCGGCTTCTTTTCCTGCTTTGAGCAGTGTAGGAGATTTCAGATGCACAAGAACTCAATATGTAAATTGAATTAACACCAGAAGAACATATCAAATAAAGAGAAAGTTACTGTGTATAGTTACTGTGAAACTCGAAATAATAAACACTACGTGGTCACTATGTAAATCAAACGTCTGCTTAGCTCAAAGGTCTATGCAAAACTGATACAAACTGGTAATTTCATGCAAATTGCTACATATTTGCACTTGACGCAAATGAAACAAACGCAACTATAAGATAAGACCGAAATATCAACAATTGGATTAAAATTACGGGCATAGTAAGCAATCAAAGCTGAAAATCTGCACAAAAACTGCACGTGTTCTAGAAACAGCCATTTCTAGATATTTTGCCTAAAACATGTTCCGACCACCAAAACCTTAGTTTGGGTTAAGCTTTTGAATTAAAACGTAAAAACGCGAAATTCGCACGGTTAAGGGGAGAAATAGCGATTTAAAGTTTTGGCTGCTTGACACGTGAAAAATTGGGATTTTTTGGCTTTCAACCACCAAACCCGCCCTTAAACTGTTGCGAAATACCAGAAATTTATACCTTTTGAGTAATTCAGACGCTGATCTATTCAGTAACACCAAAATATAGCACATTGATTGAAAAATCAAGCCACAGCAATGCCATGAAGGGAAAAACTTTCCATAACCTGCCCCCAAAAATACAAGGAACCTTATAAACATTTTCTCGTCCCCGAAAAGAAGCCTGTTCAGCAAAGCCTTAAATTATTTTACCACAATTGCAGTGGTATCCGATCGAAATTAAACCAATTATTCCTCGACGCAAAGTCTTGCAATTTTAAAATTATATCTCTGACAGAAACTTGGCTAAATGATGCACATAAAAATGAAGAGATTCTTGACAGTGATTGGACCATCTTCAGAGACGATCGAGACTTTCGCGGCACTGAAAAATCAAGAGGAGGTGGTGTGTTAGTTGCAGTTCACAACAACCTATCAAGTGAGCCCATAAGCACCACCTCATATACATTATTCCAGCATAGAGTGGTTCATATATCTACAAATAAGCTTAGCCTCTATCTTGGCGTGTACTATGTCCCTCCAAATTCTTCCGAAATCGTCTACAACGAAGTCATCAAAACCATTTCTTCTCTAACTGCATCTATTAAAGAAGATGATATAATAATGATCACTGGCGACTTTAATCGACCGAATCTGAAATTCGTAAATGACGAAGTCGATAATCGTCTTCTCCCAATCAATCTTCTTGACAGTCAGGATTTTTAATTGCTGAGCACTTTGCATGGCAACGATTTGCAGCAAATCGCTCCGAAACCCAACCAAAATGGAAATTGGTTAGACCTTAATTTTTACTAACGCATATGACGATGTAGTGGTCAATCAAACTGACGACAAAGAGAACCTTTTTTGTAAAAGCCTTCATCACTCTGCACTTGATATTGATATTTCCACTCCTGACATTTCTAACCCTATTTCATACAATGAATCAATTGTATACGACTTTCGCAATGCTGATTATGAAAGTATCAATAAACATCTTTTCGCTGTTGATTGGGCTGGTACACTTCGACGTTAGATCTTTAAGAAGCGTTATCCTGTTTTTATCAAATAACTCTTGACGCCGTCGAAAAGTATGTACCTAAAATCAAGAAAAAAGATAAACTGTCTGAACCTTGGTTGAATGGTGATCTTAGATATTTACGAAATCAAAGGAACAAATATTATAGAATGATCAAAAGCAAGTAAGATGTCAGCAATGATATTAAATCAAAATAAAATGAGCCTGCCAATGAATTTCAAGCAAAATCTCGAGAAGCATATGAAGTATATGTTAATTTGTTCGGTGAAAATATTATTAAAGACCCAAAAAAGTTCTTTGATTTTGTAAATATCAAGCGTAAGACTCAAGGCTACCCTTCATCTATGTTTTTCCAGGATTCAGTTTCTTGTTCCCCAGAGCAAATTTGTGAGTTTTTTGCAAATTACTTTCAAGAAGTTTATTGTAACCCTGAGAACCCATTAAATCCCGTTTCGGAAATGGCTCCAACGACATTGATTAACGAAGTTTCAATTTCTGAGGAAGAAATTGCTCATGCAATTGCCAACTTGGATGCCAATAAGGTACCTGGCCCCGACCTTATTCCTCCTAGTTTTCTTATCCAATGCAAAGACCAATTAACCAGGCCATTCTCCATCATTTTCAACAAATCACTCTCTAGTGGCATCTTTCCTTCTTACTGGAAATCTTCTTAATTAATACCAATACATAAGAAGAATGATAAACGGTGTATTCAAAATTATAGAGGTATTGCTATATTATCATCCATTCCAAAGCTTTTTGGACAAATACTTTGCAACAAGATCTCCCCTATTATAGAGCCGTGGCTTAATGAAGAGCAGCATGGGTTCAGAAAAAATAGATCTACTACCACCAATCTCCTCATCATGACATCAAGTATTCTGTGTGAGATGGAAAAGGGTCTCCAGATTGATGCAATATATACAGATTTTAGCAAAGCATTTGATCGTGTAAATCATGAAGTTTTGATTAGCAAGCTCCGTAATTTTGGAATTACTGGTCATTTACTCAGTTGGATCCATTCTTACCTTAAAGACCGCACTCAAGTTGTCAAAATAAGGACGATTATCGACACAAATTCATGTCCTCTCTGGGGTTCCTCAAGGAAGTCATCTTGGGCCTCTTCTATTTAATGTTTTCATATCTGATCTCTCAGCAGTTTTACATGATGTACCTCATCCTTTTTATGCAGATGACCTTAAATTTTACCAAGTCATATCATCTCTATCCAATATGATGTTTCTCCAGTCCAAGCTTAACATTCTCTCTGAATAATGTTACAACAACCACCTCTCTTTAAACTTGGAAGAATGCCAGGTGATAAGTTTCGCAAGCAAACGGAGCCTTTTTCTATTTGATCATCACATCAACAACACAACACTTAATAGAGTCGGTAACATTGCGGACATTGGTGTTGTTCTGGACCAAAAGCTTTGTTTTAAACTTCAGTATGATGGAGTAGTATCCAGGGCTAATAAAATGCTAGGATTCATCAAACGAAGAGCTAAAGAATTCAAGAATATTTGGGTTACTAAATCACTATACGTCTCATTAGTACGCCTTATTCTTGAATATGCCAGCCTGATTTGGAGACCTGTTTTTGATATTCACGTCGACAGGTTAGAATCGGTCCAGAAACAATTTCTTCTTTTTGCCCTCAGATCTCTTAACGACCCTAGGAACTTCAACAGCCTACCATCATATAACTATCGGCTTGATGTGCTAAATATGGCATCACTAGATTCTAGGAGAATGATGATGTCTGCATGTCTAGCATTCGATGTCCTCAGAGACAAAATTATGGTTCAGTATATAACAAAAAAAAATTACTCTGAATGAACCCCCAAGATTCACAAAATTTTCACCAATGCTTACCGTAGGTTGCCATCACAATACTTATGCGGACAATGAGCCAGTAAACAGATGTCGTTAGGAATTCAACAAGTTTAGTAAATATTACTCCCCGCCCATTTCCGAAACCTCATAGAAAAATAATATCCTAAAATCCTTTCATTCCTCGATATAATTTGTATAAATGTACGAAAAAATTAATGTATTGTTTACAAGGTTTTTTTTTGTGTAGTAATTTTAAATTTTAAGGATATGTCTTGTTTGTCAAAATGAATAAATAAAAATTAGTATTCTTATGAAAAGTACCACAAATTTCTATTTGCCGTTAACAACAGACGGGCAGCTACAAAATGAGACCAGAGTTTTGATAATCGAATAGAATTTATGGCTACAGTGCACGAGTCAAGCCTGAGGTCTGACAAGTGAATTGACGTACGAAAATTTTAGACAAATACATGTATATGCCTCCTAAGCATCATAAAAATTAGTATATCCATGGGAATTACTACATATTTGCACTTGACGCAAACTAAACAAACGCAGCTATAAGATAAGACAAAAATTTCAACAATTTGATTAAAATTACGGGCACAGTAAGCAGCCGAATGTGAAAATCTCAACAAAAACTGCACTTGTTCTAGAAACAGCCATTTCTAGATATTTTGCATAAAACATGTTCCGACCACCAAAACCTTAGTTTGGGTTAAGCTTTTAATTAAAACGAAAAACCGCGAAATTCGCAGAGAGATATAGCGATTTAAAGTTTTGGCTGCTTGACACGTGAAAAATTGGGATTTGTTTGGCTTTCAACCACCAAACCCGCCCTTAAACTTCTGCAAAATACCACAAATTTATACTTTTTGGATAATTCAGGCACTGAACTATTCACTAACACCAAAACATAGTATATCGGTTGAAAAATCAAGCCACAGCAATGCCATGAAGGGAAAAAGTTTCCATAACCTGCCCCAAAAAATACAAGGCACCTTATAAAAATTAGTATTCTTATGAGAAGTACTACAAATTTGTATTTGCCATAAACAACAGACTGGCAGCTACAAAATGAGACCAACATTTTGATAGTCGAATAGAAATTGTGGCTACGGTGAACAATTAAAACCCAGACGTCTGACAAGGAAATTGACGTGTTTTAGACAAATACATGTCTATGCCTCCCAAGCGTCATAGAAATTAGTATTTTCATGCGACCTACTACATATCTGCACTTGGCACAAACTAGACAAACGCAACTATAAGATAAGACCAAAATTTCAACAATCGGATTAAAATTACGGGCACAATCAGCAACCAAAGCTGAAAATCTGAACAAAAACTGCACGTATTCTAGAAACAACCATTTCTAGATATTTTGCATAAAACATGTTCCGACCACCAAGACCACAGTTTGGGTTAAGATTTTGAATTCAAACGTAAAAGCGCGAAATTCGCACGTTTAAGGGGAGAAATAGCGGATCTATAGTTTTGGCTGGTTGACACGTGAAAAATTGATATTTTTTTGGCTTTCAACCACCAAACCCGCCCTTAAACTTTTGCGAAATACCACGAATTTATACCTTCTGGAAAATTCAGACGCTGATCTATTCACTAGCACCAAAATATAGCACATCGGTTGACAAATCAAGCCACAGCAATGCCATGAAGGGAAAAAGTTTCCATAACTTGCCCCCAAAAATACAATGAACCTTATACAAATTAGTGTTCTTACGAAAAGTGCGACAAATTTGTATTTGCCGTAAATAACAGACTGGCAGCTACAAAATGAGACCAAAATTTTGATAATCGAATAGAAATTGTGGCTACAGTTAACGAGTCAAGCCAGAGGTTTGAGAAGCAAATTGACGTATTTTAGACAAATACATGTCTATGCCTCCTAACCGTCATAAAAATTAGTATTTTCATGCAAATTGCTACATATTTGCACCTGACGCAAACTAAACAAACGCAACTGTGAGATAAGACTAAAGTTTCAACAATCGGATTAAAATTACGGGTACAGTAAGCAATCAAAGCTGAAAATCTGAACAAAAACTGGACGTGTTTTAGCAACAGCTATTTCTAGATATTTTGCCCAACTCATGTTCCGACCACCAAAACCTTATTTTCGGTGAAGCTTTTGAATTAAAACGTAAAAACGCGAAATTCGCACGTTTAAGGGGAGAAAAAGCGATTTAAAGTTTTGGCTGGTTGACACGTGAAAAATTGGGACTTTTTTGGCTTTCAACCACCAAACCCGCCCTTAAACTTTTGCGAAATACCACAAATTTATACTTTTTGGGAAATTCAGACACTAATCTATTCACTCACACCAAAATATAGCGCATCGGTTGAAAAGTCAAGCCACAGCAATGCCATGAAGAGAAAAAATTTCATTAACCTGCCCCCAAAAATATAAGGAACCTTATAAAAATTAGTATTCTTATGAAAAGTACTACAAATTTGTCTTTTCCGTAAACAGCAGACTGGCTGCTACAAAATGAGACCAAAATTTTGATAATCGAATAGAAATTGTGGCTACAGTGAACGATTCAACCCAGAGGTCTCACAAGGAAATTGACGTATTTTAGACAAATCCAAGTCTATGCCTCCCAAGCGTCATAAAAATTGGTATCTTCATGAAAATTGCCTCATTTTTGCACTTCACGCAAATAAAACAAACGCAACCATAAGTTAAGACCAAAATTTCAACAATCGGATTAAAATTACGGGCACAGTAAGCAACCAAAGCGGAAAATCTGAACGAAAACTGCATGTGTTCTAGAAACAGCCATTTCTAGATATTTTGCCGAAAACACGTTCCGACCACCAAACCTGAGCTTGGGTTCAGCTTCTGCATTAAAACGTAAAACTGCGAAATTCGGACGTTTAAGGGGAGAAAAAGCAATTTAAAATTTTGGCTAGTTAACACGTGAAAAATTGGGATTTTTTTGGCTTTCAATCACCAAACCCGCCTTTAAACTATTGCGAAGTACCACAAATTTATACTTTTTGGAAAACTCAGACGCTGATCTATCCACTTACACCAAAATATAGCACATCCGTTGAAAAATCAAGCCACCGCAATGCCATGAAGGGAAAAAGTTTCCCAAACCTGCCCCCAAAAATAAAAGGAACATTATAAAAATTAGTATTTTTATGAAAAGTACTACAAATTTGTATCTCCGTAAACAACAGACTGGCAGCTACAAAATGCGACCAAAATTTTGATAATCGAATAGAAATTGTGGCTACAGTGAACGATTCAAGCCCGAGGTCTCACAAGGAAATTGACGTATTTTAGACAAATACATGTCTATGCCTCCTAAGCGTCGTAAAAATTAGTATGTTCATGCAAATTGCTACATATTTGCACTTGACGCAAACTAAACAAACGCAACTATAAAATAAGACCAAAATTTCAACAAACGGATTAAAATTACGGGCACAGTAAGCAATCAAAGCTGAAAATCTGCACAAAAACTGCACGTGTTCTAGAAACAGCCATTTCTAGATATTTTGCCTAAAACATGTTCCGACCACCAATACCTTAGTTTGGGTTGAACTTTTGAATTCAAACGTAATAACGCGAAATTCTTACGTTTAACGGGAGAAAAAGCGATTTAAAATAGTGGCGGGTTGAGACGTGACAAATTGTGATTTTTTTTGGATTTCAACCACCAAACCCGCCCTTAAACTTTTGCGAAATACCACAAAATTATACTATTTGGAAAATTCAGACGCTGATCTATTCACCTGCACCAAAATATAGCACTTCGGTTGAAAAATCAAGCCACAGCAATGCCATGAAGGGAAAAAGTTTCCATAACCTGTCCCCAAAAATATAAGGAACCTTATAAAAAATAGTATTCTTATGAAAAGTCCCACAAATTTGTATTTGCCATTAAGCACACACTGGGAGCTATAAAATCAGACAAAAATTTTGGTAATCGAATAGAAATTGTGGCTACAATGAACAATTCAAGCCAGAGGTCTGACAAGGAAATTGACGTATTTTAAGCAAATACAGGTCTATGCATCCTTAGCGTCATAAAAATTGGTATTTTCATGCACATTGATCAATATTTGCACTTGACGCAAACTAGACAAACGCACTTATAAGATAAGACCAACACTTCAACAATCGGATTAAAATTACGGGCACAGTAAGCAATCAAAGCTGAAAATCTGAACAAAAACTGCACGTGTTCTAGATACAGCCATTTCTAGATATTTAGCCTTAAACATGTTCCGACCACCAAAACCTTAGTTCGGGTTAAGCTTGTGAATTATAACGTAAAAACGCGAAATTCGCAATTTTAAGGGGAGAAAAAGCGATTTAAAATTTTGCCTGGTTGACACGTGATGAATTGGGATTTTTTGGATTTCAATCACCAAACCCGCCCTTAAACTTTTGCGAAATACCACAAATTTATACTTTTTGGAAAATTCAGACGCTGATCTATTCACTTACACCAAAATATAGCGCATCGGTTGAAAAATCAAGCCACAGCTATGCCATGAAGGGAAAAAGTTTCCATAACCTGCCCCCAAAAATATAAGGAACCTTATAAAAATTAGTATTCTTATGAAAAGTACTACAAATTTGTATTTGCCGTAAACAACAGACTGGCAGCTACAAAATGAGACCAAAAGTTTGATAATCGAATAGAAATTGTGGCTACAGTGAACGATTAAAGACAGAGGTCTCACAAGGAAATTGACAAGTTTTAGACAAATACATGTCTATGTGTCCTAAGCGTCATCAAAATTGGTATTTTGATGCAAATTACTACATATTTGCACTTGACGCAAACTAAAAAAATGTAACTATAAGATAAGACCAAAATTTCAACAATCGGATTAAAATTACGGGCACAGTAAGCAACCAAAATTGATAACGTGAACAAAAACTGCACGTGTTCTAGAAACAGCCATTTCTCGATGTTTTGCCAATCCATATTCCAACCACCAAATCTATGGTTTGGGTTAAGCTTTTGAATTCAAACGTAAAAACGCAAAATCGGCTCGTTTCAGGGGAGAAAAAGCGGTTTAAAGTTTTGGATGGTTGACACGTGAACAATTGGGATTTTTTTGGCTTTCAATCATCAATCCCGCCCTTATACTTTTGCGGAATACCACAAATTTATACTTTTAGGATAATTCAGACGCTGATCTATTCACTCCCAATACAATATAGCACATCGGTTGAAAAATCAAGTCACAGCAATGCCATGAAGGGAAAAAGTTTCCATAACCCGCCCCCAAAAATATAAGGAACCTTATAAAAATAAGTATTGTTCGGAAAAGTGCTAGAAATTTGTATTTGTCGTAAACAACAGACTAGCAGCTACACAATGAGGCCAAAATTTTGATTATCGAATAGAAATTGTGGCTACAGTGAACGATTCAAGCCAGAGGCGTGACAAGGAAATTGACGTATTTTAGACAAATACATGTCTACGCCTCCTAAGCGTCATAAAAATTAATTTTTTCATGCAAATTACTACGTATCTGCACTTGACGTAAACTAAACAAACGCAACTATAAGGTAAGACCAAAATTTCAACAATCGGATCAAAAGTACGGGCACAGTAAGCAATCAAAGCTGAGTATCTGAACAAAAGCTGCACGTGTTCTAGAAACAGCCATATCTGGATATTGTTACATGTACAAACAATTCTGCGAGCTACTGTCGCAATTGTTTTCACAACCATTAAGAACATCAACAAAACTAATTTTCTCAAAACCACGAGAACCCAACAAGCATGCTCCATTCATTTCGCTGCTGGAATGTTCCCGCTAATTCACCAATGTACGAGAACTTATTTGAATGATTAGGGAAGCCGAAACTTCAAAACCAAAGGAACCAGAAACTGCGTTGAGATGTAAAAAGTGAAAAAGGACTTGGAAGCAGCGAAGGCAGTAGTAACCGCCTCACCAGCCCCACTTATAACCGCAGCGCAAAGCTCATCTAGAAATGTGCAAGCACTAATATTCAACGGGCAAACGGTCTGAAGTATTTACAAAACCCAGTTTGAAGCAGCCGCTCGCATAAATCACTGGAATGAGCAGGAACGAGCAACTGCATGGATTCTTGCTCTAAGAGGCCCAGCTGCCGAGCTGTTGCAGACGATCCCCGTTGAATTGCGCTCAAACTCGAATGCTATAATGAATGCGCTCGACATGCGTTATGGAGATGATCATCTGAAGCAGATTTATCGGTCACAGCTAAGGCAACGGGTGCAGAAGTCTGGTGAAACCCTACAGCAGCTAGCCCAAGACATTGAGAGACCAGCACTTTTGGCTTACCCAGCCTACGACCCAGAAAATCGAGATGATGCAGCAACAGAAGCATTCATCAGCACACTCAAGGACCCGGAATTGCAACAAGCCGTGCGTTTAGCTCAAAAGCAAACGCTTAAGGACGCATTGGCTTACAGTCTGAACTTTGAGGCAGCGAAAAATGTGACTCGTACCGCTGCCCGGGTTCGTGAGGTAGTGACAGACGAGTGCAGGTGTGAGCGGGTGGAAATTGAGCGAGACCCGCATGCAAATGGTGCGCCTAGATGCTGGAATTGCGGAAAGAAGGGGCACCTGCAAAGAGACTGCAAGAAGCGAAGAAAACCGCGCCATTGTCCAGGGTGTGCAGCTGGGAGGAGCTCATCGTCATCAGAAGAACGTTCGAAGAGCATGTGTGGAACTTAGAAGAGGTTTTCTCCCGACTGTGACTGACAAATTTGAAACTTAGTCCCGATAAGTGTACCTTTTTCGCAGCTGAAGTAAAATACCTGGGACACGTCGTATCAGCAGAAGGGGTCAAAACAGACCCTGAGAAAATTGAAGCCGTGAAGAGCTGGCCAACACCAAACTCGATCTCAAGAGTGGCTACTCTCAGTTAAAAATTAACAAGAAGGACCGAGAGAAGAGTGGCTACTCTCAGGTAAAAATTAACAAGAAGGACCGAGAGAAGACCGCATTTTCAGTTGGGACCGGATTGTGGCAATCTGTGGTGATGCCGTTTGGGCTTTGCAATGCCCCAGCCACTTTCGAACGCTTGATGGAATACGTGCTACGTGGTCTAACCTGGAAAACCTGCTTGGTGTACCTAGATGACATCATCGTCATCAGAAGAACGTTCGAAGAGCATGTGCGGAACTTAGAAGAGGTTTTCTCCCGACTGTGACTGACAAATTTGAAACTTAGTCCCGATAAGTGTACCTTTTTCGCAGCTGAAGTAAAATACCTGGGACACGTCGTATCAGCAGAAGGGGTCAAAACAGACCCTGAGAAAATTGAAGCTGTGAAAAGCTGGCCAACACCAAACAACAAGCGCCAACTACGAAGTTTTCTGGGTCTGGCGACCTACTATTGATGATCGTCAAAGACTTTGCCATGGGTCCTCTCTTATTACAGTCGAGTTCTCTCAAAAAGTGAGAGGAACTACTGCGTGACCAGGAAGGAGCTATTGGCTATAATAGAGGCCACCAAGCAGTTCCACAAGTACCTATATGGTCAGAAATTTGTTAACTTCAAAAACCCCGAGGGACAAGTTGCGAGATGGATCGAAAGATTGCAGTCATACGACTACGAAATTATTCATCGAAAGGGTGGAGTTCATGGAAATGCTGACACCCCATCTCGTCGTCCATGTCCAGCTAACTGCAAACATTGCCGACGGATTGAGGAAAAGGAACGGTCCGTGTATCTGCGATTGATAGTGGCCGAATTCGATGAAGGTTGGTCATCGGAGGAGATTCGAAATGCCCAGTTAGCCGATGAAGACATCGGACCATTGCTCGTATGGAAGGCGATGACTGGGCGACCTGAGTGGAAGGACGTTTCAACGCATGGCGCAACCCTGAAAAGCTATTGGGCACAATGGAACTCCCTTCATGTGGAGAGTGGCGTACTCAAGCGGAAATGGGAAATGGCGGATGGCAGCTCCTATAGGATGCAAACTATACTACCCAAACGCCGAATCCACGATGTGGTTAAGGAAATGCATGAAGGTTCCGCGGGAGGCCACCTTGGTGTTAACAAGACCTTAGCGAAATTGCGGGAAAGATTCTACTGGCTCCACGCTCGAGAAGACGTAGAGGACTGGTGTCGCAGATTCACAATTTGCGCTTCCGTCAAAGGTCCAAAGCGACGACTGAGAGGACAAATGCAAACCTATAACGTGGGGGTACCGTTTGAAAGGATTGCTGTTGACATCGCAGGACCCTTTCCTGAATCTGAATGGGAAAATCGATACACGCTGGTTGTAGCCGATTATTTCAGTAAGTGACCCGAGGTCTACCCCATTCCCAACCAGGAAGCAACTACTGTAGCCGAACAGCTAGTGTTAAATTGGGTCAGTAGGTACGGCGTACCTTGCGAACTACATCCGTATCAAGGCCGAAACTTTGAGTCACTAGTTTTTGGCGAAATGTGCGAGCTGCTCAGAATACGGAAAATGAGGACAACACCACTGCATCCCCAATCCGATGGAATGGTCGAACGTTTCAACGGCACGCTCAATAAATACCTGGCAAAAATGGTTGACGAGAACCAAAGGGACTGGGACCGACATATCCCACTATTTTTGATGGCGTACAAAGCTGCCGAACATGCATCGACGGGTCAAGCCCCAGCCAAAGTTAGTTTTGGAAAGACTATTCGTCTGCCAGCTGATATAAAGTTCGGGACACCCCCTGAGAAACCCCAAACGATCTCGGAGTACGCAAGTAAGCTAAGACAACGGTTGAACCAGATACATCGGACAGTGCGAAAACCCCTCGAATCGGCTACTGACCGCATGAAGACCAGGTATGATCTAAAGGCAAATTCTACTGGCTTCCACCAAGATGACTTAGTCTGGCTATATAACCCGCAAGGGCGAAAGGGTAGGTCTCCAAAGTTGCAACATAATTGGGAGGAACCATACCGGGTCACAAAGCGAATCAACGACATCGTATATTGCATACAGGAACACCGTAAGCTGAGCGCCAAAATGAAAATCGTGCATCTGGACCGTCTTGCCCCATATTACATCCAGGTGTTATAGGTCATATGCGATATACTTATTGCATGCTATTTCTCTAGTTGCATGCTACTTTACTTATCATGACTCCCTCTCTTTGATAAAGTCACGAGTTGCCTGATATTTTGCTTATCACAATTAATTACACATGCATGAAAGAGGTGTGTCTAACTTGCACTTGCATTGAAACACAAAACCTCGACTCGCGTGTACACACAAAATCTGCGGCATGTTTAATGTACCGAGCCGAGTCTCAAAAGAGAAACTTACTGTTAAGAGTGAAAAGTGGGCGTGGCAAAGACAGGAGCTTTCGCGTTATAGCTGTAGCAGCTACGGAGGAAGAGATTGTCGGGGTTCTGAAATGTTTGAATGAACTAAATTGAAACCATTATTTTGCTTGATAATCAATAAATCAATTAAAAGTAGGCTATCTTCGAGTATAAAAGAACCTGGTGGTTCGAACAATGGTGTCTTAATCGTTGAGTAGCTTGTTCAAGGCGTATGCCCGAACAATACCACTTCCAAGGCTTCCGCCAGGAATAGCGAAAAGCGATCAAGGCCTCGTCGTGCTGAACATACAAAGGAAAGCCAAGCAGCGAACAAGCGAACCCCAACAACTTTGAAGTCCCAGACACGCAGAGGCAAGCAGCGGACAAGCGAACACCAACAACTTTGAAGTCCCAGACACGCAGAGGCTAGCAGCGGACAAGCGAACACCAACAACTTCGAAGTCCCGGACACGCAGAGGGAATCATCTGTTATGCCGACGGACCGTCCAGCATTGGAGCAAGCTATTGAAGCATCGCCCACGGCAGGCCCAGAATAATTTGTACAAACATTTGAAATTAAATAAATGTGCATTAAAAGAAGGAAGATTAGTTTATACTGGAGGAAGGTGTTCGTTCGGTAGTAGGTACAGTGCTTTGCTTCCTTTACAGGTATCAACGCTATACATAGGGTGTAGCGTTGTGATAATATTTACTCCAGGCAGTTGAGGTTGCAACGTTCGTTGCAAGATACTTAACATTTTGGCGCAGCCGGTAGGATACCGGTTTTGCTTAGATTACAGTGATAGCGTCTGTATAGCAAATTAAGTGATGGGAACATCAACCGGCATTTGAACCTATATTAATTATTGCTTGAGAGTGAGGTTTCTAAACATCTTATTTTTCAAAAAGCACACTCTATCACGAACATGCCTTGAGGTACTCCAGCCTAAACTAATCCGTTGTTATAAAATATTAATAATCACATTTAAATTACAGTGAAATAATTTTAATTAACATAAAAACAGAGACTGCAATATAACAAGTGAGCTCTTGGTGCGGGTAACCGAATAAACGGGGAAATTTAATTTTTGATTAAAGTTTATAAAGGCAGTTTGAAAGTGAAAAAAAAACTCTAAGAGTAAGGAGCATATGACTGACAAAACATTCAACGTTGATGATTTGTTCCATCATTCGACGCCTTCAGGTAAACCCAGCGGAGTAGTGCTACGAAGCGGAAAGGTATTACAACCTCAAAGAAGTAAGTCTGAGTTTTTTGACGAATCGAACCAGATAACCACAGCACAGGTTCTGCGAGATTCTGCCCTCCAAGAACTGGAATCAATTCAAAGTATTACCAAAACTTTAGAAGAAATAAATATCAAACGGATCCAATTCATAGACAAGTTTCGTGAAAAAACGGAAGAATTTAAGAACGAGATAAATCAGTTCCGCGGAACCTCGCAAAACCCAACAGGCCGTTTTGACCACGTATCGCAATCAGTTGATCAATTAATCATTTCACAAGATTGGAAAATTTCTCTAGAATCAGGAAATACCTCCTTTTTTGCTACTCAATCCATGGTAGACGAGAGTTCGAACGAAATGGCCGACTACATGAAAGTGGCCAAACTAATGGGACAGATGATCCCATTGTTCTCTGGTGCCCCGATTCTCACCATCGTGTACGAGTTGCAGACCTTTTTAGGATGCAGTAGGCAGGTTTGGCAATGCTTAAACAAACTAGAGCAAGCTGCATTCATGCAAATTTTCCCTACCAGGCTACGAGGTGAAGCTTATCAATTAATTTCTTCATGTTGCCCGACAACACTTGAAGCAGCAGAGGAGCTCCTGAACAGGTTATACCTACCACGGGAAACTTATCAGGAGTTAGTTATTGGGTTGGCTACGGCCAAGCAGTCTCCTATAGAGACTCTTACTGCTTACACATCCCGGCTGCGGCAACTGCTAAAGCGTTGTCAGGAAGCGGCAGGGCTCAAATATGGAAAGGAAGCAGCCAACGTATTAAATCAACAATTGGAGGACTTTGCTATAACATCTCTCAAGGGTGGAGTTACGAATCCATAGTTACGCCAGTACCTGCTGCCACTGGAGAAGATAACGTTTGAGGACCTCATACCCAAAGACTTGGATATGGAAAAGATGCAAAATGGAGCCCACCATGTTCAGTGGATTCATGAGCAACCCAGTTTTAGCTATCCAACCAGCCAAACCACCATGGCACTTAATCCCCTTATACCATCCTTTCAACCGCAGGCCGAAAAGGTAATAACTAGTCCAGACCATTCAGAGGTGCGTAAAAAGCCATCTAAGTTCACGTGTAACTTATGCCATAAACCTGGACATACGTATTCCGAATGCCTAAAGCGGAAGAACTCTCCTTTCTGCCCCACTTGTAAGAAGTATGGACATGATCTAAGAGACTGCAATGCAACCGCTGCCACACCGAAACAAGATAATGGTCCACAAGTGTATCATATGTCGGTAATTTGTGATTTCTGTGGCCGGCAAGGTCATCAAGTGGGAGACTGTTACCAAAAATTGAAATGGGAGAGTCCTGCGGGAAACGAGAAAAAGTCGAGCCGAAAATCCCCGACTCGACTCTAATTAGAATTGAACTCGGCACCGCTCGTGGTGGATCCAAACTGTTTTCCGCGTCCCTACCCATAGATATAGGCATAGAAATTAGGACTAGGCTCACAATTGACACAGGCGCAGAGGTTAGCTTAATAAAAAAATCTGCCATAAAAGCAGGAAATATTAACTTTCGTCAGAAAATAACACTGCAATGTCCGTTTGGTCGAGGAGAAACATTAGGTACTATTTTAGGAAGATTTGATTTTCCCACTCCTCTTTTCTGCAATTTTTATGTAGTGGATGAGATACCTGGGGTAGCCGATGATGGGTTATTGGAAAACGACTTTTTAGCTAAACACTGTAACGTGGAAGGTCCTGGACAAACTCTTCGATTTCCTCGCACGGAAATCAACCCTGAGGAGTTTTCATTCCCATTATCCCTGCCAAGGGATGGGACACAGGAGCAGCGGAGTTGCCAAGTGGTGTCGAAGAGCGCGGATCCAGACCCTAGTGAGGGGCAGGCACGCGTGACCCCTGAAGTACCCGCAGATTCACGACAAAACCCAAGGGACGTAATACCCACTAGGGACATAGAGGATGGCAGGCACAGGGTTACTTTAGAGAAGGCCGTCACATTACACCCCCGTACCCAACAAATAGTGGAAGTCCCATTAAAATTACCCCATGAGATGCTTTGTCAATCGCAAGAGGTTTGTGATGGAGTTTTCCTAGCTAACTCCTTGCTGAGCCCTTGCAGGGTATTCATTGGCATGCTCAACGCTAACAGTATCCCCATCACAATAACCCATGTTGATCTGACACTCGAAGCAGTCACAAAATACCATGTTCGGGAGTTAACTGAAGAGAAAGGGTCAACAGGCCCTACTGTAGCTCCTATTGTAAAACCGCGAATTCAAATGGAACGAGTAGGGGTTGTGTCCAGATCGGTGGAACCAAGTTTCAAATTCTATTCCCGGCATTCTCCGATCGATTCTACAACGCATGCTGATACTGAAAGAAACTCACAACTTGAAAAAGAACTGATATTATATGAACACCTGAATCCCGAGGAAAAGGGAGCTATAACGCAGCTTTGTTAAGAATTCAACGACATATTTTTCTTATCAGGCGACAAACTCACACATACGAATGCTATTCAGCATGAAATACCTTTGGTGGCCAATCAAGCACCTATCAACCAGAAAATGTATAGGCTGGCTCAGCCCCAAAAGGAAATAATTAACGAGCAGTTAAAAGAGATGTTGGACAATGATCTTGTCCAGCCTAGTAAAAGCCCTTGGAACTCTCCTCTCTTGGTAGTGCCAAAAAAGGCTGGAGTTGATGGTAAGAAGAAATGGCGCGTAGTTGTCGACTTAATGCGGTTGAACGATAAAACCATAGGGGATGCATTCCCTCTGCCTCGTATTGGACATTCACGCTATTTCAGCTCACTTGATTTAGCTAGTGGCTACCATCAAGTCCTTGTTCAGCCCAGGGACCGGTCCAAGACAGCGTTCAGCACGAGCTATGGGCATTATGAATTCAAGCGTATGCCATTTGGGCTGAAGGGAGCGCCAGCTACTTTTCAGAGGTTAATGAATCACATCTTGACTGGCCTCCAGGGTATTGATTGTTTCGTGTATTTGGACGATGTAGTAGTATACCGAAAGAACCTACACGAACATATTGGCAGACTCAGGAGACTTTTTTATCGCCTCAGGGAAAACAATTCAAAGTTGCAGCCAGAGAAATGTCAATTCCTACGTCCCGAAGTCGTCTATTTGGGTCATATCTGTTCTCAAACTGGTGCCCGGCCAGATCCTAGCAAGACTAGCTGCGTTCGAGATTTTCCAGTACCCACCACTGTAAAACGGTTGCAGTCTTTCCTGGGTTTGGTAAACTACTACCGCAAATTCATTCCTAACTTTTCGAAAATAGCTAAACCCCTTACAAACTTGCTTAGAAAGGATGTAAAATATACCTGGACGGAAAAGTGTAATGAAGCATTCCAGCTTCTTAAAGCCGCTTTGGTTCAACCACCATTGCTAGCCTAAGCTGATTTTAGTCAGCCTTTCAACCTAACCACAGATGCAAGTAATAAAGCACTGGGTGCGGTATTATCCCAGGGGGAGATAGGTAAGGATAAACCAATAGCCTATGCCAGCCGTACCCTAAATAAGGCAGAGCAGAATTATTCTACCATCGAGAGGGAACTACTAGCAATAGTATGGGCAGCACGCAACTTCCGCTGTTACCTTTTAGGTCGGCAGTTCACGGTGTTCACAGACCATAAACCTCTAAAAAGGGTCTTCAATGTAAAATACCCTACTACATGTTTGGTTAGATTTCATCACAAGCTATCAGAGTTTGATTACCGGATAGAATACAAACCTGGTAAGTATAACACGAACGCTGACGCTCTCAGGAGGATTCCTGCGGAGACAGTGGAAGATACGGAACAGGTGCGCCAGTGTAATGTCACCACCCGGTCCAGGAAAAAGGATTCAAAAGTTCAGAAAGAAGAAAACCAGCTACCTCCAGCTGATCTCTCTCTCTCACAGACAACCCACCCGGTGGCTCACCCAGAACGGGTTAGTATCGAGATAGATGAGTTGCCAGTAGAGTCAGCCTGTCCTCTTGGTATACAGTCGGAAACTACAGGACCAGATAACATTACTCTATTACATACTCCCGAGCAAGTTAAGGCTGTATTACACGAGTATCATGATTCCGCTTTCGGTGGTCATCAGGGAGTTTCAAAAACATATAAAAAACTCAAGAAGCATTTTATATGGAATCATATGTTGCAAGACATCAAGTCTTATATAAAAAAATGCAAGAAGTGTCAAGTGATGAAGAGCAGTCTTCAGTACCGTATGCCCATGGTCATTACAGACATAGCTGATAAACCTTTCGACAAAATATACCTGGACATCGTAGGCCCTTTAATCGAAACCTCTTTAGGCAATAAGTATATTCTCACTTTCCAGGATAGTCTAACAAAATTTGTTGATTGGTATGCGATGCCCAACGCGGAAGCGGAAACTGTAGCCCAGATTTTCTTTGAGGAAATCATTACAAGGTATAGAATACTGAAACAGGTAGTTACGGACCAGGGTACAAATTTCACCAGCGATTTATTCAAACAAGTTTGTAAATTACTCCATGTCAGGAAACTGCAGACCACTGCATACCATCCACAATCCAACGGAGCTCTGGAAAGGGCCCATCGTCCTCTAGTAGAGTACTTACGTACAGCTGTGGATGAAAATCCAAACACTTGGGACCACTTTTTAAGGACTGCCGCGTTTGTGTATAATAATAGTGTACACGATAGTACCAAATTGACACCTATGGATTGTTTATTTGGTTTCACGGCAGATATACCATCTAACTGCAAAAAAGATCCTGAACCTTTATACAACCATGAGAATCATTACTATAGCCTCAGATATAAACTACAAAAAATGCATTCGATAGCCCGACAGAACTTATTCTCGAGTAAAATAAAGTCTAAAGAGCAGTATGACAAAAAGATGAGGCCAGTATCTTTCCATTTGGGGGATAAGGTACTCTTGAGGAATGAAAATAGAAAGCACAAGTTAGTACAGGTATGGTCAACACCACGATTGCGATAGGCAAAAAGTTGGTCAACGTTCACAACAATAGATTAAAGCTTTATCATGAATAAACAATTTTGTATATTTATTTTCATTTTTTTACGGTTTTGATCATTTAGAAATGGCGCAACGTTCGATAACCACAATTTTAATCCTCGCCGCAGTTGTTGCCCGAATTGAAGCGGTACCATTCACTATTACACCAGTTAGCAATTCGGGAGTTTTATTTGAAGACGTACGTGAACTCCTTTGTTATTATAGCTCTTGGAGCATTGTAATGGAACTAAACCTTGGAGAAATTCGGACGCAAATAGACCTTGCGGAGCGAGCAGAGCGCTTGGTGCAACTACTTTGTTCTTTTAACAACACAGAATGCAAGGATCAGGACCGGCATATGCATGTGTTAGTAGAAAACCTAAAACTCCGCTCCGAAACTCTTCAGGAATCCTTGGTGCCGCGAAGATCCAAAAGATCCTTATTCGACGGTTTGGGACGAACCATGCATTTTTTGTTTGGGACTATGGACAACGAAAATGAGCAGGAGCTATATAGTAGGCTTGGGCAGGTGGAAAAAAACAAAGAGCAGCTAGTGAACTTGGAGAAGCAGAGAATAAGCGTTGTAAAGACTTCTTTGGAGGAACTTCACAAACCATTAGCACACGTTATAGATAGGCAGCGCCAAATAGCAATGCAGATTCGCGATATTGAAAATGCAACTAGTGCTTTGTTAGTAAGTGAACGGAAAAATCAAATCATTACCACCCTGCTTGCACAAATATTGGAAATCGAAGCAAGGCAGCGAACGTTAGTAGATATCGTAGTAGCAACCAATAACAATAGAATACATCCTCTTCTTATATCTACCAGAAAACTTCGGGAAGTTTACGTTAAAACCGGCAATAATTGTCCGGAGTTTTGTGAGCAAGTATTAACTCAGTCCGCAAATTTACATTATTATCGGTTAAAAGATAAACTCATAGTAGTCATAGGACTTCCACTATTTCAATTGCCAAGGATGCGGTTGCAGCAAATACATATTTTTCCTGTTAACACTAATAAAACATACACGCTAGTGCCCGAGATTGGTTACACTCACATAGCAAGCCATATACCATCACAACAATTCCTATTATTAACGTCTATAAACGCGCAGAGTTTTAAAAAGATTAGTCACCCTGAGCCGGGAGACCTATACGTTATGCCCCTTACTGTCCCAATAATCCGTTCCCCACCCGCACAAAATGAAATTATTTCGTTGCTGCATAATCCCTATCAGGAAAAAATTAATTTTCCTCTTCGAATAGATGTATCTCCTCGCAATGTGCTAATCAAATTGAATAAACCTAATAGTTGGCTATATTTTTTCCCAACCATCACACCCATTCATGTGCAGTGTGACAACAATATCACAACTCATACTCTTAGTGGACAAGGGATCCTGACTGTTATTCAGCCCTGCAATATGCAATTCAACGAGCTACTTATACCGCATCAGGTGGAAAGTACGCATGATTTTAAAATTCAACATCCACCTTTCTTCCCCGAGTTTGATAACGAGCTATTTAACCTCAATCTTTCAACCCTTTCGGTGAGTCATCCTAATAATTCCCTACAATTAGTACCACCTAAAGATGGAAGTAAGATATTTCAAAGTGGGACGCATTCCCTGACTGAAATATACTCTAAATTGGACCAAATGAAATTCAAGGAAATTAGTAGAAAGCATATGCAGGTAACCCAACTATCTACGTAAATTGTAGCACTTTTTATACCTGCGGTAGTAGCATATTTAATTGTTCGCTTTGTGTTGTTTCGCTGTCAAAGGTCATCCAAAGCGCCCAAACATTCAGGAAACAGCAACACAAGTCAGCCATCAAGTTCTAATATTACCCTCAATCTTCGTGAGGAGCGGATGACAACAAAAGAGATTCCAGCACAAACTGTTTTAGAAAAAATCACGGTAGCCCCAACATATTCCTCAGCCCGATCCTTTAAATTAGTCTAACAAACAAAAAAAAAATATATATTAACTAAAAAATACTAATTTTTCCATTTAAAAATTCCCCACGGAGTCCACATATCAAATGATTTTGTCAGCGCATAAATTTGCCATGCATCCGCACTGACTGCATTGAGTGCACTGAATTGAGTTCAGCAGCTAGAGCTACACGCATCGTCGCCAAGCTACATGCATGCACATACGTGCAGATAGAAGCGAAAGTCCGTGAATAATTTTTCTGTATCCATATATGAGCTGCAAAAGCTTTTCTGGTAGCCGAACAATTCAATTTAGTAGGTAGCACCAATCACTCGAAGTTTTTATCATCGTACCCGATCGTGCTGACAATCCGCATATGATTGGGTGGATGGTCCGCCAGGATCATTTTACCTATGCAATGAAGTGCGGATAAAATGGCGCTATGCCAAACCCTTTGCATGTTAATTACCATGCCAATCCGATTCCCCACCCAAAATACTAATAAATAATTTAAACATCAATGATGAATGATGTCGTAACCAGAAGCTTATCATGAAAGCTTCTTGTTATGGGAAACGTAAAAGATAAATTGATTAAAAAATAGAGATTCAAAAGAATGTAATGTTGTTAATCCAAAAATATTAGGTAAATACAATTGCAAAAGGAATATAGTAAGGAAATTTTATGAAAGAAGTATATACTATTATAAATATAAATAATTGAAGAAGAAGAAGATCTTTATGAAATAAAAGTTAGAAGACAAAATGATGCAAATCAGAAAATATTAAGAAACAAAATGCAAAAAAAAATTATTTAAAGTGCATGCTAATTACTAATTAATTATTTCTCGCATAGAAGAAACAACATAAGTTTAAGTATGTACGTAAATTTGATTGAGTAAAGGACAATTATTAATTAAACGAAGCAAAGTACATAATATCAGAAATATTGGAAACTGAGAAATAAATATAATGCTGTTTAATTACTCATAAACAGGTAAATACGATTGTAAAGAAAAATAATGTAAAGAGAAAATAAAACGAAGATTTATAAATAATAAATGCATGCTAATTACTGTACGTCAATATTTATATTTATTAAATAGAAAAAATATGTACGTAAAGTTTGATTAAGTAAAAGATATTTAAAATTAAGGCGAGACAATGTACTATCAGAAAGATTGGAAACTGAGTTGTAAATATAAGGCTATTCAATTACCCATAAATAAGTAAATGTATGCAAAGATGTAAAAAAATGTGTAAAGGAAATTTATTAAAGGAAAAAAAAATACATACTAGTTACTGTAGTTCAATATATCTTTATTTATTACGTGTGTAAAATGTATTGTACATAAGGAATGAAATATAAAAAAATATTTGAAACTAAAAAGTAAATATATATCTGGCCGGTTATCCACATTTATAAGAAAGAAAAATGTTGTCTAGGAAAAGAAGAAAATTGTAACTGAATATAAAAGATAAAAAAAATAAGCATCAAATACAATCAAAATCAGATGGAACAAAGTAGTTTAAGTAAAATAAGGAACTTTATCAACAAAGCAATAGACCACTATAAAATTCAATTGAAAATGTATACATATGAAAGAACTTTGAACATAAGAATACTTAATTTTGAATACTATAATGTAATTAAAAGAAATAAGATTAATAAATTAAAACAAAAAAAAAGGGTAATTTAAATCAAAAGTACAAGGAGAACTTGTACAGAGTCGATAAGCGATATATTTAAAAGAAAACAAGAATTTAACGTTTATCAAGCAACATAATGGGCAAGGAAAATGTAATTTGAATTTAACTACTAGAAGAGAAACAGTTCTGGACCCTATCACGACTAGGCTCTCCAAGCCATTCGTGCTCAATTTTTTTCGGCAGGATAGTAATGTTATAGGTCACATGCGATATACTTATTGCATGCTATTTCTCTAGTTGCATGCTACTTTACTTATCATGACTCCCTCTCTTTGATAAAGTCACGAGTTGCCTGATATTTCGCTTATCACAATTAATTACACATGCATGAAAGAGGTGTGTCTAACTTGCACTTGCATTGAAACACAAAACCTCGACTCGCGTGTACACACAAAATCTTCGGCATGTTTAATGTACCGAGCCGAGTCTCAAAAGAGAAACTTACTGTTAAGAGCGAAAAGTGGGCGTGGCAAAGACGGGAGCTTTCGCGTTACAGCTGTAGCAGCTACGGAGGAAGAGATTGTCGGGGTTCTGAAATGTTTGAATGAACTAACTTGAAACCATTATTTTGCTTGATAATCAATAAATCAATTAAAAGTAAGTTATCTTCGAGTATAAAAGAACCTGATGGTTCGAACAATGGTGTCTTAATTGTTGAGTAGCTTGTTCAAAGCGTATGCCCGAACAATACCACTTCCAAGGCTTCCGCCAGGAATAGCGAAAAGCGATCAAGGCCTCGTCGTGCTGAACATACAAAGGAAAGCCAAGCAGCGGACAAGCGAACACCAACAACTTCGAAGTCCCAGACACGCAGAGGCAAGCAGCGGACAAGCGAACACCAACAACTTTGAAGTCCCAGACACGCAGAGGCAAGCAGCGGACAAGCGAACACCAACAACTTCGAAGTCCCGGACACGCAGAGGGAATCATTTGTTATGCCGACGGACCGTCCAGCATCGGAGCAGGCTATTGAAGCATCGCTCACGGCAGGCCCAAAATAATTTGTACAAACATTTGAAATTAAATAAATGTGCATTAAAAGAAGGAAGATTAGTTTATACTGGAGGAAGGTGTTCGTTCGGTAGTAGGTACAGTGCTTTGCTTCCTTTACAGGTATCAACGCTATACATAGGGTGTAGCGTTGTGATAATATTTACTCCAGGCAGTTGAGGTTGCAACGTTCGTTGCAAGATACTTAACACAGGGAGAATAGACTACAACTGGCGACACATCTTTTCGGGGCGAAAAGAACTGAGGTGGGGCAGAGTCACATGTACAAATAATTCTGTGAGCTACTGTCGCAATTGTTTTCACAACCATTAAGAACATCAACAAAACGAATTTACTCAAAACCACGAGTACCCAACAAGTATGCTCCATTCATTACGCTGCTGGAATGTTCCCGCTAATTCACCAATGTACGAGAACTGAGTTGAATGATAAGAGACGCTATATACAGGTGGGCTGAATGTATGGGGGGAATCATTCATTCTACCGCGATATAAACTGCGATAGTGTGTGGGAAGCGATATTGTTCGAGTAATAAAGTGATTTTCGTAATAGTGAAGTGATTTAGAAGACAATTGCGATAGTAATTTATGCAAAAGTGGAATGTGCATTTTTGACGATCAAATAAACTCTTTTGATTTAATTTAAAAGACATTGCGTTGTCACTTTCCCGGAACATTAAATTATTGGCCGCGAAACATAACACGCGACAATATTTTGCCTAAAACATGTTCCGACCACCAAAACCTTAGCTTGGGTTAAGCTTTTGAATTAAAACGTAAAAACGCGAAATTCACACGTTTGAGGGGAGAAAAAGCGATTTAAAGTTTTGGCTGCTTGACACGTGAAAAATTGGGATTTTTTTGGCTTTCAATCACCAAACCCGCCCTTAAAACTCCTGCGAAACACCACAATTTTATACTTTTTGGAAAATTCAGACGCTGATCTATTCACCTATATCAAAATATAGCACATCGGTTGAAAAATCAAGCCACAGCAATGCCATGCAGGGAAAAAGTTTCCATAACCTGCCCCCAAAGATACAAGGAACCTTATAACAATTAGTATTCTTCTGAAAAGTACTACAAATTTGTATTTGCCGTAAACAACAGACTGGCAGCTACAAAATGAGACCAGAATTTTGATAATCGAATAGAAATTGTGGCTACAGTGAACGATTCAAGGCAGAGGCCTGACAAGGAAATTGATGTATTTTAGACAAATATATGTCTATGCCTCCTAAGCGTCATAAAAATTGGTATGTTCATGCGATTACTACATATTTGCACTTGACGCAAACTTAACAAACGCAACTATAAGATAACACCAAAATTTTAACAATCGGATTAAAACTACGGGCACAGTAAGCAATCAAAGCTGAAAATCTGAACAAAAACTGCACGTGTTCTAGAAACAGCCATTTCTAGATATTTTGCATTAAACATGTTCCGACCACCGAAACCTAAGTTCAGGTAATCTTTTGAATTAAAACGTTAAAAACGATAAATTCGCACGTTTAAGGGGAGAAAAAGCCACTTAAAGTTTTGGCTGGTTGACACGTGAAAAATCAGTATTTTTTTTGGCTTTCAAACACCAAACCCGCTCTTAAACTTTTGTGAAATACCACAAATTTATACTTTTGCAAAATGCCGACGCTGATCTATTCACTTACACCACAATATAGCACATCGGTTGAAAAATCAAGCCACAGCAATGCCATGAAAGGAAAAAGTTTCTTTAACCTGCCCCCAAAAATACAAGGAACCTTATAAAAACTAGTATTCTTATGAAAAGTACTACAAATTTGTATTTTCCGTTAACAACAGACTGGCACCTAAAAAATGAGACCAAAATTTTGATAATCGAATAGAAATTGTGGCTACAGTGAACGATTCAAGCCAGAGGTCTGACAAGGAAATTGACGTATTTTAGACAAATACATGTCAATGCCCCCTAAGCGTCATAAAAATTGGTATTTTCATGCAAATTGGTACATATTTGCACTTGAGGCAAACTGAACAAACGCAAAGATAATATTAGACCAAAACTTCAACAATCGGATTAAAATTACGGGCACAGTAGGCAATCGAAACTGAAAACTTGAACAAAAACTGCACGTGTTCTAGAAACAGCCATTTCTAGATGTTTTGCCTGAAACATGTTCCGACCACCAAAACCTTAGTTTGGGTTAAACTTTTGAATTAAAACATCAAACGCGAAATTGGCACGTTTAAGGGGAGAAAAAGCGATTTTAAATTTTGGCTGGTTGACACGTGAAACATTGGGATTTTTTTGGATTTCAACCACCAAACCCGCCCTTAAACTTTTGCGAAATACCACAAATTTATACTTCTTGGAAAACTCAGACGCTGATCTATTCATTAACCCCAAAATATAGCACATCGGTTGAAAAGTCATGAAAAATCAAGCCACAGCAATGCCATGAAGGGAAAAATTTTCCATAACCTGACCCCCAAAAATATAAGGAACCTTATACAAATCAGTATTCTTATGAAAAGTACTACAAATTTGTATTTGCCGTAAACAACAGACTGGCAGCTACAAAATGAGACCAACATTTTGATAATTGAACGATTCAAGCCAGAGGTCTGACAACGAAGTTGACGTATTTCAGACAAATACATGTCTATTCCTCCTAAGCGTCATAAAAATTGGTACTTTCATTCAAATTACTATATATTTGCACTTGCCGCAAACTAAACAAACGCAACTACAAGATATGGCCAAAATTTCAACAATCGGGTTAAAATTAGGGGCACTATAAGCAATCAAAGCTGAAAATCTGCACAAAAACTGCACGTGTTCTAGAAACAGCCATTTCTAGATATTTTGCCTAACACATGTTCCGACCACCAAAACCTTAGTTTGGGTCAAACTTTTAAATTAAAACGTAGGAACGCGAAATTCAAACGTTTAAGGGGAGAAAAAGCGATTTAAAGTTTTGGCTGCTTGACACGTGAAAAATTGGGATTTTTTGGCTTTCCACCACCAAACCCGCCCTTAAACTTTTCCGAAATGCCACAAATCTATACTTTTTGAAAAATACAGACGCTGATTTAATCATTAACACCAAAATATAGCACATCGTTTGAAAAATCAAGCCACAGCAATGCCATGAAGGTAAAAAGTTTCCATAACCTGCCCCCAAAAATATAAGGAACCTTATAAAAATTAGTATTCTTATGGAAAGTACTACAAATTTGTATTTGCCGTTAACAACAGACTGGCAGCTACAAAATGAGACCAAAATTTTGATAATCGAATAGAAATTGTGGCTACAGTGAACAATTCAAGCCAGAGGTTTCACAAGGAAATTGACGTATTTTAGACAAACATATGTCTATGCCTCCTAAGCGTCATAAGAACTAGTGTTTTCACGCAAATTACTATATATATGCACTTGACGCAAACAAAACAAACGTAACTATAAGATAAGACCAAAATTTCAACAGCCGGACTCAAATTACGGGCACAGTAAGCAATCAAAGCTGAAAATCTGCACAAAAACTGCACGTGTTCTAGAAACAGCCATTTCTAGATTTTTTGCCTAAAACATGTTCCGACCACCAGAACCTTAGTTTGGGTTTAGCTTTTGAATTAAAACGTAAAAACGCGAAATTCGAACGTTTACGGGGAGATATAGCGATATAAAGTTTTGGCTGGTTGACACGTGAAACATTAGGATTTTTTTTGATTTCAACCACCAAACGCGCACTTGAACTTTTGCGAAATACCACAAATTTATACTTTTTGGAAAATTCAGACGCTGATCTCTTAATTAACGCCAAAATATAGCACATCGGTTGAAAAATCAAGCCACAGCAATGCCATAACGGGAAAAAGTTTCCATGACCTGCCCCTAAAATTTTAAGAAACCTTATAAAAATTAGTCGTCTTATGAAAAGTACTGCAAATTTGTATTTGCCGTTAACAACAGACTGGCAGCTACAAAATGAGACCAAAATTTTGATAATCGAATAGAAATTGTGGCTACAGTGAACGATTCAACCCAGAGGCCTGACAAGGAAATTGACGTGTTTTAGACAAATACATGTCTATGCCTACTAAGCGTCATAAAAATTAGTATTTTCATGCAAATTACTACATATATGCACTTGACGCAAACGAAACAAACGTAACTATAAGATAAGACCAAAATTTCAACAGCCGGTCTAAAATTACGGGTACAGTAAGCAATAAAAGCTGAAAATCTGCACAAAAACTGCACGTGTTCAAGAAGCAGCCATTTCTAGATATTTTGCCTAAAACATGTTCCGACCACCAAAACCTTAGTTTGGATTAAGCTTTTGAATTGAAACGTAAAAACGCGAAATTCACCCGTTGAAAGGGAGAAAAAGCGATTTAAAGTTTTGGATGGTTGACACGTGAAAAATTTGGATTTTTTTGGCTTTCAACCACCAAACCCGACCTAAGACTTTTGCGAAATACCACAAATTTATACTTTTTGGAAAATTCAGACGCTGATCTTCTCACTAACACCAAAATATAGCACATCGACCAAAATTTTGATAATCGAATAGAAATTGTGGCTACAGTGAACGATTCAAGCCAGAGGCCTGACAAGGAAATTGACGTGTTTTAGACAAATACATGTCTTTGCCTCCTAAGCGTCATAAAAAAAGGTATTTTCATACAAATTGCTTTATATTTGCACTTGTCGCAAACTAAACAAACGCAACTATAAGATAAGACCAAAAGTTCAACAATCGATTTAAAATTACGGGCATAGTAAGCAATCAAAGCTGAAAATCTGCACAAAAACTGCACGTGTTCTAGAAACAGCCATATCTAGATATTTTAACCTAAACATGTTTCGACCACCAAAACCTTAGTTTGGGTTAAGCTTTTGAATTTAAACGTAAAAACGTGAAATTCGCACGTTTAAGGGGAGAAAAAACGATTAAAAGTTTTGGCTGGTTGACACGTGAAAAATTGGGATTTTTTTGGCATTCAACCTCCAAACCCGCCCTTAAACTTTTGCGGAATACCACGAATTTGTACTTTTTGGAAAATTCAGACGCTGATCTATTCACTTTCACCAAAATCTATTACATCAGTTGAAAAATCAAGCCACAGCAATGCCATGAAGGGAAAAAGTTTCCGTAGCCTGCTCTCAAAAATATAAGGAACCTTATAAAAACCAGATGTCTTATGTAAAGTACTACAAAGCTGTATTTGCTATAAACGACAGACTGGCAGCTACAAAATGAGACCAAAATTTTGATAATCGAATAGAAATTGTGGCTACAGTGAACGATTCAAGCCAGAGGCCTGACAAGGAAATTGACGTATTTTAGACAAATACATGTCTATGCCTCCTAAGCGTCATAAAAATTGGTATTTTCATGCGAATTGCTAACTCTTTGCTCTTGAAGTAAACTAAGCAAACGCAACTATACGATAAGACCAAAATTTCAACAATCGGATTAAAATTACGGGCACATTGAGCAATCAAACCTGAAAATCTGAACAAAAACTGCACGTGTTTTAGAAACAGCCATATCTGGACTTTTTGCCTAGAACATGTTCCTACCACCAGAACCTTAGTTTGCGTTAAGCTTTTGAATTAAAACGTAAAAACGCGAAATTGCCACGTTTAAGGGGAGAAATAGGGATTTAAAGTTTTGGCTGGTTGACACGTGAAAAATTGGGGTTTTTTTTGGCTTTCAGCCACCAAACCCGCCCTTAAACTTTTGCAAAATACCTTAAATTTATACTTTTTGAAAAACTCAGACAATGATATAATCACTAGCACCAAAACGTAGCACATCGGTTGAAAAATGAAGCCACAGCAATGCCATGAAGGGAAAAAGTTTCCAAAACCTGCCCCCAAATATATAAGGAACCTTATAAAAATTAGCATTCTTATGAAAAGTACTACAAATTAATATTTTCCCTTAACAACAGACTGGCGACTAAGAAATGAGACCAAAATTTTGATAATCGAATAGAAATTGTGGCTACAGTGAACAATTCAAGCCAGAGATTTCACAAGGAAATTGACGTATTTTAGACAAATATATGTCTATGCCTCCTAAGCGTCATAAGAATTAGTATTTTCATGCGAATTACTTTGTATTGGCACTTGAAGGCAACTAAACAAACGCAACTATAAGATGAGACCAAAATTTCAACAATCGGATGAAAATTACGCGCACAGTAAGCAATCAAAGCTGAAAATCTGCACAAAAACTGCACGTGTTCTAGAAACAGCCATTTCTAGATTTTTTGCCTAAAACATGTTCCGACCACCAGAACCTTAGTTTGGGTTAAGCTTTTGAATTGAAACGTAAAAACGCGAAATTCGCACGTTCACGGGGAGAAATATCTATATAAAGTTTTGGCTGGTTGACACGTGAAACATTGGGATTTTTTTTTGATTTCAACCACCAAACCCGGACTTAAACTTTTGCGAACTACCACAAATTTATATTTTTTGGAAAATTCGGACGCTTATCTATTAATTAACGCCAAAATATAGCACATCGGTTGAAAAATCAAGCCACAGCAATGCCATAACGGGTAAAAGTTTTCATGACCTGCCCCTAAAATTATAAGGAACCTTATAAAAATTAGTCGTCTTATGAAAAGTACTACAAATTTGTATTTACCGTAAACAACAGATTGGCAGCTACAAAACGATACCAAAATTTTGATAATCATATAGAAATTGTGGCTACAGTGAACGATTCAACCCAGAGGCCTGACAAGGAAATTGACGTGTTTTAGACAAATACATGTTTTGCCTACCAAGCGTCATAAAAATTGGTATTTTCATGCAAATTACTACATATTTGCTCTTGACGCAAACTTAATATCGCACGTCGGTTGAAAAATCAACCCACAGCAATGCCATAACGGGAAAACGTTTCCATGACCTGCCCCCAAAATTACAAGGAACCTTATAAAAGATAGTAGTCTTATGAAAAGTACTACAAATTTATATTTGCCGTGAACCACAGATTGGCAGCTACAGTACGACACCAAAATTTTGCTAATCATATAGAAATTGTGGCTACAGTGAACGATTCAAGCCAGAGGCCTGACAAGGATTTACGTGTTTTAGACAAATACATGTCTATGCCTCCTAAGCGTCATAAAAATTGGTAGTTTCATCCAAATTACTACATATTTGCACTTGACGCAAACTAAAGATAAGACCAAAATTTCAACAATCGGATTAAAATTACGGGCATAGTAAGCAATCAAAGCTGAAAATCTGAACAAAAATTGCACGTGCTCTAGAAACAGCCAATTCTAGATATTTTGACAAAAACATTATCCGAACACCAAAAACTTAGTTTGGGTTAAGCTTTTGAATTAAAACGTAACAACGCGAATTTCGCACGCTTAAGGGGAGAAAAAGCGATTTCAGTTTTGGCAGGTTGACACGTGAAAAATTGGGATTTTTTTGGCTTTCAACCACCAAACCCGCCCTTAAACTTTGCGCAGTGCCACGAATTTACTTTTTTTGGGAAATTCAGACCCTGGCCAATTCATTAACACCAAAATATAGCACATCAGTTGAAAAATCAAGCCAGAGCAATGCCATGAAGTGAAAAGTTTCCATAAGCTGCCCCCAAAAATATGAGGAATCTTATAAAAATTAGTATTTTCAAGAAAAGTACTACAAACTTGCATTTGCCGGAAACAATCGACTGGCAGCCACAAAATGAGACCAAAATTTTGATAATCGAACAGAAAATGTGGCTACAGTGAACAATTCAAGCCAGAGGTCTGACAGGGAAATTGACGTCTTTATGACAAATACATAACTATGCCTCCTGAGCGTCATAAAAATTGGTATCTTCATGCAAATTGCTACATATTTGCACTTGACCCAAACTAAACAAACGCAGCTCTTAGATAAGACCAAAATTTCAACAATCGGATTAAAATTACGGGCACAGTAAGCAACCAAAGCTGAAAATCTGAACAAAAACTGCACGTGTTCTAGATACAGCCAATTCTAGATATTTTGCCTGAAACATGTTCCGCCCACCAAAACCTTAGTTTGAGTTACGCTTTTGAATTAAAATGTAAAAACGCGAAATTCGCGATTTTAAGGGAAGGAAAAGCGATTTAAAAATTTGGCTAGTTGACACGTGAAAAATTGGGATATTTTTGGCTTTCAACCACCAAACCTGCCCATAAACTTTTGCGTAGTACCACGAATTTAAACTTTTTGGAAAATTCAAACGCTTATTCATTCATTCACACCAAAACATAGCATATCGGTTGAAAAATCAAGCCACAGCAATGCCATGAAGGGAAAAACTTGCCATAACCTTCCTCCAAAAATACAAGGAACCCTATAAAAATTAGTATTCTTATGAAAAGTACTACAAATGTCTATTTGCCGTAAACAACAGACTGACAGCTACAAGATGAGACCAAATATTTGATAATCGAATAGAAATTGTGGCTACAGTGAACAATTCAAGCCAGAGGTTTCACAAGGAAATTGACGTATTTTAGACAAATACATGTCTATGCCTCCTAAGCTTCATAAAAATTAGTATTTTCATGCGAATAACTAAATATTTGCATTTGACGCAAACTAATCAAACGCAACTATAAGATAAGACCAAAATTTCACCAATCCGATTAAAATTACGGGCACAGTAAGCAACCAAAGCTGAAAATCTGAACAAACACTGCATGTGTTCTAGAAACAGCCATTTCTAGATATTTTGCCTAAAACATGTTCCGACGACCAAAACCTTAGTTTGGGTTAAGCTTTTGAACTAAAACGTCAAAATGCGAAATTCGCAAGTTTAAGGGGAGGAAAAGCGGTTTAAAGTTTTGGCTGGTTGACACGTGAAAAATTTGGTTTTTTATGGATTTCAACCACCAAACCCACCCTTAAACTTTTGCGAAATACCATAAAGTTATATTTTTTGGAAAACTCAGACGCTGATCTATTCATTGACTTCAACATATAGCACATCGGATGAAAAATCAAGCCACAGCAATGCCATGAAGGGAAAAAGTGTCCATAACCTGCCCCTAAAACTATAAGGAGCCTTATTAAAAATTAGTATTCTCATGAAAAGTACCATAAATTTGTATTTGCCGTGAACAACAGACTGGCAGCTAAAACATGAGACCATAATTTTGATAATCGAATAGAAATTGTGGTGAATGATTCAACCCAGAGGTCTGAGAAGGAAATTGACTTATTTTAGGCAAATACATGTCCATGCCTCCTAAGCGTCATAAAAATTGGTATTTTCATGCAAATTGCTTCATATTAGCACTTGACAAAATTAAACAAACGCAACCATAAGATAAGACCAAAATTTCAACAATCGGATTAAAATTACGGGCATAGTAAGCAATCAAAGCTGAAAATCTGAACAAAAACTGCACGTGTTCTAGAAACAGCCATTTCTATATATTTTGCCTAAAATATGTTCCGGCCCCCAAGACCTTAGTGTGGGTTAAGCTTTTGAATTAAAACGTTAAAAACGCGAAATTTGCACGTTTAAGGGAAGAAAAAGCGAGTTAAAGTTTTGGCTGATTGACACGTGAAAAATTGGGATTTTTTTGGCTTTCAAGCGCCAAACCCGCCCTTAAACTTTTGCGTAATAACACGAGTTTATACTTTTTGGAAAATTCAGAAGCTATACTGGTTCCGAAACACCGCACCGCTCCTGAATAGCAGACTATTTGCAGTAAAAAGATAGACTCTTAACTAAACACCTGGCTAACCTATTTTGAACCCATCTGCCTTGATACAGGATAAAAGAAATATATCCACACTTATTTTCATGATATAACCTTTTTTTTTGTGGTAGGGAGGTGAAGCCATTTACGCCCGCCGAGTCTGGCAGTGTGGGACTCCCATGGAGGATACCCTTGGACTACCCACTAAATACCTCCCCTGTCAATCTGAGAACCTAGCCTGGAACCGTTTGACACATTACTTCGGGCCGGGTCTCGTTTTGTTACGCCGTGGGGCGCCTGCAAGCTGGGGAATCCCTTTCCTACTGGGAGGGGAGAGGGGAAGAGGAAATGCCAGAAGAGCGATCCCCCAGCCCCAGCACCTCCGGCTGCTGCGAGTCCCTTTTATCTTTTAGGAGGATAATGTGCCACCTGGTTCCATTTGTCAACTGATTCGAGCATCACTGCAACTATATTATCCGGGGTGAGCTCTCCCGTCTCCCTGTAGAGTTCCCTTCGCAGCCTGGCCCATATAACCTTTGGTTACTTGTGCGAGCACAGGCCAATTGCTGACGAGTGAATTCGAGTCATAATTTTCAATTGTTCCAAAATACTTGGAACTAAAGATAATTTGGCGTTTTTGCTCAACTCAAGTTTTTGCTTCATTATTCGATTTCTCCTAAGCATAAACTGTATCACTTGTAACAGATCAGGTGCAATTATCTTTGTGTTAGCTTTAAAACTGACCTTTGCTTTGCCTCTTATTAGGACTTTTTAATAGACAACTGAATGTTGATCCACAACTTGGGGGGGAGGTGTTGCAACGGAATTGATGCCCTCGTTATTGTTGTAGGGTTGCCAGCTTGTATGATGGGAATGGGAACTGTTTGGGTTGGATCTCCCGGATTATTTTGTTGTTGCTGCTGTTGTGGAGGAGGCTGTTGTTGATGTTACTGCTGCTGTTGTTGTTGCTGCTGCTGCTGTTGTTGTTGGTGTGATACAGCTCTAAATTTCTTCAACATGAGTTGTTCTTCCAAACGGATATTCCAATTGGCCAAAACTAAAGCTTTTGTTGCTTGTTAGTTAGTTAAATCTGTACGAATAACATTCATCACATATTCATCACGTTTAGTATTTTAACACTAACCTGCTAGTCTTCGTCGTTTGATAATCGTTGATGAACCAACTGCCAATCGATCCTCTAATGGCGCTTTGAATAGAACTGAATCACTAACCCCGTGATGCATATCAGATGGTGAATTTTCACGGGCTGCTCTTTCATCCAGCAAATGACACTTTTTGGTTGGTTCGTAAACTGATTCTTCGTAAACATGTGCAACCTGACTCTTCTTGGGTGGCGGCCACTACGTACGCACTTCACTGCCATGTGGCTGTCAATTCCTCTTGACATCCCATGACAAAATTGACGTGGGATGTGCGCTCGTCACAACCGACGTGAAATGACAATCCGCCTAGCAGCAAGGTGTGTTAGTAGTGGTCGCCAGCGGCGTCGCATGATTCATTACAACTGGAAATGACGCCTTGGGCTGGCGGATGTGATGGTTTGGACCTAGTTGCTTTGCACAGTAGCGCTGAGGTGAAACTCGTGTGTGAACGGCTCCAATTCAACTATCATACCGTCTCCGTCCCGTTAAAACCTTGGCAAGCTTCGGAGTACGTTCGAAGTTCGCACCATTGGGTTGGTGGTGTAGGTTCGGTTGAGACGGACTCCCGATTAGCGCTGGTCTGCAAAGATAACCATGGGACCAAAAAGGCTACTACACACACGAACGGAGATAGCGGCTCCGAGGGGGGAGCAAACAAAATCAAAAGACCACAAATACCCGGAAAAAGAAACGAAAAATAATAACGACGACGCAACCAGCGGTTTAAGCCACGATGTCAACAGTACATCGCGAGCGGTACTAACAATGACAAAAACGAAGACTAACACAACGATAGTGAAGACGGACGAAAAACGGAGAATACAGACTGAGATTCCTGCGGCGTTCGGTCACAGCAAAAAATGATGCGAACGCCCGAGTGTCCTATTAAGGAAAAACGGGAAACTCTGCAGGACACTTCAGGTGTTCGAGGGGTGGGAGATAACAGAAAGAGCACCGAAAACTCGATTGTCACTGCTGCGATCGTTACCGAAGCGACCGATGCAAGGGTTGCAAATCCCGACATTACAACGAAAAATCCAGAAGCCAATGAGGAGATTACGGCACTAAAAGCAAAGAGTGACCAGACACCGCGTGAATGCACCGCCACCGTTGAAAATGTGGCGGAAGTACTGCACCCGGAAACGGAACACGAAAACCTCTCCCAGGGATGGTTGCAAGGTACAATTGTGGCCCAGCGATACGAAGAAGAAAGACTACTCCGAAAAGCGGGAGACGTTCTGAAAAGAATACAAGCTGCATGCGACCTCCCAAAAATCAGCAAAGCAGTAAAGGAAGGGCTCCTTGAACTAGAGGAGCTCCTAGATCACATAAGGCACTATCGGAGGAGCTGGTTAAGGGCCGAAGACGAAGAGAAGGCTAAAGAAGCGCTTGGCGCGAAATCTAAAGGCGACACGCAGATAGCTCCACCATTAAACGTCAATAAAAGAAGGGCGTCTAGCCCAATCAAAGGAGATCGGGATGAAAGAAGGAAGGGAGAGGCACTTGAAGGGCGTGGAGCACTAGATCCAGGGTTCCAGACAGTGCTTACAAAAGGGGCGAAGAAAGGCGCAAAAACTCCTTCAAAAAAAGCCAGAAAGTAAAGTTCGTACGGACGCCCAATTACAAAAAGGACCTGATGCAAAGCAGGAGAGGCAGAAGCCCTGACAAAGACCCCGGCACTGCTTGCAAAGCCCCAAGATGGCCGATCCTACGTGAAGGTACTGCGGGACATCAGGGGAAACGTAAGGCCCGAAGACACCAATACTACCATTAAAGTAGTACGACCAACGCGGTTGGGCCACATACTGGTCGAATTCGGAGCAGAGGCCGGCAATAAAGATGCATTCTGTGACGCAGTAAAGAAAGTCCTCAGCAAAAGCGCAACTATAGCCCCGCTTGAGCCGATGGCAACGATCGAAATACGAGACATAGACTGCGTGACGGATCTGGCCGAGGTAGAAGAGGCCATCAAAAAGGAGTTCCCTAGCGTGGGAAGGATCAAGGCGAGACTGACACCAGAAAACAACAGGGGACAACGCATGGCCATAGTTGACTTGACCGAAAAGGACGCCGAACAATTCCTGAACAAGGGGAAAATACGAATTGGGTGGGTTGTCTGTAGGATACGGCGAAGCGCAACGCCTCTTCAATGTTTCAAATGCCTTGGTTATGGTCACACCACACAAGTATGCAAAGGACCCGATAGGAGTTCCCTGTGTTACAAACGCGGTGAAATGGGACATAAAAGAAAAGAGTGTACGAAGGAGGCACACTGTATTCTTTGCAAGGATGCTGATCCAAAACCTGATTTTGGACACGACTTGGGATCAGGAAAATGCCGGGTGTTCCAGGAAGCCCTGGCCAAGGCAAAATCAGAGCTCCGATGACCCGCATCCTGCAGCCAAACCTACACCGCAGTTCAACCCCCCAAAATCTGCTTGACAAGTTTGCGAGGGACATAAAAGCCGACTTCTTGGTGCTGAGTGAGCAACACCATAATAGAAGTCCTACATTATGGTACTCTGATGAAACTGATACTGCCGCTATCGGGGTTCGGAACAGTGACTTTCAAGCGGAGAGTTGTGGATGGGGGATGGTTTCGTGTGGGTTCGGTGCTCAGGGATCATCTTCTTTAGTGTGCACCTAACGCCGAACGAACCGATATCATCGTTCCAAGCCAAGCTTAATGCTTTGCAGGGTGCTGTCTCGAACGCAGAGGGCAAAGTGCTCGTTGGGGGTGACTTCAATGCTAAAACAATCAAATGGGGCATGCCTCAGACGGATCCACGGGGAAAACGAATCCTGGAAATGGCGGCCAGGACGGCCCTCGTCGTACTAAACTCCAGAAACACGCCGAATTCCCGCCGCATTGGCTGTGAGGGAGCCATACCGGACGTAACATTCGCCTCGGAGTCCTTAGTATGGAGGATACACGACTGGAAAGTATTAGAGGACTACTCAGCCAGTGATCATCAGTGCATCCTGCTTGAGATAAGTGATGCTGTCTCCCGACGTCCGTGCTCTCGGCCTTCTACAACTGGATGGAATATCGGAAGGATGGACGTCGAGAGGTTTGTCAAGGTTCTCACAGCAGGTGAGCCGCTGCAGGGAGCTTCGGAGGGGACGGAAGAACTGGCAGCTCAAGACGTGGTGAACTCTACTATGAGCATAATTACGACTGCTTGCTGCGCTTCTATGCCCCGTCGAAGACCCCGGCACGGCAAGCCCCCAGTGTACTGGTGGTCTACTGAAATCGCTGAAAAGCGTAGGGCGTGTCACAAGCTTCGGCGTGAGGCTCAACGGGCGCGGAACCGTGACGAGGCATGCAACCAGGTGGCAGCATATAAGGCGGCCAGAAAATGCCTTCAAAAACTGATCAACAGTAGCAAGGCTCGCTGCTGGCAAGACCTAGTGGACAATGTGAACAAGGATCCGTGGGGCCTTGGCTACAAGCTGGTCATGGGGAAACTTGGTGCCCTACGGAAGCCTTGTATACATGACGCGGAAAAGATGGACGCGATGGTGCGGGGAATCTTCTCCGCCCATCTAGTCCATGTTGACGCTGTCCATGGTGAAACAGCAGTAGAGTGCCCACTCTTTACACAGCTGGAACTGGGGGAGGCAGTCCTCTCCTTGAAAGCGAGGAAGGCTCCAGGGCGAGATAGTTTCCCAGCTGAGGTATTGCGTCTCATCTATCACCATTGTCCTGACTTGCTGCTCAGCACATTCAACGCTTGCCTACGGGACGGGGTTTTCCCGATACGATGGAAGGTGGCGAGGCTCGTGCTGATCAGCAAGGGGAAGGGAAATCCCGAATCGCCGTCTGCATACCACCCGTTATGCATGCTAGACACGGCTGGGAAAGTGCTAGAGAAACTCATCAAGGGAAGACTCACTGACGCAATTCGTGCTGCTGGGGACCTATTCCTCGGCAGTACGGCTTTAGAGCAGGACGTTCTACTATTGACGCGATTGCAGAGGTGGTGAACGCGGTCCAAAAGGCAGAGGCATATAGTCGCACCAAGCGACGGATCGTCCTGTTGGTGACACTCGACGTCAGGAATGCCTTCAACTCCGCTAGATGGTTGGATATTCTGGACACGCTGGAAAACTCTTTCCAAGTTCCAGAATATCTAATGCGGCTTTTGAGGAGCTACCTAAAGGACCAAAGCCTGCTCTACGATACGACACAGGGCCAATGAAGGATGGAAATTACATCGGGTGTTGCCCAGGGATCTATCCTTGGTCCGGACCTGTGGAACGTGTCTTACGACGGGCTACTGAGACTTGAGATGCCAGGTGAGTCGCGCTTGGTCGGCTATGCGGATGATGTTGTGGCTCCGGTCGCTGGACGCACCGTTGAACAAGCGCAACTTAGGCTAGGTATGCTTATGCGCCGAGTGAGGGACTGGATGACTGCTCGCGGGCTGAGTTTAGCACTGGAGAAAACCGAAGTGGTCATCTTGACAAAAAAGAGAATCCCTAGAGTAAGGATGATCAATATTGGAGACATACAAATCGAATCGAAGCCAGCGGTGAAGTACCTGCGACTACTGATCGACTCGAAGATGAGTTTCTCTGAGCAAATCAGGGCAACGGCTGGGAAGGCTGCTTCGGGAATATCGGCCCTGAGTCGACTTATGGCCAACGTAGGGAGACCCAGCCCATCAAGAAGACGCCTCTTGATGAGTGCTGTAGGGTCAGTGCTACTGTACGGAGCAGAGGCATTTGCCGACACTCTCAGCAAGGAAGTATACCGAAAACATTTGGCACAGATACAAAAAAGAGGAGCACTGAGAATTGCATCTTCGTATCCAAATGTCTCCGACTCGGCGGTGAGAAAGTTGTAGGCGTGATACTCGTCGCCCTCCTTGCTAGAGAGCACCATGCTATTTACCTGCGCCGAACCGAGGATGCGAGGGAGATAGTTGTCCGCGAGGAGAGACAGCGCTCGCTCAACGATTGGCAGCAGTCTTGGGTGAATTGCACGAAGGGCAGGTGGACTGCGCGCCTCATCCCAGATGTAAGACCGTGGCCAAGTCGAAGACATGGTGAGACTGACTTCAATCTGATCCAGCTTTTGAGCGGGCATGGGTGATTTCAGTCTTACCTGCACAAGATTGGTAGGTCACAGTCCCCCGATTGTCAGTTTTGCCCAGGAGAGGAGGACAATGCCTGTCGCACATTTTTTGCGTGTACAAAATGGGTCAGGCTGCGGAGGAAACTCTACAGGGAGACGGGAGAGCTCACTCCGGATAATATAGTTGCGGTGATGCTCGAAACGGTTGACAAATGGAACCAGGTGGCACATTATGCTCGGGCAGTCCTAAAATATAAAAGCGACTCACAGTAGCCGGGGGCGCTGGGGCTGGGGGATCGCTCTTCTAGCATTTCCTCTTCCCTTCTCCCCTCCCGCTGGGCAAGCGACTCCGCAGCTTGAAGGCGCCCCACGGCGAAACAAAACGAGACCTGGCCCGAAGTAATATGCCAAACGGTTCCAGGCTGGGTTCACAGGTTGACAAGGGAGGTGTTTAGTGGGTAATCCAGTCGCGCATGGGAGTCTCACACTCTGTGCATAAAAAGCATTCACCTCCCTACGTCAAAATGAAAAATAATGGCAAAAAAACCACAAATTTATACTTTTTGGAAAATCCAGACGTCAATCTATTCACTTTCACCAAAATATAGCACATCCGTTGAAAAACCAAGCCACAGCAATGCCATGAAGGGAAAAAGTTTCCATAACCTGCCCCGAAAAATATAAGGAACCTTATAAAAATTAGTATTCTTCTGAAAAGTACTACAAATTTGTATTTGCCGTGATCAACAGACTGACAGCTACAAAATAAGACCAAAATTTTGATAATCGAATAGAAATTGTGGCTACAGTGAACGATTCAAGCCAGAGGTCTGACAAGGAAATTGACGTATTTTAGACAAATACATGTCTATGCCTCCTAAGCGTCATAAGATTGGTATTTTCATGCAAATTGCTACTTATTTGCACTTGATGCAAATCAAACCATCGCAAATATAAGATAAGACCAAAATTGCAACAATCGGATTAAAATTACGGGCACAGTAAGCAATCAAAGCTGAAAATCTGCACAAAAGCTGCACGTGTTCTAGAAACAGCCATTTCCAGATATATTGCCTAAAACATGTTCCGACCACCGAAACCTTAGTTTGGGTTAAGCTTTTAAATTAAAACGTAAAAACGAGAAATTCGCACGTTTAAGGGAAGAAAAAGCGGTTTAAAGTTTTGGCTGGTTGACACGTGAAAAATTGGGATTTTATTGGATTTCAACCACCAAACCCGGCCTTAAACTTTTGTGAAATACGTCGAATTTATACATCTTGGAAAATTCAGACGCTGATCTATTCACTTACACCAAAATATAGCACATCGCTTGAAAAATCAAGCCACAGCAATGTCATGAAGGGAAAAAGTTTCTATAACCTGCCCCCAAAAATAAAAGGAACCCTCTAAAATTAGTATTCTTATGAAAAGAACTACAAATTTATATTAGCCGTTAACAACAAACTGGCAGCTACACAATGAGACCAAAATTTTGATAATCGAATAGAAATTGTGGCTACATTGAACGATGCAAGCCAGAGGTCTGACAAGGAAATTGACGTATTTTAGACAAATACAGGTCTATGCGTCCTAAGCGTCATAAAAGTTGGTATCTTCACGCGAATTGCTACATATTTGTACTTGGTGCAAAACAAACAAAGGCAACTGTAAGATAAGAGCAAAATTTCAACAATCGGATTAAAATTACGGGCACAGTAAGCAATCAAAGCTGAAAATCTGTACAGAAACTGCACATGTTCTATAAACCGCCATTTCTAGATATTTTGCCTAAAACATGTTCCGACCACCAAAACCTTGGATTCGGTTAAGCTTGTGAATTAAAACTAAAAAACGCGGAATGCGCACGTTTAAGGGGAGAAATAGCGATTTAAAGTTTTGGCTGGTTGACACGTGAAAAAATGGAATTTTATTGGATTTCAACCACCAAACCCGGCCTTAAACTTTTGCGAAATACCACGAATTTATACTTTGTGTAAAACTCAGACGCTGATCTATTCACTAACAGCATTATATCTCACATGGGTTGAAAAATCAAGCCACAGCAATGCCATGAAGGGAAAAACTTTCCATAACCTGCCCCCAAAAATACAAGGAACCTTATAGAAATTAGTATTCTGATGAAAAGTACTACAAATTTGTATTTGCCGTCAACAACGGACTGGCAGGTACAAAATGAGACCAAAATTTTGATAATCGAATAGAAATTGTGGCTACAGTGAACGATTCAAGCCAGAGGTCTGACAAGGAAATTGACGTATTTTAGACAAATACATGTCTATGCCTCCTAAGCGTCATAAGATTGGTATTTTCATGCAAATTGCTACTTATTTGCACTTGATGCAAATCAAACCATCGCAAATATAAGATAAGACCAAAATTGCAACAATCGGATTAAAATTACGGGCACAGTAAGCAATCAAAGCTGAAAATCTGAACAAAAACCGCACGTGTTCTAGAAACAGCCATTTCTAGATATTTTGCCTAGAACATGTTCCGACCACCGAAACCTTAGTTTGGGTTAAGCTTTTAAATTAAAACATAAAAACGAGAAATTCGCACGTTTAAGGGAAGAAAAAGCGGTTTAAAGTTTTGGCTGGTTGACACGTGAAAAATTGGGATTTTATTGGATTTCAACCACCAAACCCGGCCTTAAACTTTTGTGAAATACGTCGAATTTATACATTTTGGAAAATTCAGACGCTGATCTATTCACTTACACAAAAATATAGCACATCGCTTGAAAAATCAAGCCACAGCAATGTCATGAAGGGAAAAAGTTGCTATAACCTGCCCCCAAAAATAAAAGGAACCCTCTAAAATTAGTATTCTTATGAAAAGAACTACAAATTTATATTAGCCGTTAACAACAAACTGGCAGCTACAAAATGAGACCAAAATTTTGATAATCGAATAGAAATTGTGGCTACATTGAACGATGCAAGCCAGAGGTCTGACAAGGAAATTGACGTATTTTAGACAAATACAGGTCTATGCGTCCTAAGCGTCATAAAAATTGGTATCTTCACGCGAATTGCTACATATTTGTACTTGGTGCAAAACAAACAAAGGCAACTGTAAGATAAGAGCAAAATTTCAACAATCGGATTAAAATTACGGGCACAGTAAGCAATCAAAGCTGAAAATCTGTACAGAAACTGCACATGTTCTATAAACCGCCATTTCTAGATATTTTGCCTAAAACATGTTCCGACCACCAAAACCTTGGATTCGGTTAAGCTTGTGAATTAAAACTAAAAAACGCGGAATGCGCACGTTTAAGGGGAGAAATAGCGATTTAAAGTTTTGGCTGGTTGACACGTGAAAAAATGGGATTTTATTGGATTTCAACCACCAAACCCGGCCTTAAACTTTTGCGAAATACCACGAATTTATACTTTGTGTAAAACTCAGACGCTGATCTATTCACTAACAGCATTATATCTCACATCGGTTGAAAAATCAAGCCACAGCAATGCCATGAAGGGAAAAACTTTCCATAACCTGCCCCCAAAAATACAAGGAACCTTATAGAAATTAGTATTCTGATGAAAAGTACTACAAATTTGTATTTGCCGTCAACAACGGACTGGCAGGTACAAAATGAGACCAAAATTTTGATAATCGAATAGAAATTCTGGTGAACGATTCAAGCCAGAGGTCTGACAAGGAAATTGACGTATTTTAGACAAATACATGTCTATGCCTCCTAAGCGTCATAAAAATTGGTATTTTCATGCATATTGCTACATATTTGACGCAAACTAATTAAACGAAACTATAAGATAAGACCAAAATTTCAACAATCGGATTAAAATTACGGGCACAGTAAGCAATCAAAGCTGAAAATCTGCACAAAAACTGCACGTGTTCTAGAAACAGCCATTTCTAGATATTTTGCCTAAAACATGTTCCCACCACCAAAATCTTAGTTTAGGTTAAGCTTTTAAATTAAAACGTCAAAGCGTGAAATTCGCACGTTTAATGGGAGAAAAAGCGATTTAAAGTTTTGGCTGGTTGACACGTGAAAAATTGGGATTTTTTTGGCTTTCAACCACCAAACCCACCCATAAACTTTTGCCAAATACCACAAACTTATACTTTTTGGAAAACTCAGGCGCTGATCTATTCACTTACACTAAAATAAAGCACATCGGTTGAAAAATAAAGCCACAGCAATGCCATAAAGGGAAAAAGTTTCCACAACCTGCCCCCAAAAATAAGAGGAACCTTATAAAAATTAGTATCCTTATGAAAAGTACTATAAATTTATATTTGCCGTAAACAACAGACTGGCAGCTATAAAATGAGACCAACATTTAAATAATTAAATAGAAATTGTGGCTACAGTGAACGATTCAAGCCAGAGGTCTGACAAGGAAATTGACGTATTTTAGACAAATACATGTCTATGCCTCCTAAGCGTCATAAAAATTAGTATTTTCATGCGAATTACTGTATAGTTGCATTTGACGCAAACTAGACAAACGCAACTATAAGATAAGACCAAAATTTCAACAATCAGATTAAAATTGCGGGCACAGTAAGCAATGCAAGCTGAAAATCTGAACAAAAACTGCACGTTTTCTAGAAACAGCCATTTCTCGATATTTTTCCCAAAACAAGTTCGGACCACGAAAACCGTAGTTTGGGTTAAGCTTTTGAATTAAAACGTAAAAACGCGAAATTCGCACGTTTAAGGGGAGAAAAAGCGATTAAAAATGTTGGCTGGTTTACACGTGAAAAATTGGGATTTTTTTGGATTTCAACCACCAAACCCACCCTTAAACTTTTGTGAAATACCTTGAAGTTATTAGTTTTGGAAAATTCAGACGCTAATCTATTCACTAACACCTGAGTCGACTTATGGCCAACGTAGGGGGACCCAGCCCAGCAAGAAGACGCCTCTTGATGAGTGCTGTAGGGTCAGTGCTACTGTACGGAGCAGAGGTATGGGGCGACGCTCTCAGCAAGGAGGTATACCGAAAACGATTGGCACAGGTACAGAGAAGAGGAGCACTGAGAATTGCATCTTCGTATCCAACAGTCTCTGACTCGGCGGTGAGAGTGATTGCAGGCGTGATACCTGTCGCCCTCCTTGCTAGAGAGCACCGCGCTATTTACCTGCGCCGAAACGAGGATGCGAGGGAGATGGTTGTCCGCGAGGAGAGACAACGCTCGCTCAACGATTGGCAGCAGTCTTGGAGGAATTGCACGAAGGGAAGGTGGACTGCGCGCCTCATCCCGGATGTGAGGCCGTGGCTAAATCGAAAGCATGGTGAGACTGACTTCTATCTGACCCAGATTTTGAGCGGGCACGGGTGTTTTCAGTCTTACCTGCACAAGATCGGCAGGTCACGGTCTCCCGATTGTCGGTTTTGCCCAGGAGAGGAGGACAATGCCTGTCACACATTTTTTGCGTGTACGAAATGGGCCAGGCTGCGAAGGGAACTCTACAGGGAGACGGGAGAGCTCACCCCGGATAATATAGTTGCGGTGATGCTCGAATCGGTTGACAAATGGAACCAGGTGGCACATTATGCTCGGGCAGTCCTAAAATATAAAAGGGACTCACAGCAGCCGGAGGCGCTGGGGCTGGGGGATCGCTCTTCTGGCAATTCCTCTTCCCCCCTCCCCTCCCGCTAGGAAAAGGACTCCCCAGCTTGAAGGCACCCCACGGCGTAACAAAACGAGACCTGGCCCGAAGTAATGTGTCAAACGGTTCCAGGCTAGGTTCTCAGATTGACAGGGGAGGTGTTCAGTGGGTAGTCCAAAGGTATCCTCCATGGGAGTCCCACACTGCCAGACTCGGCGGGCATAAATGCCTTCACCTCCCTACCACAAAAAAAAAAAAAAAAAAAAAAAAAACACCAAAATATAGCACATCGGTTGAAAAATCAAGCCACAGCAATGCCATGAAGGGAAAAACTTTCCATAACCCGCCCCCAAAAATATCAAGAACCTTATAAAAATTAGTATTCTTAAGAAAAATACTACGAATTTAAATTTTCGGTAAACAACAGACCGGCAGCTATAAAATAAGACCAAAATTTTGATAATCGAATAGAAATTGTGGCTACAGTGAACGATTCAAGCCAGAGGTCTGACAAGGAAATTGACGTATTTTAGACAAATACATGTCAATGCCTCCTAAGCGTCATAGAAATTAGCATTTTCATGCAAATTACTACATATTTGCACTTGACGCAAATTAAACAAACGCAACTATAAGATAAGACCAAAATTTGGACAATCGGATTTAAATTTCAGGCATAGCAAGCAATCAAAGCTGAAAATCTGAACAAACACTGCACGTTTTCTAGAAACAGCCATTTCTAGATATATTGCCTAAAACATGTTCCGACCACCAAAACCTTGGTTTGGGTTATGCTTTTGAATTAAAACGTAAGAACGCAAAACTCACACGTTTAAGGGGAGAAGAAGCGATTTAAAGTTTTGGCTGGTTGACACGTTAAAAACTGGGATTTTTATGGATTTCAATCACCAAACCCACCCTTAAACTTTTGCGAAATACCACAAATGTTTTCTTTTTGGAAAACTCAGACGCTGATCTATTCATTGACACCAAAATATAGCACATCGGATGAAAAATCAAGCCACAGCAAAGCCATGAAGGGAAAAGGTTTCCATAACCTGCCCCTAAAACTACGAGGAGCCTTATAAAAAATTTTTTTTTGTCATGAAAAGTACCAGAATTTTGTATTTGCGGTAAACAACAGACTGGCAGCTACAACATGGTCTGACAAGAAAATTGACGTTTTTTAGACAAATACATATCTATGCCTCCTAAGCGTCATAAAAATTGCTATTTTCATGCGAATTACTACATTTTTGCACTTGACGCAATTTAAACAAACGCAACTACGAGATGAGACCAAAATTTCAACAATCGGATTAAAATGACGGGCACAGTAAGCAATCAAAGTTGAAAATCTGAATTTCTAGATATTTTGCCTAAAACATGTTCCGGCCCCCAAGACCTTAGTTTGGGTTAAGCTTTTGAATTAAAACGTAAAAACGCGAAATTGGCACGTTTAAGGGAAGAAAAAGCGAGTTAAAGTTTTGGCTGATTGACACGTGAAAAATTGGGTTTTTTTTTGGCTTTCAACCGCCAAACCCGCCCTTAAACTTTTGCGTAATAACACGAGTTTATACTTTTTGGAAAATTCAGAAGCTATACTGGTTCCGAAACACCGCACCGCTCCTGAATAGCAGACTATTTGCAGTAAAAAGATAGACTCTTAACTAAACACCTGGCTAACCTATTTTGAACCCATCTGCCTTGATACAGGATAAAAGAAATATATCCACACTTATTTTCATGATATAACCTTTTTTTTTGTGGTAGGGAGGTGAAGCCATTTACGCCCGCCGAGTCTGGCAGTGTGGGACTCCCATGGAGGATACCCTTGGACTACCCACTAAATACCTCCCCTGTCAATCTGAGAACCTAGCCTGGAACCGTTTGACACATTACTTCGGGCCGGGTCTCGTTTTGTTACGCCGTGGGGCGCCTGCAAGCTGGGGAATCCCTTTCCTACTGGGAGGGGAGAGGGGAAGAGGAAATGCCAGAAGAGCGATCCCCCAGCCCTAGCACCTCCGGCTGCTGCGAGTCCCTTTTATCTTTTAGGACTGCCCGAGCATAATGTGCCACCTGGTTCCATTTGTCAACTGATTCGAGCATCATCGCAACTATATTATCCGGGGTGAGCTCTCCCGTCTCCCTGTAGAGTTCCCTTCGCAGCCTGGCCCATATAACCTTTGGTTACTTGTGCGAGCACAGGCCGATTGCTGACGAGTGAATTCGAGTCATAATTTTCAATTGTTCCAAAATACTTGGAACTAAAGATAATTTGGCGTTTTTGCTCAACTCAAGTTTCTGCTTCATTATTCGATTTCTCCTAAGCATAAACTGTATCACTTGTAACAGATCAGGTGCAATTATCTTTGTGTTAGCTTTAAAACTGACCTTTGCTTTGCCTCTTATTAGGACTTTTTAATAGACAACTGAATGTTGATCCACACCTGGGGGGGGAGGTGTTGCAACTGAATTGATGCCCTCGTTATTGTTGTAGGGTTGCCAGCTTGTATGATGGGAATGGGAACTGTTTGGGTTGGATCTCCCGGATTATTTTGTTGTTGCTGCTGTTGTGGAGGAGGCTGTTGTTGATGGTGCTGCTGGTGTTGTTGTTGCTGCTGCTGCTGTTGTTGTTGGTGTGATACAGCACTAAATTTCTTCAACATGAGTTGTTCTTCCAAACGGATATTCCAATTGGCCAAAACTAAAGCTTTTGTTGCTTGTTAGTTAGTTAAATCTGAACGAGTAACATTCATCACATATTCATCACGTTTAGTATTTTAACACTAACCTGCTAGTCTTCGTCGTTTGATAATCATTGATGAACTAACTGCCAATCGATCCTCTAATGGCCCTTTGAATAGATCTGAGTCGCTAACCCCATGATGCATATCAGATGGTGAATTTTCACGGGCTGCTCTTTCATCCAGCAAATGATCCTTTTCAGTTGGTGGCGGCCACTACGTACGCACTTCACTGCCATGTGGCTGTCAATTCCTCTTGACATCCCATGACAAAATTGACGTGGGATGTGCGCTCGTCACAACCGACGTGAAATGACAAGCCACCTAGCAGCAAGGTGTGTTAGTAGTGGTCGCCAGCGGCGTCGCATGATTCATTACAACTGGAAATGACGCTTTGGGCCGGCGAATGTGATGGTTTGGACCTAGTTGCTCTGCACAGTAGCGCTGAGGTGAAACTCGTGTGTGAACGGCTCCAATTCAACTATCATACCGTCTCCGTACCGTTAAAACCTTGGCAGGCCTCGGAGTACGTTCGAAGTTCGCACCATTGGGTTGGTGGTGTATGTTCGGTTGAGACGGACTCCCGATTAGCGCTGGTCTAGCTCTGAGCACTTGCCCCCATAAGGGCTTGTGCCAACCCTCGCATGGCCTCCCTGCTCTGCAAAGATAACCATGGGACCAAAAAGGCTACTACACACACGAACGGAGATAGCGGCTCCGAGGTGGGACCCAACAAAACTGGAGCAAACAAAATCAAAAGACCACAAACACCCGGAAAAAGAAACAAAAAATAATAACGATGACGCAACCAGCGGTTGAAGCCACGATGTCAACAGTACATCGCGAGCGGTACTAACAATGACAAAAACGAAGACTAACACAACGACAGTGAAGATGGACGAAAAACGGAGAATACAGACTGAGATTCCTGCGGCGTTCGGTCACAGCAAAAAAATGATGCGAACGCCCGAGTGTCCTATTAAGGAAAAACGGGAAACTCTGCAGGACACTTCAGGTGTTCGAGGGGTGGGAGATAACAGAAAGAGCACCGAAAATTCGATTGTCACTGCTGCGATCGTTACCGAAGCGATCGATGCAAGGGTCGCAAATCCCGACATTACAACGAAAAATCCAGAAGCCAATGAGGAGATTACGGCACTAAAAGCAAAGAGTGACCAGACACCGCGTGAATGCACCGCCACCGTTGAAAATGTGGCGGAAGTACTGCACTCGGAAACGGAACACGAAAACCTCTCCCAGGGATGGTTGCAAGGTACAATTGCGGCCCAGCGATACGAAGAAGAAAGACAACTCCGAAAAGCGGGAGACGTTCTGAAAAGAATACAAGCTGCATGCAACTCCCCAAAAATCAGCAAAGCAGTAAAGGAAGGGCTCCTTGAACTAGAGGAGCTCCTAGATCACATAGGGCACTATCGGAGGAGCTGGTTGAGGTCCGAAGACGAAGAGAAGGCTAAAGAAGCGCTTGGCGCGAAATCTAAAGGCGACACGCAGATAGCTCCACCATTAAACGTCAATAAAAGAAGGGCGTCTAGCCCAATCAAAGGAGATCGGGACGAAAGAAGGAAGGGAGAGGCACTTGAAGGGCGTGGAGCACTAGATCCAGGGTTCCAGACAGTGCTTACAAAAGGGGCGAAGAAAGGCGCAAAAACTCCTTCAAAAAAAGCCAGAAAGTAAAGTTCGTACGGACGCCCAATTACAAAAAGGACCTGATGCAAAGCAGGAGAGGCAGAAGCCCCGACGAAGACCCCGGCACTGCTTGTAAAGCCCATCACATCAGGGGAAACGTAAGGCTCGAAGACACCAATACTACCATTAAAGTAGTACGACCAACGCGGTCGGGCCACATACTGGTTGAATTCGGAGCAGAGGCCGGCAATAAAGATGCCCCGCTTGAGCCGATGGCAACGATCGAAATACGAGACATAGACTGCGTGACGGATCTGGCCGAGGTAGAAGAGGCCATCAAAAAGGAGTTCCCTAGCGTGGGAAGGATCAAGGCGAGACTGACACCAGAAAACAACAGGGGACAACGCATGGCCATAGTTGACTTGACCGAAAAGGACGCCGAACAATTCCTGAACAAGGGGAAAATACGAATTGGGTGGGTTGTCTGTAGGATACGGCGAAGCGCAACGCCTCTTCAATGTTTCAAATGCCTTGGTTATGGTCACACCACACAAGTATGCAAAGGACCCGATAGGAGTTCCCTGTGTTACAAACGCGGTGAAATGGGACATAAAAGAAAAGAGTGTACGAAGGAGGCACACTGTATTCTTTGCAAGGATGCTGATCCAAAACCTGATTTTGGACACGACTTGGGATCAGGAAAATGCCGGGTGTTCCAGGAAGCCCTGGCCAAGGCAAAATCAGAGCTCCGATGACCCGCATCCTGCAGCCAAACCTACACCGCAGCTCAACCCCCCAAAATCTGCTTGACAAGTTTGCGAGGGACATAAAAGCTGACTTCTTGCTGCTGAGTGAGCAACACCATAATAAAAGTCCTACATTATGGTACTCTGATGAAACTGGTACTGCCGCTATCGGGGTTCGGAATAGTGACTTTCAAGCGGAGAGTTGTGGATGGGGGATGGTTTCGTGTGGGTTCGGTGCTCAGGGATCATCTTCTTTAGTGTGCACCTAACGCCGAACGAACCGATATCATCGTTCCAAGCCAAGCTTAATGCTTTGCAGGGTGCTGTCTCGAACGCAGAGGGCAAAGTGCTCGTTGGGGGCGACTTCAATGCTAAAACAATCGAATGGGGCATGCCTCAGACGGATCCACGGGGAAAACGAATCCTGGAAATGGCGGCCAGGACGGCCCTCGTCGTACTAAACTCCAGAAACACGCCGAATTCCCGCCGCATTGGCTGTGAGGGAGCCATACCGGACGTAACATTCGCCTCGGAGTCCTTAGTACGGAGGATACACGACTGGAAAGTATTAGAGGACTACTCAGCCAGTGATCATCAGTGCATCCTGCTTGAGATAAGTGATGCTGTCTCCCGACGTCCGTGCTCTCGGCCTTCTACAACTGGATGGAACATCGGAAGGATGGACGTCGAGAGGTTTGTCAAGGTTCTCACAGCAGGTGAGCCGCTGCAGGGAGCTTCGGAGGGGACGGAAGAACTGGCAGCTCAAGACGTGGTGAACTCTACTATGAGCATAATTACGACTGCTTGCTGCGCTTCTATGCCCCGTCGAAGACTCCGGCACGGCAAGCCCCCAGTGTACTGGTGGTCTTCTGAAATCGCTGAAAAGCGTAGGGAGTGTCACAAGCTTCGGCGTGAGGCTCAACGGGCGTGGAACCGTGACGAGGCATGCAACCAGGTGGCAGCATATAAGTCGGCCAGAAAATGCCTTCGAAAACTGATCAACAGTAGCAAGGCTCGCTGCTGGCAAGACCTAGTGGACAATGTGAACAAGGATCCGTGGGGCCTTGGCTACAATTTGGTCATGGGGAAACTTGGTGCCCTACGGAAGCCTTGTATACATGACGCGGAAAAGATGGACGCGATGGTGCGGGGACTCTTCCCCGCCCATCTCGTCCATGTTGACGCCCACTCTTTACACAGCTGGAACTGGAGGAGGCAGTCCTCTCCTTGAAAGCGAGGAAGGCCCTAGGGCGAGATAGTGTCCCAGCTGAGGTATTGCGGCTCGTCTATCACCATTGTCCTGACTTGCTGCTCAGCACTTTCAACGCTTGCCTACGGGACGGGGTTTTCCCGGTTCGATGGAAGGTGGCGAGGCTCGTGCTGATCAGCAAGGGGAAGGGAAATCCCGAATCGCCGTCTGCATACCGCCCGTTATGCATGCTAGACACGGCTGGGAAAGTGCTAGAAAAACTCATCAAGGGAAGACTCACTGACGCAATTCGTGCTGCTGGGGACCTATTCCTTGGCAGTACGGCTTTAGAGCAGGACGTTCTACCATTGACGCGATTGCAGAGGTGGTGAATGCGGTCCAAAAGGCAGAGGCATATAGTCGCACCAAGCGACGGATCGTCCTGTTGGTGACACTCGACGTCAGGAATGCCTTCAACTCCGCTAGATGGTTGGATATTCTGGACACGCTGGAAAACTCTTTCCAAGTTCCAGAATATCTAATGCGGCTTTTGAGGAGCAACCTAAAGGACCAAAGCCTGCTCTACGATACGACACAGGGCCAATGAAGGATGGAAATTATATCGGGTGTTGCCCAGGGATCTATCCTTGGTCCGGACCTGTGGAACGTGTCTTACGACGGGCTACTGAGACTTGAGATGCCAGATGAGTCGCACTTGGCCAGCTATGCGGATGATGTTGTGGCTCTGGTCGCTGGACGCACCGTTGAACAAGGGCAACTTAGGCTAGGTATGCTTATGCGCCGAGTGAGGGACTGGATGACTGCTCGCGGGCTGAGTTTAGCACTGGAGAAAACCGAAGTGGTCATCTTGACAAAAAAGAGAATCCCTAGAGTAAGGATGATCAATATTGGAGACATACAAATCGAATCGAAGCCAGCGGTGAAGTACCTGCGACTACTGATCGACTCGAAGATGAGTTTCTCTGAGCAAATCAGGGCAACGGCTGAGAAGGCTGCTTCGGAAATATCGGCCCTGAGTCGACTTATGGCCAACGTAGGGGGACCCAGCCCATCAAGAAGACGCCTCTTGATGAGTGCTGTAGGGTCAGTGCTACTGTACGGAGCAGAGGCATTTGGCGACACTCTCAGCAAGGAAGTATACCGATTTGGCACAGATACAAAAAAGAGGAGCACTGAGAATTGCATCTTCGTATCCAAATGTCTCCGACTCGGCGGTGAGAAAGTTGTAGGCGTGATACCCGTCGCCCTCCTTGCTAGAGAGCGCCGCGCTATTTACCTGTGCCGAAACGAGGATGCGATGGAGATAGTTGTCCGCGAGGAGAGACAGCGCTCGCTCAACGATTGGCAGCAGTCTTGGGTGAATTGCACGAAGGGAAGGTGGACTGCGCGCCTCATTCCGGATGTGAGACCGTGGCTAAGTTGAAGGCATGGTGAGACTGACTTCTATCTGATCCAGCTTTTGAGCGGGCATGGGTGATTTCAGTCTTACCTGCACAAGATTGGTAGGTCACAGTCCCCCGATTGTCAGTTTTACCCAGGAGAGGAGGACAATGCCTGTCACACAATTTTTGCGTCTACAAAATGGGTCAGGCTGCGGAGGACACTCTACAGGGAGACGGGAGAGCTTATTCCGGATAATATAGTTGCGGTGATGCTCGAAACGGTTGACAAATGGAACCAGGTGGCACATTATGCTCGGGCAGTCCTAAAATGTAAAAGGGACTCACAGCAGTCGGGGCGCTGGGGCTGGGGGATCGCTCTTCTAGCATTTCCTCTTCCCTTCTCTCCTCCCGCTGGGAAAGGGACTCCGCAGCTTGAAGGCGCCCCACGGCGAAACAAAACGGGACCTGGCCCGAAGTAATATGCCAAACGGTTCCAGGCTGGGTTCACAGGTTGACAGGGGAGGTGTTCAGTGGGTAGTCCAGTCGCGCATGGGAGTCCCACACTCTGTGCATAAAAAGCATTCAGCTCCCTACGTTAAAACGAAAAATATTACGAAATACCACAAATTTATACTTTTTGGACAATCCAGACGCTGATCTATTCACTAGCACCAAAATATAGCACATCCGTTAAAAATCAAGCCACAGCAATGCCATGAAGGGAAAAGGTTTCCATAACCTGCCCCAAAAAATATAAGGAACCTTATAAAATTAGTATTCTTCTGTAAAGTACTACAAATTTGTATTTGCCGTGAACAACAGACTGGCAGCTACAATATGAGACCAAAATTTTGATAATCGAATAGAAATTGTGGCTACAGTGAACGATTCAAGCCAGAGGTCGGACAAGGAAATTTACGTATTTTAGACAAATACATGTCTATGCACCCTAAGCGTCATAAAAATTGGTATTTTCATGCAAATTGCTACATATTTGCACTTGATGCAAACCAAACAAACGCAAATATAACATAAGACCAAAATTTCAACAATCGGATTAAAATTACGGGCACAGTAAGCAATCAAAGCTGAAAATCTGCACAAAAGCTGCACGTGTTCTAGAAACAGCCATTTCCAGATATATTGCCTAAAACATGTTCTGACCATCAAAACCTTAGTTTGGGTTAAGCTTTTAAATTAAAACGTCAAAACGCGAAATTCGCACGTTTAAGGGGAGAAAAAGCGATTTAAAGCTTTGGCTGGTTGACACGTGAAAAATTGGGATTTTATTGGATTTCAACCACCAAACCCGCCCTCAAACTTTTGCGAAATACCACGAATTTATACTTTTTGGAAAATTCACTGGCTGGTCTATTCACTAACACCAAAATATAGCACATCGGTTGTAAAATCAAGCCACAGAAATGCCATGAAGGGAAAAAGTTTCCATAACCTGCCCCCAAAAATTCAAGGAACCTTTTAAAAATTAGTATTCTTATGAAAAGTACTACAAATTTATATTAGCCGTTAACAACAAACTGGCAGCTACAAAATGAGACCAAAATTTTGATAATCGAATAGAAATTGTGGCTACATTGAACGATGCAAGCCAGAGGTCTGACAAGGAAATTGACGTATTTTAGACAAATACATGTCTATGCCTCCTAAGCGTCATTAAAATTGGTATGTTCATGCGAATTGCTACATATTTGTACTTGGTGCAAAATAAACAAAGGCAACTGTAAGATAAGAGCAAAATTTCAACAATCGGATTTAAATAACGGGCACAGTAAGCAATCAAAGCTGAAAATCTGCACAAAAACTGCACGTGTTCTAGAAACCGCCATATCCAGATATTTTGCCTAAGACATGTTCGGACCACCAAAACTTTGGTTTGGGTTAAGCTTTTGAATTAAAACGTAAAAACGCGAAATTCGCACGTTTGAGGGGAGAAAAAGCAATTTAAAGTTTTGGCTGATTGACACGTGAAAAATTGGGATTTTATTGGATTTCAACCACCACACCCGCCCTACCACGAATTTATACTTTATGTAAAATTCAGACGCAGATCTATTCACTAACACCATTATATCTCACATCGGTTGAAAAATCAAGCCACAGCAATGGCATGAAGGGAAAAACTTTCCACAACCTGCCCCCAAAAATACAAGGAACCTTATAAAAACTAGTATTCCTATGAAAAGTACTACAAATTTATATTTGCCGTAAACAACAGACTGGCAGCTATCAAATGAGACCAAAATTTTGATAATCGAATAGAAATTGTGGTGAAAGATTCAAGCCAGTGGTCTGACAAGGAAATTGACGTATTTTAGACAAATACATGTCTATGCCTCCTAAGCGTCATAAAAATTGGTATTTTCATGCAAATTGCTACATATTTGCATTTGACGCAAACTAAACAAACGAAGCTATACGACAAAACCAAAATTTCAACAATCGGATTAAAATCACGGGCACAGTAAGCAATCAAAGCTGAAAATCTGCACAAAAACTGCACGTGTTCTAGAAACAGCCATTTCTAGATATTTTGCCTAAAACATGTTCCGACCACCAAAATCTTAGTTTGGGTTAAGCTTTTAAACTTAAATGTCAAAACGCGAAATTCGCACGTTTAAGGGGAGGAAAAGCGATTTAAAGTTTTGGCTGGTTGACATGTGAAAAATTGGGATTTTTTTGGCTTTCAAGGACCAAACCCACCCATAAACTTTTGCAAAATACCACAAACTTATACTTTTTGGAAAACTCAGACGCTGATCTATTCACTCACACCAAAATATAGCACATCGGTTGAAAAATCAAGCCACAGCAATGCCATGAAGGGAAAAACTTTCCACAACCTGCCCCCAAAAATACAGGGAACCTTATAAAAATTAGTATCCTTATGAAAAGTACTACAAATTTATATTTGCCGTAAACAACAGACTGGCAGCTATAAAATGAGACCAACATTTTAATAATCAAATAGAAATTGTGGCTACAGTGAACGATTCAAGCCAGAGGTCTGACAAGGAAATTTACGTATTTTAGACAAATACATGTTTATGCCTCCTAAGCGTCATGAAAATTAGCATTTTCATGCAAATTACTACATATTTGCATTTGACGCAAAAAAAACAAACGCAACTATAAGATAAGACCAAAATTTCAACAATCGGATTAAAATTACGGGCACAGTAAGCAATCAAAGCTGAAAATCTGAACAAAAACTGCACGTGTTCTAGAAACAGCCATTTCTCGATACTTTTCTTAAAACATGTTCTGGCCATCAAAACCGTAGTTTGGGTTAAAAACGCGAAATTCGCACGTTTAAGGGGAGAAAAAGCGCTTTAAAATTTTGGCTGGTTGACACGTGTAAAATTGGGATTTTTTTGAAATTCAACCACCAAACCCACCCTTAATTTTTTATGAAATACATTGAAGTTATTTTTTTGGAAAGGTCAGACGCTGATCTACTCACTAACACCAAAATATAGCACATCGGTTGAAAAATCAAGCCACAGCAATGCCATGAAGGGAAAAACTTTCCATAACCCGCCCCCAAAAATATAAAGAATCTTATAAAAATTAGTATTCTTATGAAAAGTACGGCAGCTATAAAATGAGACCAAAATTTTGATAATCGAATAGAAATTGTGGCTACAGTGAACGATTCAAGCCAGAGGTCTGACAAGGAAATCGCCGTATTTTAGACAAATACATGTCTATGCCTCCTAAGCGTCATAAAAATTGGTATTTTCGTGCAAATTGCTACATATTTGCACTTGACGCAAACTAAACAAATGCAACTATAAGATAAGACCAAAATTTCAACAATCGGATCAAGATTACGGGCATAGCAAGCAATCAAAGCTGAAAATCTGAACAAAAACTGCTCGTGTTCGAGAAACAGCCATTTCTAGATATCTCGCCCGAAACATCTTCCGACCACCAAAACTTTAGTTTGGGTTAAGCTTTTGCATTAAAACGTAAAAACACGAAATTCGCATGTATAAGAGGAGAAAAAGCGATTTGAAGTTTTGGCTGGTTGACACCTGAAAAATTGGGATTTTTTAGGATTTCAACCACCAAAGCCACCCCTAACCTTTTGTGAAATACCACGAAGTTAATTTTTTTTTTGGGAAATTCAGACGCTGATCTATCCACTAACACCAAAATATAGCACATCGGCTGAAAAATCAAGCCACAGCAAGGCCATGAAGGGAAAAACTTTCCATAACCCGTACCCAAAAAATATAAGGAACCTTATAAAAATTAGTATTCTTATGAAAAGTACTACAGATTTGAATTTTCCGTTAACAACAGACTGGCAGCTACAAAATGAGACCAAAATTTTGATAATCGAATAGAAATTGTGGCTATGGTGAACGATTCAAGCCAGAGGTCTGACAAGGAAATTGACGTATTTTAGACAAATACATGTCTATGTCTCCTAAGCGTAAAAAAACTTGTATTTTCATGCAAATTACTACATATTTAAAGTTGAGGCAAACTACACAAACGCAGCTATAAGATAAGACCAAAATTTCAACAATCGGATTAGAATTCCGGGCACAGTAAGCAATCAAAGCTGAAAATCTGAACAAAAACTGCACGTGTTCTAGAAACAGCCATATCTAGATATTTCGCCCGAAACATCTTCCGACCACCAAAAGTTTGGTTTGGGTTAATCCTTTGAATCAAAACGTAAAAACGTGAAATTCGCATGTTTAAGCGGAGAAAAAGCGATTTGAAATTTTGGCTGGTTGACACGTGAAAAATTGGGATTTTTTTTGGATTTCAACCACCAAATCCACCCCTAAACTTTTGTGAAATACCACGAAGTTAATTTTTTTTTTGGGATATTCAGACGCTGATCTATCCACTAACACCAAAATATAGCACATCGGTTGAAAAATCAAGCCACAGCAATGCCATGATGGGAAAAACTTTCCATAACCCCTACCCAAAAATATAAGGAACCTTATAAAAATTAGTATTCTTATGAAAAGTACTACGAATTTGAATTTTCGGTAAACAACAGACCGGCAGCTGTAAAATGAGACCAAAATTTTGATAATCGAATAGAAATTGTGGCTACAGTGAACGATTCAAGCCAGAGGTCTGACAAGGAAATTGACGTATTTTAGACAAATACATGTCTATGCCTCCTAAGCGTCATGAAAATTAGTATTTTGATGCAAATTACTACATATTTGCATTTGACGCAAGAAAACAAACGCAACTATAAGATAAGACCAAAATTTCAACAATCGGATTAAAACTACGGGCACAGTAAGCAATCAAAGCTGAAAATCTGAACAAAAACTGCACGTGTTCTAGAAACAGCCATTTCTAGATATTTCGCCCGAAACATCTTCGGACCACCAAAACTTTGGTTTGGGTTAAGCTTTTGAATTAAAACGTAAAAACGCGAAATTCGCATGTTTAAGGGGAGAAAAAGCGATTTGAAGTTTTGGCTGGTGGACACGTGAAAAATTGGGATTTTTTTTGGATTTCAATCACCAAACCCACCCCTAAACTTTTGTGAAATACCACGAAGTTAATTTTTTTTGGGAAATCCAGACGCTGATCTATTCACTAACACCAAAATATAGCACATCGGTTGAAAAATCAAGACACAGCAATGCCATGAAGGGAAAACTTTCCATAACCCGCACCAAAAATTATAAGGAACCTTATAAAAATTAGTATTCTTATGAAAAGTACTACAGATTTGAATTTTCCGTTAACAACAGACTGGCAGCTACAAAATGAGACCAAAATTTTGATAATCGAATAGAAATTGTGGCTACAGTGAACGATTCAAGCCAGAGGCCTGACAAGGAAATTGACGTATTTTAGACAAATACATGTCTATGCCTCCTATGCGTCATAAAAATTGGTATTTTAATGCAAATTGCTACATATTTGCAATTGACGCAAACTAAACAAACGCAACTATAAGATAAGACCAAAATTTTAACAATCGGATTAAAATTACGGGCATAGTAAGCAATCAAAGCTGAAAATCTGCACAAAAACTGCACGTGTTCCAGAAACAGCCATATCTAGATATTTTGCCTAATAGCCCAGTCATAATAGGGCTTTCACCTCGGAATGAAAGATAATAAGCTGCAAATTGGTATGAACCTTTGTTTTGTCATTCTAAATGTTGTCTCAAAAGTCACAATCGTTATCGTGTCCGCGTCTCAAGGTATTCAAGGTCAAAAGTCACAAAAATCGGTTTTTCGCGAATATCTGGCTTCCTACCGGTTAAATGAGATTTGCATTTAATAAAAGTTGTAGGCTATAAAATTCCCTACAACTTTTGTTTAAACTTTTTTTTCATACGACCAACCGTTTTGAAGGTAGAGCGCGAAGAGTGCACATCGTACAGTCATATACGGCCTAATGCAAGGTCAAGCGTGAGTTATGGTTATCAGTACGTTATAAAGTCAATTATTTACTTGGAAATTATAATTATTAAACAATGCCTATTATTTATGTACTAACTATTAATTATTTATATTTAATTTAAGTAAGTAACTTGATTATTTATATATAATTATTCATATTTAACTATTTAAGTATAAAATATTATTAATTCTGGTTTGTTTTGACCAATATCCTCGTACTAAAAAGCACATTTTATTTTTACACGCATTCAGTGGCTGTGACACGACTTCTGCGCTATTTAAAAAAGGAAAAAAAACTGTTACTAGAGCATTGGAAAAAATTCCTGATTTAGATAAACTGGTGGAAGTATTTCAACAAGAAAACTGCCCAAAACAAACATTATTAGAAAATGGAGTGCGCATCTTGTTGGCATTATATAATGCTCCAAAATCTGAGGACAACATTGATCATTTCCGCTACACGCAATTCATCAAATTTACAAAACTAAATAAACCTGTACAACTGTCAACACTTCCACCAACAAGTGTAGCAGCTCATCAACACATAAAACGTGTCTACTACCAGATTCAAACGTGGTTAGGGAAGGACTTAGAACCTAAAGAATGGGGCTGGATGCTTGAAAATGAAATCCTGGAGCCCATACGAACGTTATTACCTCCAGCACCAGCCGAACTACTAAACGTAATATTTTGCAATTGCAAAAATGGTTGTGGTTCCCGCTGTGGATGCAGAAAATCAGGGCTACAATGTTCTTTAGCTTGCGGCCAGTGCAACGGACAAGCTTGCCTCAACGCTTCACTGTATCCAAGTAATCCCGATGAAGAAAATACATATGATCCCGATATTCTGGAAGGTTTGGAGATGAACATGACAGATAATGAGGATGATGACAATGAATCGAACATTTTTGAGCGACAAGAAGAAGAAGACGACGAACAAGAAGAAGATAATTAGCTTCCATTTCCAATTTCATTAAAATTAAAATCAACAAAGATACTTTTGATATTTGAACTCACATTTTGATAAATGTATATTATGCCGTATTTAATAATAAATAAAAATATGTGTAAAATATATACTCTTACTATCATTTTAACTTAAAATAAAACTAAAATATATAATCCAGAATTAATAATATTTTATACTTAAATAGTTAAATATGAATAATTATATATATATATAATCAAGTTACTTACTTAAATTAAATATAAATAATTAATAGTTAGTACATAAATAATAGGCATTGTTTAATAATTATAATTTCCAAGTAAATAATTGACTTTATAACGTACTGATAACCATACCTCACGCTTGACCTTGCATTAGGCCGTATATGACTGTACGATGTGCACTCTTCGCGCTCCACCTTCAAAACGGTTGGTCGTATGAAAAAAAAGTTTAAACAAAAGTTGTAGGGAATTTTATAGCCTACAACTTTTATTAAATGCAAATCTCATTTAACCGATAGGAAGCCAGATATTCGCGAAAAACCGATTTTTGTGACTTTTGACCTTGAATATCTTGAGACGCGGACACGATAACGATTGTGACTTTTGAGACAACATTTAGAATGACAAAACAAAGGTTCATACCAATTTGCAGCTTATTATCTTTCATTCCGAGGTTGACCCCTCTTTTTACCTAATATGACTGGGCTATAAAACATGTACCGACCACCAAAACCTTAGTTTGGGTTAAGCTTTTGAATTAGAACGTAAAAACGCGAAATTCGCTCGTTTGAGGGGAGAAAAAGCGATTTAAAGTTTTGGCTGGTTGACACGTGAAATATTGGGATTTTTTTGGCTTTCAACCACCAAACCCACGCTTACACTTTTGCGAAATACCACAAATTTATACTTTTTGGAAAATTCAAACGCTAATCTATTCACTAACACCAAAATATAGCACATCGATTGAAAAATCAAGCCACAGCAATGCCATGAAGGGAAAAAGTTTCCATAACCTGCCCCCAAAAATACAAGGAACCTGATAAAAATAAGGATTCTTCTGAAGAGTACTACATATTTGTATTTACCGTAAGCAGCAGCCTGGCAGCTACAAAATGAGACCAAAATTTTGATAATCGAATAGAAATTGTGGCTAAAGTGAACGATACAACCCAGAGGTCTGACAAGGAAATTGACGTATTTTAGACAAATACAGGTCTTTGCCTCCTAAGCGTCATAAAAATTGGTATTTTCATGCAAATTGCTACATATTTGCACTTGACGCAAACTAAACATACGCAACTATAAGATAAGGCCAAAATTTCAACAATCGGATTAAAATTACGGGCATAGTAAGCAATCAAAGCTGAAAATCTGAACAAAAACTGCACGTGTTCTAGAAACAGCCATTTCTAGATATTTCGCCTAAAACATGTTCCGACCACCAAAACCTTAGTTTGGGTTAACCTATTAAACTGAAACGTAAAAACGCGAAATTCGCACGTTTAAGGGGAGAAAAAGCCGTTTAAAGTTTTGGCTGGTGGACACGTGAAATATTGGGATTTTTTGGTTTTAACCACCAAACCCACCCTTAAACTTTTGCGAAATACCACAAATTTATACTCTTTGGAAAATTCAAACGCTGATCTATTCAATAACTCCAAAATATAGCACATCGATTGAAAAATCAAGCCACAGCAATGCCATGAAGGGAAAAAGTTTCCATAACCTGCCCCCAAAAATATAAGGAACCTTATAAAAATAGTATTCTTATGAAAAGTACTACAAATTTATATTTGCCGTGAACAACAGACTGGCAGCTACAAAATGAGGCCAAAATTTTGATAATCGAATAGAAATTGTGGCTAAAGTGAACGATGCAACCCAGAGGTCTGACAAGGAAATTGACGTATTTTAGACAAATACATGTCTATGCCTCTAAGCGTCATAAAAATTGGTATTTTCATGCAAAATGCTACATATCTGCACTTGACGCAAACTGAACAAATGCCACTATAAGATAAGACCAAAATTTCAACAATCGGATTTAAATTACAGGCAAAGCAAGCAATCAAAGCTGAAAATCTGAACAATAACTGCACGTGTTCTAGAAACAGCCATTTCTAGATATTTTGCCTAAAACATGTTCCGGCCACCAAAATCTAAGTTTGGGTTAAGCTTTTGAATTAAAACGTAAAAGCGCGAAATTCGCACGTTTTAGGGGAGAAAAAGCGATTTAAAGTTTCGGCTGGTTGACACGTGAAAAATTGGGATTTGTTTGGCTTTCAACCACGAAACCCGCCCTTAAACTTTTGCGAAATAACACAAATTCATATTTTTTGGAAAATTCAGACACTGACCTATTCATTAGCCCCAAAATATAGCACATCGGTTGAAAAATCAACCCACAGCAAGGCCATGAAGGGATAAAGTGTCCACAACCTGCCCCCAAAAATTTAAGGAATCTTATTAAAAATTAGTATTCTAATGAAAAGTACTACAAATTTGTACTTGCCGTTAACAACAGACTGGAAGCTACAAAATGAGACCAAAATTTTGATAATCGAATAGAAATTGTGGCTACAGTGAACGATTCAAGCTAGAGGCCTGACAATGAAATTGACGTATTTTAGACAAATATATGTCTATGCCTCCTAAGCGTCATATAAATTGGTATTTTCATATGAATTACTACATATTTGCACTTGATGCAAACTAAACAAACGCAACTATAAGATAAGACCATAATTTCAACAATCGGATTAAAATTACGGGCACAGTAAGCAATCAAAGCTGAAAATCTGAACAAAAATTGCACGTGTTCTAGAAACAGCCATTTCTAGATATTTTGCCTAAAACATGTTCCGAACACCAAAACCTAAGTTTGGGTTAAGCTTTTGAATTAAAACGTAAAAACGCGAAATTCTTACGTTTAAGGGGAGAAAAAGCGATTTAAAATTTTGGCTGGCTGACACGTGAACAATTGGGATTTTTTTGGATTTCAACAACCAAACCCGCCCTTAAGCTTTTGCGAAATATCATAAATTTATCCTTCTTGTAAAATACAGACGCTGATCTATTGATTGACCTCAAAATATAGCACATCGGTTGAAAAATCAAGCCACAGCAATGCCATGAAGGGAAAAAGTTTCCATAAATTGCCCCCAAAAATACAAAGAACCTGATTAAAATAAGGATTCTTCTGAAGAGTACTACATATTTGTATTTACCGTAAGCAACAGCCTGGCAGCTACAAAATGAGACCAAAGTTTTGGTAATCGAATAGAAATTGTGGCTACAGTGAACGATTCAAGCCAGAGGCCTGACAAGGAAATTGACGTATTTTGGACAAATACATGTCTTTGCCTCCTAAGCGTCATACAAATTGGTATTTTCATGCAAATGCTACATATTTGCATTTGCGCAAACTAATCAAACGCAAGTATAAGATAAGACCAAAATTTCAACAATCGGATTTTAAGTACGGGCACAGTAAGCAATCAAAACTGAACATCTGCGCAAAAACTCCACGTGTTCTAGAAACAGCCATTTCTAGATATTTAATCCGAAGCGTCTTCCATCCACCAAAACCTTGGTTTGGATTAAGCTTTTGAATTAAAACGTAAAAACGGGAAATTCGCACGTTTAAGGGGAGAAAAAGCGATTTGAAGTTTTGGCTGGCTGACACGTGAAATATTGGGATTTTTTGGCTTTCAACCACCAAACCCGCCCTTAAACTTTTGCGAAATACCACAAATTTATTGTTTTTGGAAAATACAGACGCCGACCTGTTCACTAACACCAAAATATAGCACATCGATCGAAAAATCAAGCCACAGCAATGCCATGAAGGGAAAAAGTATCCATAACCTGCCCCCAAAAATACAAGGAACCTGATAAAAATAAGGATTCTTCTGAAGAGTACTACATATTTGTATTTACCGTAAGCAGCAGCCTGGCAGCTACAAAATGAGACCAAAATTTTGATAATCGAATAGAAATTGTGGCCAAAGTGAACGATGCAACCCAGAGGTCTGACAAGGAAATTGACGTATTTTAGACAAATACAGGTCTTTGCCTCCTAAGCGTCATAAAAATTGGTACTTTCATGCAAATTGCTACATATTTGCACTTGACGCAAACTAAACATACGCAACTATAAGATAAGGCCAAAATTTAAACAATCGGATTAAAATTACGGGCATAGTAAGCAATCAAAGCTGAAAATCTGCACAAAAACTGCACGTGTTCTAGAAACAGCCATTTCTAGAAATTTCGCCTAAAACATGTTCCGACCACCAAAACCTTAGTTTGGGTTAACCTATTAAACTGAAACATAAAAACGCGAAATTCGCACGTTTAAGGGGAGAAAAAGCCGTTTAAAGTTTTGGCTGGTTGACACGTGAAATATTGGGATTTTTTGGTTTTAACCACCAAACCCACCCTTAAACTTTTGCGAAATACCACAAATTTATACTCTTTGGAAAATTCAAACGCTGATCTATTCACTAACTCCAAAATATAGCACATCGATTGAAAAATCAAGCCACAGCAATGCCATGAAGGGAAAAAGTTTCCATAACCTGCCCCCAAAAATATAAGGAACCTTATAAAAATAGTATTCTTATGAAAAGTACTACAAATTTATATTTGCCGTGAACAACAGACTGGCAGCTAAAAAATGAGGCCAAAATTTTGATAATCGAATAGAAATTGTGGCTAAAGTGAACGATGCAACCCAGAGGTCTGACAAGGAAATTGACGTATTTTAGACAAATACATGTCTATGCCTCTAAGGGTCATAAAAATTGGTATTTTCATGCAAAATGCTACATATCTGCACTTGACGCAAACTGAACAAATGCCACTATAAGATAAGACCAAAATTTCAACAATCGGATTTAAATTACAGGCAAAGCAAGCAATCAAAGCTGAAAATCTGAACAATAACTGCACGTGTTCTAGAAACAGCCATTTCTAGATATTTTGCCTAAAACATGTTCCGGCCACCAAAACCTAAGTTTGGGTTAAGCTTTTGAATTAAAACGTAAAAGCGCGAAATTCGCACGTTTTAGGGGAGAAAAAGCGATTTAAAGTTTCGGCTGGTTGACACGTGAAAAATTGGGATTTGTTTGGCTTTCAACCACGAAACCCGCCCTTAAACTTTTGCGAAATAACACAAATTCATACTTTTTGGAAAATTCAGACACTGACCTATTCATTAACCCCAAAATATAGCACATCGGTTGAAAAATCAACCCACAGCAAGGCCATGAAGGGATAAAGTGTCCACAACCTGCCCCCAAAAATTTAAGGAACCTTATTAAAAATTAGTTTTCTTATGAAAAGTACTAAAAATTTGTACTTGCCGTTAACAACAGACTGGAAGCTACAAAATGAGACCAAAATTTTGATAATCGAATAGAAATTGTGGCTACAGTGAACGATTCAAGCTAGAGGCCTGACAATGAAATTGACGTATTTTAGACAAATATATGTCTATGCCTCCTAAGCGTCATATAAATTGGTATTTTCATATGAATTACTACATATTTGCACTTGATGCAAACTAAACAAACGCAACTATAAGATAAGACCAAAATTTCAACAATCGGATTAAAATTACGGGCACAGTAAGCAATCAAAGCTGAAAATCTGAACAAAAATTGCACGTGTTCTAGAAACAGCCATTTCTAGATATTTTGCCTAAAACATGTTCCGAACACCAAAACCTAAGTTTGGGTTAAGCTTTTGAATTAAAATGTAAAAACGCGAAATTCTTACGTTTAAGGGGAGAAAAAGCGATTTAAAATTTTGGCTGGCTGACACGTGAACAATTGGGATTTTTTTGGATTTCAACAACCAAACCCGCCCTTAAGCTTTTGCGAAATATCATAAATTTATGCTTCTTGTAAAATCCAGACGCTGATCTATTGACTGACACCAAAATATAGCACATCGGCTGAAAAATCAAGCCACAGCAATGCCATGAAGGGAAAAAGTTTCCATAAATTGCCCCCAAAAATACAAAGAACCTGATTAAAATAAGGATTCTTCTGAAGAGTACTACATATTTGTATTTACCGTAAGCAACAGCCTGGCAGCTACAAAATGAGACCAAAGTTTTGGTAATCGAATAGAAATTGTGGCTACAGTGAACGATTCAAGCCAGAGGCCTGACAAGGAAATTGACGTATTTTGGACAAATACATGTCTTTGCCTCCTAAGCGTCATACAAATTGGTATTTTCATGCAAATTCTACATATTTGCATTTGCGCAAACTAATCAAACGCAAGTATAAGATAAGACCAAAATTTCAACAATCGGATTTTAAGTACGGGCACAGTAAGCAATCAAAACTGAACATCTGAGCAAAAACTCCACGTGTTCTAGAAACAGCCATTTCTAGATATTTATCCCGAAGCGTCTTCCATCCACCAAAACCTTGGTTTGGATTAAGCTTCTGAATTAAAACGTAAAAACGGGAAATTCGCACGTTTAAGGGGAGAAAAAGCGATTTGAAGTTTTGGCTGGTTGACACGTGAAATATTGGGATTTTTTGTCTTTCAACCACCAAACCCGCCCTGAAACTTTTGCGAAATACCACAAATTTATTGTTTTTGGAAAATCCAGACGCTGACCTGTTCACTAACAGCAAAATGTAGCACATCGGTTGAAAAATCAAGACACAGCAATGCCATGAAGGAAAAAAGTTTCCAAAACCTGCCCCCAAAATTATACGGAACCTTATAAAAATTAGTATTCTCATGAAAAGTACTGCAAATTTGTATTTGTCGTTAACAACAGACTGGCAGCTCCAAAATAAGACCAAAATTTTGATAATCGAATAGAAATTGTGGCTACAGTAAACGATTCAACCCAGAGGCCTGACAAGGAAATTGACGTGTTTTAGACAAATACATGTCTATGCCTCCTAAGCGTAATAAAAATTAGTATTTTCATGCAAATTGCTACATATTTGCACTTGACGCAAACCAAACAAACGCAACTATAAGATAAGACCAAAATTTCAACAATCGGATTAAAATTACGGGCATAGTTAGCAATCAAAGCTGAAAATCTGCACAAAAACTGCACGTGTTCTAGAAACAGCCATTTCTAGAAATATTGCCTGAAACATGTTCCGGCCACCCAAACCTCAGTTTGGGTTAAACTTTTAAATTAAAATGTAAAAATGCGAAATTCGCACGTTTAAGGGGAGAAAAAGCGATTTAAAGTTTTGGCTTGTGACACGTGAAAAATTTGGATTTTTTGGTTTCAACCACCGAACCCGGCCTTAAACTTTCGCGAAATACCACAAATTTATTTTTTTTGGAAAACTCAGACGCTGATTTATTCACTTACACCAAAATTTTGCACATCGGTTGAAAAATCAAGTCACAGCAATGCCATGAAGGGAAAAAGTGTCCATAACCCGCCCCCAAAAATATCAAGAACCTTATAAAAATTAGTATTCCTCTGAAAAGTACTACTAATTTGTATTTGCCGTGAACAACAGACTGGCAGCTACAAAATGAGACCAAAATTTTGATAATCGAATAGAAATTGTGGCTACAGTGAACGATTCAAGCTAGACGTCTGACAAGGAAATTGACGTATTTTAGACAAATACATGTCTATGCCTCCTAAGCGTCATAAAAATTAGTATTTTCATGCAATTTGCAACATATTTGCACTTAACTTAAACTAAACAAACGCAACTATAAGATAAGACCAAAATTTCAACAATCGGATTAAAATTTCGGGCACAGTAAACAATCAAAGCTGAAAATCTGAACAAAAACTGCACTTGTTCTAGAAACAGCCATTTCCAGATATATTGCCTAAAACATTTTCCGACCACCAAAACCTTAGTTTGGGTTAAGCTTTTGAAATAAGACGTAAAACGCGAAATTCGCACGTTTTAGGGGAGAAAAAGCGATTTAAAGTTTTGGCTGGTTGACACGTGAGAAATTGGGATTTTTTGGGATTTCAACCACCAAACGCGCCCTTAAACTTTCGCGATATACCACAAATTTATTCCTTTTGGAAAATTCAGACGCTGATCTATTCATTAACACCAAAATATAGCACATCGGTTGAAAAATCAAGCCACAGCAATGCCATGAAGGGAAAAAGTTTCCATAACCTGCCCCCATAAATATAAGGAACCTTATAAAAATTAGTATTCTTATGAAAAGTACTACAAATTTGTATTTGCCGTTATCAACAGACTGGCAGCAACAAAATGAGATCAAAATTTTGATAATCGAATAGAAATTGTGGCTATAGTGAACGATTCAAGCCAGAGGTCTGACAAGGAAATTGACGTATTTTAGACAAATGCATGTCTATGTCTCCTAAGCGTAAAAAAACTTGTATTTTTATGCAAATTGCCACATATTTGCACTTTACGCAAACTTAATAAACGCAGCTATAAGATAAGACCAAAATTTCATCAATCGGATTAAAATTACGGGCGCAGTAAGCAATCAAAGCTGAAAATCTGAACAAAAACTGCACGTGTTCCAGAAACAGCCATTTCTAGATAATTGGCCTAAAACATGTTCCGACCACCAAAACCTTAGTTTGGGTTAAGCTGTTGAATTAAAACGTAAAAACGCGAAATTCACAGTTTTAAGGGGAGGAAGAGCGATTTAAAGCTTTGACTGGTTGACACGTGGAAAATTGGGATTTTTTGGCTTTCAACCACCAAACTGTAGTGGAATAGTTAAGATCGAAGTCCGTGAAGGACTGCAGCGATAGTCTGCTGCCTCGGCAGAAGAAGGTGTCAGTATCTGCCGAGAATGCCCTTGTCTGGGGACGCGCGAGTGCGCTGGCAGGCTAGCATTGCGGTGTCGTGGGGCGGGTTCAATCCCTCCGCACAAGGACCCACTACAAAGAATGTCGCATTCACGAATTTCTGGGGTCGAGAAAAGCAAGGCGACCGAAGTCGCAAAAATTGTAGGCAACTGCACCAGGGTCAACTGACTTGTTCATGGAACAAGAGAAAGAAGTAAAAAGAAGTGGAAACAGGGTGACCTCGTCCTTACCAGGAGAGGCTCATGGCCCACAAATGAGGGAGAAGCAACCGGGTGGTGATGGAGCCCCCGCGCACCCACCCAACCGGATTAAAATCCATAATTGTTGCAGTGGCCAGGTATTCCTCTTCTGAGTGGAAAACTCATACAACTTAACTTGCATAAGCCTTCCCGTCAGAAGAGAAGTACCCCGGTGACCAATTTATGCCATAGAGTCATGCAATTCGATTACATAATCATATGTCATAAAGAGGCACCTTGCTTGGGCCACTCAACCCGCGCCGTCACCTGAAACAAAGAAATTAATATGTACCCGGTGGCTGGCATATGTTTGAGGGTGTGAGCCTGCCACCGTACCGGATCCTATACCCGGTCAAAAGAAAAGAAATGAAATGACCAAAGTTGTACTTTTAATGCAACATTGTTTTTTATTTACTATCATCGAAACGAATATTGAATTGACAAGAAAAAAGTACAATTTTTCGAAACTCGACCCGAACTGAGCTGACATTAAATGAATCGAAATATAATGTAACCGCTATAGTAAACGATAAGAAAAACGTTTTTCTTACTAAATCGCATTTATCAATACTCGAAAATTCAGCAAGTACTTTAAGCTTACAAAAAGGAAATAAAGTAAACAAATACAAACATCTTTCAAACGAATGAATATACTCCAACAAAATAAACTTGAATGAAACTTTCGCATTTCTTTCTTAAGCGAACACTTCGCAAATGCAGTAATACGTTTCTTTCCTCCTTACAAAAAAAAATATCTCATAAAAAAGCATGTTATTAAACTAATAATTTCGATATAAAATCAATCATAAAAATGTGTCAAAAGTATTCGACCATGAAAAGATTCACATTATACTATGTCCTTTTATATTAAATGAATATGCTCCCACAATAAGGTGCGATTACCTACCAAAATAGTCCAAATCAAAATTTAAAAGAAATTAGACTTTCTAAACAATTATAAATGGCATTTACCCAAATTGTTAACATACTCTGTAGTTGTATCCGATTATTTGTTCAAATATTTTATGTTTGACGTTGTTTTTTTTTGTGTATATTATAGTTTCGCACTCTTCTTCACTCCATTTTTCCACCATCGAATCCTAAACGAGAACTGCATTTAGTCATTACATAAGTTGAACCAAGGTCAAGGCATCGGCACATGAAATTAGATCAAGTATCGGAGCGATGATTTCCGCACTTTTCGCAAGTTCCTGTTAGGCTTTTGAGCGTGGAGAATATTTCAAGCGATTGATGCTCCAATAACATCTTGACAACATAATGTTCAATAGTTGTGTCCCATAGAGTACATACCTCTTGTTTAAAATGGTGATGCTCCGATAAATTTTTCTTGCAGTTGAGAAGAAAGCACTCGCTGTACATCGTCAATCAAATCGCGAATAAAATGAACACCAATTCAACACTCCCAACAAGACAAATAATTAAAACAATCCGCGGGAGTACAAACAAACCACGTAGCGATCAAAGACAACAAGAGCGTTCACAATTCATGAGTACAAACATTTTCTTGCATTCTTTTGCAATGTTGACGTTCTTCCCTTGACGAGTGCAATCTTCTCCAGGAGCACACAACGCGAGAGGGTACACACAAGTGTACGCAAAATGAAAACACCACCACGTCGAGATGATTCACCGCTATTTCCTCAAAGCGGAAAAAATAAGACAAAACGCGCACTGTGGAACAATTTCTTGCCGCCTCCGTTCCCGCTATCTTAGCTATTGCAGCGCCGCCACGACCCGGCTCTGTTGTCATTCGGCGCACCGCGTATAATTCCAGTCAGAGTGTCTAAGCCGTTATTTTTATCGTATTGGGATTGCTGGTTTCACTTCTCGACGATTTCTTCGTTTTACTTTTTATGTTGGCGCTATTCCTTATCTCGCACCCTACATGCTACAAGACACGGTGCAATATTTCCACGTCCCTACACCCGCTCGTAGGTAAATCGCTTTTCTAACCGTATTCTGGCTACAACAGCACTCCGTGACGGCAAGAGTGCGCTATTCCAAAAATTCCACTTTTTCGGACAGCGCGACACAAGAAAAGTGCGTGCGGCTCACACGAGATATTCGCGAGGAACACCACGATGGCGAGTCCTGCGCTAGCGCTACTCCACAAGACGTGCCCAACTCCTCTGGCCGCACTCAAACTCTAAGCACTATCCGCCCCGCTGATTGTCCGCGGAAAGTGCTTTGAAGTTGTTTGTTTTCGCGGGGAAAGATGTGACGACGTTGATAAACAGCATAAATAGTAGCTTGAAATGCGGCAGAGGCGTTTTGTTTTCATGTGTGCAAGATAACACGGCAGAACTGGTAAAGTGCGATGGGAAGCGGAACAGACACTTCCGAATTCAAAGGGGGATTCACCACGGGCAACATCGGAGAGAGATAAATCGCGCAAATTGGGATTGTTAATAGCACTTTCTTCGCGTAATGGCACACACGTCAAAACTTCCAAGCTTATTTTCGTTGCGCCGAGTACATTCGGTTCGATTGAAGTTCAATCCTCTTCCACTGTCGGACACTCATGAATTTGTGCAGTTCAAGCTTCTAGCCTCGCGACGGACACCAAAACAAGAAAAATTGTCCGACATACGACGAGTCGAAATTACGTTCTCCTTGCAACAGCATCCACGCTAGTGCACAATCTCGAGCAGACTCCCCTCACCAGCTGCACACAATTCCAATCCTTTAGCAATTTTTTTCCCATTTACATGGAAACGGCAAGTAGCGTTAGGGAGATGGTTCACTCCTAAGAATTGTTGCGGTGTTCAATGAGTGTAAATGTATTTTTTCTCTTTTTTTTGTATGTCTAGGTTTCCGATGAGCTGAGCGAGAGAATGTGTGTTTTACATACTTTCTAGTCATAACCGGATTTTCTAGATGGAAATGATTTGCTGGTTGGGTAGTGATTTAACAGGTTTGGCCTCTACTATGCACGAATTCCCTTTAACCCTTTGCCTGCGATGAATTCAAATCGAGCAGTTTTAGTTATTTTGCATATAAAAATATCAACTCTACAAATTGATATAAAAAAATAAAATTTAAATTTTACATGATATTATCAAATAATTAAAAAAGAAATTAAATTTAACTAACTGCTCGATTACTACAGGGCAGCTAATTTTCTCGCGATCTCAAGGCAACGAGGATTGCGAAAAAGGAGCTGAAGAATCTTTCATTATAGCATGGGTTGTCATTAGCGTCGGAATATGGAGTGACGAACAATAAAAGAAAACAAAATTGGCAGACAGACGGACTGATACGTATGTTTGTGTTTTGCCTGAAGTATACAAAACTTGCGCATTTTGAAACTGTATGCGGACGGACAGAACAGACGTGGCTAATTATCTATCGGCGCAGGTTTTTTGCGTGGTATATCCCAAGTTCTTTTCCCGATGGGTCCGTTATCATATAGCAATTGGGTTCCACTACCTTCTGTATACGGCTTTTCAAGAAGCGCCGGTGCAGCTTGGCGATGTAATGCCCAACGGCGTCACTTTGGCGGAAATTGCGCCGGAAAACCCCATCTCCTTCTTTAAAATTGGCAGATCGTGACCTGAGATTGTACTGCACCTCATTTGCACGTTTCGTGGCCTTAATCTTCCGTCCAATTTGTTGGCGGAGGTCTCCTAAACGCTCGTGGGGCTCCAGCGCAACGACGGGGTCACACTTTAATTGTGCTGTCCGAAGGCGGCAAAGTAAGGTGTGACACCGGTGACGGAATGATACGATGACCGCAGGGCGCATGTGATGGCGGACAATCTGCGGTCCCAACCTTTTTGAGATGGGTGGACGTAAGAACGGATCGCGTCCAACAGGGTGCGATTCAACCATTCGGAGGCGTTAGACTGAGGAGAGTATATGGGCGTCAGTTGGTGTTCAACGCCATACTGCTCGAGTAGGCCCTTGAACTGCCGAGACCGGAACTGTACTCCGTTGTCCGAGTACACACTCTCTGGAACCCCGAACACGTGGAATACCCGACTCTCTAGGAATTTCACGATGGATGGAGTCGTGAATTTACGAATAGGTTCCACCAGTGGGAATTTCGAGAGCTGGTCTAGAACGACTATGGCTCCGATGTATCCCATAGAGGATCGAGGATATGGACCGAGCAGATCTATGTATAGACGTTGGAATACGCGTTCTGGAACGTTGAGTTGACCCATAGGAGGTCGAAGGGGCTGGTTGGGCGCTTTAGTGCCTATACAGATTTCACAGGCGCTCACGTAGTCTTTTACCTGGGATGCCATTTTAGGCCAAAATAAGTATTTCTTGAGTCGCCGCAACGTCCGACCGTAACCTCCGTGGGCACTTAAAGGATGGTCATGTGCGCGGAGGATCAGATGTTGTGTCGTTTCCTCCGGTACCCAGAGTTTCCAGGACTCTTCTTCCTGCCATGGATCACCAGTGGCGTATTCATTTCGTCTATACACGTAGCCGTCTATTACTTTCAAATCAGGCAGCTGCGATTGTTGGGTCGCGATGGTTTGCCTCAACTCTTGGTAGCTGTCTGATTCGAAATGTGGGCTATCCAAATCTATTTCGATGGGGTCCTCATCATTTATTGTCAATTCGGCTCCCTCTGGGGAAAACATCCGTGAGAGAGTGTCGGGTACGGTGTTCTGAGTCCCTTTCCGATGTTTGATGGAAAACTTGAACCCTTGCAGTTTAAGAGCCCATTTGGCTAGGCGTCCATGTAAATCTGCCTGGTTCATCAACCATTGTAGCGAAGCGTGGTCCGTGATGATCTTGAATGGGTGGCCCTCGATAAAGGCTCGGAATTTCTTCACAGACATTACGGCTCCGACTCCATGTTGACTTGCGTCACAATGAATGGAGAAGGGCTTCGTAAAGTCGGGGCTGTGCAAGACCGGAGCTGAAGTTAGGGCTTGTTTTAGCTCTTCAAATGCCTTTCGGCTGAGCTTGGTCCAAATGAACTTCCCTTTCCGCAGCATGTCTGACAGGGGCGCTGAAACTGTTGCATAATTTCGAACAAACCTTCGGTACCAACCGCACACACCAAGGAAACGTCGTAGCTGCCTAACTGTTTTTGGTAAGGGAAACTCATCAATCGCACGAGTTTTGTTTGGATCCGTTTTAATAGTGCCATGTCCTATGACATGTCCTAGGTATCGGACTTCTTTCATGACAAACTTACTTTTCTGTACGTTGATGGTGAGTCCCGCCTTACTGATATGCAGGGCTACTTCTTGCAAGAGTAGGAGGTGTTGGTCGAACGTTTCCGTGATGAGTAAAAGATCATCCAGGTACACGAACACTTGCTGTTTCAGGTGAGGTGGGATGACTTTGTCCATCAGCCGGTTCATCGTTTACGGCGCGTTACACAGGCCAAAGGGCATTGTGACGAAATGGTATAATGGTCGTCCAGGCACTGTGAAGGCGGTCGTATCCCTCGACCCCTCATCGAGTGGAATTTTCCAGAAGGCGTCTTTTAGGTCGAGACTGGTAATATAATTGGCTTTCGGCAGTCTCCCTTGTATTCCATCGATGAGTGGAAGAGGGTACGCGTCCTTTATGGTGACCGCATTTACCTTACGGGCATCTAGACAAAAGCGGACTTTACCTGGCTTCACCATCAAGGTTATCGGTGAGGACCAGGCACTTTGGGACTCCTCTATTACCCCCAACTCGAGCATCCTATCCAGCTCCGCATTCACCAACTTCTCCATTGCCGGTGAGATGGCATAGTGTCTCTGCTTAATTGGCTTACTATTGCCAACGTCGATGAAGTGTGAGACTAGGGTGGTGTGGCCAAGGTCTTGGGTAGCGTAAGATGGAAAAGCAGCGATGGATGCTTCCAAGCGTTGCCGTTGGTTAGGCGTCAGTTCATGCATATCGGGAATAGAAGTGATTTCGTTGACATATTTGGTACTTAAAGACAAATCGGTGAATAAATCGGAGGCCAGTCCAAAGCGAAGGACGAAATCGACGCCAAGGTACATATTCTGAGTCAGGGACGGGGTAATGTACAAAGTAATATCCTTCGTCTGACCTCTGAACGTCACGGGTGTTGTTAGTCTACCTCGTATAGGGTGTTTGGTGCCATCAGCTGTACTGATTTCATTGCGCCAGGGCTTAATCAAGGTAGGATATTCATGGAGCACCTTCGAGCCAAGGCTCGAGGCAAGACAACTGATACTGGCACCCGTGTCGATCAATGCAAACACGGTTCCGCCCAACACTTTAATTGAATGATAAGGTCTGATCTCATTCTCAGCAACCTCCGAGATGTTACAAAAGTTTAGAGTTTCACGGCAGGTGCGCACTTTCTTGCGGAAATTCCGCCAACGACGGGTTGACCATTTTGTCTTGTGCGGGCGGGAAGTGACTTCTTCGGAAGCAAATATTCGATCTCGAGCCACCCGATATTCCTGCAGTCGAACATGATAAGATTTTAGAATGCGTATTTGAGGCTGCCAGGTTTCTTCAGGCAGTGACTGCGGTGGTCGCTTCAATACTGTCGTTGGCGAGGCCTCCGGAAGAGAGTGAACATCCGCAGTTATAGTGGTCATGGCTGGTGGGTTATCGTCAGGGTTGTTGGGGTTGAGCAGCTGGCTGGGGAACTACTGCGGAGGTGGAACTGTCGGTTCCGTTCCGTTACTGAGTCTCCGCGAGTGCTGCTGGCTGTCGTGCGCACTCGTTTGCAAGTTTTTTGTCTTCTTGCAATTAGTGCATTGTGGCGCATAGGTGTCTGGCTTCCCACAACGAAAGCAGAAAATGCTTGCCTCTGCCTGGCATGCAGTGAAACGGTGTCCCGCCTGCCGGCAGTTCCAGCACGTGGTAGTTCGGGCCCTGGGAGCCAGTTTATGTACCTCCGATGGAGGTTCTGGGTCTAAATCGGTGGCTAATGGAGAGAGAGTCTCCGGGGTGCTGACGCTGTTGGGTGGAGTGAGGACAGCCGGCGCGGGTAGGGCTGGTATATGGCTCTCGAGCTCAGCGATCGCGCGCCGTTCTGGTGGATCTCGTCGTCCAAAGGATTTACTATGTGACACGAAGCGCTGGGAATACTGCTCCGCTTCCAATATCTTCGCCGATGCGCGATGCACACTGTGACGCGGGGCGAACACCAGTCGCTCTCGCAGCTTCGGCCAGATCCCCTTCCGAAAGAGGCTGAGAAACTCCGGCTCTGGCATGGGGATCATTAGACGCTCCAGCAGACAGCATAGGACTTCATAATACTCGTCCACTGTCTCCTGTGCCTGTTGGCGTCGGTTTCGGATTCGCTGCTTCAGCGTGTCGTCTTCTTCAACTGGGGTGAATTCCCGCAAAGCCGCCCGTTTCAAAGTTTCCCAATCAAAGGTGGGATCCGTGTCGGCGAAACGCCAGAACCACCGAAGAGCTCTCCCACTAAAAAGCTTCTGCGCACAGCGGGCAACGCCTCGCAGGTTCCCTCCTAGGTTCGACCCTCCTCAAGAAGGCACCGAAAGTCGTAGGGTCTTTGTCCTGCCCAGTAAACATAAGCTTCCAACTTGCCACTATATGGGCTATCTTAGAGGGCGGAATAGCACCTGGCGAACGATTACGTTCATAACTAGGCTGGCTGGGTGCGACATCTTCGTGGAGAGTAGGCCGGCCCATGCGGCGAGCTCCTGGCTGGTCTGAAGATGCTAACTCCCAATTGTACCAGGGCATCGAGCCCCGGTCTTGAGCTGCCTGCTCGAACTGTTCTCGCTCTGGGCTCCACGCACTCGCATGATTCCACTGTTGCGATCGCAAAACCTGGACCTCTCCCCTGGGTCTGTATTCTGGGGCCATGGCTCCGCTGAGCCTGGGAGGTACTGTATCCCCCATCACTACCACTGGTGGCTCGCTATAATCTGCTCTGGCCGTGGATGTGGAGGGTTGCGCGGTCGGCTGTGGAACCGACAGATTCTGTAGCTGTTGCCTCATCTCTTCCATGCTGGTGGCCGTAGCTTGCATTACTGCAAGTAGCTGCGACATCTCCGGTGGCGCTGCTAATGATGGTTCGCTACCGGGCTGACTGGTCGGTAAGGCTCTGGCCCCGTTGTCTTCACCTCGTGCACCCATTGTCGTTGATGGAGGGGGTCCGCCTTTGGGCACTGCTCCACTTGCACTGGAGGACTGAGGCCTTTCAGTTACTATCGGGGTTGGCTCCAGAGGCTGACGACATAGCTGGCACGTGGACGAGGTTTGCCTTAGCTGGCTCAAGCAAAGCTGGTGTAACCGGTGGCCGCACGGCAGAGTGTGACTTGCTGACTCGTCCAGGTCCTCGTGACAAATGGCACATAGGAGCGTCTGTTTAGCATCAGGTCGCCAAAGTATAAATCAGAAGCAGGACCAAACGATATTGATGTCCAAAGACAACACACGTCCGGAAGTTATTAAATTGCTAGGGCACGATTAGTGCAAAAGCCCTCAGTAGTTACCTACCCGCCAATAATCTTGACACCTTGCAGGGACACCTAGAGACGATAGACTGTCTCGTGCTCACGACTGATGATACAGCCGGGCTTTTCGGGCCCCACGTTGGGCGCCATTTGTAGTGGAATAGTTAAGTTCGAAGTCCGTGAAGGACTGCAGCGATGGTCTGCTGCCTCGGCAGAAGAAGGTGTCAGTATCTGCCGAGAATCCCCTTGTCTGGGGACGCGTGAATGGGCTGGCAGGCTAGCATTGCGGTGTCGTGGGGCGGGTTCATTTCCCCAGCACAAGGACCCACTACAAAGAATTTCGCATTCACGAATTTCTAGGGTCGAGAAAAGCAAGGCGACCGAAGTCACAAAAATTGTAGGCAACTGCACCAAGGTCAACTGACTTGTTCATGGAACAAGAGAAAGAAGTAAAAAGAAGTGGAAACAGGGTGACCTCGTCCTTACCCGGAGAGGCTCATGGCCCACAAATGAGAGAGAAGCAACCGGGTGGTGATGGAGCCCCCGCGCACCCACCCAACCGGATTAAAATCCATAATTGTTGCAGTGGCCAGGTATTCCTCTTCTGAGTGGAAAACTCATACAACTTAACTTGCATAAGCCTTCCCGTCAGAAGAGAAGTACCCCGGTGACCAATTTATGTCATCGAACCATGAACTTCGATTACATAATCATATGTCATAAAGAGGCACCTTACTCGGGCCACTCAACCCGCGCCGTCACCTGAAACAAAGAAGTTAATATATACCCGGCGGCTGGCTCATGTTTGAGGGTGTGAGCCTGCCACCGTACCGGATCCTATACCCGGTCAAAAAAAAAGAAATGAAAAGACCGAAGTTGTACTTTTAATGCAACATTGTTTTTTTATTTGCTATTATTGAAACGAATATTGAATTAACAAGAAAAAAGTACAATTTTTCGAAATTCGACCCGACCTGAGCTGACATTAAATGAATCGAAATATAATGTAACCGCTATAGTAAATGATAAGAAAAACGTTTTTCTTACTAAATCGCATTTATCAATACTCGAAAATTCAGCAAGTACTTTAAGCTTACAAAAAGGAAATAAAGTAAACAAATACAAACATCTTTCAAACGAATGAATATACTCCAACAAAATAAACTTGAATGAAACTTTCGCATTTCTTTCTTAAGCGAACACTTCGCAAATGCAATAATACGTTTCTTTCCTCCTTACATAAAAAAATATCTCATAAAAAAGCATGCAATTAAACTAATAGTTTCGATATGAAATCAATCATAAAAATGTGTCAAAAGTATTCGACCATGAAAGGATTCACATTATACTATGTCCTTTTACATTAAATGAATATGCTCCCACAATAAGGTGCGATTACTCCTCCAAAATAGTCCAAATGAATATTCAAAAGAAATTAGACTTTCTAAACAATTATAAATGGCATTTACCCAAATTGTTAACATACTCTGCAGTTGTATCCGATTATTTGTTCAAATATTTTATGTTTGACATTGTTTTTTTTGTGTTTATTATAGTTTCGCACTCTTCTTCACTCCATTTTTCTACCATCGAATCCTAAACGAGAACCGCATTTAGTCATCACATAAGTTGAACCAAGGTCAAGGCATCGGCACATGAAATTAGATCAAGTATCGGAGCGATGATTTCCGCACTTTTCGCAAGCTCCTGTTAGGCTTTTGAGCGTGGAGAATATTTCAAGCGATTGATGCTCCAATAACAGCTTGACAACATAATGTGCAATAGTCGTGTCCCATACAGTACATACCTCTTGTTTAAAATGGTGATGCTCCGATAAATTTTTCTTGCAGTTGAGAAGAAAGCACTCGCTGTACATCGTCAATCGAATCGCGAATAAAATGAACGCAAATTCAACACACCCAACAAGACAAATAATGAAAACAATCCGCGGGAGTACAAACAAACTGCGTAGCGATCAAAGACAACAAGAGCGTTCACAATTCATGAGTACAAACATTTTCTTGCATTCTTTTGCAATGTTGACGTTCTTCCCTTGACGAGTGCAATCTTTCCCAGGAGCACACAACGCGAGAGGGTACACACAAGCGTACGCGAAATGAAAACACCACCATGTCGAGATGATTTAGTGTTATTGTTTATTTGTGTTAAAAATTAGGTATAGGTTGCGTATTTGTTATGTTTACTATATTCCTTTAGAGATAAGATTAAACGCTTAGGTTAGGAACATTGTTATAGAATTTTTTTAGTATAAGATAAAGTTTTTGATTGCATTTTATTAGAATTAAGTTACAACGTATTAGGTGTAGGATCAAAGTTTCACTGTTGTGTTTAAATTATAAATAATTTTAGGATAGTGTTGGTTGGTTTTTCCTCCTTTTTCCAATTTAAATTTTAAAAATATGTAATAATCTTAATTAATTGAATTTGCTATAGTTTTTTTTGATGAAATGTGTTAATGATAATGTATGAATTTAGAGAGCCATTTGGGCCATTAAGTTTTTTTATTGTTATTGTTGGATATTGCTCTATATTCTTTTTAAAATTTATAACGATTAGTATTAAATAAAGCGCCTTCGACTTGACTTTGACGTCGAGATGATTCACCGCTATTTTTTCAAAGCGGAAAAAATAAGACAAAACGCGCACTTTGGAACAATTTCTTGCCGCCTCCGTTCCCGCTATCTTAGCTATTGCAGGTCCGCCACGACCCGGCTCTGTTGTCATTCAGCGCAACGTGTATAATTCCAGTCAGAGCGTCTAAGCCGTTATTTTCATCGTGTTGGGATTGCTGGTTTCACTTCTCGACGATTTCTTCGTTTTACTTTTTATGTTGGCGCTATTCCTTATCTCGCACCCTACATGCTACAAGACACGGTGCAATATTTCCACGTCCCTGCACCCGCTTGTAGGTAAATCGCTTTTCTAACCGTATTCTGGCTACAACAGCACTCCGCGACGGCAAGAGTGCGCTATTCCAAAAATTCCACTTTTTCGGACAGCGCGACACAAGAAAAGTGCGTGCGGCTCACACGAGATATTCGCGAGGAACACCACGATGGCGAGTCCTGCGCTAGCGCTACTCCACAAGACGTGCCCAACTCCTCTGGCCGCACTCAAACTCTAAGCACTATCCGCCCCGCTGATTGTCCGCGGAAAGTGCTTTGAAGTTGTTTGTTTTCGCGGGGAAAGATGTGACGACGTTGATAAACAGCATAAATAGTAGCTTGAAATGTGGCAGAGGCGTTTTGTTTTCATGTGTGCAAGATAACACGGCAGAACTGGTAAAGTGCGATGGGAAGCGGAACAGACACTTCCGAATTCAAAGGGGGATTCACCACGGGCAACACCGGAGAGAGATAAATCGCGCAAATTGGGATTGTTAATAGCACTTTCTTCGCGTAATGGCACACACGTCAAAACTTCCAAGCTTATTTTCGTTGCGCCGAGTACATTCGGTTCGATTGAAGTTCAATCCTCTTCCACTGTCGGACACTCATGAATTTGTGCAGTTCAAGCTTCTAGCCTCGCGACGGACTCCAAAACAAGAAAAATTGTCTGACATACGACTAGTCGAAATTACGTTCTCCTTGCAACAGCATCCACGCTAGTGCACAATCTCGAGCAGACTCCCCTCACCAGCTGCACACAATTTCAATCCTTTAGCAATCTTTTTCCCATTTACATGGAAACGGCAAGTAGCGTTAAGGAGATGGTTCACTCATAAGAATTGTTGCGGTGTTCAATGAGTGTAAATGTATTTTTTCTCTTTTTTTTGTATGTCTAGGTTTCCCATGAGCTGAGCGACAGAATGTGTGTTTCACATACTTTCTAGTCATAACCGGATTTTCTAGGTGATTTAACAGATTTGGCCTCTAATATGCAGGAATTCCCTTTGACCCTTTGTCAGCGCCGAACTCAAATCGAGCATTTTTAGTTATTTTGCATTAAAAATATAAACTCTATAAACTGATATATAAAAAATAAAATTTAAATTTTACATGAAATCACCAAATAATTTAAAAGAAAAGAAAAAATAATTAAATTAAACTAACTGCTCGATTACTACAAAACCTGACCTTAAACTTTTGCGAAATACCACAAATTTTTTAGAAAATTCAGACGCTGATCTATTCACTTACACCAAATTATAGCACATCGGTTGAAAAATCAAGCCACAGCAATGCCATGAAGGGAAAAAGTTTCCATAACCTGCCCCAAAAAATTTAAGGAACCTTATAAAAAATAGTATTCTTATGAAAAGTACTACAAATTTGTATTTGCAGACTGGCAGCTACAAAACGACACCAAAATTTTGATAATCATATAGAAATTGTGGCTACAGTGAACGATTCAAGCCAGAGGCCTGACAAGGAAATTGACGTATTTTAGACAAGTACATGTCTATGCCTCCTAAGCATCATAAAAATTGGTATTTTCATGCGAATTACTACATATTTGCACTTGACGCAAACCAAACAAACCCAAATATAAGATAAGCCCAAAATTTCAACAAAGTTTTGGCTGGTTGACACATAAAAAATTGGGATTTTTCGGCTTTCAACCACCACACCCGCCCTTAAACTTTCGCAAAATACCACACATTTATACTTTTTGGAAAACTCAGACACAGATCTATTCATTAACCACAAAATATAGCTCATCGGTTGAAAAATCAAACCACAGCAATGCCATGAAGGGAAAAAATTTCCAAAACCTGCCCCAAAAAATATAAGGAACCTTATAAAAATTAGTATTCTAATGAAAAGTACTACAAACCTGTATTTGCCGTTAACAACAGACTGGCGGCTACAAAATGAGACCAAAATTTTGATAATCCAATGGAAATCGTGGCTACAGTGAACGATTCAAGCCAGAGGTCTGACAAGGGAATTGACGTTTTTTAGACAAATACATGTCTATGCCTCCTAAGCGTCATAAAAATTGGTATTTTCATACAAATTGCTCCATATTTGCACTTGACGCAAATTTAACAAATGCAACTATAAAACAAGACCGAAATTTCAACAATCGGATTAAAATTACGGGCACAGTAAGCAATCAAAGCTGAAAATCTGAACAAAAACTGCACGTGTTCTAGAAACAGCCATTTCTAGATATTTTGCCTAAAACATGTTCCGACCACCAAAACCCTAGTTTGGGTTAAGCTTTTGAATTAAACCGTGAAAATGAGAAATTCGCACGTTTAAGTGGAGAAAACGCGTTTTAAAGTTTTGGCTGGTTGACACTTGAAAAATTGGGATTCTTTTTGCTTCCAACCACCAAAGCCGCCCTTGAACTTTTGCGAAATATCACAAATTCATACTTCTTTGCACATTAAGACGCTGATCTATTCATTGACACCAAAATATAGCACATCGGTTGAAAAATCACGTCACAGCTATGCCATGAAGGGAAAAGTTTCCATAACCTGCCCCAAAAATAAGAGGAACCTTATAAAAATTAGTATTCTTATGAAAAGTACTTTGAATTTGTATTTGCCGTTAACAACAGACTGGCAGCTACAAAATGAAACCAAAATTTTGATAATCGAATAGAAATTGTGGCTATGGTGAACGATTCGAACCAGAGGCCTGACAAGGAAATTGACGTATTTTGGACAAATACATGTCTATGCCTCCTAAGCTTCATAAAAAATTGGTATTTTCATGCGAATTGCTACATATTTGCACTTGACGCAAACTAAACAAATGCAACTATAAGATAAGACCAAAATTTCAACAATCAGATCAAAATTACGGGCACAGTAAGCAATCAAAGCTAAAAATCTGAGCAAAAACTGCACGTGTTCTAGAAACAGCCATTTCTAGATATTTTGCCTAAAACATGTTCCGACCACCAAAACCTTAGTTTGGGTTAAGCTTTTAAATCAAAACGTAAAAACGCGAAATTTTGCACGTTTAAGGGGAGAAAAAGCGATTTAAAGTTTAGGCTGGTTGACACGTAAAAAATTGAGATTTTTTTGGCTTTCAACCACCAAACCCGCCCTTGCGAAATACCACCAATTTATACTTTTTGGAAAATTCCGACGCTGGTCTATTCACTTACACATAAATATAGCACATCGGTTGAAAAATCAAGCCACAGCAATGCCATGAAGGGAACAAGTTTCCATAACCTGCCCCCAAAAATATAAGGAACCTTATAAAAATTAGTATTCTTATGAAAAGTACTACAAATTTGTATTTGCCTTAAACAGCAGACTGGCAACTACACAATGAGACCAAAATTTTGATAATCGAATAGAAATTGTGGCTACAGTGAACGATTCAAGCCAGAGGTCTGACAAGGAAATCGCCGTATTTTAGACAAATACATGTCTATGCCTCCTAAGCGTCATAAAAATTGGTATTTTCATGCAAATTGCTATAAATTTGCTCTTGACGTAAACTAAACAAACGCGACTATAAGATAAGACCAAAATTTCAACTATCGGATTAAAATTACGGGCACAGTAAGCAATCAAAGCTGAAAATTTGCACAAAAACTGCACGTGTTCTAGAAACAGCCATTCCTAGATATTTTGCTCAAAATATGATCCGACCCCCAAAACTAAGCTTGGGTTAAGCTTTTGAATTAAAACGTAAAAACGCCAAGTCCGCACGTTTAAGGGGAGAAAAAGCGATTTAAAGTTTTGGCTGGTTGACACGTGAAAAATTGGGAATTTTTTGGCTTTCAACCACCAAACCCGGCCTTAAACTTTCGCGATATACCACAAATTTATTTTCTTGGAATACTCAGACGCTGATCTATTCATTAACAAGAAAATATACAACATCGGTTGAAAAATCACGCCACAGCAATGCCATGAAGGGAAAAAGTTTCCATAACCTGCTCCCAAAACCTTATAAAAATTAGTACGCTTATGAAAAGTACTACAAATTTGTATTTTCCGTAAACAACAGACTGGCAGCTACAAAATGAGACCAAAATTTTGAGAATCGAATGGAAATTGTGGCTACAGTGAACAATTAAAGCCAGAGATCTGACAAGAAAATTGACGTATTTTCGACAAATACATATCCATGCCTCCTTAGCGTCAAAAAAATTGGTATTTTCATGCAAATTACTGCATATTTGCACTTGACGCAAACTCAACAAACGCAACTATAAAATAAGATCAAATTTCAACAATCGCATTAAAATTACGGGCACAGTAAGCAATCAAAGCTGAATATCTGAACAAAAACTGCACGTGTTCTAGAAACAGCCATTCCTAGATATTTTGCTCAAAATATGTTCCGACCCCCAAACCTAAGTTTGGGTTGAGCTCTTGAATTAATACGTTAAAAACGCGAAATTCGCACGTTCAAGGGGAGAAAAAGCGATTTAAAGTTTTGGCTGGTTGACACGTGAAAAATTGGGATTTTTTGGCTTTCAGCAACCTAACGCGATCTCAAACTTTAGCGAAATACCACAAATTCATAATTTTGGAAAATCCAGACGCTGATCTATTCACTAACATCAAAATATAGCACATCGGTTGAAAAATCAAGCCACAGCAATGCCGTGAAGGGAGAAATTTTCCATAACCTGCCCCCAAAAATATAAGGAACCTTATAAAAATTTGTATGCTTATGAAAAGTACTACAAATTTGTTTTTGTCGTAAAAAACAGACTGACAAATACAAAATGAGACCAACATTTTGATAATCGAATGGAAATTGTGGCTACAGTGAACCATTAAAGCCAGAGGTCGGACAAGGAAATTTACGTATTTTAGACAAATACATGTCTATGCCTCCTAAGCGTCATAAAAATTATTATTTTCATGCGAATTACTACATATGTGCACTTGGCGCAAACTAAACAAACGCAACTATAAGATTAGACCAAGATTTCAACAATCGGACTAAAATTACGGGCACAGTAAGCAATCAAAGCTGAAAATCTGCACAAAAACTGCACGTGTTCTAGAAACAGCCATTTCTAGCTATCTTGCCTGAAACATGTTCGGACCACCAAAACCTTAGTTTGGGTCAAGCTTTTAATTAAAACGTAAAAACGCGAAATTCGCACGTTGAAGGGGAGAAAAAGGGATTTAAAGTTTTGGCTGGTTGACATGTGGATTTGGGTTTTTGGCTTTCAACAACCAAACCCGCCCTCAAACATTTGCGAAATACCACAAATTTATACTTTTTGGAAAATCCAGACGCTGATCTATTCACTTACACCAAAATATAGCACATCGGTTGAAAAATCAAGCCACAGCAATGCCATGAAGGCAAAAACTTTCCATAACCTGCCCCCAAAAATACAAGGAACCTTACAAAAATTAGTATCCGTATGAAAAGTACTACAAATTTGTTTTTGCCGTAAACAAAAGACTGGCAGCTATAAAAGTGAGACCAAAACTTTGATAATCGAATATAAATTGTGGCTACAGCGACCGATTCAAGCCAGACCCCTGACAAGGAAATTGACGTATTTTAGACAAATACATGTCTATGCCCCCTAAGCGTCATAAAAACTGGTATTTTCATGCAAATCGCTCTATTTTTGCATTTGACGCAAACTAAACAAACGCAACTTTAAGATAAGACCAAAATTTCAACAATCGGACTAAAATTACGGGCACAGTAAGCAATCAAAGCTGAAAATCTGCACAAAAACTGCACGTGTTCTAGAAACAGCCATTTCTAGATATTGTCGCGTGTTTTCGTTCGCGGCCAATAATTTAATGTTCCGGGAATGTGAAAACGCAATGTCTTTTAATTAAATTAAAAGAGTTTATTTATTTCATCAAAAATGCACAATCACTGTACTGACAATTTCACAACTTTAATTTTCACTATTTAAATCTAACTTCCACTTGTCCATAAATTTCTATCGCGATTGTCTTCTAAGATCACTTCACAATCAACGAAAATCACTTGATCGCTTTTCAATTTACACTCCACACACTATCGCCGGGTTTGCTATCGCGGTTGAATGATTGATTCCCCCATTCATTCAGTTCGCCTTTATATAGGGTCTGTAGTCATTCAACCCAGTTCTCGTACATTGGCTAATTAGCGGGGACATGCGAGCGAGCGTAAACGAATGGAGCAGTGACTCACTTTCAGATGTTGATGCTTGGTGGGTTCTCGTGATTTCGAGTAAATTCATTTTGTTCATGTTGTGAAAACAATTGCGACAGTAGCTCGCACAATTATTTGTACATGTAACTCTGCCCCCACCTCAGTTCTTTTCGCCCCGAAAAGATGTGTCGCCAGTTGTTTTTGATTCTCCCTGGATGTAATATGGGGCGAGACGGTCCAGGTGCATGATTATCATTTTGGCTCTTGGCTTACGATGCTCCTGTATTCGGTATACGACGTCGTTGATTCGGTTTGCAACTCGGTATGGTCCCTCCCAATTATGTTGCAACTTTGAAGACCTACCCTATCGCCGTTGCGGGTTATATAGCCACACCAAGTCATCTTGCTGGAAGCCAGTAGAATTTGCCTTGGGATCATACCTGGTCTTCATGCGGTCAGTAGCCGATTCGAGGTGATTTCGCACTGTCCGATGTATCTGGTTCAACCGTTGCCTTAGATCACTTGCGTACTCCGAGATCGTTCGGGGTTTCTCAGGGGGTGTCCCGAACTTTATATCAGCTGGCAGACGAATAGTCTTTCCAAAAAGGACTTTGGCTGGGGCGTGGCCCGTCGATGCATGTTCGGCAGCTCTGTACGCCATCAAAAATAGTGGGATATGTCGGTCCCAGTCCCTTTGGTTCTCGTCAACTAACTTGGCCAGATGTTTATTTAGCGTGCCCTTGAACCGTTCGACCATTCCGCTGGATTAGGGATGCAGCGGTGTTGTCCTCGTTTTCCGTATTTCCAGTAGTTCACACATTTCGAAAAAAACTAGTGACTCAAAGTTTCGGCCTTGATCTGAATGTAATTCGCAAGGTACGCCGTACCTACTGACCCAATTTAACACTAGCTGTTCGGCTACGGTAGTTGCTTCCTGGTATGGAATGGGGTAAACTTCGGGCCACTTGCTGAAATAATTGGCTACAATCAGCGTATATCAATTTCCCCAATCGGATTCAGGAAGGGGTCCTGCGATGTCAACAGCAATCCTTTCGAATGGCACGCCTACGTTATAGGTTTGCATTTGTCCTCTCAGTCGTCGCTTTGGACCGTTGACGGAAGCACAAATTGTGCATCTGCGACACCAGTCCTCTACGTCACCTCGAGCGTGGAGCCAGTAGAACCTTTCCCGCAATTACGCTAAGGTCTTGTTAACACCAAGGTGGCCTCCCGAGGGTCTTTTGTGCATTTCCTCAATCACATCGTGGATTCGGCGTTTGGGTAGTATAGTTTCCATCCTATAGGAGCTGCCATCCACCGTTTCCCATCTCCGCTTGAGTATGCCATCCTCCACCTGAAAGGAGTTCCATTGTGCTCAATAGCTTTTCAGGGTTGCGCCATGCATTGAAACGTCTTTCCACTCAGGTCGCCCAGTCGTCTCCTTCCATAGGAGCAATGGTCCGATGTCTTCATCGGCTAACTGGGCTTTTCGAATCTCCTCCGACGACCAACCTTCATCGAATTCGCCCGTTATCAATCGCAGATCAACGAGCGGCTCCTTTTCCTCAATCCGTCGGCAATGCTTGCAGTTAGCTGGACATGGACGGCGGAATAGGGCATCAGCATTTCCATGAACTCCGCCCTTCCGATGAACAATTTCGTAGTCGTATGACTGCAATCTTTCGGTCCATCTCGCAACTTGTCCCTCGGGGTTTTTGAAGTTAAGTAGCTATCTCAGCGATGCACGGTCCGTTCGAAGAACAAATTTCAGGCCATATAGGTATTTGTGGAACTGCTTGGTGGCCTCTATTATAGCCAATAGCTCCTTCCTGGTCACGCAGTAGTTCCTCTCACTTTTTGAGAGAACTCGACTGTAATAAGAGAGGACTCTTTCTTCGCCATTCATCTGCTGGGAGAGTACAGCTCCAATACCGCCGTTGCTCGCATCGGTGCCAACTACAAACATTTTTCCGGGTTTCGGATATACCAGCACGGGTGATTCACACAGCTTCTCCTTCAAGGTCTCAAAGGCTGTCTGGCATTGTTCATTCCAGACATACGGACGGTTTTTCTCGGTTAGCTGATGTAGACACTTAGCTATTTTGGCAAAGTCTTTGACGAATCTTCGATAGTGGGTTACCTGACCCAGAAAACATCGTAGTTGGTGCTTGTTGTTTGGTGTTGGCCAGCTTTTCACGGCTTCAATTTTCTCAGGGTCTGTTTTGACCCCTTCTGCTGATACAATGTGTCCCAGGTATTTTACTTCAGCTACAAAAAGGGTACACTTGTCGGGACTAAGTTTCAAATTAGCCAGTCGCAATCGGGTGAAAACCTCTTCTAAGTTCCGCAGATGCTCTTCGAACGTTCTCCCGATGACTATGATGTCATCTAGGTACACCAAGCAGGTTTTCCAGGTGAGGCCACGTAGCAAGTACTCCATCAGGCGTTCGAAAATGACTGGAGCATTGCAAAGCCCAAACGGCATTACCACAAATTGCCACAATTCGGTCCCAACTGAAAATGCGGTCTTCTCTCGGTCCCTCTTATCGATTTCTACCTGCCAGTAGCCACTCTTGAGATCGAGTGTAGAAAATCATTTTGCGTCGGCTAAAGTGTCCATGATGTCATCGATGCGTGGAAGTGGGTAATTATCTTTCTTAGTGACATCGTTAAGCTGCCTATAGTCGACACAAAAACGAAAGCTACCATCCTTTTTCTTCACTAGAACTAATGGCGCGGCCCATGGACTGACAGAAGGTTCAATAACGCCTTGTTTTTCCATGTCCGAGATCAGCGCGCTCACTTCTCCTTGTTTGGCTATAGGGAGACGTCTCGGTGCTTGTCGAATCGGCTTGGCTCCCTGTGTATCTATGACGTGAGTTACCAGACTCGTTCGGCCTTGGTCATCCGGGCTTGTTGAGAGGATGTCACTGTACTTGGTGACCAGATCAGAGGCTCGTTTGAATAGCTGCACTGGCAATTTGACCTGCTTCAATATTGCAGACTTGGATTCCCGGGCTTTGTCTGTGTCTTGCCTCCTACTCCAATGATGGTCGTGAGTAGCTTCCAAAGAGGTGATGGTGGAAACAGGCTGGCAGCTGCCGATGACTTCTCCCGCTTTGATGCTCGTGGTTGAGTCTGCGGTGTTAAGGACTCTAACCGGCACATATCCGTTCCTCAAAGATCTTACAAGGCTTCGTCCTACAATCAAACTGCGCAATGTGGACGTCTTCGTTGGCTCTATCAGATAAGATCGGTGGTCTCCAGAATCACCATCAAGCTTGGCCCATACAATGCTTTTGGAAGAATTCGGTACATCAGTGTCAGTACATACCACTACATTCATCTCGGGAATTTGGACGCTGGGATCCTCCATCAGTACTTGGACATTCCGCCATTTCAATACACGTTTGTCCAAATCCAACGTGATTCCATGTGGGCGGAGAAAATCCATTCCGAGAATGCAGTCATCCATAATGTTCGCGACCAAAACATTATCTATTGAAAATCTCCATATTTTAGCGCTGTAATTTGTAAATGTTCTCCCTTCTTCAGTGTCTAATTAGACACTGAAGAATGGAGAACATTTACTCCCGAAATATATATATTTGTCGGAAAACAAATAATAGCGTTGTTTTTTTTTTTTTTAATTATATTTTTTTAATTATATTTTTCTTTTTGTTCAAAACATTATGTCGGAACACAAGGTCTCCCAACTGTATCTGGAGGTTGCCCTCTCCATCACCAGGTGCAGTTTCTCCCGTAGCTGTCCGTAGTGAGAAAATACTGCCCTTGTGAAGTTGCTGCTGTCTAACTAGGTCTGGTCGGTTAATCGATCGGGTTGCACCAGTGTCGATTATTATGGTGCAGTGTTCTCCGTCAACTTGACCCGGAAGACATAAGTCTGCTTCTCCACGATGTAGTCTTGATACAGTGATGGGGGTGCTGGGGTCGTCGATCCTCCTAGCCAACCTCTGCCCCACGAAGTTGGCTATTACATGTTTCCCGACCCCTCTGTTTGTAAGGCTTCCATTCACGGCACCTGACTCGGTCTGGATCTCTTCCTAGCTGCACACCCTGGACAATAGCGCGGTTTTCTTCGCTTCTTGCAGTCTCTTTGCAGGTGCCCCTTCTTTTCACAATTCCAGCATCTAGTCGCACCATTTGCATGCGGATCTCACTCAATTTCACATTTTTCGCTGCCTCAAAGTTCAGACTGTAAGCCAATGTGCTAGTCGCTCAATGTCTTGTTTCACCAGACTTCTGCACCCGATGCCTTAGCTGTGACCGATAAATCTGCTTCAGATGATCATCTCCATAACGCATGTCGAGCGCATTCATTATAGCATTCGGGTTTGAGTGCAATTCAACTGGGATCGTCTGCAACAGCTCGGCAGCTGGGCTTCTTAGAGCAAAAATCAGTGCAGTTGCTCGTTCCTGCTCATTCCAGTGATTTGCCCTTGCGGCAGCTTCAAACTGGGTTTTGTAAATACTCCAGACCGTTTGCCCATCGAATATTGGTGCTCTCACATTTCTGGATATGCTATGTGCTGCGGTTACAAGTGGGGCTGGTGATGTGGTTACTACTGCCTTCGCTGCTTCCAATTCATTTTTCACTTTTTCCATCTCATGGTTCATCCTCTCTTCGACCTGGCTGATCTTATAGTTGATTCTCTCCTCAACCTGGCTGACCTTCTCCTCGACCTGGTAAACCTTTTCCTCGACGCATTTAATTTGATTGTTCAGGCTACCGAGCTCCGCTTTTATTTCAGTTGACTGTTTTTGCACTTCCTTGATTTCGATCGCTTGTTGGTCCAGCTTCACTGATTGTTCAGTTAACTTCGCTGATTGTTCATCTAGCTTCGTAGTTAAATTGGACGACTGTTCATTGAGCTTCGCTGATTGTTCATCTAGCTTCGCAGTTAAATTGGACGACTGTTCACTGAGCTTCGCTGATTGTTCATCTAGCTTTTCAGTTAAACTGGATGACAACAGCATTAACATTTGCACCAGCGCATTTTCTGGCTCCTTTGATTTTGGTGTTTCTACTTCTCCAACTTCTGCGCCTTTTTCCGCATCAGAGAGCTCACCCAAACCAAGATTCATGCCTTCCGACTCGATCGCATCACGCAAGCGTGCAATAATTATGGCCTTTGTACCTTTTGTAGCCAGATTTCGTTGTTCCACCTCCTCTTTGAGCTCCAATATGCTCTATTGATTAATTTTTAGATGCAAATTTCCTGGCATTTTTAATTGTTTCGGCTATTTTTCCACCAGTTTCCACGTTAATTCTCACTATTGTGCACTTCAAAAATGTTTAATCGTTTTCACTTCCAAAATTTTCTTTCTTACTTCTTGACGTGGCCAATAATTTAATGTTCCGGGAAAGTGAAAACGCAATGTCTTTTAAGATAAATTAAAAGAGTTAATTTAATTCGTTAAAAATGCACAATCAGTGCAGTTTTTGTTCAGATTTTCAGCTTTGATTGCTTACCGTCAATTTCCTTGTCAGACCTCTGGCTTGAATCGTTCACTGTAGCCACAATTTCTCTTCGATTATCAAAACTTTGGTCACATTTCGTAGCTACTAGTCTGTTGTTAACGGCAAATACAAATTTGTAGCACTTTTCATAAGAATACTAATTTTTATAAGGTTCCTTGTGTTTTTGGGGGCAGGTTATGGAAACTTTTGCCCTTCATGGCATTGCTGTGGCTTGATTTTTCAACCGATGTGCTATACTTTGGTTTGAATGAATGAATCACCGTCCAAATTTTCCAAAAAGTATAAATTTGTGGTATTTCGCAAAAGTTTAAGGGCGGGTTTGGTGGTTGAAAGCTAAAAAATCCTAATTTTTCACGTGTCAACCAGCCAGAACGTTAAATCGCTTTTTCTCCCCTTAAACGTGCAAATTTTGCGTTTTTACATTGTAATTTAAAAGCTTAACCCAAGCCAAAGTTTTGGTGGTCGGAACATGTTTTAAGAAAAATACCTAGATATGGCTGTTTCTAGAACACGTGCAGTTTTTGGTCAGATTTTCAGCTTTGATTGCTTACTGTGCCCGTAATTTTAATCCGATTGTTGAAATTTTGGTCTTATCTTATAGTTGCATTTGATTAGTTCGCGTCAAGTGCAAATATGTAGCAATTTGCATGAAAATACTAATTTTTATGACGCTTAGGAGGCATAGACATGTATTTGTCTAAAATACGTCAATTTCCTTGTCAGGCCTCTGGCTTGAATCGTTCACTGTAGCAACAATTTCTATTCGATTATCAAAATTTTGGTCTCATTTTGTAGTTGTCAGTCTGTTGTTAACGGCTAATTTGTAGTACTTTTCATGAGAATACTAATTTTTATAAGGTTCCTTATATTTTTGGGGGCAGCTTATGGAAACTTTTCCCTTCATGGCATTGCTGTGGCTTGATTTTTCAACCGATGTGCTATATTTTGGTGTTAGTGAATAGATCAGCGTCCGAATTTTCCAAATCATATAAATTTGTGGTATTTCGCAAAAGTTTAAAGGCGGGTTTGGTGGTTGAAAGCCAAAAAATCCCAATTTTTCACGTGTCAACCAGCCGAAACTTCAAATCGTTTTGTCTCCCCATAAACGTGCGAATTTCGGGTTTCTACGTTTTAATTTGAAAGTTTAACCCAAACTAAGGCTCTGGTGGTCGGAACATGTTTTAGGCAAAATATCTAGAAATGGCTGTTTCTAGAACACGTGCAGATTTTGTTCAGATTTTCAGCTTTGATTGCTTACTCTGCCCGTAATTTTAATCCGATTGTTGAAATTTTTGTCTTATCTTAAAGTTGCGTTTGTTAGTTTGCCTCAAGTGCAAATATATAGCTATTTGCATGAAAATACTAATTTTTATGACGCTTAGGAGGCATAGACATGTATTTGTCTAAAATACGTCAATTTTCTTGTCAGACCTCTGGCTTGAATCGTTCACTGTAGTCACAATTTCTATTCGATTATCAAAATGTTGCTCTCATTTTGTAGCTGCTAGTCTGTTGTTTACGGAAAAAACAAATTTGTAGTACTTTTCATAAGAATACTAATTTTTATAAGGTTCCTTATATTTTCGGGGGCAGGTTATGGAAACTTTTGCCCTTCATGGCATTGCTGTGGCTTGATTTTTCAACCGATGTGCTATATTTTTGTGTAAGTGAATAGATCAGCGTCTGAATTTTCCAAAAAGTATAAATTTGTGGTATTTTGCAACAGTCTGAGGGTGGGTTTGTTGTTGAAAGCCAAACAATCCCAATTATTCACGTGTTGACCAGCCAAAATTCTAAATCACTTTTCCTCCCCTTGAACGTGCGAATTTCGCGCTTTTACGTTTTAATTTAAAAGCTTAACCCAAACCAAGGTTTTGGTGGTCGGAACATATTTTAGGCGAAATATCTAGAAATGGCTGTTTCTAGAACACGTGCAGTTTTTGTGCAGATATTCAGCTTTGATTGCTTACTGTGCCCGTAATTTTAACCCGATTGTTGAAATTTTGGTCTTATCTTATAGTTGCGCTTGTTTAGTTTGCGTCAAGTGCAAATATGTAGCAATTTGCATGAAAGTACTAATTTTCATGACGCTTAGGAGGCATAGACATGTATTTGTCTAAAATACGTCAATTTCCTTGTCAGACTTCTGGCTTGAATCGTTCACTGTAGCCACAATTTCTATTCGATTATCAAAATTTTGGTTCATTTTGTAGCTGCCAGTTTGTTGGGATTTTTTTGGATTTCAACCACCAACCCACCCTTAAACTTTTGCGAAATACCACAAATTTATACTTTTTGGAAAGGTCAGATGCTGATCGTTTCACTAACACCAAAATAAAGTGCTGTATCGAACAGCAACACTGTCCGTTGGACCCGACCTACTAGCCACATACGAGATAGTCAGTCGCCCCCGAGAATCTGTCCCGGGTGCCGGTCCCCAGCGAGCAGTGCAAGAGCGCGATAGATTAAGTGCAGTGCGTTGAGCATAGTGGGCAATGTACGCCAATTGGTATGTGCAAATAAATAGTGCAAGTGCACGGCGGTAAACCGCCAATAAGTGTTTTCATTGTCCCTAGGAAACCCACCCCCCCCCCCCCCCCTCCGCCATATACCGACCGGCAAGATTTTGCCGGCTTCGGGCAATATTATACATTTTGGTCCGTCGAGCCGGATACCGTTAGCAAATGGCCTTCAAAAAATCCCCGTAAAGGTTTCCGCAAATACCCCCATACAAATTGAGCTGTAGCGCCCTAGAGCTCCGTAGCGTGCAAATGTGCAGAGCGAGCATTTACAAGTGCAAGTACGTGCAAATTGCCAAAGTGTTATGTGCGACCAAATTAAGAAGCAAATTGAAGCGAGCAAATTGTGTGCATGTGTGCGTGGCGCGAAGAAAAACTTAAAAGAAATATGCCCACGGAAGTGTAAGCGCATGAAAAATGTGCAAGCGACGACTTAGAATAAAATTACCCGCAACCGCTGCCCAAAATATAGCACGAAACATACACCGTAGGCTGCTCACAAATGCTTCCAAATTTTCATTGAAACGAACACCCAAGCCCTATGTAGCTTTGGCGCACAACCACACAAACGGCATCACAAGCAAATATGAGATGATCTCGGAAATCGCTTGGCCAGCATAAAACGGCATGAAATGCATGATACCCAAAACCCTTCAACGAGCTGCGAATTATAAGAGCAAAGCGCAGTGCAGAAGAGCAATGAGCAAAAAGTCAATCAGCTGCACAAATAGGACCCAAGGTGCGGGTCTGACGTGCGAGTGGAGTAAAGTGGGCAATTTGAATGGGCGAAGAATATGTGCATGTTGAAATGGAATGCTTAGGTAGAAAAATTTGGGTGCATGAGATTATTTTTAGCTTTTAGGGTAGTCCAGGCCTGGACGTTATGAGTATGTGTGCATGGGCATAAATTTGCGATGCATGAATGTAAGGGTTGAAATGTTTAGAAGAAAGGAATTGTATTTCATTAGTAGCGTACATGTTAGTGAAGCGGCAGCGGATAGGATCGAAGTGACAGTAGGAATTGTTATACGTAAATTGAAAGTGAATACGCAACGGGCGAATAAAATGGAGAAAAAGAGCGTGAGAAGTGATTTGAGTTAACGGGCAAGTAAGCATCGAACACGGAATTTGTGAGAAAGTTTATTGGAAAAAGCGCGGTGAAACGTCGGAAGTTGAGCGGGCAACGTACATGGCGAGTATAGAGCGTGCGCGTGATTTCGCGAATGAGCTTGGAGCGGGGCAAGTGACGAGAGCGAAGGTAGGCGCAAAGTTGGGAATTTTGGAGGATGCCTGGACGAAGTTCCAGAAGGTGCATCATGCGCTAAGTCGAAAGAAGGGAGCTACGAAAGGGAGGAGGCATATATATATGAGCGGATAGAGGAAATGTATGCTGAGGCAAAGGCCATGATCTCCGCATATATGGAGCAAAGTGCAAGGTGCTGTGCAGAGTGAGGCGCAAGATTCGGCGAAAACGAGTGCAGGACAGTGCGGGAAACGTGGAAGTGTACGAGCAGAAAGCGATTGCGAACACGTGGGGCACTTTTGCGGGAGAGTTCAAGGAGTGGCGCTCATTTCGAGATAAGTTTCAAGCGGCCGTGCACGAAAACCAGCGCATAAAACCAATTTTTAAGCTGCAGTACCTTCTGGCAGCGGTGAGCGGAGAAGCTAAACGTGTGCTGGGCTCGTGGCAATCAACCGGAGCAAATTATGCACAGGCATGGGACCGGCTAGCAGAGGTCTACGACGACATCTATTTAATGCAGAGAGCGCATATAAGAGCACTGTTTGAGATGCCTGCAATGAGTGGAGCCAACTATGCCGGAATTCGAGCAATTACTGACATCGTCAACGAGTCGATGAGACAGTTGAACGCGCTAGGGGTCGAGGTCAGCAATTGGAACCTGACTGTGGTATATATGATGGTCGAACGATTAAACCCGACAACAGCAGAGCAATGGGAGCTAGCGCGCAAAAATGCAACACCAACGGCGAATGAGCTGTGCATATTTCTAGAGAAGCGAGCAATAGCATTGATGCATGCGTCAGTAGGAGCGTCATACAAAGAGAAAAATAGAGCGAAGGAGCCAACGCAAGCGATGGAGCAAATGCGGATGACAGTGCGGTGCATGAAGTGCGGAGCAGAACATCCCCTATATCGGTGCGTGCGATTCCTAGAGATGAGCCTAGAGAGCAGAACGACGTTTGTCATCGACAATATGCTCTGTTTTAATTGTTTGAAGCCGGGTTATACAGCAGGAAGATGCTATGCGGGGCCATGTGCGAATTGTCCGGGCAAGATACACAATAGTGTGATGTGTCCAGTGAGAGCCAGAAGAGAAGGTGCGATGACAAGAAGGGGTGCGAATTATGGTGCTGGGCCAAGCCGCAAATGAGCTAAGATAGCAGGATGCGCAGTGCAGGGCGAAGGAGCCCAATTATTCACGTGTTGACCAGCCAAAACTCTAAATCACTTTTTCTCCCCTTGAACGTGCGAATTTCGCGTTTTTACGTTTTAATTCAAAAGCTTAACCCAAACTAAGGTTTTGGTGGTCGGAACATATTTTAGGCGAAATATCTAGAAATGGCTGTTTCTAGAACACGTGCAGTTTTTGTGCAGATATTCAGTTTTGATTGCTTACTGTGCCCGTAATTTTAACCCGATTGTTGAAATTTTGGTCTTATCTTATAGTTGCGCTTGTTTAGTTTGCATCAAGTGCAAGTATGTAGCAATTTGCATGAAAGTACTAATTTTCATGACGCTTAGGAGGCATAGACATGTATTTGTCTAAAATACGTCAATTTCCTTGTCAGACTTCTGGCTTGAATCGTTCACTGTAGCCACAATTTCTATTCGATTATCAAAATTTTGGTTCATTTTGTAGCTGCCAGTTTGTTGGGATTTTTTTGGATTTCAACCACCAACCCACCCTTAAACTTTTGCGAAATACCACAAATTTATACTTTTTGGAAAGGTCAGACGCTGATCGTTTCACTAACACCACAATAAAGCGCTATATCGAACAGCAACACTGTCCATTGGACCCGACCTACTAGCCACATACGAGATAGTCAGTCGCCCCCGAGAATCTGTCCCGAGTGCCGGTCCCCAGCGAGCAGTGCAAGAGCGCGATAGATTAAGTGCAGTGCGTTGAGCATAGTGGGCAATGTACGCCAATTGGTATGTGCAAATAAATAGTGCAAGTGCACGGCGGTAAACCGCCAATAAGTGTTTTCATTGTCCATAGGAAACCCACCCCCCGGAAGTAGGGCGGGCAACGTACATGGCGAGTGTAGAGCATGCGCGTGATTTCGCGAATGAGCTTGGAGCGGAGCAAGTGACGAGAGCGAAGGTAGGGGCAAAGTTGGGAGTTTTGGAGGATGCCTGGACGAAGTTCCAGAAGGTGCATCATGCGCTAAGTCGAAAGAAGGGGAGCTACGATAGGGAGGAGGCATATATATATGAGCGGATAGAGGAAATGTATGCTGAGGCAAAGGCCATGATCTCCGCATGTATGGAGCAAAGTGCAGCGCAAGGTGCGGTGCAGAGTGAGGCGCAAGATTCGGCGGAAACGAGTGCAGGACAGTGCGGGAAACGTGGAAGTGTACGAGCAGAAAGCGATTGCGAACACGTGGGGCACTTTTGCGGGAGAGTTCAAGGAGTGGCGCTCATTTCGAGATAAGTTTCAAGCGGCCGTGCACGAAAACCAGCGCATAAAACCAATTTTTAAGCTGCAGTACCTTCTGGCAGCGGTGAGTGGAGAAACTAAACGTGTGCTGGGCTCGTGGCAATCAACCGGAGCAAATTATGCACAGGCATGAGACCGGCTAGCAGAGGTCTACGACGACATCTATTTAATGCAGAGAGCGCATATAAGAGCACTGTTTGAGATGCCTGCAATGAGTGGAGCCAACTATGCCGGAATTCGAGCAATTACTGACGTCGTCAACGAGTCGATGAGACAGTTGAACGCGCTAGGGGTCGAGGTCAGCAATTGGAACCCGACTGTGGTATATATGATGGTCGAACGATTAGACCCGACAACAGCAGAGCAATGGGAGCTAGCGCGCAAAAATGCAACACCAACGGTGAACGAGCTGTGCATATTTCTAGAGAAGCGAGCAATAGCATTGATGCATGCGTCAGTAGGAGCGTCATACAAAGAGAAAAATAGAGCGAAGGAGCCAACACAAGCGATGGAGCAAATGCGGATGACAGTGCGGTGCATGAAGTGCGGAGCAGAACATCCCCTATATCGGTGCGTGCGATTCCTAGAGATGAGCCTAGGGAGCAGAACGACGTTTGTCATCGACAATATGCTCTGTTTTAATTGCTTGAAGCCGGGTTATACAGCAGGAAGATGCTATGCGGGGCCATGTGCGAATTGTCCGGGCAAGATACACAATAGTGTGATGTGTCCAGTGAGAGCCAGAAGAGAAGGTGCGATGACAAGAAGGGGTGCGAATCATGGTGCTGGGCCAAGCCGCAAATGAGCTAAGATAGCAGGATGCGCAGTGCAGAGCGAAGGAGCCCAATTATTCACGTGTTGACCAGCCAAAACTCTAAATCACTTTTTCTCCCCTTGAACGTGCGAATTTCGCGTTTTTACGTTTTAATTCAAAAGCTTAATCCAAACTAAGGTTTTGGTGGTCGGAACATATTCTAGGCGAAATATCTAGAAAGGGCTGTTTCTAGAACACGTGCAGTTTTTGTGCAGATATTCAGTTTTGATTGCTTACTGTGCCCGTAATTTTAACCCGATTGCTGAAATTTTGGTCTTATCTTATAGTTGCGCTTGTTTAGTTTGCATCAAGTGCAAATATGTAGCAATTTGCATGAAAGTACTAATTTTCATGACGCTTAGGAGGCATAGACATGTATTTGTCTAAAATACGTCAATTTCCTTGTCGTTCACTGTAGCAACAATTTCTATTCGATTATCAAAATTTTGGTCTCATTTTGTAGTTGTCAGTCTGTTGTTTACGGTTACTACAAATTTGTAGTACTTTTCATAAGAATACTAATTTTTATAAGGTTCCTTATATTTTTGGGGGCAGCTTATGGAAACTTTTCCCTTCATGGCATTGCTGTGGCTTGATTTTTCAACCGATGTGCTATATTTTGGTGTTAGTGAATAGATCAGCGTCCGAATTTTCCAAATCATATAAATTTGTGGTATTTCGCAAAAGTTTAAAGGCGGGTTTGGTGGTTGAAAGCCAAAAAATCCCAATTTTTCACGTGTCAACCAGCCGAAACTTCAAATCGCTTTGTCTCCCCATAAACGTGCGAATTTCGGGTTTCTACGTTTTAATTTGAAAGTTTAACCCAAACTAAGGCTCTGGTGGTCGGAACATGTTTTAGGCAAAATATCTAGAAATGGCTGTTTCTAGAACACGTGCAGATTTTGTTCAGATTTTCAGCTTTGATTGCTTACTCTGCCCGTAATTTTAATCCGATTGTTGAAATTTTTGTCTTATCTTAAAGTTGCGTTTGTTAGTTTGCCTCAAGTGCAAATATATAGCTATTTGCATGAAAATACTAATTTTTATGACGCTTAGGAGGCATAGACATGTATTTGTCTAAAATACGTCAATTTTCTTGTCAGACCTCTGGCTTGAATCGTTCACTGTAGTCACAATTTCTATTCGATTATCAAAATTTTGCTCTCATTTTGTAGCTGCTAGTCTGTTGTTTACGGAAAAAACAAATTTGTAGTACTTTTCATAAGAATACTAATTTTTATAAGGTTCCTTATATTTTTGGGGGCAGGTTATGGAAACTTTTGCCCTTCATGGCATTGCTGTGGCTTGATTTTTCAACCGATGTGCTATATTTTTGTGTAAGTGAATAGATCAGCGTCTGAATTTTCCAAAAAGTATAAATTTGTGGTATTTTGCAACAGTCTGAGGGTGGGTTTGTTGTTGAAAGCCAAACAATCCCAATTATTCACGTGTTGACCAGCCAAAATTCTAAATCACTTTTCCTCCCCTTGAACGTGCGAATTTCGCGCTTTTACGTTTTAATTTAAAAGCTTAACCCAAACCAAGGTTTTGGTGGTCGGAACATATTTTAGGCGAAATATCTAGAAATGGCTGTTTCTAGAACACGTGCAGTTTTTGTGCAGATATTCAGCTTTGATTGCTTACTGTGCCCGTAATTTTAACCCGATTGTTGAAATTTTGGTCTTATCTTATAGTTGCGCTTGTTTAGTTTGCGTCAAGTGCAAATATGTAGCAATTTGCATGAAAGTACTAATTTTCATGACGCTTAGGAGGCATAGACATGTATTTGTCTAAAATACGTCAATTTCCTTGTCAGACTTCTGGCTTGAATCGTTCACTGTAGCCACAATTTCTATTCGATTATCAAAATTTTGGTTCATTTTGTAGCTGCCAGTTTGTTGGGATTTTTTTGGATTTCAACCACCAACCCACCCTTAAACTTTTGCGAAATACCACAAATTTATACTTTTTGGAAAGGTCAGATGCTGATCGTTTCACTAACACCAAAATAAAGTGCTGTATCGAACAGCAACACTGTCCGTTGGACCCGACCTACTAGCCACATACGAGATAGTCAGTCGCCCCCGAGAATCTGTCCCGGGTGCCGGTCCCCAGCGAGCAGTGCAAGAGCGCGATAGATTAAGTGCAGTGCGTTGAGCATAGTGGGCAATGTACGCCAATTGGTATGTGCAAATAAATAGTGCAAGTGCACGGCGGTAAACCGCCAATAAGTGTTTTCATTGTCCCTAGGAAACCCACCCCCCCCCCCCCCTCCGCCATATACCGACCGGCAAGATTTTGCCGGCTTCGGGCAATATTATACATTTTGGTCCGTCGAGCCGGATACCGTTAGCAAATGGCCTTCAAAAAATCCCCGTAAAGGTTTCCGCAAATACCCCCATACAAATTGAGCTGTAGCGCCCTAGAGCTCCGTAGCGTGCAAATGTGCAGAGCGAGCATTTACAAGTGCAAGTACGTGCAAATTGCCAAAGTGTTATGTGCGACCAAATTAAGAAGCAAATTGAAGCGAGCAAATTGTGTGCATGTGTGCGTGGCGCGAAGAAAAACTTAAAAGAAATATGCCCACGGAAGTGTAAGCGCATGAAAAATGTGCAAGCGACGACTTAGAATAAAATTACCCGCAACCGCTGCCCAAAATATAGCACGAAACATACACCGTAGGCTGCTCACAAATGCTTCCAAATTTTCATTGAAACGAACACCCAAGCCCTATGTAGCTTTGGCGCACAACCACACAAACGGCATCACAAGCAAATATGAGATGATCTCGGAAATCGCTTGGCCAGCATAAAACGGCATGAAATGCATGATACCCAAAACCCTTCAACGAGCTGCGAATTATAAGAGCAAAGCGCAGTGCAGAAGAGCAATGAGCAAAAAGTCAATCAGCTGCACAAATAGGACCCAAGGTGCGGGTCTGACGTGCGAGTGGAGTAAAGTGGGCAATTTGAATGGGCGAAGAATATGTGCATGTTGAAATGGAATGCTTAGGTAGAAAAATTTGGGTGCATGAGATTATTTTTAGCTTTTAGGGTAGTCCAGGCCTGGACGTTATGAGTATGTGTGCATGGGCATAAATTTGTGATGCATGAATGTAAGGGTTGAAATGTTTAGAAGAAAGGAATTGTATTTCATTAGTAGCGTACATGTTAGTGAAGCGGCAGCGGATAGGATCGAAGTGACAGTAGGAATTGTTATACGTAAATTGAAAGTGAATACGCAACGGGCGAATAAAATGGAGAAAAAGAGCGTGAGAAGTGATTTGAGTTAACGGGCAAGTAAGCATCGAAAACGGAATTTGTGAGAAAGTTTATTGGAAAAAGCGCGGTGAAACGTCGGAAGTAGAGCAGGCAACGTACATGGCGAGTATAGAGCGCGCGCGTGATTTCGCGAATGAGCTTGGAGCGGAGCAAGTGACGAGAGCGAAGGTAGGCGCAAAGTTGGGAATTTTGGAGGATGCCTGGACGAAGTTCCAGAAGGTGCATCATGCGCTAAGTCGAAAGAAGGGAGCTACGAAAGGGAGGAGGCATATATATATGAGCGGATAGAGGAAATGTATGCTGAGGCAAAGGCCATGATCTCCGCATATATGGAGCAAAGTGCAAGGTGCTGTGCAGAGTGAGGCGCAAGATTCGGCGAAAACGAGTGCAGGACAGTGCGGGAAACGTGGAAGTGTACGAGCAGAAAGCGATTGCGAACACGTGGGGCACTTTTGCGGGAGAGTTCAAGGAGTGGCGCTCATTTCGAGATAAGTTTCAAGCGGCCGTGCACGAAAACCAGCGCATAAAACCAATTTTTAAGCTGCAGTACCTTCTGGCAGCGGTGAGCGGAGAAGCTAAATGTGTGCTGGGCTCGTGGCAATCAACCGGAGCAAATTATGCACAGGCATGGGACCGGCTAGCAGAGGTCTACGACGACATCTATTTAATGCAGAGAGCGCATATAAGAGCACTGTTTGAGATGCCTGCAATGAGTGGAGCCAACTATGCCGGAATTCGAGCAATTACTGACGTCGTCAACGAGTCGATGAGACAGTTGAACGCGCTAGGGGTCGAGGTCAGCAATTGGAACCCGACTGTGGTATATATGATGGTCGAACGATTAGACCCGACAACAGCAGAGCAATGGGAGCTAGCGCGCAAAAATGCAACACCAACGGTGAACGAGCTGTGCATATTTCTAGAGAAGCGAGCAATAGCATTGATGCATGCGTCAGTAGGAGCGTCATACAAAGAGAAAAATAGAGCGAAGGAGCCAACGCAAGCGATGGAGCAAATGCGGATGACAGTGCGGTGCATGAAGTGCGGAGCAGAACATCCCCTATATCGGTGCGTGCGATTCCTAGAGATGAGCCTAGAGAGCAGAACGACGTTTGTCATCGACAATATGCTCTGTTTTAATTGTTTGAAGCCGGGTTATACAGCAGGAAGATGCTATGCGGGGCCATGTGCGAATTGTCCGGGCAAGATACACAATAGTGTGATGTGTCCAGTGAGAGCCAGAAGAGAAGGTGTGATGACAAGAAGGGGTGCGAATTATGGTGCTGGGCCAAGCCGCAAATGAGCTAAGATAGCAGGATGCGCAGTGCAGGGCAAAGGAGCAAGTGCGGATTGTATAAAGAAGTGCGAGCAGTGCCAGGAGCGAAATAAGTGATTTCATATGCGTGGGCGGAGCAAAGAGCAGAGCGGATTGTGCGAAAGTAGGAAGATAAAGAAAGTGCGAGTGCAGAGAAGGTGTAAACGGAATATTTTAAAAGTGCGAGAGCATTGCAAGAGCAGGAGAAAACGGCGCGTCGAATATGGATATAATGCAAAGACTAATGGGCATGAAACGGTGCGTGCGAATACGGACGGGAATGATCAATCTCATAAGATGCAAGACAATGTTGAGCAAGTTTCAGTGTAAGCAACAGTAGTGCTTAAATTATACGCGAACGGGCAAAAGAGTGGGCCAATAAGAGTGTTGTGCGATGCTGGATCGCAAGTAAACATTTTAACGAGCAAATGTGCAAAACAGTTCAGATTAAAAATTGAGCAAAGCAGGACAGAAATACGGTCTGTGACGGGCGAGATAACAGTGCTAAAGGGCAAGACTACTTTAGGCATAATGCCATGGTTCGAATCCGAAGTGCGAATGACGTGCAGTTTTTTAGTTGCAAACGACAGTTGGCTCGTCACAGCGCCACCGAGCAAAATTGTTGGCGAGATCATAGAGAAGGAGCTGGACATGCCAATGGCAGATATGAGCTTTGACACCCCAGGTGAAGTTGATATGTTACTCGGAGCAAATATATGGGCGCAAATGATAAGGCCGGAGATAGTGCAAAGCCTACATGGTGCAGTGTTCCAAAAAACAATATTCGGATACATATTAATTGGTGCAGTGCCGAGCAAAGGGCTCACGGGAGCAAAAATATGTGCAGCGGTGCAAGAACGAGAGCAAGAGCTAGAAGTGCTAGCGCAAAAATTCTGGGAGCAGGAAGAGCAGCGACAAGAAAGTACAAAGACGAGCGAAGAAGAGCAGGTCGAAGCAATATTTATGCAGACGTATCGGCGTGACAAATTTGGGAGATTTACAATCACAATCCCAGTAAAGCCAGAACGCAAAGAAATGGGCGAATCCCGAAGCATTGCCTTGAGGCGATTTCTTATGCTAGAAAAGAAATTAGAGCGTGAGCCAGACCTTAGAGCAAAATATAATGAGTTTATGCGCGAATATGAGCAGATGGGGCACATGCAAAGAGCAAATAGAGAGCCAGAGCGAAGACAAATGACGTACTACATACCACATCATTGCGTTGTGAAGAAGTTTTGAGTCGTATTCGATGCATCCTGCAAAACGGAGCAGGGCATCTCATTCAACGATGTGCAAATGGTAGACGGGAAGCTACAACGTGATGTAGCGGACATATTGATGCGCTTCAGACGACACAGAGTGGCAATCACAGATTATGTTCCAACAAGTCAATGTCAATCCAGAGCAATGGGATTGTCAGAGAATTTTTTGGCGAGAGCATAGAAAGGAGCCATTGCGCGAATACTGGCTGAAAGTTGTCACGTATGGTATGGCATCTTCAGCCCACAGTGCAGTGCGAGCGATGATTTAAGGTGCAAAAGAAGCTGAGCGCGAGCATACTGCTGCGATAGAGACTATATTGAACGATTTCTACATGAACGACTGCCTGACTGGAGCTGAAGACGAGCAATCTGCGGTCATCCTGAAGAAAGAGGTCGACAAAGTACTAAGAGGTCCAGTATTTGTGCTAGCGAAATGGGCATCGAATAATGAGCAAGTAGCAAGAGCGATGAGCGAACAGGAGAGCGTGCATATAACGAAAAGGCGTGAGCAAAAAGAAGAGCTATGTAGCGAGCAAGAAACTAAAGTGCTAGGGCTAAGATGGGCAACAGAGCAAGATGTGCTTGAATTCAAAGTCGAGCTGAGCGAGCAATTAGAGCCAATAACAAAGAGAAGAGTGCTAATCCAGATCGTGGTGAACGCAGTCCAAAAGGCAGAGGCATATAGTCGCATCAAGCGACGGATCGTCCTGTTGGTGACACTTGACGTCAGGAATGCCTTCAACTCCACTAGATGGGTGGATATTCTGGACACGCTGGAAAACTCTTTTCAAGTTCCAGAATATCTAATGCGGCTTTTGAGGAACTACCTAAAAGACCGAAGCCTGCTCTACGACACGACACAGGGCCAACGAAGGATGGAAATTACATCGGGTGTTGCCGAGGGATCTATCCTTGGTCCGGACCTGTGGAACGTGTCTTACGACGGGCTACTGAGACTTGAGATGCCAGATGAGTCGCGCTTGGTCAGCTATGCGGATGATGTTGCGGCTCTGGTCGCCGGATGCACCGTTGAACAAGCGCAACTTAGGCTAGGTATGCTAATGCGCCGAGTGAGGGACTGGATGACTGCTCGCGGGCTCAGTTTAGCACTGGAGAAAACCGAAGCGGTCATCTTGACAAAAAAGAGAATCCCTAGAGTAAGGATGATCAGTATTGGAGATATACAGGTCGAATCGAAGCCAGCGATGAAGTACCTGAGGCTACTGATCGACTCGAAGATGAGTTTCTCTGAGCAAATCAGGGCAACGGCTGAGAAGGCTGCTTCGGGAATATCGGCCCTGAGTCGACTTATGGCCAACGTAGGGGGACCCAGCCCATCAAGAAGACGCCTCTTGATGTGTGCTGTAGGGTCAGTGCTACTGTACGGAGCAGAGGTATGGGGCGACGCTCTCAGCAAGACGGTATACCGAAAACGATTGGCACAGGTACAGAGAAGAGGAGCACTGAGAATTGCATCTTCGTATCCAAATGTCTCCGACTCGGCGGTGAGAGTGATTGCAGGCGTGATACCTGTCGCCCTCCTTGCTAGAGAGCGCCACGCTATTTACCTGCGCCGAAACGAGGATGCGAGGGAGATGGTTGTCCGCGAGGAGAGACAACGCTCGCTCAACGGTTGGCAGCAGTCTTGGAGGAATTGCACGAAGGGAAGGTGGACTACGCACCTCATCCCAGATGTGAGACCGTGAATAAATCGAGGGCATGGTGAGACTGACTTCTATCTGATCCAGCTTTTGAGCGGGCACGGGTGTTTTCAGTCTTACCTGCACAAGATCGGTAACTCACGGTCTCCCGATTGTCGGTTTTGTCCAGGAGAGGAGGACAATGCCTGTTACACATTTTTTGCGTGTATCAAATGGGCCAGGCTGCAAAGGGAACTCTACACGGAGACGGGAGAGCTCACCCCGGATAATATAGTTGCGGTGATGCTCGAATCGGTTGACAAATGGAACCAGGTGGCACATTATGCTCGGGCAGTCCTAAAAGGTAAAAGGGACTCGCAGCAGCCGGAGGAACTGGGGCTGGGGGATCGCTCTTCTGGCATATCCTCTTCCCCTCTCCCCTACCGCTAGGAAAGGGACTCCCCAGCTTGAAGGCGCCCCATGGCGTAACAAAACGAGACCTGGCCCGAAGTAATGTGTCAAACGGTTCCAGGCTAGGTTCTTAGATTGACAGGGGAGGTGTTTAGTGGGTAGTCCAAGGGTATCCTCCATGGGAGTCCTCGGCGGGCGTAAATGCCTTCACCTCCCTACCACAAAAAAAAAAAAAAAAAAAAGATGGGCGACAGAGCAAGATGTGCTTGAATTCAAAGTCGAGCTGAGCGAGCAATTAGAGCCAATAACAAAGAGAAGAGTGCTAATCCAGATCGCCAAGCTGTATGACCCGAATGGTCTGTTGGGACCAATTATCGCACAAGCCAAGATCCTGATGCAAGAAATCTGGAAGTTAGAAACAAGCTGGGACGAGACTCTGCCAGAAGCCATAGCCAAGCAATGGAAGAGGCTACGGAATACACTGCCTGAGATTGAAAAATTGAAAACCCCGCGGTGGCTAGGAACAGAAAGATGCCTGAAGCTGCAGCCACATGGCTTCGCTGACGCGTCCGCGAAGGCATATGGCGGAGTAATATACGTAAGAGCAGGAGATGAGCAAGGGTGAATATCAACGGTACTATTGATGTCAAAACCACGTCTTGCGCCGATCAAAACAATGTCCATACCACGGCTAGAGCTTAGTGCAGCGCAAATTCTGAGCAAAATGATGCGCCAGGCAAAGAAGGAGCTAGAGCTTAATGAGTGCAAGTATTTTCTATGGAGTGATTCAATGGTTGCGCTACACTGGATTAGGAAGCCTCCGAACGTGCTGAAGCAGTATGTAGCGAATAGAGTCAGAGACATCCAAGCAAATACAAAAATAAAAACATGGGCACATGTGCGATCGGCAGACAACACAGCCGACTTATTGAGCAGAGGAGCAACGCCAGTAGAGCTAGTTAACAGTACCTTGTGGCTGACGGGACCCACTTGGTTGAGCAGAGTGCAGAACGAATGGCCAGAGCCTATGCGGGATAGCGCAAATGCGGAACAAGTGATGAGCGAATGCATACAGACCAAAGAGGTCCAGAGCTATATGTCAATGATGATAAACGTAGCGCAAGAATCAATACTCAAAAGAGCGAGCAAAATGAGCAAAGCGATCAACGTGACGACATATGTGCTGAGGTTTATCTTTAATACGCAAGAAAAAAAGCGTGCCAAGAGACAAAATGGTCTGCCATCGAGCGAAGAAAAACGAGAAGCGCAAAATTTGTGGGTGCGCCAGGTGCACAAAGTTCAATATGGCGCAGAGCTAGAGTGCATCAGAACAGAACGCAGGAGCTTCCCGAGTAAGAGCAAGATTGCAGCATTGAGACCGATCCTGAACCAAGTGGGTCTTCTGTGCGTGGGGGGAAGTATCAGCAGAGCCGAGGACGAATATCATGAGCGACACCCAGTAATCATACCAGCAAATACACGACTAGCGCAGTTGATAATGAGCGAGGCGCATGAGACGACGAAGCATGGAGGAGTGCAGCTCATGATGCAGTACATAAGATACAAATACTGGATGCCGGGGCTACGACAAGCATCAAGGCGCGTAGTGCATAATTGCGTAACTTGTGCAAGGTTAGATGCGCGAATAAGCGAGCAATTGATGGGCGATCTTCCGGCAGACAGAGTGCGACCAGCAAGAGCGTTTTTATACGCAGGGGTGAAAGGTGAAATGCGGGATTTAGTTGTGAGGAATTGGGGAGTCAGTTTTTGGATTTGAAAGAGATAAGGGTGTTTTGTGTGCTCAGTGGAATTGATTTTTGGAGGATTTTAAAATTGGGAAAAAAGGGAGTTGGTATTTGGAAAAAAAAATATAAAAGACTTTTGCATTGCGGGATATGAGTGATTTTTGTGTATTTTAAAATTGGAAAAAAAAAAGTTTTTGGATTGAAAAATGTGATGGTGAATCAAATAGATTTTTCCTTTGAAGTTTTAATGAAGAAGTAAGAGAGTGAAAGTATTGAGAAAGTGAGGAATATTGGATTGTGGAAGAGAAAGGAGTTGAATTTGTGCGGTGTGAAAAAGAAACAGAAAAGAAGAAGAAAAGATTTTATTGAGTTGAAGTGCGGGGAGACGAAAGTTGAAAGTTTTAAAAAAAAAACTAAATTTTGTTGGTTGGTGAAGAGGATCAGGTGCCTTGAGTGCAGTTTTTTTTTGCGAATACGGATCAGACAGTTGAAAGTGGCCGTTGTGTTTTTAGTTTTTCGTTGTCTTAATATTGAAATCTGATTTTCAGTGGCCCCACGCTTCTTTGTTTGTACATCACCGGGCGCTCGGGATTTTGCAAGGAAAGGAGTAAGTAACAATCATATTTTGTTTCAAAATTTTACAAATGATTTTTATAAATAATTTTTATATTTGAATTGATTTGGTTTGTTGTATTTTAGTGCATATTATTTAGTTTAACTATTTTAGTGCATATTATTTAGTTTAACTCTCAAAAGGGCCTTTTACTCGTAAGGTTTTTTTTGGTTGTAAATATAATTGTTGAATTTGTTTGTAAATAAAACGGCCATGGTACATTAAAAACCTTATTTTCATTTCTCAAAATGACCTCTCCCTTTCCCATCCTTCTCCCTTTGTGCTAGTTTTTATGTAAGGTGGCTCAGCACGAGCAGAGGGTGTCCCGGAAGACCCACGACACAACTGAGCGCTAGCCGGCCTCAGTATGCCACCCCGGGCTACACACCCCTCTGCCAGAACAATGTCTGCAACTGCGGTGACTTCCGTGGTTGCTACATATGGCAGGGGTTGACTTTGCAGGGCCGATATGCACGGTATCGAGGCAAGGCAGAGCAGGGCGTCAGGTGGAGGTCAAGAGCTATGTAGCAGTATTTGTGTGCCTAGCGACAAGAGCCCTGCATCTAGATATAGTGACGAGCTTAACAGCAGAAGCCTTTATAACATGCTTCAGGCGATTTGTTGGCAGAAGAGGGCGATGTGCAAGATTATACAGCGACAATGGGAAGACTTTTGTAGCGGCGGATAAGCAGTTGAAGAGTTCGATCAAGACTTGGCAAGGTTCAGAAGTGCTAAAGCAGTTAAATGTCCAGGGCACAGAATGGAAGTTCATCACACCAGCTGCCCCTCATCAGGGAGGCATCTGGGAGGCATCAGTTAAGTCCATGAAGTACCATCTAAAGCGCATAATGAAGCAACAGCGACTGACATATGAGCAATTGTGCACAGTATTGGTAGACATAGAGGCGTGCTTAAACTCTCGACATATAAATGCGATATCCGACGACGCGCAAGACTTGAGTGCATTGACTCCAGGGTATTTTTTGATTGGGGAGGCGCTAGTGCAACCATTACCGAGAAATGAGCCAGAGCTGAGCAAGATTGGGCTGAGACAGTGGCGCAAAATACAGCAGATAACGGTCTCGTTCTGGAAGCGATGGAAAACAGAGTATTTATCGACCCTACAACAGCGTAAGAAGTGGAGGCAAGAGAGCAGCAACATCAAGGTCGGCCAATTAGTGCTCATCAAGGGCGACAATCTCCCGCCATCCCATTTGGCAATGGGCAGAGTTGTGCAAGTGATTCAAGGAGCAGATGGGCTAGTAAGGAGCGCAATTATACGAACCGGAAACCGGGGAGCTGGCAAGAGCATTGCAGAAATTGTGCATATTACCAGTTCCGAACGAAGGGTAAATCAGTAGTTCAATCAAGAGCAAGGTGCAAATCAAGAGCAAGGTGCAAATCAAGAGCAAGGTGCAAATCAAGAGCATGGTGCAATTCAAACAATAGGCAAGCGAGGTGCAAATCGAGAGCGATAGTGAAAGCGGCAATACACGATGAGCGATGCGAGCAATGCAGTTGAGTGAACCACGAGTTGTATGCGAGCGGAGTGCTCCGCCTTGTTGCGGGGGGAGTGTACCGAACAGGAACACTGTCCGGTGGACCCGACATACTAGCTACATACGAGATAGTCAGTCGCCCCCGAGAATCCGTCCCAAGCGTCGGTCCCGAGGGAGCAGTGCAAGAACGCGATAGATTAATTACAGTGCGTTGAGCATAGTGGGCAATGTACGCCAATTGATATGTGCAAATAAATAGTGCAAGTGCACGGCGGTAAACGGCCAAAAAGTGTTTTCATTGTCCCTAGGGGACCTCCCCCCCCCCCATATACCGACCGGCAGGATTTTGCCGGCCTCGGGAAATATAATACAAGCATATCGGTTGAAAAATCAAGCCACAGCAATGCCATGAAGGGAAAAAGTTTCCATAACCTGCCTCCAAAAATATAAGGAACCTTATAAAAACTAGTATTCTTATAAAAAGTACTACAAATTCGGCAGCTACAAAATGAGGCCAAAATTTTGATAATCGAATAGAAATTGTGGCTACAGTGACCGATTAAAGCCAGAGGCCTGACAAGGAAATTGACGTATTTTAGACAAATACATGTCTATGCCTCCTAAGCGTCATAAAAATTGGTATTTTCATGCAAATTGCTGCATATTTGCACTTGAAGCAAACTAAACAAACGCAACTATAAGCTAAGACAAAAATTTCAATAATCGGATTAAAATTACGGGCACAGTAAGCAATCAAAGCTGAAAAACCGCACAAAAACTGCACGTGTTCTAGAAACAACCATTTCTAGATATTTTGCCTAAAATATGTTCCGACCACCAAAACCTTAGTTTGGGTTAAGCTTTTAATTAAAACGTAAAAACGCGAAATTCGCACCTTTGAGGGGAGAAAAAGCGATTTAAAGTTTTGGCTGGTTGACACGTGAAAAATTGGGATATTTTGGCTTTCAACCACCAAACCCACCCTTAAATTTTTGCGAAATACCACAAATTTATACTTTTTGGTAAATTTCAGACGCTTATCTATTCACTAACACCAAAATATAGCACATCGGTTGAAAAATCAAGCCACAGCAATGCCATGAAGGGAAAAAGTTTCCATAACCTGCCCCCAAAAATATAAGGAACCTTATAACAATTAGTATTCTGGGGAAAAGTACTACAAATTTGTATTTGCCGTTAACAACAGACTGACAGCTAAAAAATGAGACCAAAATTTTGATAATCGAATATAAATTGTGGCTACAGTGAACGATTCAAGCCAGAGGCATGACAAGGAAATTGACGTATTTTAGACAAATACATGTCTATGCCTCCTAAGCGTCATAAAAATTGGTATTTTCATGCAAATTGCTCCTTTTTCGCAACTATAAGATATGACCGAAATTTCAACAATCGGATTAAGATTTCAGGCATAGTAAGCAATCAAAGCTGAAGATCTGCACAAAAACTGCACGTGTTCTAGAAACAGCCTGTTTAGGATTCAACAGCAACTTCCACAGTCGACTATTCACCCACTCCCATCACGTATGGCCACACAGTCATCAACGCGTCGTTAGCATCAACATCATCATCCTGACACGACAACAAACCCCAATGCAATTAACAATACAAACACAGCAACTGATCTTTGCATAATTTATCGAGTAATCTGCGCTGGCGAGCAAGTGCTGACGGAGCAGGCAGTTCGTGAGCGATCGGTGAGGACGACAGTCAAGTGATCATCAAAGGTGTAGAGATAATTATAGTTGAAGTTTGGTCTAAATAATTAATGAATAAATACTGTGTCGTGCGTGTTAAAAACTAAGTCTTTGCTCTTATCTTGTCAATTTTCAAATTGGAATTCAAGTGCAAAACTTCGTTTGCCGATAATCTATCATCATACAAACATTTTTTGGTCCATCGAGCCGGATCGTTGCGCATAGGCAACGATAGTTAATGTGGGAACCGTGCAATTTGGTAAATACGATCATTCCTACACTTGTCATACATATCCTCTTCCAAATTCACGTGTGTGCAAATCCGGTGGCATTTCATTGAAAAGCGGTGATCGTCAAACCGGGACCTTGTAACGGGAGTACAATTCCCACATTCAAGCACATGGTGGCTAACAGCCCAAGACGTGCTTAAAGGCAATCCTCAGCACTTTGCGACGCAATCAAATTAAATTATTTACAGGGAGCAGCCCATAACTGCTAGCCACTATCACGTTCATCAGTTGGTAAAAAGGGTGAAATTGTGAGAAAATTGATGGATTATAAAGTGAATATGATTGTATCTAGTCATTTGTGGGCGTTTAGGAAGCATCGCATACAAGACGTCGCTATCGCATACAACAATTGTCTCTTCTGTCGGCGAAAGCACTCGCATTGATTGCATCAAGTCATTTGTGGGCATTTAGTAAGCATCGCATACAAATCGTATCTATCGCATGCAACAATCGTCTCATCTTTCATTGGAAACACTGGCATTGGTCGCCTCTCAAGTCATTTGTGGGGAGTTAGGTGCAATCAGTGCATACAAAACGTGGCTATCGCATGCAAGCAGTGCATTATTTAGTCATAACTTAGTTCATCAGACATTTAGCTGTACAAAAGTTCGCTTTCTAGGAAACACTCATTACATAGTTCCAAATCGCAGAACCATGAACCGACTAATTGTGCAGCAAAAGCTCTCCTTGGAGCAATTGAATAAAGTAATTAGTAATTACAAAAAGGACTCAAAATCACGGAAAACGCAAGTTTATTATGAAAAACAATTGGACAGGGTGCAAACCTTACATCAGGAGTTTGCGGAAACCCATCGACACATCATTGCACTGCTCACGGGCATGGACGAAGAGCTGAAGGTGCCCTATTTTGAAGAAGATTGGTTACCTACGTTCAACGAGAGCTACATAGTAGTCTACGCCGAACTAGCCGACTTTTTGAAGGAGGCACAACGAGCAAATCCACCAGAATCCTCGACTCCGTTGGAAGAATTACGGTTGCCAAGGATTACATAACCCAAATTCAACGGCAAATATGATATGTGGGCGTCGTTCCGAGATCTGTTCACATCGCTCATTCATAATCGTAAAACATTGTCAAAGGTTGAAAAACTGCATTATCTCAGGTCAAGTTTAGAAGGAGAGGCAGCACGATTAGTGAAACAGTTCGCAGTAACCGATGCAAACTACGACGGAGCGTGGAAAGTGTTGGTAGAACGATACGAAAATGCAAGTGTCTGTTCGACCGCGCAGTTGAAAACCCTCTTCAGCATTGGAAATGCTAATGAATCAGCCACGTCGCTTAAAACTTTATTGGATCGATCTGTTGAGAGTGTCCAGATTATTGAAAACATGAAAGTGATAAACTTGGGGGAAGCCATGGTGATTCACATGACAGTGCAACGATTCCCACATGAAACGCGTCAATTGTGGGAACAACAAAGATGTGAAGAGAAAGAATTGCCGTCATTCAAAGACGTGTGTACCTTCCTACAAAATAGATTCAGAGCATTGGAGGCAGCAGGAACGGTGCGTCCCACGGTTTCGCGAATGGCGAACACCACACGAAGTGTACATGTGGTGAAGAACAAAGTGACGATAGAATGCCCTTTATGCAAGCAGCATCATTTCTTGTATCAGTGCGATCAATTCATTCGCAGTGATTTGAAGCAAAGACTTCAGACAGTTCAACAATCGCGTGCTTGCCTCTACTGTCTATCTAGCAAGCACTTCGTGGTAAGGTGTCCCAGCCAATCTAAGTGCAAGAAATGTCAACGGAAGCATCATACCTCACTGCACAAAGATGAAGCCACTATGAGTCAACGAAGTCCAAAGGTAACCAATCCCAACACGACCGAAACTCAAATTTCAGGACCAGGAGCGATTGACGTCAACACGCTGAACTGTGAAAGGAAGAACGAGGTACTTCTGGCTACAGCGTTAGTCAGCGTGGAGGCACCCCATGGATGCAAAGTCTTGCGGGCTTTAGTCGATCAAGGGTCGCAAGCGTCTCTTATAACAGAAGCTGCAGCTCAACAATTGAGCTTAAAGCGCAAGGCCACCAATATCAAAATTGCGGGAATTGGGGCAGAATCCAGTCGAGCAAGTCGAGGCATGATTCATGCACAGATTAGAACACATGCGAATGAAGTCATACCCTTCAAGGCATATGTCTTGGACAAATTAACGAACCCACTACCACCGCAGACGCTGGATACTGCAGAGTGGGAGCAATTGAAAACAGTTCAACTTGCTGATCCTTCTTTTAATAGACCAGGTAACATTGATATGTTGTTGGGAGCAGAAATATATGGCAAAATTCTGATGAGTGACATGTTTAAATTACCGGCGGGGCCCGTGGTGCAAAGGACAAGTTTAGGATGGATTCTGTCGGGCAAAGTACCAGTGCATTCCACAAGGGATCGAACATGGCACAGTTGCACGGTAGAAGCAAGTGATGAACCGAACATCAATGAGTTATTGCAGAGATTTTGGGAGCTGTAAGAAGTGGCATCGGATAGAATAACATCTGATGAAGAGCAGGCATGTGAGGAACATTTCCAAAATAATGTTCAAAGGGGAGTCGATGGACGATACACGGTCCGGTTGCCATTCAAGCAGGGCATGAAACAAGCATTAGGTCAATCGAGGCATCAGGCAGTAGCAAGTTTACAGGCAACAGAGAAACGTTTAGGAAGGACGTCGCAATTAAGGAAGGAATATGATAAGTGTTTACAAGAGTACATTGATATGGGACATATGCAGTTAGTAGCTGACCAGCCAAAAAACATCAGACAAGAAGACCGATCGATAAGTACGGCACTGTACTTGCCGCACCACGCAGTCATCAAGGAAAGTAGCACAAGTACCAGATTACGTGTGGTATTCGACGCATCGCGAAAAACTAGCTCCGAGGTCTCCTTAAATGAAGCTTTAATGACGGGTCCAGCTATTCAAAATGACTTGAGCGCTGTACTATCGAGATGGAGATTGCATAAATTCGCATTTGCAGCAGACATCTCAAAGATGTATCGGCAGATCAACGTACATCACGATGACGCTGAGTACCAACGTTTAGTCTGGAAACCGCATCCAGAGAGTAACATTTGTGACTTACGTCTAAATACAGTCACATTTGGCACCACATGTGCTATTTTTTGGCAATTCGAACTTTGCATAAGTTAGCGGACGATGGCAAAGGGGAATACCCATCGGCGTATAAGGTCATCATGGACGATTTTTATGTGGACGATGTTCTGTCGGGTGATGAGAGCCTGCAAGAGACTATCATGAAGCGTAAAGAAGTAGACGCGCTACTACAAAGTGGAGGCTTTGCACTCCGTAAATGGATTTCTAACGACCCGCAAATTTTATGTGGAATTCCTGAGGAAGACGTGGAAATGAAACTTCACGTTGAACGATACTGAGATCAACAGTTTAAGACACTAGGCATCGTTTGGTATCCCATATCCGATTGCCTGGGATACCAAATTAAGTTACCAGAAAGTTCGGCGCCATATACTAAAAGAAAGATCTTGTCAGATATCGCGCGACTATATGATCCACTGGGCTGGTTAGCACCTGTACTGATTGTTGCCAAAATAATACTACAATCGTTGGGGCTGAGTGGAGTGGCCTGGGATGAAACAGTTCCGTTAGAATGTACCCAGAAGTGGACACGGTTCCGTGAAGGCATACAAGAGATCTCGAAATGCCCAATACCTCGATGGGTTGGGTGTGGTCCAGGTGCAGAATTCGAGCTGCATGGATTTAGCGACGCTTCTCTAAGAGCATATGCTGCGGTCACCTATTTAATATCACGAAACGAGTCCGGGACATATTCACGTATCGTCACGGCAAAAACTAAGGTTGCACCTGTGCGTCCAGTAACTATTCCACGCCTCGAGCTATGTGCTGCAGCATCGCTCTCAAAACTGATGGTCCGAGTGAAAGATACGCTAAAATTACCCATCACGCACGAATCATTATGGACCAATTCGCAGATAGTGCTGGCGTGGTTGAAAGGTCATCCCACTCGATGGAACATTTTTGTAGCCAATAGAATGACAGAAATCTTCAACCAAACTGGTAACATCCTTTGGCGTTACGTTCCGTCGCCACAAAACCCAGCAGATCTAGCCTCACGTGGCGCAGAAGTTGCAGAACTATTATCAAATCCATTATGGTGGAATGGACCAACCTGGTTGGTGAAACCGTCGGATCAGTGGCCCAAATCCACGACTATAGAGAGTACCGAATTGAAGAGGAGAAAAAATATCAAGGTATTCCTACAGACAATAACAAACGCAACTGAAATCATTGCGAGATTTTCGTCATTGACGCGGTTATGCCGAGTGACTGCGTATTGTTTACGTTGGTGTAAATGCATACCAAAATCCATCACCCCAGCCCCATTACACAGCGAAGAGATAAAACAAGCATTAGACATTTGGATAAAATTTGCACAACACTCTGAATTTGATCATGAAATCAAAACCTTAATCAAGACGAAACAAAGTAAGATTGCAAATCTGAACCCATTCTTAGATAGCGACGGAGTACTACGCGTCGGGGGATGTTTAGGACATGCGACATTGTCTTACTCTGAAATCCATCCGATTATCGTTCCAAGATCTGGCAAGTTCACTGACTTATTGCTACATCAAGTACATCAAGTTACTCTACATGGACAGACCCAAGCGATGTTGACACACTTGAGAAGAACGTTTTGGCTGATCGACGCTCGTAGGGTAGTCAAAAAAAGTGTACACCAGTGCATCAAAATTTTGATAATCGAATAGAAATTGTGGCTACAGTGACCGATTAAAGCCAGAGGCCTGACAAGGAAATTGACGTATTTTAGACAAATACATGTCTATGCCTCCTAAGCGTCATAAAAATTGGTATTTTCATGCAAATTGCTGCATATTTGCACTTGAAGCAAACTAAACAAACGCAACTATAAGCTAAGACAAAAATTTCAATAATCGGATTAAAATTACGGGCACAGTAAGCAATCAAAGCTGAAAAACCGCACAAAAACTGCACGTGTTCTAGAAACAACCATTTCTAGATATTTTGCCTAAAATATGTTCCGACCACCAAAACCTTAGTTTGGGTTAAGCTTTTAATTAAAACGTAAAAACGCGAAATTCGCACCTTTGAGGGGAGAAAAAGCGATTTAAAGTTTTGGCTGGTTGACACGTGAAAAATTGGGATATTTTGGCTTTCAACCACCAAACCCACCCTTAAATTTTTGCGAAATACCACAAATTTATACTTTTTGGTAAATTTCAGACGCTTATCTATTCACTAACACCAAAATATAGCACATCGGTTGAAAAATCAAGCCACAGCAATGCCATGAAGGGAAAAAGTTTCCATAACCTGCCCCCAAAAATATAAGGAACCTTATAACAATTAGTATTCTGGGGAAAAGTACTACAAATTTGTATTTGCCGTTAACAACAGACTGACAGCTAAAAAATGAGACCAAAATTTTGATAATCGAATATAAATTGTGGCTACAGTGAACGATTCAAGCCAGAGGCATGACAAGGAAATTGACGTATTTTAGACAAATACATGTCTATGCCTCCTAAGCGTCATAAAAATTGGTATTTTAATGCAAATTGCTCCTTTTTCGCAACTATAAGATATGACCGAAATTTCAACAATCGGATTAAGATTTCAGGCATAGTAAGCAATCAAAGCTGAAGATCTGCACAAAAACTGCACGTGTTCTAGAAACAGCCTGTTTAGGATTCAACAGCAACTTCCACAGTCGACTATTCACCCACTCCCATCACGTATGGCCACACAGTCATCAACGCGTCGTTAGCATCAACATCATCATCCTGACACGACAACAAACCCCAATGCAATTAACAATACAAACACAGCAACTGATCTTTGCATAATTTATCGAGTAATCTGCGCTGGCGAGCAAGTGCTGACGGAGCAGGCAGTTCGTGAGCGATCGGTGAGGACGACAGTCAAGTGATCATCAAAGGTGTAGAGATAATTATAGTTGAAGTTTGGTCTAAATAATTAATGAATAAATACTGTGTCGTGCGTGTTAAAAACTAAGTCTTTGCTCTTATCTTGTCAATTTTCAAATTGGAATTCAAGTGCAAAACTTCGTTTGCCGATAATCTATCATCATACAAACATTTTTTGGTCCATCGAGCCGGATCGTTGCGCATAGGCAACGATAGTTAATGTGGGAACCGTGCAATTTGGTAAATACGATCATTCCTACACTTGTCATACATATCCTCTTCCAAATTCACGTGTGTGCAAATCCGGTGGCATTTCATTGAAAAGCGGTGATCGTCAAACCGGGACCTTGTAACGGGAGTACAATTCCCACATTCAAGCACATGGTGGCTAACAGCCCAAGACGTGCTTAAAGGCAATCCTCAGCACTTTGCGACGCAATCAAATTAAATTATTTACAGGGAGCAGCCCATAACTGCTAGCCACTATCACGTTCATCAGTTGGTAAAAAGGGTGAAATTGTGAGAAAATTGATGGATTATAAAGTGAATATGATTGTATCTAGTCATTTGTGGGCGTTTAGGAAGCATCGCATACAAGACGTCGCTATCAAATCCATTATGGTGGAATGGACCAACCTGGTTGGTGAAACCGTCGGATCAGTGGCCCAAATCCACGACTATAGAGAGTACCGAATTGAAGAGGAGAAAAAATATCAAGGTATTCCTACAGACAATAACAAACGCAACTGAAATCATTGCGAGATTTTCGTCATTGACGCGGTTATGCCGAGTGACTGCGTATTGTTTACGTTGGCGTAAATGCATACCAAAATCCATCACCCCAGCCCCATTACACAGCGAAGAGATAAAACAAGCATTAGACATTTGGATAAAATTTGCACAACACTCTGAATTTGATCATGAAATCAAAACCTTAATCAAGACGAAACAAAGTAAGATTGCAAATCTGAACCCATTCTTAGATAGCGACGGAGTACTACGCGTCGGGGGATGTTTAGGACATGCGACATTGTCTTACTCTGAAATCCATCCGATTATCGTTCCAAGATCTGGCAAGTTCACTGACTTATTGCTACATCAAGTGCATCAAGTTACTCTACATGGACAGACCCAAGCGATGTTGACACACTTGAGAAGAACGTTTTGGCTGATCGACGCTCGTAGGGTAGTCAAAAAAAGTGTACACCAGTGCATCAAATGTTTTTGCGCAAATGCGAAGACTTCCTCACAGCTCATGGGCAACCTACCAGCACCGAGAGTTAACGATGCTCGCCCGTTCACTCACGTCGGAGTGGATTAATGCGGTCCCTTCGAATTACGACACTGTCTAGGCCGTGGAAGCTCGAGTTACAAAGGATACGTCGCCATTTTCATATGTCTGACAGTCAAAGCAATTCATATCGAAGTGGTCAGGGATTTGACGACGCACGCTTTCCTAGCAGCGTTTAAACGATTCTGCGGACGACGCGGTATGTGTAGCCACGTGTACAGTGACTGTGGGACAAATTTCGTGGGGGCCGACACACATCTAAGAAAGGTACTGCAGCATCACAAAGACGTTGCGGAGCTTCTCGCTAACCAAGTGATCACATGGCATTTTAATCCTTCGGCATCACCCCATTTTGGAGGACTCTGGGAGGCCGGCGTCAAGTCGACCAAGTTCCATTTACGAAGAGTGCTAGGAAATGCTACGCTAACTTTTGAGGAGCTAACGACTACGATGACGCAGATAGAAGCCTGTCTTAATTCGAGACCGTTGTGCCCGCTTTCAGATGATCCGATGGACACTACGGCACTTACGCCAGCACACTTCCTGATTGGCGACACGTTGTTAGCACCTCCTGAAGCAGACCTCACGGAAACTAACATCAACCGACTCGATAGATGGCAACTGACGCAACGTCTACCACAAACGTTTGGCGACGCTGGAGGATCGAATATCTCACCAGACTACAACAGAGACCGAAGTGGACTCATCGACAACACAACCCCAAGGTCGGAGATTTGTACTTACTCAAAAAGGAGAAATCACACCCATACAAATGGCCATTAGCCAGGGTGACTGCTTTACCTCCCGGGTCAGATAACCTAGTACGAGTGGTAACACTGCACGCAAAGGGCAACACATATAAACGCGCAATCACCAAGATAGCATTACTGCCTACCCCAGAACACACTTAACCGATTTGCACAAAACCCTAACACCCTTTAACTACCGTTAATAACATCTAATAGAATTCATACAACGCATCACCACATTCCGTTTCCCCAATTTGCACGGTTTAATCTCCAGACACCCGGACTGCCCGAACGTAGCAGCGGTGAACAGCCAACATCGTTGGTTGAGCTTCACTCTGTTATTCCGAGCACCGTATGTTGCAGATTAGTGGGAAATTACGGTAATCAGCGGATGCAACCTAGCTGGACAGACACGGAGTTCAACAGTTCATATGTGTTAACAAATCATTTATTTCTTTTTATAATCATAGGACGTTCCGCGCCTTACGGTCGCAGCGGGGGAGTATGTTTAGGATTCAACAGCAACTTCCACAGTCGACTATTCACCCACTCCCATCACGAATGGCCACACAGTCATCAACGCGTCGTTAGCATCAACATCATCATCCTGACACGACAACAAACCCCAATGCAATTAACAATACAAACACAGCAACTGATCTTTGCATAATTTATCGACTAATCTGCGCTGGCAAGCAAGTGCTGACGAAGCAGGCAGTTCGCGACCGATCGGTGAGGACGACAGTCAAGTGATCATCAAAGGTGTAGAGATAATTATAGTTGAAGTTTGGTCGAAATAATTAATGAATAAATACTGTGTCAGGCGTGTTAAAAACTAAGTCGTTGCTCTTATCTTGTCAATTTTCATATTGGAATTCAAGTGCAAAACTTCGTTTGCCGATAATCCATCATCATACAAACACAGCCATTTCTAGGTATTTTGCATCAAACATCTTCCGACCACCAAAACCTAAATTTGGGTTAAGCTTCTGAATTAAAACGTAAAAACGCAAAACTCGCACGTTCAAGGGGCGAAAAAGCGATTTAAAGTTTTGGCTGGTTGACATTTGAAAAATTGGGATTTTTTTTATTTCAACCACCGAACCCGCCTTTAAACTTTTGCGAAATACCATGAATTTTTATTTTTTTTGAAAATTCAGACGCTGATATATTCACTAACACCAAAATATAGCACATCGGTCGAAAAATCAAGCCACTGCAATGCCATGAAGGGAAAAGTTTCCATAACCTGCCCCCAAAACTATAAGGAACCTTATAAAAATTAGTATTCTTATGGAAAGTACTACAAATTTGTATTTGCCGTTAAGAACAGACTGGCGGCTACAAAATGAGACCAAAATTTTGATAATCGAATAGAAATTGTAGCTACAGTGAACGATTCAAGCCAGAGGCCTGACAAGGAAACTGACGTATTTTAGACAAATACATGTCAATGCCTCCTAAGCGTTATAAAAATTGGTATTTTCATGCAAATTGCTACATATTTGCGCTTGACACAAACTAAACAAACGCAACTATAAGATAAGACCAAAATTTCAACAATTGGGATAAATTTACGGGCACAGTAAGCAATCAAACCTGCAAATCTGCAAAAAACTGCACAGGTTCTAGAAACAGCCATATCTAGATATTTTTCCTAAAACATGTTTCGACTACCAAAATCCTGGTTTGGGTTAAGCTTTTATATCAGTACGTAAGAACGCGAAATTCGTACGTTTAAGGGGAGAAAAAGCGATTTAAAGTTTTGGCTGGTTGACACGGCATAAATTGGGATTTTTTGGTTTTCAAGCACCAAACCCGCCCTTCAAATACCAAAGATTTAAGCTTTTTGGAAAGCTCATACGCAAATCTATTCACTGACCTCAAAATATAGCACATCGGTTGAAAAATCAAGCCACAGCAATGCCATGAAGGGAAAAAGTTTCCATAACCTGCCCCCAAAAATATAACGAACCTTTTAAAAATTAGTATTCTTATGAAAAGTACCACAAATTTATATTTGCCGTAAACAACGCACTGGCAGCTAATAACTGAAACCAAAATTTTGATAATCGACCAGAAATTGTGGCTACAGTGAACGATTCAAGCCAGAAGCCTGACAAGGGAATTGACGTATTTTAGACAAATACATATGTATGCCTCCTAAGCGTCATAAAAACTAGTATTTTCATGCGAATAACTGCATATTTGCACTTGCCGTAAACTAGACAAACGCAACTATAAGATAAGACCAAAACTTCAACAATCGGACTAAAATTACGAGCACAGTAAGCAATCAAAGCTGAAAATCTGTACAAAAACTGCGGGTGTTCTAGAAACAGCAATTTCTAGATATTTTGCCCAAAGCATGTTCCGACCACCAAAACCTTAGTTTGGGTTAAGCTTTTGAACTACAACTTAAAAACGCGAAATTCACACGTTTAAGGGGAGAAAAAGCGATTTAAAAATTTAGCTGGTTGACACGTGAAAAATTGGGATTTTTTTGGCTTTCAACCACCAAACCCGACCTTAAACTTTTGCGAAATACCTTAAATTTATTTATTTTTTTAAATTCTGATCTATTCACTACCACAAAAATATAGCACATCGGTCGAAAATTCAAGCCACAGCAATGCCATGAAGAGAACAGTTTCCATAACCTAACCCCAAAACTATAAGGAACCTTATAAAAATTAGTATTCTTATGGAAAGTACTACAAATTTGTATTTGCCGTTAACAACAGACTGGCGGATACAAAATGAGACCAAAATTTTGATAATCGAATAGAAATTGTGGCTACAGTGAACGATTCAAGCCAGAAACCTGACAAGGAAATTGACGTATTTTAGACAAATACATATCTATGCCTCCTAAGCGTCATAAAAACTAGTATTTTCATGCGAATAACTACATATTTGCACTTGCCGTAAACTAAACAAACGCAAGTATAAGATAAGACCAAAATTTAAACAATCGGACTAAAATTACGGGCACAGTAAGCAATCAAAGCTGAAAATCTGCAGAAAAACTGCACGTGTTCTAGAAACAGCCATTTCTAGATATTTAGCCTAAAACATGTTCCGACCACCAAAATCGAAGTTTGGGTTAAGCTTTGAAATTAAAACTTAGAAACTCGAGATTCTCACGTTTAAGGGGAGAAAAAGCGATTTAAGGTTTTGGCTGGTTGACACCACCAAACCCGCGAAATACCACAAATTTATACTTCTTGGAAAATTCAGACGCTGGTCCATTCACTTACACCAAATTATAGCACATCGGTTAAAAAATCAACCCACAGCAATGCCATGAATGGAAAAAGTTTCCATAACCTGCCTTCAAAAATGTAAGGAACCTTTTAAAAATTGTTGTTCTAATGAAAATTACTACAAAGTTAAATTTGCCGTAAGAAACAAACTAGCAGCTTCAAAATGAGACCAAAATTTTGATAATCGAATAGAAATTGTGGCTATAGTGAACAATTTAAGCCAGAGTCCTGACAAGGAAATTGACGTATTTTAGACAAATACATGTCTATGCCTCCTAAGCGTCATAAAAACTGGTATTTTCATAAAAATTGCTTTATATTTGCACTTGACGCAAACAAAACAAACGCAACTATAAGATAGGGCGTAAATTTCAACAATCGGATTAAAATTACGGGCACAGTAAGCAATCAAACTGAAAATATGAACAAAAACTGCACGTGTTCTAGAAACAGCCATTTCTAGATATTTTGGCTAAAACATATCCCGACCACCAAAACTTAAGTTTGGGTTAAGCTCTTGAATTATAACGTAAAACTGCGAAACTCGAACGTTTAAGGGGAGAAAAGGCGATTTAAAGTTTTGGCTGGTTGACACGTCAAAAATTGGGATTTTTCTGGTTTTCAACCACCAAACCCGCCCTTAAACTTTTGCGAAAGACGACAGATTTATGCTTTTTGGAAAATGCAGACGCAGATCTATTCATTTACACCAAAATATAGCACATTGGTTGAAAAATCAAGCCACAGCAATGCAATGAAGGGAAAAAGTTTCCATAACCTGCCCCCAAAAATATAAGGAACCTTATAAAAATTAGTATTCTTATGAAAAGCACTACAATTTTTTAATTAGCCGTTAACAACAGACTGGCAGCTACAAAATCAGACGTAAATTTTGATAATCGAATAGAAATTGTGGCTACAGTGAACGATTCAAGCCAGAGGCCTGACAAGGAAATTGACTTGATTTTAGACAAATACATGTCTATGCCCCCTACGCGTCACAAAAGTAAGCTTTTTCATGCGAATTACTACATATTTGCACTTGACGCAAACTAACCAAACGCAACTATAAGATGAGACCAAAATTTCAACAATCGGATTAAAATTACGGGCACAGTAAGCAACCAAAGCTGAAAATCTGAACAAAAACTGCACGTGTTCTAGAAACAGCCATTTCTAGATATTTTGCTCAAAACACATTCCGACAACCAAAACCTAAGCTTGGGTTAGGCTTCTGAATTAAAACGTAAAAACGCGAAATACGCACGTTTTAGGGGCGAAAAAGCGATTTAACGTTTTGGCTGGTTAACACATTAAAAATTGAGATTTATTTTGGCTTTCAACCACCAAACCCGCCCTTAAGCTTTTGCGAAATACCACAAATTTATACTTTTTGGAATATTCAGACGCTGATATATTCACTTACGCCAAAATATAGCACATCGGTTGAAAAATCAAGCCACAGCAATGCCATGAAGAGAAAAAGTTTCCATAACCTGCCCCTAAAAATTAGAGGAACATTAAAAATTAGTATTCTTATGAAAAGTACTACAAATTTGTATTTGCCCTAAACAACAGACTGGCAGCTACAAAATGACCTAAATATTTTGACAACGGAATAGAAATTGTGCCTACAGTGAACGGTTCAAACCAGAGGCCTGACAAGGAAATTGACGTATTTTAGACAGATACATGTCTATGCCTCCTGAGCGTCATAAAAATTGGTGTTTTCATGCAAATTGCTACAAATTTGCATTTTGCGCAAACTAATCATACGCAACGATAAGATAAGACCAAAATTTCAACAATCTGGTTAAATTTACGGGCAGAGTAAGCAATCAAAGCTGAAAATCTGAACAAAAACTGCACGTGTTCTAGAAACAGCCATTTCTAGATATTTCGCCTAAAATATGTTCCGACCACCAAAACCTTAGTTTGGGTTAAGCTTTTGAATTAAAACGTAAAAACGAGAAATTTGCACGTTTAAGGGGAGAACAAGCGATTTAAAGTTTTGGCTGGTTGCCACGTGAAAAACTGGGATTTTTTGGATTACGGGCACAGTAAGCAACCAAAGCTGAAAATTTGAACAAAAACTGCACGTGTTCTAGAAACAGCCATTTCTAGATATTTAGCTCAAAACATATTCCGACATTCAAAACCTAAGCTTGGGTTAGGCTTCTGAATTAAAACGTAAAAACGCGAAATTCGCACGTTTTAGGGGCGAAAAAGCGATTTAACGTTTTGGCTGGTTAACACATTAAAAATTGAGATTTATTTTGGCTTTCAACCACCAAACCCGCCCTTAAGCTTTTGCGAAATACCACAAATTTATACTTTTTGGAAAATTCAGACGCTGATCTATTCACTAACACCAAAATATAGCACATTGGTTGAAAAACCAAGCCACAGCAATGCCATGATGGGAAAAAGTTTCCATAACCTGCCCACAAAAATATAAGGAACCTTATAAAAATTAGTATTCTTATGAAAAGTACTACAAACTTGTATTTGGCGTAAACAACAGACTGGCAGCTACAAAATGACACAAATATTTTGACAATCGAATAGAAATTGTGCCTACAGTGAACGATTCAAACCAGAGGCCTGACAAGGAAATTGACGTATTTTAGACAGATACATGTCTACGCCTCCTGAGCGTCAGAAAAATTGGTGTTTTCATGCAAATTGCTACATATTAGCCCTTGGCGCAAACTAGACATACGCAACTATCAGATAAGACCAAAATTTCAACAATTGGGTTAAATTTACGGGCACAGTAAGGAATCAAACCTGCAAATCTGAAAAAAACTGCAAGTTTTCTAGAAACAGCCATATCTAGATATTTTGCCTAAAACATGTTTCGACTACCAAAACCTTGGTTTGGGTTTGCACAGTAAGCAATCAAAGCTGCAAATCTGAAAAAAACTGCACGTGTTCTAGAAACAGCCATTTCTCGATATTTAGCCTAAAACATGTTTGGACCACCAAAACCTTAGTTTGAGTTAAGCTTTTAAATTATACCTTAAAAACGCGCAATTCGCACCTTTAAGGGGAGAAAAAACGATTCAAAGTTTTGGCTGGTTAACACGTGAAAAATTAGTATTTTTTGGCTTTCAACCACCAAACCCGGCCTTAAACTTTTGGGAAATACCACAAATTTATACTTTTTGGAAAATTCAGACGCTGATCTATTCACGTACACCAAAATATAGCACATCGGTTGAAAAATCAAGCCACAGCAATGCCATGGAGGGAAAAAGTTTCCATAACCTGCCCCCAAAAATATAAGGAGCCTTATAAAAATTAGTATTCTTTTGAAAAGTATTACTCATTTGTATTTGACGTAGACAACAGACTGGCAGCTACAAAATGAGACTAAAATTTTGATATTCGAAAAGAAATTGTGGCTACAGTGAACAATTCAAGCCAGAGGTCTGACAGGGAAATTGAGGTCTTTTTGACAAATACATGTCTTTGCCTCGTAAGCGTCATAAAAATTAGTATTTTCATGCGAATTACTACATATTTGCACTTGACGCAAACTGAACAAACGCAACTATAAGATAAGACCAAAATTACAATAATCGGATTAAAATTACGGGCACAGTAAGCAATCAAAGCTGAAAATCTGAACAAAATTTGCACGTGTTCTAGAAACAGCCATTTCTCGATATTTTGCCTCAAACATATCCCGACCACCAAAACCTTAGTTTGGGTTGAGCTTTTATATTAGAACGTCAAAACGCGAAATTTGCACGTTTAAGGGGAGAAAAAGCGATTTAAAGTTTTGGCTGGTTGACACGTGAAAAATTGGGATTTTTTTGGATTTCAACCACCAAACCCGCCCTTAAACTTTTGCAAATTACCACAAATTTATACATTTTGGAAAATTCAGACGCTGGTCTATTCATTAACACCAAAATATAGCACATCGGTTGAAAAATCAAGCCACAGCAATGCCATGAAGGGAAAAAGTTTGCATAACCTGCCCCCAAAAATATAAGGAACCTTATAAAAATTAGTATTCTTTGGAAAAGTATTACGAATTTGTATTTGACGTTAACAGCAGTCTGGCAGCTACAAAATGAGACCAAAATTTTGATAATCGAATAGAAATTGTTGCTACAGTGAACGATTCAAGCCAGAGGCCTGACAAGGAAATTGACGTATTTCAGACAAATACATGTCTATGCCTCCTAAGCGTCATAAAAACTGGTATTTTCATGCGAATTGCTTCATATTTGCAAATGACGCAATCTTAACAAACGCAACTATAAGATAAGACCAAAATTTCAACAATCGGATTAAAATTTCGGGCATAGTAAACAACCATAGATGAAAATCTGAACAAAACCTGCATGTGTTCTAGAAAAAGCCATTTCTAGATATTTTGCCTAAAACATTTTCCGACCACCAAAACCTTAGTTTGGGTTAAGCTTTTGAATTAAAACGTAAAAACGCGAAGTTCGTACGTTTAAGGGGAGAAAAAGCGATTTAAAGTCTTGGCTGGTTGACACGTGAAAAGTGGGATTTTTCTGGCTTTCAACCACCAAACCCGCCCTTAAACTTTTTTGAAATACCACAAATTTATACTTTTTGGAAAATTCAAACGCTGATCTATTCGCTTACACCCAAGTGAAGCACATCGGTTGAAAAAGCAAGCCACAGCAATGCCATGAAGGGAAAAAGTTTCCATAACTTTACTATATATATCCACTTCACGCAAACTTAACAAACGCAACTATAAGATAACACCAAAATTTCAATAATCGGATTAAAATACAAGGCACAGTAAGCAACCAAAAACGATAATCTGAACAAAACCTGCACGTTAAGCTTTTGAATTAAAACGTAAAAACGCGAAATTCGCAGGTTTAAGGGATAAAAGCGATTTAAAGTTTTGGCTGGTTGACACGTGAAAAATTGGGATGTTTTTGGCTTTCAACCATTAAACCCGCCCTTAAAATTTTGCGAAATACCACAAATTTATACTTTTTGGAAAATTCAGACGCAGATCTATTCACTTACACTAAAATATAGCACATCGGTTGAAAAATCAAGCCACAGCAATGCCATGAAGGGAAAAAGTTTGCATAACCTACCCCCAAAAATATAAGGAACCTTATACAAATTTAGCATTCTTATGAAAAGTACTACAAATTTGTATTTGCCATTACTAACAGACTGGCAGCTAGAAAATGAGACCAAAATTTTGATAATCGAATAGAAATTGTGGCTACAGTGAACAATTCAAGCCAGAGGTCTGACAGGGAAATTGACGTATTTTTGACAAATACATGTCTATGCCTCGTAAGCGTCATAAAAATTGGTATTTTTATGCAAATTACTACATATTTGCATTTTGCGCAAACTTAACAAATGCAACTATAAGATTCGACCAAAATTTCAACAATCGGATTAAAATTACGGGCACAGTAAGCAATCAAAGCTGAAAATCTGAACAAAAACTGCACATGTACCTGACACAGCCATTTCTAGATATTTTGCCTAAAACATGTCCCGACCACAAAAACCTTAGTTTCGGTTAAGCTTGTAAATTGAAACGTAAAAACGCGGAATTCGCACGTGTAAGGGGAGAAAAAGCGATTTAAAGTGTTGGCTGGTTGACATGTGAAAAATTGGGATTTTTTTGGCTTTCAACCCTCAAACCCGCCCTTAAACTTTTGCAAAACACCACAAATTTATACTTTTTGGAAAATTCAGACGCTGATCTATTCATTTGCACCAAAATATAGCACGCTGGTTGAAAAATCAAGCCACAGCAATGCCGTGAAGGGAAAAAGTTTCCATAACCTGCCCCCAAAAATATAAGGAACCTTATAAGAATTAGTTTTTATATGAAAAGCTCTACGATTCAAGCCAGAGGTCTGAAAGGAAATTGACGTATTTTAGACAAATACATGTCTATGCCCCCTGCGCGTCATAAAAATTAGTAATTTCATGCAAATTACTATAATTTGTACTTGTAGCAACTTTTACAAACGCAACTATAAGATAAGACCAAAATTTCAACAATCGGATTAAAATTACGGGCACAGTAAGCAATCAAAGCTGAAAATCTGAACAAAAACTGCACGTATTCTAGAAACAGCCATTTCTCGATATTTTGCCTAAAACATGTTCCGACCACGAAAAACTGAGTTTGGGTTAAGCTTTTGAATTGAAACGTAAAACGCGCAATTCGCACGTTTATGGGGAGAAAAAGCGATTTAAAGTTTTGGCTGGTTGACACGCGAAAAATTGGAATTTTTTGGCTTTCAACAACCAAACCCCCCTGTAACTTTTTTGAACTACCGCAAATTTATACTTTTTGGAAAATTCAGATGCTGATCTATTCACTTACATCAAAATATAGCACATCAGTTGAAAAATCAAGCAACAGCAATGCCATGAAGGGAAAAAGTTTCCATAACCTGCCCCGAAAAATATAACGAACCTTATAAACATTAGTATTCTTATGCAAAGTACTACAAATGCGTATTTGCTGTAAACAACAGACTGGCAGCTACCAAATGAGGCGAACATTTAGATAATCGAATAGAAATTGTGGCTACAGTGAACGATTCAAGCCAGAGGTTGAACCAACCACGGAAGTCACCGCAGTTGCAGACATTAAATAATTAGCAGAGAGGTATGTAGCCCGGGGTGGCATACTGAGGCCGGCTAGCGCTCAGTCGTGTCGTAGGTTTTCCGGGGCACCTTCTGCTCGTGCTGAGCCACCTTACATAAAATAACTAGAAGGTCATTCTGAGAAATGAAAAATATGGCTTTTACTGCGATATGGCCGTTTTAGTTAATTCACAAATTATAATCCAAATCTATTGTATAAGCAAAAGGTCAATAAAAAACTACTAAGAACCCATTTCGAAATTTAAAATAACATCGAAAGAAACTAAAATATATCAACGTGAAAAAATGCAATATTATAAAGAATATTATAAACAAACTACTGGAAAATATTAGAATTGATAAAATATTTAAAAAAAGAAAAAAACCAAATTTGTACTCACTTCTTTCACTGTAGAACTCCGAGCGCCCGGTGAAATACACCAAAAGAAGGGTGGGGTTGCTGAAAATTAGATTGTACGTTAAAATCACTAAAACAACAAAAAAAAAACAACGGCCACTTTTATCAGCACTAATCGTTTCCTCTGCTCCGTCTACCAGCGGCAAATTTTTCTTTTTCTTTTAAATTGATAGTTATCAATGTTTTTTCTAAATTCACTCCTTACACTTCTGATTTTTGTTTTTTTTTCTCACTGAATTCCAATCCAACACTTGTTATCCTAAATCACAATTTTCTTCTTCCTGCACTCCAAATTTAACAAAATCCTTTTTTCTTAACCAATTTTCTTCTTCCCGCACTCCAAATTAACAAAATCTTTTGTTCTAGCACCGCACAAAATCAAATCCCCTCTATTTCCAAAGTCCACTATTCAATCCCGTCAAATACCAACTCCAAAAATCAATTTTATCTCACACCGAAAACCTTCTCGTCTTTCCCAAAACCAAAATCTGACTGCCCAATCCTCACAACTTAATCCCGCATTTCACCTTTCCAAATCCGATTCCGCAATCCTTTTCCCAATTACCGCTGCCGCATCTGGGTAACGTAATCGAAGTTCATTACACTTCGACTCCGCTACCCACACATCTTTTGTTCCATATCAACAAACTCAATAGTATCCATTGTTTTACATATGGCACTTTGCCCAATCCAAGAAGCGCTTGGTTGAATTCAAAGTGTCACATATACACATTTCGGAAGCTATTGGTTTTGCCGATATCCCAAAAAGAGTGCTTCCGTGCGCCCGGGAGAACTTGAACTCAGGGTTCCAGCAGACCCTCGATCGAGGACTCACGACGCAGCTAATGGTGCCATGGATTGTCGATCTCCCATTCATCTCATAAGCAACTTGAACGTTGCATTTGGGCATGGGATTGAATTTTGTTAGTAGGGGGAACGTGAATTAATTTTTGTTAGTATAAAAAATAAAATTTGTTAGTGGGAATAGAATTAGTTAGTATGAAGGAAAGGAATTATGTTTTGTTAGGAAAAAGGTATTGAATATAATTTTGTTAGTGGAAATTAATGAATGAAATGTTGTTAGTGGGAAAATTGAAATTATAAGTATGTATTATATTTTTTTTGTAGTTGGAAATAAGGGAAAGGGTAGGATTGTGATGATGGGGAAGTAAAAATTAAAGGGAAAATGGAAAAATGTTAATAAAATAAATAAATTTACAGAGAAAAGGGTAGGAGTGCCCAAAAGAAGGTGGAAATATTACAGCGGCAATTTGAAGTTGCGAATGAGAGAAAGTCGGTACGCCGGAATTCGCAACAATCGTGGGGACGACCCAGACCCTGAGTGTCTCATTCAGCTGGGCAAACAAAGAATGCCGGCAGGGGTAACCGAAAAAAAACAAAAAAAGTAGATATTCACTGGACTTCACACCATGGAAATATTCTGTCTGATTTCTGTTTAGGTAATTGGCGAGCCCCAGTATCCTTCACTTAACTTGCTCCTCCCGGCAGACAATGCTCCATCCGAATCATTGTGCACCTCATTTAGCAGTACGATTTCACCACTGTAATGAATATCGACCGTGCAATGAGCAGTACCCGAATAATGACGTTTAGAAATCGGGATGATTTTGCTCAGCTTCACCTTATCGATGGAAGATAGGTGGTGGTCAACAACTTCGGATGGGTCACCGGCCACAAGAGAGGAACGACTCAAGGGGACTGAAGTAGGCATAAAAGATTCTGCAGGCAGGGGCAATAAAACTGGCGTGATGTTAAAAGCGTCCCAAAAATCAATCCCGAGATAAATAAAATAAATTTATGCCGGAACAATCAAAAATCGAATCAACCGAGTTCGATTATTGAATTGAACCAATGCAGTAACGTATCCTAACACGTCAGCCTTATGACCTGATGCCGTCTTGACGTTGGCCTGCATCGAGATACAAACCAAGGTCACGGACGAGGTCAAGGGCTCCCGCTCCCAGGATGCTAACGCTTGCACCACTGTCTAACAGACCTTTCAATTTGCGTCCCTTAATGCTGATCTCAGCATAAGGCCGCTTGTCTTCGTGCAATGCCACGATTGACTCAATGCACGCTCGCTTGAGAAACTGTCGCGTGACAAAATATTTCCATGATCTGTGGAATCGTGACTTCGATCCTCGCCGCTTACGGTTAGGCTTGCAGTCAGAATCAAAGTCACAAGCCACGTCCAGGGAATTGCTTTGGTGAAATTGGACCTCAGGCAGTGACGTCTGTGTAGAAACATCTACAGACCTCAGTGACTGAATTCCAATTTCCCGAGAAAACGATTGCAAGGGAATAGCCGCATGCGTTTCAGCACGGAGGGCACCGGACCGGTGACATGAATCAAAACCAGCCGAAAATTCGTCATGCAGTTGCACAGAATTGACTCCACATGTCTGAACTGGATATCGAAGGTTATCCATTTCCAGCCGTTGCCACGTGACTTCAATTCGGCGACACATTCCGACGAGATCTCGGGTGGTTGAGAACTTATGTCCAGCCAGATGCTCCTGCAATCGGAGATTCATGTTCTTAAAGACTAGTTCTCGCAGATCCGTGTCCCTCATCGGAGTCCTGAGTTGGAGAGACACAGTAAGCAATCAAAGCTTAAAATCTGAACAAAACTGCACGTGTTCTAGAAACAGCCATTTCTAGATATTTTGCCTAAAACATGTTCCGACCACCAAAACCTTAGTTTGGGTTAAGCTTTTGAATTTAACCGTGAAAACACGAAACTCGCACGTTTAAGGGGAGGAAAAGCGATTTAGGGTTTTGGATGGTTGACACGCAAAAATTTGGGATTTTTTTGGGTTCCAACCAGCGAAACCTGCCGTTCAACTTTTGCGATGTACAACAAATTTATACTTTTTGGAAAATTCAGACGCTTATCTATTCATTAGCACCAAAATATTGCACATCAGTTGAAAAACCAAGCCACAGCAATGCCATGAAGGGAAAAATATTCCATAACCTACCCCCAAAAATACAAGGAACCTTATAAAAATTAGTATTCTTATGTAAAGTACTACAAATTTACATTTGTCGTGAACAACAGACTGGCAGCTAAAGAATGAGACCAAAATTTTGATAATCGAATAGAAATTGTGGCTACAGTGAACGATTCAAGCCAGAGGCCTGACAAGGAAATTTACTTATTTTAGACAAATACAGGTCTATGCCTCCTAAGCGTCATAAAATATGGTATTTTCATGCGAATTACTTCATATTTGCACTTGACGCAAAAAAACAAACGCAACTATAAGACACGACCAAACTTTCAACAATCGGATTAAAATTACGGGCACAGTGAGCAATCAAAGCTGAAAATCCGCACAAAAACTGCACGTGTTCTAGAAACAGCCATTTCTAGATATTTTGCCCAACAAATGTTCCGACCACCAAAAACTTAGTTTGGGTTAAACTTTTGAATTAACACGTTAAAACGCGAAATTCACACGTTTAAGGGGAGAAAAAGCGATTTAAAGTTTAGGCTGGTTGATACGTGAAAATTTGGGATGTTTTTGCTTTCAATCACCAAACCCGCCCTTAAAATTTGCGATATACCACGAATTTTTACTTTTTGGAAAACTCAGACGCTGATCTATTCACTTACACCAAAATATAGCACATCGGTTGCAAAATCAAGCCAAAGCAATGCCATGAAGGGAAAAAGTTTCCATAACCTGCCCCGAAAAATATAAGGAACCTTATAAAAATTAATATTCTTATGAAAAGTACTACAAATTAGTATTGCCGTAAACAACAGACTGGCAGCCACAAAACGAGACCAAAATTTTGATTATCGGAAAAACTTTTGCGAAATACCACAGATTTATAGTTTTTGGAAAACTCAGACGCTGATATCTTCATAAGCACCAAAATAAAGCACATCGATTGAAAAATCAAGCGTCAGCAATGCCATGAAGGGAAAAAGTTTCCATGATCTGCCCCCAAAAATATAAGGAACCTTATAAGAATTAGTATTCATATGAGAAGAACTACAAATTTGTGATTGCCGTGAGCCATACACTGGCAGCTACAAAATGAGACCAAAATTTTGATAATCGAATAGAAATTGTGGCTACAGTGAACGATGAAAGCCAGAGGTCGGACAAGGAAATTGACGTATTTTAGACAAATACATGTCTATGCCTCCTAAGCGTCATTAAAATTGGTATTTTCATGCAAATTGCTACATATTGCAATTGACGCAAACTAAATAAACCCAACTATAAGAGAAGACCAAAATTTCAACTATCGGATTAAAATTATGGGCACAGTAAGCAATCAAAGCTGAAAATCTGAAAAAAACTGCACGTGTTCTAGAAACAGCCATTTCTAGATATTTTGCCTAAACAATGTTCCGACCAGCAAAACTTTAGATTGGGTTAGGTTTTTGAATTAAAACGTAAAAACGCGAAAATCGCACGTTTAAGGGGAGAAAGAGCGATTTAGAGTTTTGGCTGGTTGACACGTGAAAAATTTGAATTTTTCTGGATTTTAATCACCAAAAACGCCCTTAGACTTTTGCGAAATACCACAAATTTATACTTTTTGCGAAATTCAGACGCTGATCTATTCACTTACACCAAAATATAGCACATCGGTTGAAAAATCAAGCCACGGCAATACCACGAAGGGAAAAAGTTTGCATAACCTGCTCCCAAAAAAAAAGGAACCTTATAGAAATTAGTATTCTTATGAAAAGTACTACAAGTTGATATTTGACGTTAACAGCAGACTGGCAGCTTCAAAATGCGACCAAAATTTTGATAATCGAATAGAAATTGTGGCTACAGTGAACGATTCAAGCCAGAGGCCTGACAATGAAATTGACGTATTTTGAACAAATACATGTCTATGCCTCCTGAGCGTCACAAAAATTGGTATTTTCATACAAATTACTACATATTTACACTTTACGCAAACTACACAAACGCAAATATAAGATGAGACCAAAATTTCAACAATCGGATTAAAATTACGGGCACAGTAAGCAATCAAAGCTGAAAATCTGCACAAAAACTGCACGTATTCTAGAAACAGCAATTTCTAGATATTTTGCCTAAAACATGTTCCGACCATCAAAACACAAGTTTGGGTTAAGCCTTTCAATGAAAACGTAAAAACGCGAAGTTCGCACGTTTAAATGGAGAAGAACCCACATAATGTTTTGGGGAATTAACAAGTGAAAAATTGGGATTTTTCTGGCTTTCAACCACTAAACCCGCCCGTAAAATTTTGCGAAATACCACAAAATTTTTTTTTTTTTTGGAAAAATCAGACACTGATCTATTCACTAATACCAAAATATACCTCTTCGGTTGAAAAATCAAGCCCTAGCAATGCCATGAAGGGAAAAAGTTTGCATAACCTGCCCCCAAAAATATAAGGAACCTTATAAAAATTATTATTTTTATGAAAAGTACAACGAATTTGTATTTGCCGTTACTAACAGACTGGCAGCTACAAAATAAGACCAAAATTTTGATAATCGAATAGAAATTGTGGCTACAGTGAACGATTCAACACAGAGGTCTGACAAGGAAATTGACTTATTTTAGACAAATACATGTCTATGCCTTCTAAGCGTCATTAAATTAGCATTTTCATGCAAATTGCTACATATTTGCACTTGACGCAAACTAAAAAAACGTAACTATAAGATAAGACCACAATTTCAACAATCGAATTCAAATTACGGGCATAGTAAGCAATCAAAGCTGAAAATCTGCACAAAAACTGCACGTGTTCTAGAAACAGCTATTTCTAGATATTTTGCCTAAAACATGTTCCGACCACCAAAACTCTAGTTTGGGTTAAGCTTTTGAAATACAACGTAAAAACGCGAAATTCGCACGTTTAAGGGGAGAAAAAGTGATTTAAAGCTTTGGCTGGTTGACACGTGAAAAATTGGGATCTTTTTGGCTTTCAACCACCAAATCCGCCCTTAAATTTTTGCGAAATACCACAAATGTATACTTTTTGGGAAATTCAGACACTGATCCATTCATTAACAACAAAATATAGCACATCTGTTGAAAAATCAAGCCACAGCAATGCCATGAAGGAAAAAAGTTTCCATAACCTGCCCACAAAAATATAAGGAACCTTATAAAAATTTGTATTAGTATATTAGTATTCTACAAATTTGTATTTGCCGCAAACAACAGACTGGCAGCTACAAAATGAGACCCAAATTTTGATAATCGAATAGAAATTGTAGCTACAGTGAATGATTCAAGCCAGAGGCCTGACAAGGAAACTGACGTATTTTAGACAAATACATGTCTATGCCTCCTAAGCGTTATAAAAATTAGTTTTCATGCAAATTGCTACATGATTGCACTTGACGCAAACTACAGAAACGCGACTATAAGATAAAGCCAAAATTTCAACAATCGGATCAAAATTACGGGCACAGTAAGCAACCAAACTTGAAAATCTGCACAAAAACTGCACGAGTTCTAGAAACAGCCCTTTCTAGATATTTTGCCTAAAACATGTTCCGACCACCAAAATTCTAGTTTGGGTTAAGCTTTTGAAATACAACGTAAAAACGCAAAATTCGCACGTTTAAGGGGAGAAAAAGTGATTTAAAGCTTTGGCTGGTTGACACGTGAAAATTTGGGATGTTTTTGCTTTCAATCACCAAATCCGCCCTTAAACTTTTGCATCTATTCATTAACACCAAAATATAGCGCATCGGCTGAAAAATCAAGCCACAACAATGCCATGAAGGGAAAAAGTTTCCATAACCTGCCCCCAAAAATAAAAGCAACCTTATTCAAATTAGTATTCTTATGAAAATTACTACAAATTTGTATTTGCCATAAACAATAGACTCGCAGCAGAAAATCAGACAAAAATTTTGATAATCGAATAGAAATTGTGGCTACAGTGAACGATTCAAGCCAGAGGTCTGACAAAGAAATTGACATATTTTAGACAAATACATGTTTATGCCTCCTAAGCGTCATAAAAACTAGTATTTTCACGCAAATTGCTACATATTGGCACTTGACGCAAACTTAACAAACGCAACTCTTAGATGATATCAAAATTTCAACAATCGGATTAAAATTACGGGCACAGGAAGCAATCAAAGCTGAAAATCTGAACAAAAACTGCACGTGTTCTAGAAACAGCCATTTCTAGATATTTTGCCTAAAACATGTTCCGACCACCAAAACCTTAGTTAAGGTTTAGCTTTTGAAATAAAACGTAAAAACGCGAAATTCGCACGTTTCAGGGGATAAAAACCGATTTAAAGTTTTGGCTGGTTGACACGTGAAAAATTGGGATTTTTTTCGGCTTTCAACCACCAGACCCGCCCTTAAAGTTTTGCGAAATGCCACAGATTTATACTTTTTGGGAAATTCAGACGCTGATTCATTCACTAACACCGAAATATAGCACATCGGTTGGAAAATCAAGCCACAGCTATGCCATGAAAGGAAAAAGTTTCCATAACCTGTCCCAAAAAAAACAAGGAACCTTATCAAAATTAGTATTCTTATGAAAAGTACTTTAAATTTGTATTTGCCGTAAACAACAAACTGGCAGCTACAAAATGAGAGCAACATTTTGATAATCGAATGGAAATTGTTGCTACAGTGAACGATTCAACCAGTGGTCTGACAAGGAAATTGACGAATTTTAGACAAATACATGTCTCTGCCTCCTGAGCGTCATAAAAATTAGTATTTTCATGCAAATTACTACATTTTTAAACTTGACGCAATCTACGCAAACGCAACTATAAGATAAGACCGAAATTTTAACAATCGGGTTAAAATTACGGGCACAGTAAGCAATCAAAGCTGAAAATCTGCACAAAAACTGCACTTGTTCTAGAAACAGCCATTTCTAGATATTTTGCCTAGAACATGTTCCGACCACCAAAACCTTGGTTTGGGTTAAGCTTTTGAATTAAAACGTAAAAACGCAAAATTCGCACGTTTAAGGGGAGAAAAGGCGATTTAAAGTTTTGGCTGGTTGACACGTGAAAAATTGGAATTTTTTTGGCTTTCAACCACCCAACCCGCCCTTAAACTTTTGCAAAATACCAAAAGTTTATAGTTTTTGGAAAATTCAGACGCTGATCTATTGGCTTACCTCATAGCACATCGGTTGAAAAATCAAGCCAGAGCTATGGCATGAAGGGAAAGGTTTCCATAACCTGCCCCCAAAAATATAAGGAACCTTATAAAAACTAGTATTCGTATGAAAAGTACTACAACTTTGTATTTGCGGTAAGCAACAGACTGGCAGCTACAAAATGAGACCAAAATTTTGATAATCGAATAGAAATTGTAGCTACAGTGAACGATTCAAGCCAGAGGCCTGACAAGGAAACTGACGTATTTTAGACAAAAACATGTCTATGCTTCCTAAGCGTTATAAAAATTAGTCTTTCACTCAAATTGCTACATGATTGCACTTGAAGCAAACCACAGAAACGCAACTATAAGATAAGACCAAAATTTCAACAATCGCATCAAAATTACCGCCACAGTAAGCAATCAAACTTGAAAATATGAACAAAAACTCCAGGTGTTCTAGAAACAGCCATTTCTAGATATTTTGACTAAAACATATCCCGACCACCAAAACCTTAGTTTGAAATAAGCTTTTGAATTAAAACTTAAAAAGCGGGATTTGCACGTCTAAGGGGAGAAAAAGTGATTTAAAGTTTTAACTGGTTGACACGTGAAAAATTGGGATTTTTCTGGCTTTCAACCACTACACCCGCCCTTAAACTTTTGCGAAATACCACAAATTTATCGTTTTTGAAAAATCAGTTTTTGATCTATTCATTAGCACCATAATATAGCACATTAGTTGAGATCAAGCCACAGCAATGCCATGAAACGAAAATGTTTCCATAACCTGCCCCCAAAAATACAAGGAACCTTATTAAAATTAGTATTCTTATGAAAAGTACTACAAATTTGTATGTGCCGTAAACAACAGACTAGCAGCTACAAAATTAGACCAAAAGTTTGATAATCGAATGGAAATTGTGGCTACAGTGAACGATTCAAGCCAGAGGTCTGACAAGGAAACTGACGTATTAAAATACGTCAGCCAGTTTGTCTAAAGACAAATATATGTCTATGCCTCCTAAGCGTCATGAAAACTAGTATATTCATGTAAATTTCTACATATTGGCACTTGACGCAAACTAAACAAACGCAACTACAAGATGAGACCAAAATTTATACAATCGGATTAAAATTACGGGCACAGTAAGTAACCAAAGCTGAAAATCTGAACAAAAATTGCACGTGTTCTACAAACAGCCATATCTAGATATTTTGTCTAAAACATGTTCCGACCACCAAAACCTTAGTTTGGGTTTAGCTTTTAAATTAAAACGTTATAACGCGAAATTCGCACGTTCAAGGCGAGAAATAGCGATTTAAAGTTTTGGCTGGTTGACACGTGAAAAATTGGGATTTTTTTCGGCTTTCAAACACCAGAACCGCCCTTGAACTTTGCGAAATACCACAATTTTTTTTTTTGGGTAATTCAGACGCTGATCTATTCACTAACACCAAAATATAGCACATCGGTTGAAAAATCAAGCCACAGCAATGCCATGAAGGGAAAAAGTTTCCATAACCTGCCCCAAAAATACAAGGAACCTTATAAAATTAGCATTCTTATGAAAAGTATAACAAATCTGTATTTTTCGTTATCAACAGACTGGCAGCTACAAAATGAGTTCAAAATTTTGATAATCGAATAGAAATTGTGGCTACACTGAACGATTCAAGCCAGAGGCCTGACAAGGAAATTGACGTATTTCAGACAAATACATGTCTATGCCTCCTAAGCGTCATAAAAATTGGTACTTTCATGCAAATCGCTACATATTCGTACTTGACGAAAACTAAAATCACGCAACTATAAGATAAGACCAAAATTTCAACAATCGGACTAAAATTACGGGCACAGTAAGCAATCAATGCTGAAAATCTGCACAAAAACTGCACGTGTTCTAGAAACAGCCATTTCTCGATATTTTGCCTAAAACATGTTCCGACCACCAAAACCTTAGTTTGGGTTAAACTTTTGGATTAAAACCTAAAAACGCGAAATTCGCACGTTTAAGGGGAGAAAAAGCGATTTAAAGTTTTCGCTGGTTGACACATGAAAAATTGGGTTTTTTTTGGGTTTCAACTACCCAACCCGCCCTTAAACTTTTTCGAAATACCACAAATTTATACTTTTTGGAAAATTCGGACGCTGATTTATTCATTAACTCCAAAATATAGCACATAGGTTGAAAACTCAAGCCAGAGCAACGCCATGAAGGGAAAAATTTTCCATAACCTGCCCCCAAAAATATAAGGAACCTTATAAAAATTAGTGGTCTTATGAAAAGTCCTATAAATTATTTGCCGTAAAAAACAGACTGGTAGCTACAAAATGAGACCAAAATTTTGATAATCGAATAGAATTTGTGGCTACACTGAACGATTCAAGCCAGAGGCCTGACAAGGAAATTGATGTTTTTTAGACAAATACATGTCTATGCCTCCTAAGCGTCATAAAATTGGTATGTTCATGCAAATTGCTACATATTCGTGCTTGACAAAAACTAAACAAACGCAATTATAAGATAAGACCAAAATTTCAACAATCGGATTAAGATTACGGTCACAGTAAGCAATCAAACCTGAACATCTGCACAAAACTGCACGTGTTCTAGAAACAGCCATTTCTAGATGTTTTGCCTAAAGCATAGCTAAGCTTTTGAATTAAACGTAAAAACGCGAAATTCACACGTTTAAGGGGAGAAAAAGCGATTTAAAGTATTGGCTGGTTGACACGTGAAAAATACGGATTTTTTGGATTTCAACCACCAAACCCGCCCTTAAACTTTTGCGAAATACCACAAATTTAAATTTTTTGGAAATGCAGACGCTGATCTATTCATTCAAACCAAAATATAGCACATCGGTTGAAAAATCAAGCCACAGCAATGCCATGAAGGGAAAAAGTTTCCATAACCTGCCCCCAAAAATATAAGGAATCTTTTAAAAATTTGTATTCTTATGAAAAGTACTACAAATTTTTATTTAACGTAAACAACAGACTGGCAGCTACAAAATGAGACCAAAATTTAGATAATCGAATAGAAATTGTGGCTACACTGAACGATTCAAGCCTGAGGCCTGACAAGGAAATTGACGTATTTTAGACAAATACATGTCTATGCCATCTAAGCGTCATGAAACTTAGTATTTTCATGCGAATTACTACATATTTGCAATTGACGCAAACTAAACAAACGCAACTATTAGATAAGACCAAAATTTCAACCATCGGATTAAAATTACGGGCACAGTAAGCAACCAAAGCTGAAAATCTGAACAAAAACTGCACGTGTTCTAGAAACAGCAATTTCTAGATATTTTGCCTAAAGCATAGTCCGACCACCAAAGCTTTAGTTTGGGTTAAGCTTTTTAATTAAAACGTGAAAACGCGAACTTCGCACGTTTAAGGGGGGAAAAAGCCATTTAAAGTTTTGGCTAGTTGACACGTGAAAAATTGGGATTTTTTGGCTTTCAACCACGAAACCCGCGCTTAAACTTTGCAATATACCACAAATTTATACTTTTTGAGAAATTCAGACGCTGGTCTATTCACTTACACAAAAATATAGCACATCTGTTGAAAAATCAAGCCACAGCAATGCCATGAAGGGAAAAAGTTTCCATAACTTGCCACCAAAAATTTAAGGAACCTTATAAAATTAGTATTCTTATGAAAAGTACTACAAATTTGTATTTGCCGTTAACAACAGACTGGCAGCTACAAAATGAGACCAACATTTTGATAATCGAATGGAAATTGTGGCTACAGTGAACGATTCAAGCCAGATGTCTGACAAGGAACTTGACGTCTTTTACACAAATACATGTCTTTGCTTCCTAAGCGTCATAAAAATTAGTCTTTTAATGAGAATAACTAAATTTTCGCACTTGACGCAAACTAAACAAACGCAACTATAAGATGAGACCAAAATTTCAACAATCGGGTTAAAATTACGGGCACAGTAAGGAACCAAAGCTGAAAATCTGAACAAAACCTGCACGTGTTCTAGAAACAGCCATTTCTAGGTATTTTGCCTAAAACATGTTCCGACGACCAAAACCTTAGTTTAGGTTACCATTTTCGATGAGAACGTAAAAACGCGAAGTTCGCACGTTTAAGGGGAGAAAAAGCGATTTAAAGTTTTGGCTGGTTGACACGTGAAAAATTGGGATTTTTTGGCTTTCAACCTCCAAAACCGCCTCTAAACTTTTGCGAAATACCGCAAATTTATACGTTTTGAAATATTTAGACGCTGACCGCTTCACTAAGACAAAAATATACCACATCGTTCGACAACTCAAGCCACAGCAATGCCATGAAGGGAAAAAGTTTCCATAATCTGCCCCCAAAATTATAAGGAACCTTATAAAAATTAGTATTCTTATGAAAAGTATTGCAAATTTGTATTTTTCGTAAACAACGGACTGGCAGCTACAAAATGAGACCAAAATTTTGATAATCGAATAGAAATTGTGGCTACAGTGAACGATTCAAGCCAGAGGCCTGACAAGGAAATTGACGTATTTTTAACAAATACATGTCTATGCCTCCTAAACGTCATAAAAATTAGTATTTTCATGCAAATTGCTACATATTTGCACTTGACGCAAAATAAACAAACGCAACTATAAGATAAGACCAAAATTCCAACAATCGGATTAAAATTACGGGCACAGTAAGCAATAAATGCTGAAAATCTGAACAAAAACTGCACGTGTTCTAGAAACAGCCATTTTTAGATATTTTGCCTAAATAATGTTCCGACCACCAAAACCTTAGTTTGGGTTAAACTTTTGGATTAAAACGTAAAATTGCGGAATCCGCACGTTTAAGGGAAGAAAAAGCGATTTAAAGTTTTGGCTGGTTGACACGTGAAAGATTGGGGTTTTTTTTGGCTTTCAACCACCAAACCCGCCCTTAGACTTTTCGAAATACCACAAATTTATACTTTTTGGAAAATTCAGACGCTGATCTATTCACTAACTCCAAAGTTTAGCACGTTGGTCGAAAACTCAAGCCACAGCAATGCCATGAAGGGAAAAAGTTTCCATAACCTGCCCCAAAAATATAAGAAACCTTCTAAAAATTAGTGTTCTTATGAAAAGTACTACAAATTTGTATTTGCCATAAACAACAGACTGGCGACTACAAAATGAGACCAAAATTTTGATAATCGAATAGAAATTGTGGCTACAGTGAACGATTCAAGCCAGAGGTCTGACAAGGAAATTGACGTATTTTAGACAAATATATGTCTATGCTTCGTAAGCGTCATAAAAATTTGTATTTTCATGCAAATTGCCACATATTCGTCGTTGGCGCAAACTCAACAAACGCAACTATAAGATAAGACCAAAATTTCAACAATCGGACTAAAATTACGGGCACAGTAAGCAATCAAAGCTGAACATCTGCACAATACAGCACGTGTTCTAGAAACAGCCATTTCTAGATATTTTGCCTAAAACATGTTCCGACCACCAATACCTTAGTTTGGGTTAAGCTTTTGAATTAAAACGTAAAAACGCGAAATTTGCACGTTTAAGGGGAGAAATAGCGATTTAAAGTTTTGGCTGGTGGATACGTGAAAAATTGGGATTTTTTTGGATTTCAACTACCAAACCCGTCGTTAAAGTTTTGCGAAATACCACAAATTTATACTTTTTGGAAAATTCAAACGACAATCTATTTATTAACACCAAAATATAGCACATTGGTTGAAAAATCAAGCCGCAGTAATGCCATGAAGGAAAAAAGTTGCAATAACCTGCCCCCAAAAATATAAGGAACCTTATAAAAATTAGTATTCTTATGAAAAGTACTACAAATTTGTATTTGCCGTAAAGAACAGACTGGCAGCTACAAAATGAGACCAAAATTTTGATAATCGAATAGAAATTGTGGCTACAGTGAACGATTCAACCCAGAGGCATGACAAGGAAATTGACGTTTTTTAGACAAATACATGTCTATGCCTCCTAAGCGTCATAAAAATTGGTATTTTAAAGCAAATTGCTACATATTTGCACTTGGCGAAAAATAAGTGAACGCAACTATAAGATAAGATCAAAATTTAGACAATCGGATTAAAATTATGGGCACAGTAAGCAATCAAAACTGAAAATCTGAACAAAAACTGCACGTGTTCTAGAAACAGCCATCTCTAGATATTGTCGCGTGTTATGGTTCGTGGCCAATAATTTTAATGTTCCGGGGAAGTGAAAACGCAATGTCTTTTAAATTTAATTAAAAGAGTTTATTTCATTAATTAAAAGTGCATCATTACTTATTAATTATTTCACAATTTTAATTTTCACTATTAAAATTAAAACTTCCACTTGTTCATAAATTCCTATCGCAATTGTCTTCTAAAATCATTTCACTATTACTGGATCGCTTTTCAATTCACACTCTACACACTTTCGCCGGGTTTACTATCGCGGTTGAAAGAATGATCCTCTCCATTCATTCAGCTCGCCTTTATATAGGGTCTCTAATCATACAACTCAGTTCTCGCACATTGGTGAATTAGCGGGAACATTCCAGCAGCGTAATGAATAGCAGTGACCCACTTTCAGATGTTGATCATGCTTGGTGGGTGTTCGTGCTTTCGAGTAAATTCATTTTGTTCATGTTCTTAATGGTTGTGAAAACAATTGCGACAGTAGCTCGCAGAATTATTTGTACATGTAACACTGCCCCCACCTCAGTTCTTTTCGCCCCGAAAAGATGTGTCGCCATTTGTAAACAATTCTCCCTGGGTGTGATATGGGGCAAGACGGTCCAGATGCAAGATTTTCATTTTGGCTCTATGCTTACGGTGTTCCTGTATGCGATATACGATGTCGTTGATTCGCTTTGTAACCCGGTATGGTCCCTCCCAATTATGTTGCAACTTTGGAGACCTACCCTATTGCCGTTGCGGGTTATATAGCCACACTAAGTCATCTTGCTGGAAGCCATTAGAATTTGCCTTGAGATCATACCTGGTCTTCATGCGGTCAGTAGCCAATTCGAGGTGTTTTTGCACTGTCCGATGTATCTGGTTCAACTGCTGTACTTGCTCACTTGCGTACTCCGAGATCGTTTGGGATTTCTCAGGAGGTGCTCCGAACTTTATATCGGCTGGCAGACGAATAGTCTTTCCAAAAAGGACTTTGGCTGGGGCCTGGTCCGTCGATGCATGTTCGGCAGCTCTGTACGCCATCAAAAATAGTGGAATGTCTCGGTCCCAGTCCCTTTGGTTCTCGTCAACCATCTTGGCCAGATGTTTATTTAGCGTGCAGTTGAAACGTACGACCATTCCATCGGATTGGAAATGCAGCGGTGTTGCCCTCGTTTTCCGTATTTCCAGTATTTCACACATTTCGCAAAAAACTAGTGACTCAAAGTTTCGGCCTTGATCTGAATGTAATTCGTAAGGTACGCCGTACCTACTGACCCAAATTTAGCACTAGCTGTTCGGCTACGGTAGTTGCTTCCTGGTTGGGAATGGGGTAGACCTCGGGCCACTTGCTGAAATAATTGGCTATAGGTTTGCATTTGTCCTCTCAGTCGTCGCTTTGGACCTTTGACGGAAGCACAAATTGTGCATCTGCGACACTAGTCCTCTACGCCTTCTCGAGCGTGAAGCCAGTAGAACCTTTCCCGCAATTTCGCTAAGGTTTTGTTAACACCAAGGTGGCCTCCCGAGGGTCCTTTGTGCATTTCCTCAATCACATCGTGGATTCGGCGTTTGGGTAGTATAGTTTCCATCCTATAGGAGCTGCCATCCGCCGTTTCCCATTTCCGCTTGAGTACGCCACCTTCCACCTGAAAGGAGTTCCATTGTGCTCAATAGCTTTTCAGGGTTGCGCCATGCATTGAAACGTCTTCCCACTCAGGTCGGCCAGTCGTCTCCTTCCATACGAGCAATGGTCCGATGTCTTCATTGGCTAACTGGGCATTTCGAATCTCCTCCGGTGATCAACCTTCATCGAATTCGGCCGTTATCAATCGCAGATCAACGAGCGGTTCCTTTTCCACAATCCGTCGGCAATGCTTGCAGTTAGCTGGACATGGGCGACGAGATAGGGCGTCAGCATTTCCATGAACTCCGCCCTTCCGATGAACAATTTCGTAGTCGTATGACTGCAATCTTTCGATCCATCTCGCAACTTGTCCCTCGGGGTTTTTGAAGTTAAGTAGCCATCTCAGCGATGCACGGTCCGTTCGAAGAACAAATTTCAGGCCATATAGGTACTTGTGGAACTGCTTTGTGGCCTCTATTATAGCCAATAGCTCCTTCCTGGTCACGCAGTAGTTCCTCTCACTTTTTGAGAGAACTTGTCACGGGAACGATTTGCACCTTGTTCTTTATTTCTTTTCTCAGCGGTTGTTAAAATACCACCCGAGCCAAGGTTAATATTAAAAAAATAGAAATGTTAAAATAATAGAATAAAAATGTCAAAAAGATTAAAATAAAAATGTAAAGTAAAAGAAAAATAGGCAAAAAAAAACGAAATGTGAAAAGATCAAAGTAAAGTAAAAATGTAACGTGAAAATAGGGAAAAACGAAATGTTAAAATAATAGAATAAAAATATTAAAAGTTTAGAATATAAATGTAAAGTAAAAGAAAAGTAGGCAAAAGAAACGAAATGTGAAAAGATTAAAGTAAAAATGTAACGTAAAAATAGGGAAAAACGAAATGTTAAAATAATAGAATAAAAATATTAAAAGTTTAGAATATAAATGTAAAGTAAAAGAAAAATAGGCAAAAGAAACGAAATGTGAAAAGATTAAAGTAAAAATGTAACGTGAAAATAGGGAAAAACGAAATGTTAAAATAATAGAATAAAAATATTAAAAGTTTAGAATGTAAATGTAAAGTGAAGGAAAAATGGGCAAAAAAATGAAATGTGAAAAGATTAAAGTAAAAATGTAACGTAAAATTAGGGAAAAACGAAATGTTAAAATGATAGAATAAAAATATTAAAAGCTTAGAATATAAATGTAAAGTAAAAAAAAAATAGGCAAAAAAAATGAAATGTGAAAAGATTAAGGTTAAAAAAATGTAACGTAAAAATAGGGAAATACGAAATGTTATAATACTAGAATAAAAATATTAAAAGATTAGAATATAAATGTAAAGTAAAAGAAAAATGTAGGCGAAAAAAAAAGAACAGAAAAGAAAATCCGGTCACCATCACGCACAACTGATCGCAAACATTACCATGGAACGAATCAGGCGCTGAGCGATAGGACAGGAATGGCGCAACTTTTACAATTTTATCGCGACAAGCGGAAGTATGTAATGAACTCTTTTACTAGGCATCAGAGATTGGGCTGAGTCAACTGAACCACAGCAGGCGACAGGATCAAATGCACAGTGATCTTCTGTCAGCTCCACATTGAAGGCAATACATACTGTGTCGTCATCAAAAGCCGATGTGGGATTTTGTACGGTCTTGAATAACACTGGACAATTGCCTCAATGAAAGTATTCGCAAAAAAAAATCGTTTGGTAATACTTACTGTAAGGAAGAGATGATACGAGCGTTGGAGTCACGCGCCAAGTGCCACTCCGTTGTGGCCTGTGCAGGGAGTCGAGGAAACTCGATCACTCCTTGTTTCCCACCGGGTTGAGTTGGTTGCTGGTACACTTTCCGGAAAAGCCTAGAAAACAGGAAAAGAACGTTTACATAAACGAGTAGCATCTAAGAGTCTTTTATACCTATCGGAAGTACAACCGCCAGAGACCTCCAATCGTTGTGGCGTTCTGCTCTTTGTTGCCGCGTCACGAAATTCACTTTCACACTACCGCGTTGTGGTTCCGACGACACATCACCGACGAATTCAATCCCATAGGGAAGAGGACGCGACCACGATTCCTAGTGTTTTTCTCAAATTCAAACATTTGGCACAATGTAAATAAACACGAAATTGACAGAGTGTCAGTCACTTTGACATTCTACACCTGTTGGATGAGTGTACTAAAAAAGGGAAATTTAGATTTCAATTGCCCGATGCACCCCAGTGGGGGATCTGAATTGAACATCGAATCGCCCAGGGATGAAGTTAACGGCTCGCCGGTTGAAACCGAGCCGATGAAAAACCCAATAAGGAAGAACGGCTCTTTCTCTTTTCTGGCGGGTTCGAGACGACAACGTGGCTAAGCGAGGATAGCATTGTGGAACTGAGAAAAATCAATCGAAAAAAAGGAATTGCGACGACGGAAAATTCAACAGTGGAGAGGAATATTATTATCAGCGAGACAACTAAGAAAGATTGGCGACTTCAGGCGATAATAAGCGCGCCGGCAGAATATTGCACTCAGAGTACGGGGGGCCCCCGCTAGGTAGAGTAAGTGGAATTTGTACTTTTAAATACATTATATTTTTAGCACTTTATTTGCATTTAGCAGTTAAATATATGTCAGTGGAATAATGGAATATATATTTTGTTGAAGCTTCATTCGCATTTCGCATTCAAGTAGTGAAATAGTGAAAGTTTTGTGTGCGTGTTGCAGAAAGAGCGAGTTTGCCGCGCATTTTAATTGTACACCTGGCTCGGGTGTGTCCAAAGGTAAATTTCCTTGCTGGGTTTTTCAGGAATCTCTGTAGCGGAAGTGTTCCTTTTTTTTTAGTTTCTTTTGCTCGGTGTGAATTACATCTGAAAATCTGTGCCCGGCAAGGGCGCAACTGATCGCCCGGGGATAATAGTCTGCCCCCGTTAGGGAAGCGCTTAAAGAGCGTTAGTCTGGGTTGTTTGAGGGGTGTTCGGCGGCCGCGTTCTCGCTTGGCGGCTTTTCTAGGACCAGGGGATAAGCGAGTGGCACCACCTACGACCGTCTTCGACGGCAAGCCGGGTCCGAGGTCCTTAGCCGAAGGAACTCCCACGCGGAGGGTAACTGGAGGTAACAATTTGGCGCCCAACGTTCTTCGGGGTAAAGTAATCGCGAGCCGAGTTAAGTAAAGTTTACCGTAAAAGTGCTTAATCAGTGACAAAAAAAGAAGTGAAGTGATAGTGTGTCATTGCGGGAGTGTGATATTTGCGGACTTGGTAAATAAGAGCAAGTGTTGAAATTATAAGGAAGTGAAATTCTCTCAAAAAGTGGTGTAATTGCTTAGCTACTAGTGACTCATTTCAGAAATGGCTCCGTCTTACATCGAACGTCAGACGATTTTGGTTATTCAGACCAATCAATTGCCTCAGGCCTAGGAGAGAGGAAAAAAAACGAGAAAATAACCGAGTAGGGTGTGAAAAATAGTTATTTGAAGTGCACGCCGAGGAAGGACCAGTGAATACAAGTTGTATTATAAAGAAAAGAATTAATTTTACAGCGAATTTTGTAGTTTTATTTGTTAGAGTTAAGGTAATTATTATTAAGGAGAATAGTACACACTAAGATGTCCCGCACTACCAAAATTTTAGTTGATAGGTTGTCCAAGGATGAATTGACGTATGAGCTCTGCATACGAGATCAATCACCGGGAACAGTCGAGGAAATGAGGAGGAATTTACGGGCGGCATTACGAGCAGAGCTAGCGATGGATACGAGTATGGTGGAAACCAAAAACTATCCATACATGCCCAGCGAAGATCTTGAGGCCGTTCGCAGCAAGATACTGGAGATTCGATCATTGATGGAGAAGTTTGAGGGCGACACCGATAGCGGCGACTTCTTGAAAATCAAAACTAAAATTGAATTTGGACTAAGACGCATAACTAACATTCAGGCGGAAGAAGTCGATCAGGAGAAGGAGTCAAGCAAGCTTAGGGGTGAGCTGATGATGGTCATGGGAGAACTGCTACTGAAAGCAGAGGGCGATGACGGAGAAGGAAAGGAGGCGGAAAGCGCTGCCGACATAATCCCTGCTGGGGACAGTAGAATGGCTAAGCCTGGTATACCAATAGCTTCGGATGGGGGAACAAAAACTGGAGAGGTAAGGGAAGAAGAAAGGTTGAAAAGGAGTCACGATGATGAGGAACGGTCTCCAGAAACTCCAGGAACGCCAGCAAGATTTTCTTTACCAGAGTTTTCCACTCCCATAGTAGAACAGGTGGTGCGGAAATTGCCGGATGTCTCCAAATGGGGAGTGAGGTTCTCCTGCGACCGCTTTGGGTCTGTCAATGCATTCTTAGAACGAGTTGAGGTGCTGAGAGTGGCTAAAGGAGTCAGCAAATCTCAGCTGTTTAGAATGGCAGTTGAGTTATTTGAAGGGACAGCCTTGGTTTGGTTCCGCTCAGCTCGAGAACGCGTGGCCAGTTGGGATGAATTGTGCCGCGAATTACGGGAGGAGTTTTTGCCTCTAAACTATGATGATCTTTTGTGGGAGGAGATCCGCCACCGAACGCAAGGCAAACACGAGTCGATCGGGGTTTACGTTGCGGTAATGGATAGGCTATTTCGGTGGCTGACGGAACCGTGCTCGGAAAGACGGAAATTAAAGGTGCTCCGGAGCAACATCTTTCCTTTCTACCAGCAGCAACTTTCTATGAGAACCATAGCGTCAATGGCGGAGCTAATTAATATGGGTCGCACGCTGGAGGAAACACGAGCATCGGTGGAAGCTTTTGTGCCTCCACCTAGTCGTAGAACAACCCGGTTATTAGAACCGGACCTGGCATATGCTGAAACGCCAATATTAAGCGAGATCAACACCCCTGGTGGGGCAACACCGGGATCCTGTTGGACTTGCGGTAGTCGGGAACATTTCGCCCAAGAATGCAAAAAAGGTCGACGCTGTTATGGGTGTGGAAAGCAAGGTGTCATACGAACTAGCTGCCCAACTTGTTCTCCTACTCGAACAACACCAAAGGGGGAACAACCTGCGCCGAATCCGTCGGGAAATGGAAACCGTGCTCACTAGGCGGCGGAGAGAGCACGGTAATAAAGGTTGAATCCGCCGTCCGAGAGGGAATATTGAGTTATGCACTGGGAAGGGTACCATATGACAACCGGCCTCATTTAAGAGTGCAAATTCTCGAACTACCATTGATGGGCCTAGTCGACTCGGAGGCGACACACTCAATCCTGGGCGGGGAAACCTGGGAGAGGCTAAAGGCTCGTGGCGTGGAAGTGAACCCAGCGGAACAAGTCTCAATAAAGATGGCCAATAACGCTAGGGCAAAGATAGAAGGGGAAGCTTGGGTGCCCCTCACTGTCAAAGGCCACACGAAGTGGATGCCGATGCTGGTAGTGCCAGCCGTGAACCAGTCCCTTATACTGGGGGTAGACTTCTTACGGTTATATGGGATTGTGTTGAATCTTAAGAGTGAGTCGTGGAAGTTTGCCGCCACAGCTACCCTGGAGGCGCTGCAAGCGAGATCTCGGCTGACGAAATCAGAGGAAGGGGAACTTCAGAGGCTGATAGAGGAGGAGTTCGTACTGATGGGAGAAGGCCTCGGTTGCACTAGCGTGGTAGAACACGAGATTAAAACCAATTCTCCACCTATAAAGCAACGATACTATCCCGTTTCACCTGCCGTCCAGCAGCATATCAATGCTGAACTGGATGAAATGCTCGAGTTAGGGGTCGTTGAACCTTCCTCAAGTGTTTGGTCATCCCCGATCCTACTAGTCAAAAAGAAAGATGAGAAATACCGTTTCTGCGTTGATTTTCGAAAACTGAGCAAAGTATCGGAACGAGACGCTTATCCGATCCCGTATGTATCGGCTACGCTAGATAAGCTCCGGAACGCCAGATATTTGTCGACTCTAGACATCAAGTCTGCGTATTGGCAGGTTCCGATGGCCGAGAAATCAAAACCTTACACGGCATTCACTATTCTAGGGAGGGGTCTGTTTCACTTCAAACGCATGCCGTTTGGTCTTCATAATGCCCCTGCTACATGGCAACGATTGGTAGACCAAATACTGGGACCGGAGTTGGAGCCTTATGTATTCGTCTACCTAGATGATGTGATTGTGGTCACCCCAGAGTTTAGGACACATCTCGAGGTTTTGAGAGAAGTGCTACGCCGGTTGCGTGAAGCAGGACTTCGAGTATCTCGGGAAAAATGTGAGTTTTGTCGCCCGCAACTTAAATATCTTGGGTACGTGGTGGATGACAGAGGGCTACATGTAGATCCCGACAAAGTGGATTGTTTGCTGAACATCCCACAACCTACAAACGTGAAGAAAGTGCGGCAATTCTTGGGCATGGTATCGTGGTACCGTCGGTTTATACCGGATCACGCCACACTAACTGCTCCACTGACTGATTTGCTGCGGAAAAATCGGAAATTCGTGTGGACTGCCGAATGCGAGGAAGCCTTTCTGTGTTGCAAAACCAAGCTATCCACAGCACCAATCCTCACATGCCCTGATTTCACCAAGCCCTTCAAAGTTCAAACCGATGCTTCTGACACAGGGCTGGGGGCAGTGTTGAGTCAGGAGGATGCAGAGGGGGAGAAGGTAGTCTGCTACCTCAGCCGTAGCTTGACAAAAGCAGAGAAGAAGTACTCGACCACGGAAAAAGAATGCTTAGCGGTGTTGTGGGCAGTAGAAAAACTGCGCCCATATCTAGAAGGAACGCAGTTCAGTGTGATCACGGATCACCATTCGTTGGTCTGGTTAAACAACCTGAAAGATCCGAACGGACGGTTGGTGAGATGGGCTGTTCGACTCCAGCAGTTTGACTTTGACGTCCTGCATAGGAAGGGCAAAGAGCATCTCGTACCAGATGCCTTATCACGGTCAGTCCCCGAGGTCGACGTAGTCCTGGCAGAGCCAAACAGTGAAGATAAGTGGCTGGAAAGGATGATTTCAGATGTGGAGAGAGAGCCACAAAACTTTCCGGACTGGAGGGTGGAAAACGGACAACTGTGGAAACACCTAACGGGCAGGTACCCAGAATTAAGTGGCAATAGCTGGAAACGAGTTATACCCAAGGGTGAGCGCTGGAAAGTACTCCGACAGTGTCACGACGATCCAAAGGCGGGTCATATGGGAGCTGGCAGGACATACGATCGGGTGCTGCAAAGGTACTTTTGGCCCAAAATGAGAGCCGATATTAAACGATATGTCGCAAAATGCCAGATCTGTCAGTCGACTAAAGTGGAACGAAGACGTCCGTATGGCCCAATGGTCTCTAGGGAAGGCCAGGTGAAGGAGCCGTGGACGATAATATCTGTTGATCTGATAGGTCCTTTACCTCGTTCAACCCTAGGGAATTGCTACGTATTAACCGTCGTGGATTACTTCAGCAAGTTCCCGCTTATCTTCCCACTCCGTCAAGCACACGGAAAAGCAATCGCGCGGATATTGGAGGAACAAGTATTTTTATTATTTGGAGTACCAGCGGTAGTGATCTGCGACAACGGAGTACAGTTCCGCTCTAAAGAGTTGCAAAGATTGGTCACCACGTACGGTACCAAGATTCAGTATACGGCTTATTATCACCCCCAGGCTAATCCCGCAGAACGAGTGAACCAAACTATCAAAAGGATGCTGAGATCGTACGTAGGGGATAACCATAAGTTATGGGATAAGGAAATATCAAAGATCGGCTGTGCACTGCGAACGTATACTCACGAAACAATGGAGGTGACCCCGTATTTTGTAAACTTTGGACGCAAAATGGTGACTTCGAGGGAAGACCTTCACCCAATAGAGGGAGAGGAGGTTCAAAATGATCCAAGGTTACGAGAGAGCTTGATGGTCAAAATGCGGGAGGAAGTTAAGGAACGCATGAGAAAGGCGGCGGAGCAAAGCTCACAAAGATACAATCTTCGGAAGCGGACTCCACCATTCCAGGTGAACGATATGGTTTGGAGACGAAACTTCGCTCAGTCGGATGCCGCGAACTATTTTTCCGCGAAGCTTGTAATGTGACGCCTACGCCCAGGAATCGAAGTGATTTCGATCCCGAACCCTTGTAACCGGCCAGATGGATATGTCCTCGAAGTGCCAGCGGACTTCATCTGTTGTGCGGATATCGTTGTGCAGAAAATATTTTTTTTTCTGTCCAAATATTTAGACCCGTGGATATAAATATTCGAAATATAGAATTAATCCAACCCCGGCACATTTCGAGACATAGCCATCTGGAAATGCCCCTCCACCATGGCCATCGAGAAAACTATGCCACTGGCGACATCTGGAGAGGCACATTGCCGCCATATGAAGTGCCATTCCACACACCGATGTTTTGTCCGAGGTGACAACTGAAATTTTTGACAGCCACATGTCGGCTTGGTTTTTCGTGGCTGTCGTCTTCTATTAGTGTCCATTGTCACGAAATATCGAAAGCAATCGGGAATAGCAGCTGTTAATTGTGGGGTGCGGCAGATTACGGTATTCGCGCTCGTTTGTGCCGAAAATCTATAGAAAGGTAAGTCTGCTAACGGATATCTCCCGAGTTCCGTCTCTAACCTCATTCTTGATAGAAAATCCCATGAATTGGATTGCGGACACGCAGAAGCATCAGGCATTCAGCTTGTCTGGCGAGAGGGACTTCTTCGCTCCAAGACGGTCGTCGGCTGCCGAACCAAACAGTTCCTGCTGGATCGGCTCACAGCTGATGGTCGAAGCATTCTTGGAAGGAGTGAACCATTTGGGCTGTTCGCATATAGGAAGGATGTGGAGGAAAACTCAAGGAGGCGGTGGAGGATCATATTTGCCAGCTAAGTATCATTATTAAGTATAAGAAATGACAAGCATGCTCAGAAGGTGGTCGCATCATTCTCTATGGAGCTTATATGAGCATAGTCTCTCCATTTGTTCCGTTCCTCAAAGGCTGAGTCCATCAGAATTTCGTTAAAGGCGTAATTTGTAAATTTATTTTGCGTGCGCGAATTTGATGCAGCCAGTTAGTCCGACATCCAAAGTATAATTTTGATCAACTTTCGTGAGAATTATTCAGACTTGGTAAAGTATTTCTTCGATCAAGTGCCACCCTAGTGGATTGCTGAAAATCAAAAATGGTATTACGAGTATTTGTTAGTGGCATGTCCGGAAATAAGGAGGTAGAAAAAAAAAACGTCAACAGCGCGTCCTGATGATCCTGGACAGCAAAAATATTAAATATGAAACAATTGATATCACAGAACCTGGCAAAGAAACTGAAAAGGATTTAATGCAGTCAAAATCAACAAGTCATGGTGCCACAGTGAGCGATCCTAATCCTCGTCATCCTCTGCCGCCACAAATTTTCTATGAAGATGAATATTGTGGAGACTACGATGCATTCGATTTGGCAAATGAAATAGACATGCTGGAACAATTTCTGAAACTAGCACCAGTGGACACAACTAATGTATCGACGGCTGGAATTGAACTAAAGCGTAAAGGAAATGACGAACCATCCACGGATGAAAATTTCATTTGCCAATGCTATTTGGTTCTAAAAAAAAAAAACTTATTTACAATGTACGCACCATCTAACTAATACGAAAATTTTGCTACATAGCTACTTAATTATAATATTTTATTCTAATTTCACTTATATTTAAGAGTGATTTATGCTGTCGTATTTTTCTGAGGATGAAGGTTGAACGAAAGATGTAAATCACATAACGAATTTAATCTGGGTATTACAAAATGTAACTTTTCAAACCTCCATTCAATTTTTTGTGATTTTATGATCTGTTAGATTTAAATAGTTTCATGTAAAGTTCCTTGCATATACTGAGTGCAAAACGAGGTTCTAATTTTTCGACGAAACCCTTATTTCCATTAGTCACATAGCATAGGAGTTTCAGTAGACTAACATTTGATAAATACGTATAATAATTAATATGAGAGCTAATTATGATTAAACTTAACCTTACTATGAATCAGATAATTTCAGATTACTTAAACTAAGTTGCATGAACCTAATACTCGTACTTCGACAATAACTTTATATTGCTTTGATTGCAAGCGATGTTCTAGTTTTCCTAAATTCACTAAATCCTCAGTTTATAAAACATAAATGTTTAAACTAATTCGCGTGTATGTTTCCTCCTAATGATTTACGGGTACAATGACTGCAAAAGTTAAGTTTTCCCATTATATAAGTATTAGGGAATTTTTGGATAATTTAAGTGCATGTATAGATAATCGTAGATAAACATAAACTTGCATGAGTTTCTTTAGTTTTTTCATGGGAATAAATTTATCTTTCTCAGCGGATGGAGTGTAGTGAGTTAAGTTTAATATATTGAGCTTTATTTGAAAATTGTATTTTATCCCCAAATTGGTCGGTTAAGACTATACCTTTAGAATTACTACTCTAAACTTTAAAATAGTTAAGCACAAGTGCTCATAGGGAAAGACCTTAGTGTAGGCATTTCTCTTGGATTATTACTCACCATAAGTAGTAGAATTACAAGAACGAAAACGCTAAATAACTAGAAGTTACTGAAATTGTTTGACTTTATACTTACATCGATGTTCTGTTCAATATCTTAATCATTATTAAAAATGAATTGCTAAGATAACCCACGACTTTCCTTTTCAGTGACTCGTTCTTTTTCAGTGGGAACAGAGAGTGTAGGGTAAGTATGCCGTCGCGAGGGTAGGGTTTCGACAAATCCGCTGAAGTCGGTTTCGCGTTGCGCGCGGTACGCGGTACCTTTGCTTGTTTCGCCATTTCTTTAGAGTAGTTTTCTTCGGTTTAAGTTCGAGTAGTATATTTTTCGGTACCGCGTCGGTGAATCGGTAACGCGCCTATGGGATTTTGTAGCGTTTTTGATTGGGGATCTGTGGATAGATCACATCCAGAACTAACGTACTGTAGGTTTCTCGTTCTGGATGAGTAATTGTTGACGCGTTTGAAAAACGGGCAAGTTCAGGTGACTGAAATATTGTAATTGAGCGTAATCCATTCGGAGACCCGCGACCGAAATCCTCTCCGAACTAGCTGGCCGACAAGCAGTCACCGCGTGAATGGGTTACGGTGCACGGATTGGTTGACCTGTTGGTACCATCCGTTGGCACTACTCAGACTTAACGTCTAGAACCGATGGGAGGTCGGTTCCGCGTTCGATACGGAAAGGAGAAAAACCATTACAAATGGCGCCCAACGTGGGGCCAAAACCATCCTAAGGGGGAAAGAACTTCGCGTCTTCTGACGAGTTGGTCCTTTACGGAGGATGTAAGGTACTTTGGTACTCGAGTCCCACTATCAGGAGCAGTGGAATTGTGTGATACACATTAGAGGTCGCTTCACGTGAGTTGTAGCTTCCGCTCTCCTTTGTTTGATTTTGCTTTCGCGACAGAATCCTTCCGATGTGTTGTCCCAGGCTAACCCCTGTAAGGACCTTCTATTTTCTTGATGGAACTGCCAGTCTGATGGGTTTACCTATCAGCATGGACTCTCAAGAAAATAGAAGGCTACCTTGCCTTTATGTCGCGGAAGGATTCTAACTATTTCTTATGCGTGTTAGACGAGTGGTATCGGTTCAACGTTCGGTGGCGTACGCTGGAGTTGCGAAGCCCGGAATGCTTCTACGCGTCGGGAATTTTGACCGCGTACTAAAATCGTTACGGTAGCTCTACCACTTGTCTCGTCGAGTCACTTTAACGTAGTTTAGAGACGGTTTTTTTTGTAATGTATGTGGGTATGGGGATAAATTTCGTAAATCGACCGAAGCACCCTTTCTTCGGCAGATTACCACGCACTCTCATTTCCCGCTGAAGAGGTCGACCACTGGAAAGGAAAGTGTGTCTTAAACAATTTTTTTTTCCAGTCTCTATTATTAGCTCGCCGCTTTCGGCCACTGATTTAGTTTTAAGTTTAAGTCATATTTAAAGATTTAAAAATTTAATTTAAGCTCGATATTTTTAAATAATTGTTAGGAATGATAAATTGGAATCAATACTACAAAGATTAAAATGGAAGGGAACGTTAATTTTGTGAAGATGATTGGTATGCAAGGAGCTGTAGGCGGTGAAGTTCCGGCCGCAAGTGTCGTGTCCGAGGAGACACCCATGCCTTCCGCTCACTCCATTGACACCCTCGTGGTGTTGATGAGAGATATGTCGGAGAGGATTGGCAACCTGGAGGGAAAGCTCCAGAATCTCCCTATGAGCCAACCACCCAGTCGCGTGAGAACTCCGCTTGGCTGGGAGCCCAATCCCAGTGTGGCGATGCCCCACTCCCGACAATCCGAGCAATGGATCCCACCTCCAAGGAACTCAGGAATGGATCTCAGAGCTCCCGAATATAGACCACGACACAGTACCGGACCTCCGTTGGTACCTCCAGCCCCCGAGGCAGTTCAGTACAACAGGTCAGTAGAGGATGTGATTCCCCCCGGGAACGCATTGACACTTTTCCGAGACCCGACGCCTCGTATCATGGAGAGTTGGCGCCTGAACTTTACAGGGTTCAACGATATGATATCGGCGGACCGGTTCCTTTTCCGGATTCAGGCGTTGGTATCCAGCACCCTGGGAGGTGATTCCTCGGCCTTCCTCCGGCATGCACATCTTTTGTTCAGCGGCGACGCTGCCGACTGGTACTGGAGCTTTAAAGAGTCAACGCCACGTCCCACTTGGCACTCTTTCAGTGCAGCCTTCCGCAATCGATTTGAGGATGGCTTCACTGAGAGAGAGCTAAGAGAGCAAATAAAGAAACGGAAACAAGGCGCTCACGAACCGTTCGACCAGTACTACACCAGTATAGTGAGATTGAGCACTCGCCTGCGAAATACCATGCCCGAGGACGAATTGGTAGAAATTATCAGAGAGAACATGCGCTGGGATCTCCAGAACAGCCTTCTACATTTTCCCATCAACACCATACAGGGATTGCGCCTCCATGCCCGTAGACAAGAACACTTGGATGAGCGACGAGGTACTTTCCGTCCACAACCTCGCATAACGGGACCAAATCCCCGAAATCATCACACCGCGGAGTTGATGGCAGCGGACCACCTGCTTGCTGATCCAGTACCAGTACCGAGGAGCGGAGCACCACCGGAGCTTGAGGACCCAGCATTGATTAATCGACCCTCCCTTGAAGCAATTACTAGCCCGACGGTCTGTTGGAACTGCCGACAACCGGGACATCGGTTCTATGCATGTCCAGCGGAGGCAACGCTTTTCTGCTACCGATGCGGAAAGGCCGACACATCCGCACCTGACTGTGCAAATTGCAAAGGGCGAAAAAACTTGCCACCGAGTGCCGCGACCACCCGTCGGCACTCCTAGACCCCGGACGAACCAATCCAGACCCCATCACCAGCTATGACCCAGCTCCCAACATGACTCCAACTCTGCTGACTCGCACCGCTAACCACAGTTCTCCCGAAGTTCCACAACCGACGCCGTCCTTCGCCGAGGCCAACGCGCAGGGAAATGATAGCGAGACGAAAGTTCCTTGGCATGTAAAACCTTTTCATGTTAGGCTGCGGAATTATTTGGCTACTCGACAGCGCATCTTCCATGAGGAATTGGTCACAACTGTCCCACCGCGAAGCAAGCGAGCCACGCGTCGGATGCGGAGCTTCTGGAGAAAAGTCAGGCAGTCGAGGAAAGTGTTGAAGGACATATACTTAGACGAATTATTGAGGGAGGACGTCCGGCCATATGCGTCAGTACACCTCCTGCAAAAACGAGTATCAGGCTTAGTCGATACGGGAGCCAGTGTGAATTGCATCTCTGCCGAGTTTGCAGGGGAGGTACTGGAAAAGCACGCGGACCAAATCCGTCATTTCACCTCCTGGTTAAGCACGGCGGACGGAACTCGTCACTCTGTAGTGGGAAAAATTATGACGGATGTCACCTTTAAAGGGGTAACTAAACCTATGGAATTTTTCATCATACCTCAGTTAACTCAGAATCTTTATTTAGGAGTGGATTTCGTTCGAAAATTTAACTTGGCCCCGGCACTATTTTCCGGTCCGACCCTGGAGTCCGTCACCACCGTTCCTGACCAATCTCAACCCACTAACTTACTACGGCATACACTGGATGTAACTCAGCAACTGCGTCTCGACTCGGCTATATCGGCTTTTCCCTCGCACGAGAAGGAAGGTCTCGGGCGGACTGCCCTGGTGTTCCACACTATAGAAGGAAAAATCGTTATATGCCGAAGTGGATCGAATGTTAGCATTGAGCGTAATCGAAGAATCACAGAGCGCGTGGGCTTCCCCAGTCACCTTAGTTGTCAAGCCGAACAAGGTCCGGTTATGCTTAGATGCCAGACGCTTGAACGCCGTCACAGTCAAGGACGCATATCCTCTACCGTTGATCGAAGGCATTTTGAGTCGATTGCCTAAAGCCCATTTCATCACGAGCTTAGACCTCAAGGACGCCTTCTGGCAAATTCCTTTAGACCCCGGTTCAAAGGAGAAAACAGCCTTCACAGTCCCAGGTCGGCCCCTATATCAATTCGTGACCATGCCATTCGGATTGTGTAATGCCCCCCAAACAATGACGCGCCTTATGGATAAGGTGATACCACCTCATTTGCGGCACCAAGTTTTCGTTTACTTGGACGATCTGTTGCTTATAACCGAGACCTTCGATGAACACATCGACCTGCTTCAGGAGGTGGCTCTACACATCCGGAGGGCAAGATTAACCATCAACATAAGGAAGAGCCAGTTCGTGATGACGGAGGTGAAATATTTAGGTCACATCATTGGGCATGGCCATATCAAGACCGATCCGGAAAAGACTCAAGCGATTGACGTTTTTCCATTACCCAAGACCACCAAACAATTACGCCGATTCTTAGGTTTATGCGGATGGTACCAGCGTTTTGTACGTGACTATGCCACCATTACCACTCCTTTGACCGACATGCTGCGTAAGGGACGTAAATTTGTCTGGGAAGAGCCCAGCTTGCGAGCCTTTGAAGAGCTAAAGAAGAGTCTGACTACAGCCCCCGTACTGCACAGCCCGGACTTTGACAAACCGTTCTCAATCCATTGTGACGCGAGTCAACATGGGGTGGGAGCAGTCTTAGTCCAGGTTGCACAAGACGGCGAGGAGAGACCTATAGCCTTCATGTCTCACAAGCTGAACCCAGCCCAGCGAAATTACACGGTCTCCGAGCAGGAATGTCTAGCTGCGGTGTTGGCAGTGAAACGCTTCCGAGCCTATGTGGAGGGACACACCTTTGAAATCGTTACGGATCACGCTTCTCTGAAATGGCTCATGAGCCAGACTGACCTCAACGGCAGATTGGCCAGGTGGGCACTGAAATTACAGGCATTTGACTTCACAATCCGCCACCAAAAAGGAAGCCAGCATGTAGTCCCCGACACCCTATCCAGAATGTTTGCCCCTGAAGGAGCCGAGTTGGTCCAAGAGGACGACAGCCCCCAATTGATCGATTTGGACCATCCTGCCTTCAAGTCAGCCAGCTACACCCAACTGATTCACACTATCCAGAATCAACAGCCCCAGCTTCCTGAACTGCGGTTGACGGATGGATTTATTTACAAACGGATGGGACACGCATCCGGAGACCCCATACAAGAAGAAGAACAGTGGAAGTTGTGGGTGCCCGAAGAATTAACCACTGATCTTATCAGGCGGGCTCATGACCACCCATCAAGTGCGCACGGCGGATACGGTCGTACACTTAGGCGGTTGAAAACCTGTTTCTTTTGGCCTAAGATGGCACAACAGATAAAAGCGTACGTAGCCTCCTGTGAGCTATGCAAGTGCACTAAAGCGCCCAACACCATTCTTCGGCCACCCATGGGTAAGGTTGAGGTCCCCGAACGCGTGTTCCAGCGCTTGTACATTGATCTTATCGGTCCTTACCCTCGATCTGCTTCTGGTCACACGGGAGCTGTCGTGGTCCTGGACCAGCTCTCTAAATTCCCTATCATAGAACCACTACGTAACATGCACACTGGACCTATAATCAGCTTTTTGGAGAAACGAGTCTTTCACATGTTTGGAGTTCCGGAGAAACTTGTCTCCGACAATGGGGTCCAGTTCACCTCCAGCAAGTTCCGAGACCTAATGTCCAAATACGGCATCATCCACCAACGAACTGCCGTCTATTCACCACAAGCCAACGCATCCGAACGACTGAATCGTACGCTCATAGCGGCCATTCGCGCCTATGTCCACCCGAATCAGAGGGACTGGGATCGCAAATTGTCCGCCATCACTAGTGCGCTGCGCTCGTCGTACCACGCCACTACCGGCATTTCGCCGTATTTCGCAGTGTTCGGCCAGTACATGATCTGTCATGGGAGCGCTTACCGGCTATTGCGGCAGCTGAAATCGCTAGAGGACCCAATCGTGGTTCTAGAACCGCACGAAAAGCTCCAACTTCTGCGAGATCAACTGCGGGAGAAGATTGAAGAAAGTAGACGGATGGGAGAGGAGCGGTACAACTTGCGATCTCATCCTTCTGGTTTTAAGGCCGGCGACGAAATATATCGTCGAAACTTCCGACAGAGCGATGCCACCCGACATTACAATGCCAAACTAGACAAGAAATTCGTGAAGTGTCGAGTCATACAAGTCATAAGCCCCACCCGATACCTCATCGCGGACATGACTGGTAAAACCCTGGGAATTTACCACGCAAAAGACCTTAGACGATGAAGTGCAACTAATTCCCACGAGAAACCTTGGCTTACCCCAATCTATGCCTAGACGAAGGCCTCCGAATAACACCTGACTTCCTACTATATAGTCACTGTCGAGTCATCACGAACATGGTTGTATCCTATCCTTCGAAACCGACCTTCGACCCGCCACGGCCCTAACCAAGACCTTTTATATAGGAGACGGGATCGTAATTACTTCGATTTTGGGGGGGGGGGAATGTGTAATGTGACGCCTACGCCCAGAAATCGAAGTGATTCCGATCCCGAACCCTTGTAACCGGCCAGATGGATATGTCCTCGAAGTGCCAGCGGACTTCATCTGTTGTGCGGATATCGTTGTGCAGAAAATATTTTTTTTTTCTGTCCAAATATTTAGACCCGTGGATATAAATATTCGAAATATAGAATTAATCCAACCCCGGCACATTTCGAGACATAGCCATCTGGAAATGCCCCTCCACCATGGCCATCGAGAAAACTATGCCACTGGCGATATCTGGAGAGGCACATTGCCGCCATATGAAGTGCCATTCCACACACCGATGTTTTGTCCGAGGTGACAACTGAAATTTTTGACAGCCACATGTCGGCTTGGTTTTTCGTGGCTGTCGTCTTCTATTAGTGTCCATTGTCGCGTAATATCGAAAGCAATCGGGAATAGCAGCTGCTAATTGTGGGGTGCGGCAGATTACGGTATTCGCGCTCGTTTGTGCCGAAAATCTATAGAAAGGTAAGTCTGCTAACGGATATCTCCCGAGTTCCGTCTCTAACCTCATTCTTGATAGAAAATCCCATGAATTGGATTGCGGACACGCAGAAGCATCAGGCATTCAGCTTGTCTGGCGAGAGGGACTTCTTCGCTCCAAGACGGTCGTCGGCTGCCGAACCAAACAGTTCCTGCTGGATCGGCTCACAGCTGATGGTCGAAGCATTCTTGGAAGGAGTGAACCATTTGGGCTGTTCGCATATAGGAAGGATGTGGAGGAAAACTCAAGGAGGCGGTGGAGGATCATATTTGCCAGCTAAGTATCATTATTAAGTATAAGAAATGACAAGCATGCTCAGAAGGTGGTCGCATCATTCTCTATGGAGCTTATATGAGCATAGTCTCTCCATTTTTTCCGTTCCTCAAAGGCTGAGTCCATCAGAATTTCGTTAAAGGCGTAATTTGTAAATTTATTTTGCGTGCGCGAATTTGATGCAGCCAGTTAGTCCGACATCCAAAGTATAATTTTGATCAACTTTCGTGAGAATTATTCAGACTTGGTAAAGTATTTCTTCGATCAAGTGCCACCCTAGCGGATTGCTGAAAATCAAAAATGGTATTACGAGTATTTGTTAGTGGCATGTCCGGAAATAAGGAGGTGGAAAAAAAAAACGTCAACAGCGCGTCCTGATGATCCTGGACAGCAAAAATATTAAATATGAAACAATTGATATCACAGAACCTGGCAAAGAAACTGAAAAGGATTTAATGCAGTCAAAATCAACAAGTCATGGTGCCACAGTGAGCGATCCTAATCCTCGTCATCCTCTGCCGCCACAAATTTTCTATGAAGATGAATATTGTGGAGACTACGATGCATTCGATTTGGCAAATGAAATAGACATGCTGGAACAATTTCTGAAACTAGCACCAGTGGACACAACTAATGTATCGACGGCTGGAATTGAACTAAAGCGTAAAGGAAATGACGAACCATCCACGGATGAAAATTTCATTTGCCAATGCTATTTGGTTCTAAAAAAAAAAAACTTATTTACAATGTACGCACCATCTAACTAATACGAAAATTTTGCTACATAGCTACTTAATTATAATATTTTATTCTAATTTCACTTATATTTAAGAGTGATTTATGCTGTCGTATTTTTCTGAGGATGAAGGTTGAACGAAAGATGTAAATCACATAACGAATTTAATCTGGGTATTACAAAATGTAACTTTTCAAACCTCCATTTAATTTTTTGTGATTTTATGATCTGTTAGATTTAAATAGTTTCATGTAAAGTTCCTTGCATATACTGAGTGCAAAACGAGGTTCTAATTTTTCGACGAAACCCTTATTTCCATTAGTCACATAGCATAGGAGTTTCAGTAGACTAACATTTGATAAATACGTATAATAATTAATATGAGAGCTAATTATGATTAAACTTAACCTTACTATGAATCAGATAATTTCAGATTACTTAAACTAAGTTGCATGAACCTAATACTCGTACTTCGACAATAACTTTATATTGCTTTGATTGCAAGCGATGTTCTAGTTTTCCTAAATTCACTAAATCCTCAGTTTATAAAACATAAATGTTTAAACTAATTCGCGTGTATGTTTCCTCCTAATGATTTACGGGTACAATGACTGCAAAAGTTAAGTTTTCCCATTATATAAGTATTAGGGAATTTTTGGATAATTTAAGTGCATGTATAGATAATCGTAGATAAACATAAACTTGCATGAGTTTCTTTAGTTTTTTCATGGGAATAAATTTATCTTTCTCAGCGGATGGAGTGTAGTGAGTTAAGTTTAATATATTGAGCTTTATTTGAAAATTGTATTTTATCCCCAAATTGGTCGGTTAAGACTATACCTTTAGAATTACTACTCTAAACTTTAAAATAGTTAAGCACAAGTGCTCATAGGGAAAGACCTTAGTGTAGGCATTTCTCTTGGATTATTACTCACCATAAGTAGTAGAATTACAAGAACGAAAACGCTAAATAACTAGAAGTTACTGAAATTGTTTGACTTTATACTTACATCGATGTTCTGTTCAATATCTTAATCATTATTAAAAATGAATTGCTAAGATAACCCACGACTTTCCTTTTCAGTGACTCGTTCTTTTTCAGTGGGAACAGAGAGTGTAGGGTAAGTATGCCGTCGCGAGGGTAGGGTTTCGACAAATCCGCTGAAGTCGGTTTCGCGTTGCGCGCGGTACGCGGTACCTTTGCTTGTTTCGCCATTTCTTTAGAGTAGTTTTCTTCGGTTTAAGTTCGAGTAGTATATTTTTCGGTACCGCGTCGGTGAATCGGTAACGCGCCTATGGGATTTTGTAGCGTTTTTGATTGGGGATCTGTGGATAGATCACATCCAGAACTAACGTACTGTAGGTTTCTCGTTCTGGATGAGTAATTGTTGACGCGTTTGAAAAACGGGCAAGTTCAGGTGACTGAAATATTGTAATTGAGCGTAATCCATTCGGAGACCCGCGACCGAAATCCTCTCCGAACTAGCTGGCCGACAAGCAGTCACCGCGTGAATGGGTTACGGTGCACGGATTGGTTGACCTGTTGGTACCATCCGTTGGCACTACTCAGACTTAACGTCTAGAACCGATGGGAGGTCGGTTCCGCGTTCGATACGGAAAGGAGAAAAACCATTACAAATGGCGCCCAACGTGGGGCCAAAACCATCCTAAGGGGGAAAGAACTTCGCGTCTTCTGACGAGTTGGTCCTTTACGGAGGATGTAAGGTACTTTGGTACTCGAGTCCCACTATCAGGAGCAGTGGAATTGTGTGATACACATTAGAGGTCGCTTCACGTGAGTTGTAGCTTCCGCTCTCCTTTGTTTGATTTTGCTTTCGCGACAGAATCCTTCCGATGTGTTGTCCCAGGCTAACCCCTGTAAGGACCTTCTATTTTCTTGATGGAACTGCCAGTCTGATGGGTTTACCTATCAGCATGGACTCTCAAGAAAATAGAAGGCTACCTTGCCTTTATGTCGCGGAAGGATTCTAACTATTTCTTATGCGTGTTAGACGAGTGGTATCGGTTCAACGTTCGGTGGCGTACGCTGGAGTTGCGAAGCCCGGAATGCTTCTACGCGTCGGGAATTTTGACCGCGTACTAAAATCGTTACGGTAGCTCTACCACTTGTCTCGTCGAGTCACTTTAACGTAGTTTAGAGACGGTTTTTTTTGTAATGTATGTGGGTATGGGGATAAATTTCGTAAATCGACCGAAGCACCCTTTCTTCGGCAGATTACCACGCACTCTCATTTCCCGCTGAAGAGGTCGACCACTGGAAAGGAAAGTGTGTCTTAAACAATTTTTTTTTCCAGTCTCTATTATTAGCTCGCCGCTTTCGGCCACTGATTTAGTTTTAAGTTTAAGTCATATTTAAAGATTTAAAAATTTAATTTAAGCTCGATATTTTTAAATAATTGTTAGGAATGATAAATTGGAATCAATACTACAAAGATTAAAATGGAAGGGAACGTTAATTTTGTGAAGATGATTGGTATGCAAGGAGCTGTAGGCGGTGAAGTTCCGGCCGCAAGTGTCGTGTCCGAGGAGACACCCATGCCTTCCGCTCACTCCATTGACACCCTCGTGGTGTTGATGAGAGATATGTCGGAGAGGATTGGCAACCTGGAGGGAAAGCTCCAGAATCTCCCTATGAGCCAACCACCCAGTCGCGTGAGAACTCCGCTTGGCTGGGAGCCCAATCCCAGTGTGGCGATGCCCCACTCCCGACAATCCGAGCAATGGATCCCACCTCCAAGGAACTCAGGAATGGATCTCAGAGCTCCCGAATATAGACCACGACACAGTACCGGACCTCCGTTGGTACCTCCAGCCCCCGAGGCAGTTCAGTACAACAGGTCAGTAGAGGATGTGATTCCCCCCGGGAACGCATTGACACTTTTCCGAGACCCGACGCCTCGTATCATGGAGAGTTGGCGCCTGAACTTTACAGGGTTCAACGATATGATATCGGCGGACCGGTTCCTTTTCCGGATTCAGGCGTTGGTATCCAGCACCCTGGGAGGTGATTCCTCGGCCTTCCTCCGGCATGCACATCTTTTGTTCAGCGGCGACGCTGCCGACTGGTACTGGAGCTTTAAAGAGTCAACGCCACGTCCCACTTGGCACTCTTTCAGTGCAGCCTTCCGCAATCGATTTGAGGATGGCTTCACTGAGAGAGAGCTAAGAGAGCAAATAAAGAAACGGAAACAAGGCGCTCACGAACCGTTCGACCAGTACTACACCAGTATAGTGAGATTGAGCACTCGCCTGCGAAATACCATGCCCGAGGACGAATTGGTAGAAATTATCAGAGAGAACATGCGCTGGGATCTCCAGAACAGCCTTCTACATTTTCCCATCAACACCATACAGGGATTGCGCCTCCATGCCCGTAGACAAGAACACTTGGATGAGCGACGAGGTACTTTCCGTCCACAACCTCGCATAACGGGACCAAATCCCCGAAATCATCACACCGCGGAGTTGATGGCAGCGGACCACCTGCTTGCTGATCCAGTACCAGTACCGAGGAGCGGAGCACCACCGGAGCTTGAGGACCCAGCATTGATTAATCGACCCTCCCTTGAAGCAATTACTAGCCCGACGGTCTGTTGGAACTGCCGACAACCGGGACATCGGTTCTATGCATGTCCAGCGGAGGCAACGCTTTTCTGCTACCGATGCGGAAAGGCCGACACATCCGCACCTGACTGTGCAAATTGCAAAGGGCGAAAAAACTTGCCACCGAGTGCCGCGACCACCCGTCGGCACTCCTAGACCCCGGACGAACCAATCCAGACCCCATCACCAGCTATGACCCAGCTCCCAACATGACTCCAACTCTGCTGACTCGCACCGCTAACCACAGTTCTCCCGAAGTTCCACAACCGACGCCGTCCTTCGCCGAGGCCAACGCGCAGGGAAATGATAGCGAGACGAAAGTTCCTTGGCATGTAAAACCTTTTCATGTTAGGCTGCGGAATTATTTGGCTACTCGACAGCGCATCTTCCATGAGGAATTGGTCACAACTGTCCCACCGCGAAGCAAGCGAGCCACGCGTCGGATGCGGAGCTTCTGGAGAAAAGTCAGGCAGTCGAGGAAAGTGTTGAAGGACATATACTTAGACGAATTATTGAGGGAGGACGTCCGGCCATATGCGTCAGTACACCTCCTGCAAAAACGAGTATCAGGCTTAGTCGATACGGGAGCCAGTGTGAATTGCATCTCTGCCGAGTTTGCAGGGGAGGTACTGGAAAAGCACGCGGACCAAATCCGTCATTTCACCTCCTGGTTAAGCACGGCGGACGGAACTCGTCACTCTGTAGTGGGAAAAATTATGACGGATGTCACCTTTAAAGGGGTAACTAAACCTATGGAATTTTTCATCATACCTCAGTTAACTCAGAATCTTTATTTAGGAGTGGATTTCGTTCGAAAATTTAACTTGGCCCCGGCACTATTTTCCGGTCCGACCCTGGAGTCCGTCACCACCGTTCCTGACCAATCTCAACCCACTAACTTACTACGGCATACACTGGATGTAACTCAGCAACTGCGTCTCGACTCGGCTATATCGGCTTTTCCCTCGCACGAGAAGGAAGGTCTCGGCGGACTGCCCTGGTGTTTCACACTATAGATGTGGGGGATGCTAAACCCATAAAACAGAGACATTTCGCCATATCTCCGGCGAAGGAAAAATCGTTATATGCCGAAGTGGATCGAATGTTAGCATTGAGCGTAATCGAAGAATCACAGAGCGCGTGGGCTTCCCCAGTCACCTTAGTTGTCAAGCCGAACAAGGTCCGGTTATGCTTAGATGCCAGACGCTTGAACGCCGTCACAGTCAAGGACGCATATCCTCTACCGTTGATCGAAGGCATTTTGAGTCGATTGCCTAAAGCCCATTTCATCACGAGCTTAGACCTCAAGGACGCCTTCTGGCAAATTCCTTTAGACCCCGGTTCAAAGGAGAAAACAGCCTTCACAGTCCCAGGTCGGCCCCTATATCAATTCGTGACCATGCCATTCGGATTGTGTAATGCCCCCCAAACAATGACGCGCCTTATGGATAAGGTGATACCACCTCATTTGCGGCACCAAGTTTTCGTTTACTTGGACGATCTGTTGCTTATAACCGAGACCTTCGATGAACACATCGACCTGCTTCAGGAGGTGGCTCTACACATCCGGAGGGCAAGATTAACCATCAACATAAGGAAGAGCCAGTTCGTGATGACGGAGGTGAAATATTTAGGTCACATCATTGGGCATGGCCATATCAAGACCGATCCGGAATAGACTCAAGCGATTGACGTTTTTCCATTACCCAAGACCACCAAACAATTACGCCGATTCTTAGGTTTATGCGGATGGTACCAGCGTTTTGTACGTGACTATGCCACCATTACCACTCCTTTGACCGACATGCTGCGTAAGGGACGTAAATTTGTCTGGGAAGAGCCCAGCTTGCGAGCCTTTGAAGAGCTAAAGAAGAGTCTGACTACAGCCCCCGTACTGCACAGCCCGGACTTTGACAAACCGTTCTCAATCCATTGTGACGCGAGTCAACATGGGGTGGGAGCAGTCTTAGTCCAGGTTGCACAAGACGGCGAGGAGAGACCTATAGCCTTCATGTCTCACAAGCTGAACCCAGCCCAGCGAAATTACACGGTCTCCGAGCAGGAATGTCTAGCTGCGGTGTTGGCAGTGAAACGCTTCCGAGCCTATGTGGAGGGACACACCTTTGAAATCGTTACGGATCACGCTTCTCTGAAATGGCTCATGAGCCAGACTGACCTCAACGGCAGATTGGCCAGGTGGGCACTGAAATTACAGGCATTTGACTTCACAATCCGCCACCAAAAAGGAAGCCAGCATGTAGTCCCCGACACCCTATCCAGAATGTTTGCCCCTGAAGGAGCCGAGTTGGTCCAAGAGGACGACAGCCCCCAATTGATCGATTTGGACCATCCTGCCTTCAAGTCAGCCAGCTACACCCAACTGATTCACACTATCCAGAATCAACAGCCCCAGCTTCCTGAACTGCGGTTGACGGATGGATTTATTTACAAACGGATGGGACACGCATCCGGAGACCCCATACAAGAAGAAGAACAGTGGAAGTTGTGGGTGCCCGAAGAATTAACCACTGATCTTATCAGGCGGGCTCATGACCACCCATCAAGTGCGCACGGCGGATACGGTCGTACACTTAGGCGGTTGAAAACCTGTTTCTTTTGGCCTAAGATGGCACAACAGATAAAAGCGTACGTAGCCTCCTGTGAGCTATGCAAGTGCACTAAAGCGCCCAACACCATTCTTCGGCCACCCATGGGTAAGGTTGAGGTCCCCGAACGCGTGTTCCAGCGCTTGTACATTGATCTTATCGGTCCTTACCCTCGATCTGCTTCTGGTCACACGGGAGCTGTCGTGGTCCTGGACCAGCTCTCTAAATTCCCTATCATAGAACCACTACGTAACATGCACACTGGACCTATAATCAGCTTTTTGGAGAAACGAGTCTTTCACATGTTTGGAGTTCCGGAGAAACTTGTCTCCGACAATGGGGTCCAGTTCACCTCCAGCAAGTTCCGAGACCTAATGTCCAAATACGGCATCATCCACCAACGAACTGCCGTCTATTCACCACAAGCCAACGCATCCGAACGACTGAATCGTACGCTCATAGCGGCCATTCGCGCCTATGTCCACCCGAATCAGAGGGACTGGGATCGCAAATTGTCCGCCATCACTAGTGCGCTGCGCTCGTCGTACCACGCCACTACCGGCATTTCGCCGTATTTCGCAGTGTTCGGCCAGTACATGATCTGTCATGGGAGCGCTTACCGGCTATTGCGGCAGCTGAAATCGCTAGAGGACCCAATCGTGGTTCTAGAACCGCACGAAAAGCTCCAACTTCTGCGAGATCAACTGCGGGAGAAGATTGAAGAAAGTAGACGGATGGGAGAGGAGCGGTACAACTTGCGATCTCATCCTTCTGGTTTTAAGGCCGGCGACGAAATATATCGTCGAAACTTCCGACAGAGCGATGCCACCCGACATTACAATGCCAAACTAGACAAGAAATTCGTGAAGTGTTGAGTCATACAAGTCATAAGCCCCACCCGATACCTCATCGCGGACATGACTGGTAAAACCCTGGGAATTTACCACGCAAAAGACCTTAGACGATGAAGTGCAACTAATTCCCACGAGAAACCTTGGCTTACCCCAATCTATGCCTAGACGAAGGCCTCCGAATAACACCTGACTTCCTACTATATAGTCACTGTCGAGTCATCACGAACATGGTTGTATCCTATCCTTCGAAACCGACCTTCGACCCGCCACGGCCCTAACCAAGACCTTTTATATAGGAGACGGGATCGTAATTACTTCGATTTTGGGGGGGGGGGGAATGTGTAATGTGACGCCTACGCCCAGAAATCGAAGTGATTCCGATCCCGAACCCTTGTAACCGGCCAGATGGATATGTCCTCGAAGTGCCAGCGGACTTCATCTGTTGTGCGGATATCGTTGTGCAGAAAATATTTTTTTTTTCTGTCCAAATATTTAGACCCGTGGATATAAATATTCGAAATATAGAATTAATCCAACCCCGGCACATTTCGAGACATAGCCATCTGGAAATGCCCCTCCACCATGGCCATCGAGAAAACTATGCCACTGGCGACATCTGGAGAGGCACATTGCCGCCATATGAAGTGCCATTCCACACACCGATGTTTTGTCCGAGGTGACAACTGAAATTTTTGACAGCCACATGTCGGCTTGGTTTTTCGTGGCTGTCGTCTTCTATTAGTGTCCATTGTCGCGTAATATCGAAAGCAATCGGGAATAGCAGCTGCTAATTGTGGGGTGCGGCAGATTACGGTATTCGCGCTCGTTTGTGCCGAAAATCTATAGAAAGGTAAGTCTGCTAACGGATATCTCCCGAGTTCCGTCTCTAACCTCATTCTTGATAGAAAATCCCATGAATTGGATTGCGGACACGCAGAAGCATCAGGCATTCAGCTTGTCTGGCGAGAGGGACTTCTTCGCTCCAAGACGGTCGTCGGCTGCCGAACCAAACAGTTCCTGCTGGATCGGCTCACAGCTGATGGTCGAAGCATTCTTGGAAGGAGTGAACCATTTGGGCTGTTCGCATATAGGAAGGATGTGGAGGAAAACTCAAGGAGGCGGTGGAGGATCATATTTGCCAGCTAAGTATCATTATTAAGTATAAGAAATGACAAGCATGCTCAGAAGGTGGTCGCATCATTCTCTATGGAGCTTATATGAGCATAGTCTCTCCATTTGTTCCGTTCCTCAAAGGCTGAGTCCATCAGAATTTCGTTAAAGGCGTAATTTGTAAATTTATTTTGCGTGCGCGAATTTGATGCAGCCAGTTAGTCCGACATCCAAAGTATAATTTTGATCAACTTTCGTGAGAATTATTCAGACTTGGTAAAGTATTTCTTCGATCAAGTGCCACCCTAGCGGATTGCTGAAAATCAAAAATGGTATTACGAGTATTTGTTAGTGGCATGTCCGGAAATAAGGAGGTAGAAAAAAAAAACGTCAACAGCGCGTCCTGATGATCCTGGACAGCAAAAATATTAAATATGAAACAATTGATATCACAGAACCTGGCAAAGAAACTGAAAAGGATTTAATGCAGTCAAAATCAACAAGTCATGGTGCCACAGTGAGCGATCCTAATCCTCGTCATCCTCTGCCGCCACAAATTTTCTATGAAGATGAATATTGTGGAGACTACGATGCATTCGATTTGGCAAATGAAATAGACATGCTGGAACAATTTCTGAAACTAGCACCAGTGGACACAACTAATGTATCGACGGCTGGAATTGAACTAAAGCGTAAAAGAAATGACGAACCATCCACGGATGAAAATTTCATTTGTCAATGCTATTTGGTTCTAAAAAAAAAAAACTTATTTACAATGTACGCACCATCTAACTAATACGAAAATTTTGCTACATAGCTACTTAATTATAATATTTTATTCTAATTTCACTTATATTTAAGAGTGATTTATGCTGTCGTATTTTTCTGAGGATGAAGGTTGAACGAAAGATGTAAATCACATAACGAATTTAATCTGGGTATTACAAAATGTAACTTTTCAAACCTCCATTTAATTTTTTGTGATTTTATGATCTGTTAGATTTAAATAGTTTCATGTAAAGTTCCTTGCATATACTGAGTGCAAAACGAGGTTCTAATTTTTCGACGAAACCCTTATTTCCATTAGTCACATAGCATAGGAGTTTCAGTAGACTAACATTTGATAAATACGTATAATAATTAATATGAGAGCTAATTATGATTAAACTTAACCTTACTATGAATCAGATAATTTCAGATTACTTAAACTAAGTTGCATGAACCTAATACTCGTACTTCGACAATAACTTTATATTGCTTTGATTGCAAGCGATGTTCTAGTTTTCCTAAATTCACTAAATCCTCAGTTTATAAAACATAAATGTTTAAACTAATTCGCGTGTATGTTTCCTCCTAATGATTTACGGGTACAATGACTGCAAAAGTTAAGTTTTCCCATTATATAAGTATTAGGGAATTTTTGGATAATTTAAGTGCATGTATAGATAATCGTAGATAAACATAAACTTGCATGAGTTTCTTTAGTTTTTTCATGGGAATAAATTTATCTTTCTCAGCGGATGGAGTGTAGTGAGTTAAGTTTAATATATTGAGCTTTATTTGAAAATTGTATTTTATCCCCAAATTGGTCGGTTAAGACTATACCTTTAGAATTACTACTCTAAACTTTAAAATAGTTAAGCACAAGTGCTCATAGGGAAAGACCTTAGTGTAGGCATTTCTCTTGGATTATTACTCACCATAAGTAGTAGAATTACAAGAACGAAAACGCTAAATAACTAGAAGTTACTGAAATTGTTTGACTTTATACTTACATCGATGTTCTGTTCAATATCTTAATCATTATTAAAAATGAATTGCTAAGATAACCCACGACTTTCCTTTTCAGTGACTCGTTCTTTTTCAGTGGGAACAGAGAGTGTAGGGTAAGTATGCCGTCGCGAGGGTAGGTTTTCGACAAATCCGCTGAAGTCGGTTTCGCGTCGCGCGCGGTACGCGGTACCTTTGCTTGTTTCGCCATTTCTTTAGAGTAGTTTTCTTCGGTTTAAGTTCGAGTAGTATATTTTTCGGTACCGCGTCGGTGAATCGGTAACGCGCCTATGGGATTTTGTAGCGTTTTTGATTGGGGATCTGTGGATAGATCACATCCAGAACTAACGTACTGTAGGTTTCTCGTTCTGGATGAGTAATTGTTGACGCGTTTGAAAAACGGGCAAGTTCAGGTGACTGAAATATTGTAATTGAGCGTAATCCATTCGGAGACCCGCGACCGAAATCCTCTCCGAACTAGCTGGCCGACAAGCAGTCACCGCGTGAATGGGTTACGGTGCACGGATTGGTTGACCTGTTGGTACCATCCGTTGGCACTACTCAGACTTAACGTCTAGAACCGATGGGAGGTCGGTTCCGCGTTCGATCTGAAAGTAGAAAATCATTACAAGCTAGCACCGGAATATTTAGGACCTTTCAGAATCCAAAGGAAGGAGTCAGCGTCTACCTATCGGCTCGTTACTCAAGAAGGAGATGAAGCGGGTCTATGGCACGCCAAGGATCTGAAACCTTACGTAGCATAGCCCGTCTAAGTCGGGCTCGTATCTGATAGCGCCGGAAAAGTGGAAGTTCGGGGTGGTAGTAAGGTACCCAGATAAGATTAAATTAAGAATTAAATGGACATCACAATAAAAGACATGGAAAAGTAAATGAAAGAGTTACCTTTGAAGAGGGATCGACGGTAAACTACTTAAGTCCTACTGAAGTTGCGTTTTTTTTTTTTGTATCGTGGCGGTACGGTTCGCAGTTGTTTTGCGTGTACGCCTCCAGTTGTTTGGTCGGTTGCTAAAAGAGAGTAGAATCGGATTATTGCACCTGTGTTTTCTCGTGATCGGGAGGTCGAACAAGGTAATCGAGGCGACTTGGATGGGAATTTTCCTTCAATTGAATTAGGGTTTAGAGGTAGGCTGGATTAATGGAGTAAAATGTCAGAAGTTATTAGAGTAAATTTTCATAGTAGGAGTTAATACCCTAACAAAGGAAAAAAAAGGTACTTACCAGAGTTTCGAGGATGTTTCTCTTTTCATATTTTCCCTCTTTCTTTATTATACTTCTGACGAGCCACTTCCATCACGACTTCTGAATTCGCGTGTCGTAGATGATGGGGCTAAAATCAAGAGGGTGAGAATAGATTAGCTTTGGATTTATGTCAGTTACATGCATTGAAATACGAAATAGTAGAATAAGGGTCTAGGGAAGTTGTTAGGGGTAGGAATAATAGCTTAGAATAGCTGAGTCGCGTAGCATGGTGGTGGATATTAGCAGGGAAGCAAACGCGGGTTTCAGAGAGTTAGAAAATAAGCAAAAAACTAGTTGAATAGGTTCTATAACACAATTAGGTCAAGTGGAACAATTTCCTTTTTCCCCTCCTAGAATAGTGTAGTGAGCTTAGTAGCAGTTAGGTTTTTAGTGGTATTTCCAATAGTCGGTCGCTATTTTCAGTAGCCTCAATCATTTTCTTTGCGTAGAATTGCGAGGCATACATCTACTCTACGCATATTGTCGGTAGGGTGACTGATCCGACTCGCAACACCACGCTGTGCGGTCGACGCGTGTAGTAATCGAACATTAGGGTTGTTAGATAATACTGGTAGTGATGCGCGAAAACACCCCGAAACTCGGGAATTCATTGGTTGCTTGCTAAGGTATACGGTTAGAATGGTTGGAAGAATAACGTAGTTCATAGTTCTCTAGCAGCTAGGTATTTTAACTTTGAGTAGATTAAGAAGAATCGGGGCAAGTAAGGTTGAACTTGTCTCTTCTCAAACGGCTAACTAAACCCCAAGCAGGGAAGATAATGTATTAGAAAAGTGGATTTCGGCGAAACCTACTTCATTTGCATTTGCATATTTCTCCTCCCCGTCTTATTCTTTCTCGTTTTTCTCCTCACTGTTTTTTCCTTCCGAGATTGGCGTGAGGTTAGGATAGCTAGAAGGGGAAAAAAAACACATCAGAGTCAGGGAATTATTGTGAACACTGAAATAAGGGGTGTAGACTACGAACCCAGAAGAAGGTAGTGAGTAAATAGGACGATGCGGAATGAAATAGGGACTAAGGCAGGACTTTGAGTGAATTTCAGGGAAATTCACTTAAAGGAGGGGGGAATTGTCACGGGAACGATTTGCACCTTGTTCTTTATTTCTTTTCTCAGCGGTTGTTAAAATACCACCCGAGCCAAGGTTAATATTAAAAAAATAGAAATGTTAAAATAATAAAATAAAAATGTCAAAAAGATTAAAATAAAAATGTAAAGTAAAAGAAAAATAGGCAAAAAAAAAGGAATGTGAAAAGATCAAAGTAAAGTAAAAATGTAACGTGAAAATAGGGAAAAACGAAATGTTAAAATAATAGAATAAAAATATTAAAAGTTTAGAATATAAATGTAAAGTAAAAGAAAAATAGGCAAAAGAAACGAAATGTGAAAAGATTAAAGTAAAAATGTAACGTAAAAATAGGGAAAAACGAAATGTTAAAATAATAGAATAAAAATATTAAAAGTTTAGAATATAAATGTAAAGTAAAAGAAAAATAGGCAAAAGAAACGAAATGTGAAAAGATTAAAGTAAAAATGTAACGTAAAAATAGGGAAAAACGAAATGTTAAAATAATAGAATAAAAATATTAAAAGTTTAGAATGTAAATGTAAAGTGAAGGAAAAATGGGCAAAAAAATGAAATGTGAAAAGATTAAAGTAAAAATGTAACGTAAAAATAGGGAAAAACGGAATGTTAAAATGATAGAATAAAAATATTAAAAGTTTAGAATATGAATGTAAAGTAAAAGGAAAAAAAAAGCAAAAAAAACGAAATGTGAAAAGATTAAAGTAAAAATGCAACGTGAAAATAGGGAAAAACGAAATGTTAAAATAATAGAATAAAAATATTAAAAGTTTAGAATGTAAATGTAAAGTGAAGGAAAAATGGGCAAAAAAATGAAATGTGAAAAGATTAAAGTAAAAATGTAACGTAAAAATAGGGAAAAACGAAATGTTAAAATGATAGAATAAAAATATTAAAAGCTTAGAATATAAATGTAAAGTAAAAGAAAAATAGGCAAAAAAAATGAACTATGAAAAGATTAAAGTTAAAAAAATGTAACGTAAAAATAAGGAAATACGAAATGTTATAATACTAGAATAAAAATATTAAAAGATTAGAATATAAATGTAAAGTAAAAGAAAAATGTAGGCGAAAAAAAAAGAACAGAAAAGAAAATCCGGTCACCATCACGCACAACTGATCGCAAACATTACCATGGAACGAATCAGGCGCTGAGCGATAGGACAGGAATGGCGCAACTTTTACAATTTTATCGCGACAAGCGGACGTATGTAATGAACTCTTTTACTAGGCATCAGAGATTGGGCTGAGTCAACTGAACCACAGCAGGCGACAGGATCAAATGCACAGTGATCTTCTGTCAGCTCCACATTGAAGGCAATACATACTGTGTCGTCATCAAAAGCCGATGTGGGATTTTGTACGGTCTTGAATAACACTGGACAATTGCCTCAATGAAAGTATTCGCAAAAAAAAATCGTTTGGTAATACTTACTGTAAGGAAGAGATGATACGAGCGTTGGAGTCACGCGCCAAGTGCCACTCCGTTGTGGCCTGTGCAGGGAGTCGAGGAAACTCGATCACTCCTTGTTTCCCACCGGGTTGAGTTGGTTGCTGGTACACTTTCCGGAAAAGCCTAGAAAACAGGAAAAGAACGTTTACATAAACGAGTAGCATCTAAGAGTCTTTTATACCTATCGGAAGTACAACCGCCAGAGACCTCCAATCGTTGTGGCGTTCTGCTCTTTGTTGCCGCGTCACGAAATTCACTTTCACACTACCGCGTTGTGGTTCCGACGACACATCACCGACGAATTCAATCCCATAAGGAAGAGGACGCGACCACGATTTCTAGTGTTTTTCTCAAATTCAAACATTTGGCACAATGTAAATAAACACGAAATTGACAGAGTGTCAGTCACTTTGACATTCTACACCTGTTGGATGAGTGTACTAAAAAAGGGAAATTCAGATTTCAATCGCCCGGTGCACCCCAGTGGGGGATCTGAATTGAACATCGAATCGCCCAGGGATGAAGTTAACGGCTCGCCGGTTGAAACCGAGCCGATGAAAAACCCAATAAGGAAGAACGGCTCGTTCTCTTTTCTGGCGGGTTCGAGACGACAACGTGGCTAAGCGAGGATAGCATTGTGGAACTGAGAAAAATCAATCGAAAAAAAGGAATTGCGACGACGGAAAATTCAACAGTGGATAGGAATATTATTATCAGTGAGACAACTAAGAAAGATTGGCGACTTCAGGCGATAATAAGCGCGCCGGCAGAATATTGCACTCAGAGTACGGGGGGCCCCCGCTAGGTAGAGTAAGTGGAATTTGTACTTTTAAATACATTATATTTTTAGCACTTTATTTGCATTTGGCAGTTAAATATATGTCAGTGGAATAATGGAATATATATTTTGTTTGAGCTTCATTCGCATTTCGCATTCAAGTAGTGAAATAGTGAAAGTTTTGTGTGCGTGTTGCAGAAAGAGCGATTTTGCCGCGCATTTTAATTGTACACCTGGCTCGGGTGTGTCCAAAGGTAAATTACCTTGCTGGGTTTTTCAGGAATCTCTGTAGCGGAAGTGTTCCTTTTTTTTTAGTTTCTTTTGCTCGGTGTGAATTACGTCTGAAAATCTGTGCCCGGCAAGGGCGCAACTGATCGCCCGGGGATAATAGTCTGCCCCCGTTAGGGAAGCGCTTAAAGAGCGTTAGTCTGGGTTGTTTGAGGGGTGTTCGGCGGCCGCGTTCTCGCTTGGCGGCTTTTCTAGGACCAGGGGATAAGCGAGTGGCGCCACCTACGACCGTCTTCGACGGCAAGCCGGGTCCGAGGTCCTTAGCCGAAGGAACTCCCACGCGAAGGGTAAATGGAGGTAACAAACTCGACTGTAATAAGAGAGGACTCTTTCTTCGCCATTGATCTGCTGGGAGAGTACAGCTCGAATACCGCCGTTGCTTGCATCGGTGTCAACTACTAACATTTTTCCGGATTTCGGATATGCCAGCACGGGTGATTCACACAGCTTCTCCTTCAGGGTCTCAAAGGCTAGCTGGCATTGTTCATTCCAGACAAACGGACGGTTTTTCTCAGTTAGCTAATGGAGACACTTAGCTATTTTGGCAAAGTCTTTGACGAATCTTCGATAGTAAGTTGCCAGACCTAGAAAACATCGTAGTTGGCGCTTGTTGTTTGGTGTTGGCCAGCTTTTCACGGCTTCAATTTTCTCAGAGTCTGTTTTAACCCCTTCTGCTGATACGACGTGTACCAGGTATTTTACTTCAGCTGCGAAAAGGGTACACTTGTCGGGAATAAGCTTCAAATTTGCCAGTCGCAGTCGGGAGAAAACCTCTTCTAAGTTCCGTGCATGCTCTTCAAACGTTCTCCCGATGACGATGATGTCATCTAGGTACACCAAGCAGGTTTTCCAGGTTAGAGCACATAGCACGTATTCCATCAAGCGCTCAAAAGTGGCTGGAGCATGGCAAAGCCCAAACGGCATCACCACAAATTGCCACAATTCGGTCCCAACTGAAAATGCGGTCTTCTCTCGGTCCCTCTTATCGATTTCTACCTGCCAGTAGCCACTCTTGAGATCGAGTGTAGAAAACCATTTTGCGTACGCTAAAGTGTCCATGATGTCATCGATGCGTGGAAGCGGGTAACTATCTTTCTTAGTGACGTCGTTAAGCTGCCTACAGTCGACACAAAAACGAGTGCTACCATCCTTTTTCTTCACTAGAACTACAGGCGCGGCCCATGGACTGACAGAAGGTTCAATAACGCCTTGTTTTTCCATGTTCGAGATCAGCGCGCTCACTTCTCCTTGTTTGGCTATAGGGAGACGTCTCGGTGCTTGTCAAATCGGCTTGGCTCCCTGTGTATCTATGACGTGAGTTACCAAACTCGTTCGGCCTTGGTCATCCGGGCTTGTTGAGAGGATGTCACTGTACTTTGTGACCAGATCAGAGGCTCGTTTGAATAGCTGTACTGGCAATTTGGCCTGCTTCAAAATTGCAGAAGTGGATTCCTGGGCTTTGTCTGTGTCTTGCCACCTTTTCCAATGATGGTTGTGAGTAGCTTCCAAAGAGGCGATGGTGGAAACAGGCTGGCAGCTGCCGATGACTTCTCCCGCTTTGATGCTCGTGGTTGAATCTGCGGTGTTAAGGACTCTAACCGGCACGTATCCGTTCCTTATAGATCGTACAAGGCTTCCTCCCACAATCAAACTGCGCAATGCGGACATCTTCGTTGGCTCTATCAGATAAGATCGGTGGTCTCCAGAATCGCCATCAAGTTTGGCCCATACAATGCTTTCGGAGGAATTCGGTACATCAGTGTCAGTACATACCACTACATTCATCTTGGGAATTTGGACGCTGGGATCCTCCATCAGTACTTGGACATTCTGCCATTTCAATACACGTTTGTCCAAATCCAACGTGATTCCATGTGGTCGCAGAAAATCCATTCCGAGAATGCAGTCATCCATAATGTTCGCGACTAAAACATTATGTCGGAACACAAGGTCTCCCAACTGTATCTGGAGGTTGACCTCTCCATGAACAGGTGCAGTTTCTCCCGTAGCTGTCCGTAGTGAAAAAATTCTGCCCTCGTGAAGTTGCTGTCTAACTAGGTCTGGTCGGATAATCGATCGGGTTACACCAGTGTCGATTATTGTGGTGCAGTGTTCTCCGTCAACTTGACCCAGAAGGCATAAGTCCGCTTCTCCACGATGTAGTCTTGACACGGTGATGGTGGTGCTGGGGACGTCGATCCTCCTAGCCAACCTCTGCCGCATGAAGTTGGCTCTTACATGTTTCTCGACCCCTCTGTTTGAAGTTCTTCCATTCTGGGCTCCTGAATCGGTCTGGATCTCCTCCTAGCTGCACACCCTGGACAATAGCTCGGTTTTCTTCGCTTCTTGCAGTCTTTTTGCAGGTGCCCCTTCTCTTCACAACTCCAGCATCTAGGCACACCATTTGCATGCGGGTCTCGCTCAATTTCCATGTGCTCACACCTGCACTCGTCTGTCACTATCTCACGAACCCGGGCAGTGGTACGAGTCACATTTTTCGCTGCCTCAAAGTTCAGACTGTAAGCCAATGCGTCCTTAACCGTTTCCTTTTGAGCTAAACCCACGGCTTGTTGCAATTTCGGGTCCTTTCGTGCGCTGATGAATGCTTCTGCCGCTGCATCATCTCGATGTTCTAGGTCGTAGGCTGGGTAAGCCAAAGTGCTAGTCTCTCAATGTCTTGGGATAGCTGCTGTAGGGTTTCACCAGACTTCTGTACCCGATGCCTTAGCTGTGACCGATAAATCTGCTTTAGATGATCGTCTCCATAGCATGTCGAGCGCATTCATTATAGCATTCGGGTGTGAGTGCAATTCAACGGGGATCGTCTGCAAAAGCAGCTGGGCCTCTTAAAGCAAGAATCAGTGCAGTTGCTCGATCCTGCTGATTCCAGTGATTTGCCCTTGCGGCAGCTTCAAACTGGGTCTTGTACATACTCCAGACCGTTTGTCCATCGAATATTGGTGCTTGCACATTTCAGGATGTGCTTTGCGCTGCGGTTATAAGTGGGGCTGGTGCAATGGTTACTACTGCCTTCGCTGCTTCCAGTTCTTTTTTCAATTTTCCCATCTCATTGTTCATTCTTTCTTTGACCTGGCCGACCTTTTCCTCGACCTGGTAAACCTTTTCCTCGACCTGGTCAACCTTTTCCTCGACGCCTTTAATTTGTTTGTTGAGATGACCGAGCTCCGCTATTATTTCGGTTGACTGTTTCTCCAGCTTCTATGTGATGTCTGTCTTTATGTTTGACTTGATTTCGATCGCTTGTTAGTCCAGCTTCGCTGATTATTCATTAAGCTTCGCAGTTAAATTAGATGACTGTTAACTTAGCTTCGCAGTTAAACTGGATTACCGTTCATCTAGCTTCGCAGTCAGACTGGATGACATCAGCTTTAGCATTTGCATTAGCGCAATTTCTGGCTCCTTTGATTTTGGTGTTTCTACTTCTCCATCTTCTGCGCCCTTTTCTGCATCTGAGAGATCACCCGAATGCAGATTCACGCCTTCCGACTTGATTGCGTCACGCAAGCGTGCAATCAGTATGGCCTTTGTACCTTGTGTGGCCAGATTCCGCTGTTCCAACTCCTCCCTGAGCTCTGATATGGTTAATTGATTAATTTGTAGACGAAAGTTTCCTGGCATTTTTATTGTTTCGGTTATTTTTCCACCAGTTTCCACGTTAATTTTCACTATTGTGCACTTTAAAAATATTTAAACATTTCACTTCCAAAATTTTCTTTCTCACTTCTTGATACCACTGCCGCGTGTTATGGTTCGCGGCCAATAATTTTAATGTTTCGAGGAAGTGAAAACGCAATGTCTTTTAAATTTAATTAAAAGAGTTTATTTCATTACTTAAAAGTGCACAATCACCTATTAAATATTTCACAATTTTAATTTTCACTATTAAAATTAAAACTTCCATTTGTCCATAAATTCCTATGGCAATTGTCTTCAAAAACCACTTCACTAATACTTGATCGCTTTTCAATTCACACTCCACACACTATCACCGGGTTAACTATCGCGGTCGAATGATGAATCTTCCCCATTTATTCAGCTCGGCTTTATATAGGGTCTCTAATCATTCAACTCAGTTCTCGCACATTGGTGAATTAGCGGGAACATTCCAGCAGCGTAATGAATAGCAGTGACTCACTTTCAGATGTTGATCATGCTTGGTGGCTTCTCGTGCTTTCGAGTAAATTCATTTTGTTAATGTTCTAAATGGTTGTGAAAACAATTGCGACAGTAGCTCGCAGAATTATTTGAACATGTAACCATACTTTGCCTAAAACATGTTCCGATCACCAAAAACCCTAGTTTGGGTTAAGCTTTTGAATTAAAACGTAAAAACGCGAAATTTGCACGTTTGAGGGGAGAAAGAGCGATTTAAAGTTTTAAGCTGGTTGACACGTGAAAAATTGGGATTTTTTGGCTTTCAACCACCAAACCCGCCCTTAAACTTTTGCAATATACCACAAATTTATACTTTTTGGAAAATTCAGGCGCTGATCTATTCACTAACACCAATATATAACATATCGGTTGAAAAATCAAGCCACAGCAATGCCATGAAGGGAAAAAGTTTCCATAACCTGCCCCCGAATTCGTACTTACCGTGAACAACAGACTGGCAGCTACAAAATGAGACGAAAATTTTGATAATCGAATAGAAATTGTGGCTACAGTGAACGATTCAAGCCAGAGGCCTGACAATCAAATTGACGTATTTTAGACAAATACATATCTATGCCTCCTAAGCGTCATAAAAACTGGTATTTTCATGCAAATTGCTACATATTTGCCCTTGACACAAACTACACAAACGCAACTGTAAGATAAGACCAAAATTTCAACAATCGAATTAAAATTACGGGCACAGTAAGCATTCAAAGCTAAATATCTGAACAAAAACTGCACGTGTTCTAGAAACAGCCATTTTTAGATATTTTGCCTAAAACATGTTCCGACCACCGAAACCTTAGTTTGGGTTAAGCTTTTGAATTCAAACGTAAAAACGCGAAATTCGTACGTTTAAGGGGAGAAAAAGCGGTTTAAAGTTTTGGCTGGTTGACACGTAAAAATTGGGATTTTTCTGGCTTCCAACCACGAAACCCGCCCTTAAACTTTTGCAAAACACCACGAATTTATACTTTTTGGAAAACTCAGACGCTGATCTATTCACCAACACCAAAATATAGCACATCGGTTGAAAAATCAAGCCACAGCAATGCCATGAAGGGAAAATGTTTCCATAACTTGCCCCAAAAATATAAGGAACCTTATAAAGATTTGGATTCTTAAGAAAAGTACTTCAAATTTGCATTTGCCGTTAACAGCAGACTGGCAGCTATAAAATGTGACCAAAATTTTGATAATCGAATGGAAATTGTTGGTACAGTGAACGATTCAAGACAGAGGTCTGACAAGGAAATTGACGTATTTTAGACACATACATGTCTATACCTCCTAAGCGTCATAAAAATTGGTATTTTCATGCCAATTGCTACATATTTGCACTTGACGCAAACTAAACAAACGCAACTATAAGACAAGACCAAAATTTCAACAATCGTATTAAAATTACGGGCACAGTAAGCAATCAAAGCTGAAAATCTGAACAAAAACTGCACGTGTTCTAGAAACAGCCACTTCTAGATATTTCGCCTAAAACAAGTTCCGACCACCAAAACCTTAGTTTGGGTTAAGCTTTTGAATTAAAACGTATAAACGCGAAGCTCGTACGTTTAGGGGGAGAAAAAGCGATTTAAAGTTTTGGCTGGTTCACACGTGAATAATTGGGATTTTTTTGGCTTTCAACCACCAAACCCGCCCTTAAACTTTTGCGAAATACCACAAATTTAAAAAATTACGGGCAAACTGCACGCGTTCTAGAAACAGCCATTTCTAGATATTTTGCCTAAAACATGTTCTGACCACCAAAACCTTTGTTTGGGTTAAGCTTTTGAATTAGAAAGTAAATACGCGAATATCGCACGTTTAAGGGGAGAAAAAGCGATTTAAAAATTTGGTGGTTGACTCGTGAAAAATTGGATTTTTTTGGCTATCAACCACAAAAGTCATCCTTAAACTTTTACGAAATACCACAAATTTGTACTTTATGGAAAATTTAGACGCTGATCTATTCACTAACACCAAAATATAGCACATCGGTCGAAAAATCAAGCCACAGCAATGCCATGAAGGAAAAAGTTTCCATAACCTTCCCCAAAAAAAAGAACCTTATAAAAATTAGTATCCTTATGAAAATTACTACAAATTTGTATTTGCCCTAAACACCAGATTGGCAGCTACAAAATGGGACCAAAATTTTGATAATCGAATGGAAATTGTGGCTACAGTGAACGATTCAAACCAGAGGTCTGACAAGGAAATTGACGTTTTTGAGACAAATACATGTCTATAACTCCTGAGCGTCATAAAAATTAGTATTTTCATGCGAACTACTACATATTTGCACTTGACGCAAACTAATCAAACGCAACTATAAGATAAGACGAAAATTTCAACAATCGGATTAAAATTACGGGCACAGTAAGCAACCAAAGCTGAAAATCTGAACAAAAACTGCACGTTTTCTAGAAACAGCCATTTCTAGATATTTTGCCTAAAACTTGTTCCGACCACCAAAACCTTAGTTTGGGTTAAGCTTTTGAATCAAAACGTAAAAACGCGAAATTCGTACGTTTAAGGGAAGAAAAAGCCATTTAAAATTTTGGCTGGTCGACACGTGAAAAATTGGGATTTTTTTGGCTTTCAACCACCAAACCCGCGCTTAAAATTTTGCAAAATACCACGAAATTATACTTTTTGAGAAATTCAGACGCTGATCTGTTCACTAACACCAACACAAAGCACATCGGTTGAAAAATCAACCCACAGCAATGCCATGAAGGGAAAAAGTTTCCAAAACCTGACCCCAGAAATATAAGGAACCTCATAAAAATTAGTATTCTTATGAAAAGTACTACAAATTTGTCTTTGCCGTAAACAACAGACTGGCAGCTACAAAATGAGCCCAACATTTTGATAATCGAATAGAAATTGTAGCTACAGTGAACAATTCAAGCCAGAGGTCTGACAACGGAATTGGCGTATTTTAGACAAATACATGTCTATGCCTCCTAAGCGTCATTAAAAATTAGTATTTTCATGCGAATTACAACATATTGGCACTTGACGTAAATCTAACAAACGCAACTATAAGAAAAGACCAAAATTTCAACGATCGGATTCAAATTACGGGCACAGTAAGCAACCGAAGCTGAAAATCTGAACAAAAACTGCACGTATTCTAGAAACAGTAATTTCTAGATATTTTGCCTAAAACATGTTCCGACCACCAAAACCTAAGTTGGAGTTAAGCTTTTGAATTACAACGTAAAAACGCGAAATTCGCACGTTTAAGGGGAGAAAAAGCGATTTAAAGATTTGGCTGGTTGACACAAAAAAAATTGGGATTTTTTTGGCTTTCAACCACCAAACCCACCCTTAAGCTTTTGCGAAATACCCCAAATTTATACTTTTTGGAAAATTCAGACGCTGGTCTATTCACTAACATCAATATATAGCACAACGGTTGAAAAATCAAGCCGACGCAATGCCATGAAGGGAAAATCGTTCCATAACATGCCCATAAAATTATAAGGAACCTTATACAAATTAGTATTTTTATGAAAAGTACTTTGAATTTGTAATTGCCGTTAACAACAAACTGGCAGCTACAAAATGAGACCAAAATTTTGATAATCGAATGGAAATTGTGGCTACAGTGAACGATTCAAGCCAGAGGTCTGACAAGGAAATTGACGTTTTTTAGACAAATACATGTCTATGCCTCCTAGGCGTCATTAAAATTAGTATTTTCATCCAAATTACTACATATTTGCACTTAACGCAAACTAAATAAACGCAACTATAAGATAAGTTTGAAAATCTGAACAAAACCTGCACGTGTTCTAGAAACAGCCATTTCTAGATATTTGCCTTAAATATGTTCCGCCCACCAATAACAAAGTGTCGGTTAAGCTTTTGAATTAGAACGTAAAAACGCGAAGATCGCACGTCTAAGGGGAGAAAAGGCGATTTAAAGTTTTGGCTGGTTGACACGTGAAAAATTTGGATTTTTTTTGGCTTTCAACCACCAAACCCGCCCTTGCACTTTGCAAAATACCACAAATTTATACTTTTTGGATAATTCAGATATTGGTCTTTTCATTAACACCAAAATATAGCACATCGGTTGAAAAATCAAGCCAAAGCAACGCCATGAAGGGAAAAAGTTTCCATAACCTGGCCCCAAACATAAAAGGAATCTTATAAAAATTAGTATTCTTATGAAAAATACTTTAAATTTGTATTTGCCGTTAACAACAGACTGGCAGCTACAAAATGAGAACAAAATTTTGATAATCGAATGGAAATTGTGGCTACAGTGAACGATTCAAGCCAGAGGTCTGACAAGGAAATCGACGTATTTTAGACAAATACATGTCTATGCCTCCTAGGCGTCAAAAAAATTAGTATTTTCATGCGAATTACTACATATTGGAACTTGACGCGAACTAAACAAACGCAACTATAAGATAAGACCAAAGTTTCAACAATCGGATTAAAACTACGGGCACAGTAAGCAACCAAATCTGAAAATATGAACAAAAACTGCACGTGTTCTAGAAACAGCCATTTCTAGATATTTGCCTAAAATGTGTTCCGACCAGCGATACCATAGTTTGGGTTAAGCTTCTGAATTAAGACGTAAAAACGCAAATTTCGCACGTCCAAGGGGAGAAAAGGCGATTTAAAGTTTTGGCTGCTTGACACGTGAAAAATTGGGATTTTTTTGGCTTTCAACCACCAAGCCCCCCTTGCACTTTGCGAAATACCACAAATTTATACTTTTTGGATAATTCAGACACTGATCTTTTCATTAACACAAAAAATAGCACATCGGTTGAAAAATCAAGCCAAAGCAACGCCATGAAGGGAAAAAGTTTCCATAACCTGGCCCCAAACATAAAAGGAACCTTATAAAAATTAGTATTCTTATGAAAAGTACTACAAATTTGTATTTGCCGTTAACAACCGACGGGCAGCTACAAAACGAGACAAAAATTTTGATAATCGAATAGAAATTCTGGCTACAGTGAACGATTCAAGCCAGAGGTCTAACAAGGAAATTGACTTATTTTAGACAAATACATGTCTATGCCTCCTAAGCGTCATGAAAATTAGTATTTTCATGCGAATTACTACATATTTCTCTTTGACGCAAACTAAACAAACGCAACCATAAGATAAGACCAAAATTTCAACAATAAGATTAAAATTACGGGCACTGTAAGCAACCAAAGCTGAAAATCTGAGCAAAAACTGCACGTGTTCTAGAAACAGCCATTTCTAGATATTTTGCCTGAAACATGTTCCGACCACCAAAACCTGGGTTTGGTTTTAGCTTTTGTATTAAAACTTAATAATGAGAGATTCGCACCTTTGAGGGAGAAAAAGCAATTAAAAGTTTTCGCTGATTGTTACGTGAAAAACTGGGAGTTTTTGGCTTTCAACCACTAAACCCGCCCTTAAACTTTTGTGAAATACCATTAATTTGTTCTTGTTGCAAAATTCTGACGCTGATCTATGAATTAACGCCATAATATAGCATATCGGTTGAAAAATCAAGCAACAGCAATGCCATGAAGGGAAAAAGTTTTGCATAACCTGCCCCCAAAAATACAAGGAACCTTATAAAAATCAGTATTCTTATGGAAAGTACTACGAATTTGTATCTGGCGTAAACAACAGACTGGCAGCTACAAAATGAGAACAAATTTTTGATAGTCGAATAGAAATTGTGGCTACAGTGAACGACTCAAGCCAAGGAAATAGACGTATTTTAGACAAATACATGTCTATGCCTCCGAAGCGTCATAAAAATTGGTATTTCCATGCAAATTGCTACATATTTGCACTTGACGCAAAGTAAATAAACGCAACTATAAGATTAGATGAAAATTGCAACAAAGCGATTTAAAGTTTTGGCTGGTTGACACGTGAAAATTTGGGATTTTTTTGGCTTTCAACAAACAACAAAACTATATTTTGTGGAAAACTCAGACGCTGATCTATTCACTTACACCAAAATATAGCACATCGGTTGAAAAATCAACCCAAAGCAATGCTATGAAGGGAAAAAGTTTCCATAACCTGCCCCCAAAAATATATGGAAACTTACAAAAATTAGTATTCTTATGAAAAATACCACAAACTTGTATCTGCCGTTAACAATAGACTGGCACATACAAAATGAGACCAAAATTTTGATAATCGAAAAGAAATTGTAGCTACAGTGAACTTTAAATGGCTTTTTCTCCCCTTATACGTGTGAATTTCGCGTTTTTACGTTTCCATTGAAAGGCTTAACCCAAACTAGTGTTTTGATGGTCGGAACATGTTTTAGGCAAAATATCTAGAAATTGCTGTTTGTAGAACACGTGCAGTTTTTGTGCAGATTTTCAGCTTTGGTTGCTTACTGTGCCCGTAATTTTAGTCCGATTGTTGGAATTTTGGTCTTATCTTATAGTTGCGTTTGTTTAGTTTGCGTCAAGTGCAAATATGTAGTAATTTGCATGAAAATACTAATTTTTATGACGCTTAGGAGGCATAGACATGTATTTGTCTAAAATACGTAAATTTTCTTGTCCGACCTCTGGTTTTCGTTCACTGTAGCCACAATTTCCATTCGATTATCAAAATGTTAGCCTCATTTGACAGCTGTCAGTCTGTTGTTTACGGCAAATGCAAATTTGTAGTACTTTTCATAAGACACCAATTTTTATAAGGTTCCTTATATTTTTGGGGGCAGGTTATCGAAACTTTTTCCCTTCACGGCATTGCTGTGGCTTGGTTTTTCAACTGATGTGCTATATTTTGGTTTTAATGTATGGATCAGCGTTTGAGTTTTCCAAAAAGTATAAATTCGTGGTATTTTGCAAAAGTTTAAGGGCGGGTTTAGTGGTTGAAAGCCAGAAAAATCCCAATGTTTCACGTGTCAACTCCACGAAACTTTAAATGGCTTTTCCTCCCCTAAAACGTGCGAATTTCGCGTTTTTACGTTTTCATTGGAAGGCTTAACCCGAACTAGTGTTTTGATGGTCGGAAAATGTTTTAGGCAAAATATCTAGAAATTGCTGTTACTAGAACACGTGCAGTTTTTGTAAAGATTTTCAGCTTTGATTGCTTACTGTGCCCGTAATTTTAGTCAGATTATTGGAATTTTGGTCTTGTCTTATAGTTGCGTTTGTTTAGTTTGCGTCAAGTGCAAATATGTAGTAATTTGCATGAAAATACTTATTTTTATGTCGCTTAGGAGGCAACGACATGTATTTGTCTAAAATACGTAAATTTCCTTGTCCGACCTCTGGCTTTAATCGTTCACTGTAGCCACAATTTCCATTCGGTTATCAAAATTCTGGTCTCATTTTGAAGCTGTCAGTCTGTTGTTTACGTCAAATGCAAATTTGTAGTACTTTGAATAAGAATACTAATTTTTATAAGGTTCCTTATATTTTTGGGGGCAGGTTATGGAAACTTTTTCCCTTCACGGCATTGCTGTGGCTTGATTTTTCGACTGATGTGCCATATTTTGGTGTTTTGTTGATGAGCGTCGGAATTTTCCAAAAAGTATAAATTTGTGCTATTTCGTAAAAGCTTAAGGGCGGGTGTAGTATTTGAAAGCCAGAAAAATCCCAATTTTTCAAGTGTCAACTACCCAAAACTTTAAATGGCTTTTCCTCCCCTTAAACGTGCGAATTTCGCGTTTTTACGTTTTCATTGAAAGGCTTAACCAAACTTGTGTTTTGATGGTCGGAACATGTTTCAGGCAAAATATCTAGAAATTGCTGTTTCTAGAAGACGTGCAGTTTTTGTGCAGATTTTCAGCTTTGATTGCTTACTGTGCCCGCAATTTTAGTCCGATTGTTAAAATTTTGATCTTATCTTATATTTGCGTTTGTTTAGTTTGCGTCAAGTGCAAATATGTAGTAATTTGCATGAAAATACTAATTTTTATGACGCTAAGGAGGCATAGACTTGTATTTGTCTAAAATACGTAAATTTCCTTGTCCGACCTCTGGCTTTAATCGTTCACTGTAGCCACAATTTCCATGCGATTATCAAAATCTTGGTCTCATTTTGATACTGTCAGTCTGTTGTTTACGCCAAATGCAAATTTGTAGCACTTTACATAAGAATACTAATTTTTATAATGTTCCTTATATTTTTGGGGCCAGGTTATGGAAACTTTTTCCCTTCACGGCATTGCTGTGGCTTGATTTTTCAACTGATGTGCTATATTTTGGTGGTAATGGATGGATCAGCGTCTGAATTTTCCAAAAAGTATAAATTTTAGGTATTCCCAAAAAGTGTATGGGCGGGTTTAGTGGTTGAAAGCCACAAAAATCCCAATTTTTCACGTGTCGGCTCCCCAAAACTTTAAATGGCTTTTTCTCCCCTTAAACCTGCGAATTTCGCGTTTTTACGTTTTCATTGAAAGGCTTAACTCAAACTATAGTTTTGATGGTCGGAACATGTTTTAGGCAAAATATCTAGAAATTGCTGTTTCTAGAACACGTGCAGTTTTTGTTTAAATTTTCAGCTTTGATTGCTTACTGTGCCCGTAATTTTAGTCCGATTGTTGAAATTTTGGTCTTATCTTATAGTTGCGTTTGATTAGTTTGCTTCAAGTGCACAAATGTAGGAATGTGCATGAAAATACTAATTTTTATGACGCTCAGGAGGCATAGACATGTATCTGTCTAAAATACGTAAATTTCCTTGTCTGACCTCTGGCTTTAATCGTTCACTGTAGCCACAATTTCCATTCGATTATCAAAATTTTGGTCTCATTTTGTAGCTGTCAGACAGTTGTTTGCGTCAAATATAAATTTGTAGTACTTTTCATAAGATACTATTTTTTATAAGGTTCCTTATATTTTTGGGGGCAGGTTATGGAAACTTTTTCCCTTCACGGCATTGCTGTGGCTTGATTTTTCAACTGATGTGCTATATTTTGGTGTTAATGAATAGATCTGCGTCTGAGTTTTCCAAAAAGTATAAATTTGTGGTTTTTCGCAAAAGTTTAGTGCCGGGTTTAGTGGTTGAAAGGCAGAAAAATCCCAATTTTTCACGTGTCAACTCCCCAAAACTTTATATGGCTTTTTCTCCCCTTAAACGTGCGAATTTCGCGTTTTTACGTTTTCATTGAAAGGCTTAACCCAAACGATGTTTTGATGGTCGGAACATGTTTTAGGCAAAATATCTAGAAATTGCTGTTTCTAGAACACGTGCAGTTTTTGTGAAGATTTTCAGGTTTGATTGCTTACTGTGCCCGTAATTTTAGTGCGATTATTGAAATTTTGATCTTATCTTATAGTTGCGTTTGCTTAGTTTGCGTCAAGTGCAAACATGTAGAAATTTGCATGAAAATACTAATTTTTATGACGCTTAGGAGGCATAGACATGTATTTGTCTAAAATACGTAAATTTCCTTGTCCGACCTCTGGCTTTAATCGTTCACTGTAGCCACAATTTCCATTCGATTATAAAAATTCTGGTCTCATTTTGTAGCTGTTAGTCTGTTGTTTACGACAAATAAAATTTGTAGTACTTTTCATAAGAAAACTAATTTTTATAAGGTTCCTTATATTTTTGGGGGCAGGTTATGGAAACTTTTTCCCTTCACGGCATTGCTGTGGCTTGGTTTTTCAACTGATGTGCTATATTTTGAGGTTAATGAATAGATCAGCGTCTGAATTTTCCAAAAAGTATAAATTTGTGGTATTTCGCAAAAGTTTGAGGGTGGGTTTAGTGGTTGAAAGCCAGAAAAATCCCAATTTTTCACGTGTCAACTCCCCAAAACTTTAAATGGCTTTTTCTCCCCTTAAACGTGCGAATTTCGCATTTTTACGTTTACATTGTAAGGCTTAATCCAAGCTAGTGTTTTGATGGTCGGAGTATGTTTTAGGCAAAATATCCAGAAATTGCTGTTTCTAGAACACGTGCAGTTTTTGTGCAGATTTTCAGCTTTGATTGCTTACTGCGCCCGTAATTTTAGTCCGATTGTTGGAATTTTGGTCTTATCTTATAGTTGCGTTTGTTTAGTTTGCGTCAAGTGCAAACATGTAGTAATTTGCATGAAAATACTAATTTTTATGACGCTTAGGAGGCATAGACATGTATTTGTCTAAAATACGTGAATTTCCTTGTCCGACCTCTGGCTTTAATCGTTCACTGTAGCCACAATTTCCATTCGATTCTCAAAATGTTGGTCTCATTTTGTATCTGTCAGTCTGTCGTTTACGTTAAATGTACATTTGTAGTACTTATCATCAGAATACTAATTTTTATAAGGTTCCTAATATTTTTGGGGCAGGTTACGAGAACTTTTTATCACGGCATTGCTGTGGCTTGGTTTTTCAACTGATGTGCTATATTTTTGAGTTAATGAATAGATCAGCGTCAGAATTTTCCATAAAGTATAAATTTGTGGTATTTCGCAAAAGTTTAAGGGCGGGTTTAGTGGTTGAAAGCCAGAAAAATCCCAATTTTTCACATGTCAACTCCCCAAGACTTTAAATGGCTTTTTCTCCCCTTTAACGTGCGAATTTCGCGTTTTTACGTTTTCATTGGAAATCTTAACCCAAACTAGTGTTTTGATGGTCGGAATATGTTTGAGTCAAAAAATCTAGAAATCGCTGTTTCTAGAACACGATGGTCGGAATATGTTTGAGTCAAAAAATCTAGAAATTGCTGTTTCTAGAACACGTGCAGTTTTTGTGCAGATTTTCAGCTTTGATTGCTTACTGTGCCCGTAATATTAATCCGATTGTTGTAATTTCGGTCTTATCTTATAGTTGCGTTTGTTTAGTTTGCGTCAAGTGCAAATTTGTAGAAATTTGCATGAAAATACTAATTTTTATGACGCTTAGGAGGCAAAGACATACATTTGTCTAAAATACGTAAATTTCCTTGTCCGACCTCTGGCTTTAATCGTTCACTGTAGCCACAATTTCCATTCGATTATCAAAATTCGGGTCTCATTTTGTAGCTGTCAGACTGTTTTTTACGACAAGTACAAATTTGTAGTACTTTTCACAAGGTTCCTTATATTTTTGGGGGCAGGTTATGGAAATTTTCTTCCTTCACGGCAATGCTATGGCTTGGTTTTTCAACTGATATGTTCAATTTTTTTTTAATGTATGAATCAGCATCTGAATTTTCCAAAAAGTATAAATTTGTGGTATTTGGCAAAAGTTTCAGGGCGGGTTTAGTGGTTGAAAGCCAGAAAAATCCCAATTTTTCACGTGTCAACTCCCCAATACTTTAAATGGCTTCCCTTTTGCGGCATTACTGTGGCTTGATTTTTCAACTGATGTGCTGTATTTTGATGTAAATGAGCAGACCAGCGTCTGAATTTTCCAAAAAGTATAAATTTGTGGTATTTTGCAAAAGTTTAAAGGCAGGTTTAGTGGTTGAAAGCCAGAAAAATCACAATTTTTCACGTGTTATTCCCCAAAACTTTAAATGGCCCTTTCTCCCCTTAAACGGGTGAATTTCGCGTTTTTACGTTTTCATTGAAAGGCTTAACCCAAGCTAGTGTTTTGATGGTCGGAAAATGTTTTAGGCAAATTATCTAGAAATTAGTATTTCAAGAACACGTGTAGTTTTTGTGCAGATTTTCAACTTTGATTGCTTGCTGTGGATCAGCGTCTGAATTTTCCAATAGGTATAAATTTCTGGTATTTTGCAAAAGTTTAAGGGCGGGTTAAGTTTTTGAAAGCCAGAAAAATTCCAATTTTTCACGTGTCAACTCCCCAAAACTTCAAATGGCTTTTTCTCCCCTTAAACGTGCGCATTTTGCGTTGTTACGTTTTAATTCAAAGGCCTAACCGAAACTGATGTTTTGATGGTCGGAACATTTTTTAGGCAAAATATCTAGAAATTGCTGTTTCTAGAACACGTACCGTTTTTGTGCAGATTTTCAGCTTTGATTGCTTACTGTGCCCGTAATTTTAGTCCGATTGTTGAAATTTTGGTCTTATCTTCTATCTGCGTTTGTTTAGTTTGCGTCTGGTGCACATATGTGTTAATTTGCATGAAAATACTAATTTTTATGACGCTTAGGAGGCATACACATGTATTTGTCTAAAATACGAAAATTTCCTTGTCCGACCTCTGGCTTTAAGCGTTCACTGTAGCCAAAAATTGCATTCGACTATCAAAACTTTGGTCTCATTTTGTAGGAATCAGTCTGTTGTTTTCGTCAAATACAAATTTGTAGTACTTTTCATAAGAATACAAATTTCTATAAGGTTCCTTATATTTTTGGGGATAGATTATGGAAACTTTTTCCCTTTACGGCATCACTGCTGCTAGATTTTTCAACTGATGTGCGGTATTTTGGTGTTAATGAATAGACCAGCGTCTGAATTTTCCAAAAAGTAAAAATTTGTGGTATTTCCCAAATGTTTAAGGGCGGGTTTAGTATTTGAAAGCCAGAAAAATCCCAAGTTTTTACGTGTCAACTCCCCAAAACTTTAAATGGCTTTTTCTCCCCTTAAACGTGCGAATTTCGCGTTTTGATGGTCGGGATATGTTTTAGGCAAAATATCTAGAAATTGCTGTTCTTAGAACACGTGCAGTTTTTGTGCAGATTTTCAGCTTTGATTGCTTACTGTGCCCGTAAGTTAAGTCCGATTGTTGAATTTTTGGTCTCCTCTTATAGCTGCGTTTGTTTAATTTGCATCAAGTGCAAATATGTAGTAATTTGCATGAAAATATTAAATTTTATGACGCTTAGGAGGCATATACATGTATTTGTCTAAATTACGTAAATTTCCTTGTCCGACCTCTGGCTTTAATCGTTCACTGTAGCGACAATTTCCATTCGATTATCAAAATTCTGGTCTCATTTTGTAGCTGTCAGTCTGTTGCTTACGTCAAATACAAATTTATAGTACTAATTTGTATACTAACATTTATAAAGTTCCTTTCTGGGGCAGGTTATGGAAACTTTTCCCCTTCACGGCATTGCTGTGGCTTGATTTTTCAACTCATGTGCTATATTTTGGTGTTAATGAATAGATCAGCGTCTGAATTTTCCAAAAAGTATAAATTTGTGGTATTTCGCAAAAGTTTAAGGGCCGGTTTAGTGGTTGAAAGCCAGAGAAATCCCAATTTTTCACGTGTCAACTCCCCAAAACTTGAAATGGCTTTTCTCCCCTTAAACGTGCGAATTTTGCGTTTTTACGTTTTCATAGAAAGGCTTAACCCGAACTAGTGTTTGATGGTCGGAACAAGTTTTAGGCAAAATATCTAGAAATTGCTGTTTCTAGAACACGTGCAGTTTTTGTGCAGATTTGCAGCTTTGATTGCTTACTTATCTTATAGTTGCGTTTGTTTAGTTTGCGTCCAGTGCACAAATGTATTAATGTGCATGAAAATACTAATTCTTATGACGCTTAGGAGGCATAGGCATGTATTTGTCTAAAATACGTAAATTTCCTTGTCCGACCTCTGGCTTTAATCGTTCACTGTAGCCACAATTTCCACTCGATTATCAAAATTCTGGTCTCATTTTGTAGCTGTTAATCTGTTGTTTACGTCAAATACAAATTTGTAGTACTTTTCATAAGAATACTAGTTTTGATAAGGTTCCTTATATTTTTGGGGGCAGGTTATGGAAACTTTTTCCCTTAACGGCATCGCTGTGGCTTGATTTTTCAACTGATGTGCTGCATTTTGGTAATAATGTATGGATCAGCATCTGGATTTTCCAAAGAGTATAAATTTGTGGTATTTCGCAAAAGTTTAAGGGCCGGTTTAGTGGTTGAAAGCCAGAAAAATCCCAATTTTTCACGTGTCAACTCCCCAAGACTTTAAATGGCTTTTTCTCCCCTTGAACGTGCGAATTTCGCGTTTTTACGTTTTCATTGAAAGGCTTAACCCAAACAAGTGTTTTGATGGTCGGAATATGTTTTAATCAAAATATCTAGAAATTGCTGTTTCTAGAACACGTGCAGATTTTGTGCAGGTTTTCAGCTTTGATTGCGTACTTATGTTATAGTTGCGTTTGTTAAGTTCCGTCAAGTGCACATATGTAGTAATTCGCATGAAAATACTAATTTTCATGACGCTTAGGAGGCATAGACATGTATTTGTCTAAAATACGTAAATTTCCTAGTCCGTCCTCTGGTTTGCGTTCACTGTAGCAACAATTTCCATTCGGTTATCAAAATTCTGGTCTTATTTTATAGCTGTCAGTCTATTGTTTACGTCAAATACAAATTTGTCGTATTTTTCATAAGATACAAATTTTTATAAGTTTCCTTATATTTTTGGGGGCAGGTTATGGAAACTTTTTCCCTTCACGGCATTGCTGTGGCTTGATTTTTCAATTGATTTGCTATATTTTGGTGTTAATGAATAGACCAGCGTTTGAATTTCCCAAAAAGTATAAATTTCTGGTATTTTGCTAAAGTTTAATGGCGCGATTAGTGGTTGAAAGCCAGAAAAATCCCAATTTTTCACATGTTAATTCCCAAAATTTTAAATGGCTTTTTCTCCCCTTAAACGTGCAAATTTCGCGATTTTACGTTTAAATTGAAAGGCTTAACCCAAACTAGTGTTTTGATGGTCGGAACATGTTTTAGGCAAAATATCTAGAAATTGCTGTTTCTAGAACACGTGCAGTTTTTGTTTAAATTTTCAGCTTTGATTGCTTACTGTGCCCGTAATTTTAGTCCGATTGTTGAAATTTTGGTCTTATCTTATAGTTGCGTTTATTTAGTTTGCGTCAAGTGCAAAGATGTAGTAATCTGCATGAAAATACTAATTTTTATGACGCTTAAGAGACATAGACATGTATTTGTCTAAAATACGTAAATTTCCTTGTCCGACCTCTGGGTTTAATTGTTCACTGTAGCCACAATTTCCATTCGATTATCAAAATGTTGGTCTCATTTTGTAGCTGTCAGTCTGTCATTTACGTCAAATACTAATTTGTAGTCTTTTTCAAAAGAATGCTAATTTTTATAAGGTTTCTTATATTTTTGGAGCAGGTTATGGAAACTTTTTTCCTTTACGGCATTGCTGTGGCTTGATTTTTCAACTGATGTGCAATATTTTGGTGTTAATGTATAGATCGGCGTTTGAATTTCCCAAAAAGTATAAATTTGTGGTATTTTGCAAAAGTTTGAGGGTGGGTTTAGTGATTGAAAGCCAGGAAAATCCCAATGTTTCACGTGTCAACTCCCCAAGACTTTAAATGGCCTTTTCTCCCCTTAAACGTGCGAATTTTGCGTTTCATACGTTTTCATTGAAAGGCTTAACCCAAACTAGTGTTTCGATGGTCGGAACATAGTTTAGGCAAAGTATTTAGAAATTGCCGTTCCCAGAACACGTGCAGCTTTTGTGCAGATTTTCAGTTTTGATTGCTTACTTTGCCCGTAATTTTAGTCCGATTGTTGAAATTTTGCCCTTATCTTATAGTTGCGTTTGTTTGGTTTGCGTCAAGTGCAAATATGTAGTAATTTGCATGAAAATACTAATTTTTATGACGCTTAGGAACCAAAGACATGTATTTGTCTAAAATACGTAAATTCCTTGTCCGACCTCTGGCTTTAATCGTTCACTGTTGCCACAATTTCCATTCGATTACCAAAATGTTGGTCCCATGTCGTAGCTGTCAGTCTGTTGTTTACGTCAAATACAAATTTGTAGTATTTTTCATAAGATACTAATTTTTATAAGGTTCCTTATATTTTTGGGGGCAGGTTATGGAAACTTTTCCCTTTACGGCATTGCTGTGGCTTGGTTTTTCAACTGATGTGCTATATTTTGGTTTTTATGTATGGATCAGCGTCTGAATTTTCCAAAAAGTATAAATTTGTGGTATTTCGGAAAAGACTGAGGACAGGTTTAGCCAGAAATATCCCAATTTTTCACGTGTCAACTCCCCAAAACTTTAAATGGCTTTTTCTCCCCTTAAACGTGCGAATTTACCGTTTTTACGTTTCCATTGAAAGACTTAACCCGAACTAGTGTTTTGATGGTCGGAACATGTTTCAGGCAAAATATCTAGAAATTGCTTTTTCTAGAACACGTGCAGTTTTTGTGCAGATTTTCAGCTTTGATTGCCCGTAATTTTAGTCCGATTGTTCAAATTTTGGTCTTATCTTATAGTTGCGTTTGCTAAGTTTGCGTCTAGTGCAAATATGTAGTAATTTGCATGAAAATACTAATTTTTATGACGCTTAGGAGGCATAGACATGTATTTGTCTAAGATACGTAAATTTCCTTTTCCGACCTCTGGTTTTCGTTCACTCTAGCCACAATTTCCATTCGATTATCAAAATGTCGGTCTCATTTTGTAACTGTCAGACTGTTGTTTACGTCAAATACAAATTTGTAGTACTTTGCATAACAATACTATTATTTATAAGGTTGCTGATATTTTTGGGGGCAGGTTATGGAAACTTTTTCCCTTCACGGCATTGCTGTGGCTTGGTATTTCAACTGATGTGCTATATTTTTGTTTTGATGTATGTCACAATTTCTGAATTTTCCAAAAAGTATAAATTTGTGGTATTTCGCAAAAGATTGATGGCAGGTTTAGTGGTTGATAGCCAGAAAAATCCCAATTTTTCACGTGTCAACTCCCCAAAACTTTAAATGGCTTTTTCTCCCCTTAAACGTGCGAATTTCGCGTTTTTACCTTTTCATTGAAAAGCTTAACCCAAACTAGTGTTTTGATGGTCGAAACATGTTTTAGGCAAAATATCTAGAAATTGCTGTTTCTAGAACACGTGCAGTTTTTGTGCAGATTTTCAGCTTTGATTGCTTACTGTGCCCGTAATTTTAGTCCGATTGTTGAAATTTTGGTCTTATCTTATAGTTGCGATTGTTTAGTTTGCGCCAAGTGCAAATATGTAGTAATTTGCATGAAAATACTCATTTTTATGACGCTTAGGTAGCATAGACCTGTATTTGTCTAAAACACGTAAATTTCCTTGTCCGACCTCTGGTTTTCGTTCACTGCAGCCACAATTTCCATTCGATTATCAAAATTCTGGTCTCATGTTGTAGCTGTCAGTCTGTTGTTTACGCCAAATACAAATTAGTAGTTCTTTGCATAAGAATACTAGATTTTATAAGAATCCTTATATTTTTGGGGGCAGGTTATGGAAACTTTTTCCCTTTACGGCATTGCTGTGGCTTGATTTTTGAACTGATGTGCTATATTTTCGTATTAATGAATAGATCAGCGTTTGAATTTTCCAAAAAGTATACATTTTTGGTATTTCGCAAAAGTTTGAGAGTGGGTTTAGATGTTGAAAGCCAGAAAAATCCCAATTCTTCACGTGTCAACTCCCCAAAACTTTAAATGGCTTTTTCTCCCCTGAAACGTGCGAATTTCGCGTTTCTACGTTTTTATTGAAAGGCTTAACCCAAACTAGTGTTTTGATGGTCGGAACATGTTTTAGGCAAAATATCTAGAAATTGCTATTTCTAGAACACGTGCAGTTTTTGTGCAGCTATCCAGCTTTGATTGCTTACTGTGCCCGTAATTTTAGTCCGATTGTTGAAATTTTGGTCTTATCTTATAGTTGCGGTTGTTCAGTTTGCGTCAAGTGCAAATATGTAGTAATTTGCATGAAAATACTAATTTTTATGACGCTTAGGAGGCATACACATGTATTTGTCTGAAATACGTAAATTTCCTTGTCCGACCTCTGGGTTTAATCGTTCACTGTAGCCACAATTTCGATTCGATTATCAAAATTTTGGTCTCATTTTGTAGCTGTCAGTCTGTTATTTGCGTCAAATGCAAATTTGTAGTACTTTTCATAAGAATACTAATTTCTATAAGGTTCCTTATATTTTTGGGGGCAGGTTATGGAAACCTTTTCCCTTTACGGCATTGCTGTGGCTTGATTTTTCAACTGATGTGCTATATTTTGGTGTTAATGAATAGATCGGCGTTTGAACTTTAAATGGCCTTTTCTCCCCTTAAACGTGCGAATTTTGCGTTTCATACGTTTTCATTGAAAGGCTTAACCCAAACTAGTGTTTCGATGGTCGAAACAAAGTTTAGGCAAAGTATTTAGAAATTGCCGTTTCTAGAACACGTGCAGTTTTTGTGCAGATTTTCAGCTTTGATTGCTTACTGTGCCCGTAATTTTAGTCCGATTGTTGAAATTTTGGCCTTATCTTATAGTTGCGTTTGTTTGGTTTGCGTCAAGTGCAAATATGTAGTAATTTGCATGAAAATACTAATTTTTATGACGCTTAGGAACCAAAGACATGTATTTGTCTAAAATACGTAAATTCCTTGTCCGACCTCTGGCTTTAATCGTTCACTGTAGCCACAATTTCCATTCGATTACCAAAATGTTGGTCCCATGTCGTAGCTTTCAGTCTGTTGTTTACGTCAAATACAAATTTGTAGTATTTTTCATAAGATACTAATTTTTATAAGGTTCCTTATATTTTTGGGGGCAGGTTATGGAAACTTTTCCCTTTACGGCATTGCTGTGGCTTGGTTTTTCAACTGATGTGCTATATTTTGGTTTTTATGTATGGATCAGCGTCTGAATTTTCCAAAAATTTGTGGTATTTCGCAAAAGTGTGAGGCCGGGTTTAGTGGTTGAAAGTCCGAAAAATCCCAATTTTTCACGTGTCAACTCCCCAAAACTTTAAATGGCTTTTTCTCCCCTTAAACGTGCGAATTTTGCGTTTCATACGTTTTCATTGAAAGGCTTAACCCAAACTAGTGTTTCGATGGTCGGAACATAGTTTGGGCACAGTATCTAGAAATTGCTGTTTCTAGAACACGTGCAGTTTTTGTGCAGATTTTCAGCTTTGATTGCTTACTGTGCCCGTAATTTTAGTCCGATTGTTGAAATTTTGGTCTTATCTTATAGTTTCGTTTGTTTATTTTGCGTCAAGTGCAAATATGTAGTAATTTGCATGAAAATACTAATTTTTATGACGTTTAGGAGGCATAGACATGTATTTGTCTAAAATACGTAAATTTCCTTGTCCGACCTCTGGCTTTAATCGTTCACTGTAGCCACAATTTCCATTCGATTATCAAAATTCTAGTCTCATTTTGTAGCTGTCAGTCTGTTGTTTACGCAAAGGACAAATTCATAGTACTTATCGTAAGATACTAATTTTTATAAGGTTCCTTATATTTTTGGGGGCAGGTTAGGGAAACTTTTTCCCTTTACGGCATTGCTGTGGCTTGGTTTTTCAACTGATGTGCTATATTTTGGTTTCAATGTATGGATCAGCGTCTGAATTTTCCAAAAAGTATAAATTTGTGATATTTCGCAAAGGTTAAAGGGCGGGTTTAAAGGTTGAAAGCCAGAAAAATCCCAATTTTTAACGTGTCAAGACCCCAAAATTTCAAATGGCCTTTTCTCCCCTTAAGCGTGCAAATTTCGCGTTTTACGTTTTCATTGAAAGCTTAACCCAAACAGGCGTTTTTATGGCCGGAATATGTTTTAGCCAAAATATCTAGAAATTGCTGTTTCTAGAACACGTGCAGTTCTTGTGCAGATATTCAGTTTTGATTCCTTACTGTGCCCGCAATTTTAGTCCGATTGTTGAAATTTTGGCCTTATCTTATAGTTGCGTTTGTTTAGTTTGCGTCAAGTGCAAATACGTACTAATTTGCATGAAAATACTGATTTTTACGACGCTTAGGAGGCATAGACATGTATTTGTCTAAAATACGTAAATTTCTTTGTCCGACCTCTGGGTTTAATCGTTCACTGTAGCCACAATTTCCATTCGATTATCAAAATTTTGGTCTCTTTTTGTAGCTGTCAGTCTGTTGTTTACGTCAAATACAAACTTGTAGTACTTTTCATAAGATGCTTATTTTTATAAGGTTCCTGAAATTTTTGGGGCAGGTTATGGAAACTTTTTCCCTTACGGCATTGCTGTGGCTTGATTTTTCAACTGATGTGCTATATGTTGGTGTTTGTGAATAGATCAGCGTCTGGATTTTCCAAAAAGTATAAATTTGTGGTATTTCGCAAAAGTTTAAGGGTGGGTTTAGAGGTTGAAATCCAGAAAAATCCCAATTTTTCACGTGTCAACTCCCCAAAACTTTAAATGGCTTTTTCTCCCCTTAAACGTGCGAATTTCGCGTTTTTACGTTTTCATTGAAAGGCTTAACCCAAGCTAGTGTTTTGATGGTCGGAACATGTTTTAAGCAAAATATCTAGAAATTGCTGTTTCTAGAACACGTGCAGTTTTTGTGCAGATTTCCAGTTTTGATTCCTTACTGTGCCCGTAATTTTAGTCCGATTGTTGAAATTTTGGTCTTATCTTATAGTTGCGTTTGCTTGGTTTGCGTCAAGTGCAAACATGTAGTAATTTGAATGAAAATACTAATTTTTATGACGCTTAGGAGGCATAGACATGTATTTGTCTAAAATACGTAAATTTCCTTGTCCAACCTTTGGCTTTAATCGTTCACTGTAGCCACAATTTCCATTCGATTATCAAAATTCTAGTCTCATTTTGTAGCTGTCAATCTGTTGTTTACGGGAAAAACAAATTCATAGTACTTTTCATAAGATACTAATTTTTATAAGGTTCCTTATATTTTTGGGGGCAGGTTATGGAAACTTTTTCCCTTTACGGCATTGCTGTGGCTTGGTTTTTCAACTGATGTGCTATATTTTGGTTTTAATATATGAATCAGCGTCTGAATTTTCCAAAAAGTTTAAATTTGTGATATTTCGCAAAAGTTCAAGGGCGGGTTTAGTGGTTGAAACCCAGAAAAATCCCAATTTTTCACGTGTCAAGACCCCAAAATTTCAAATGGCTTTTTCTCCCCTTAAACGTGCAAATTTCGCGTTTTTACGTTTTCATTGAAGGCTTAACCCAAACTAGCGTTTTGATGGCCGGAATATGTTACAGCCAAAATATCTAGAAATTGCTGTTTCTAGAACACGTGCAGTTTTTGTGCAGATATTCAGCTTTGATTGCTTACTGTGCCCGTAATTTTAGTCCGATTGTTGAAATTTTGGTCTTATCTTATAGTTGCGTTTGTTTAGTTTGCGTCAAATGCAAGTACGTACTAATTTGCATGAAAATATCAATTTTTACGACGCTTAAGAGGCATAGACATGTATTTGTCTAAAATACGTAAATTTCTTTGTCCGACCTCTGGGTTTAATCGTTCACTGTGGCCACAATTTCCATGCGATTATCAAAATTCTGGTCTCATGTTGTAGCTGTCAGTCTGTTGTTTACATCAAATGCAAATTTGTAGTACTTTGCATAACAATACTATTTTTTATAAATTTGCTGATATTTTTGGGGGCAGGTTATGGAAACTTTTTCCTTTACGGCATTGCTGCGGCTTGATTTTTTCAACTGATGTGCTATATTTTGGTGTTAATGAATAGATCAGCGTCTGAATTTTCCAAGAAGTATAAATTTTTGGTGTTTCGCAAAAGTTTGAGGGTGGGTTTAGTGGTTTAAATCCAGAAAAATCCCAATTTTTCACGTGTCAACTCCCCAAAACTTTGAATGGCTTTTTCTCCCCTTAAACTGCGAATTTCGCGTTTTTACGTTTTCATTGAAAGGTTTAACCCAACCTGGTGTTTTGATGGTCGGAACATATTTTAGGCAAAATATCTAGAAATTGCTGTTTCTAGAACACGTGCAGTTTTTATGTCGATTTTCAGCTTTGATTGTTTACTGTCCCCGTAATTTTAGTCCGATTGTTGAAATTTTGGTCTTATCTTATAGTAGCGGTTTATTAGTTTGCGTCAAGTGCAAATATGTAGTAATTTGCATGAAAATACTAATTTTTATGACGCTTAGGAGGTATAGACATGTATTTGTCTAAAATGCTTAAATTTCCTTGTCCGGCCTCTGGTTTTCGTTCACTGTAGTCACAATTTCCATTCGATTATCAAAATGTTGGTCTCATTTTGTAGCTGTCATTCTGTTGTTTTCGTCAAATACAAATTTGTAGTACTTTTCATAAGAATACTAATTTTTATAAGGTTCCTTATATTTTTGGGGGCAGGTTATGGAAACTTTTTCCCTTCACGGCATTGCTGTGGCTTGATTTTTCAACTGACGTGTTATATTTTGGTGATAATGAATAGATCAGCGCGCTGAATTTTCCAAAAGTATAAATTTGTGGTATTTCGCAAAAGCTTAAGGGCGGGTTTAGTGGTTGAAAGCCAGAAAAATCCCAATTTTTCACGTGTCAACTCCCCAAAATTTTAAATGGCTTTTTCTCCCCTTAAACTGCGAATTTCGCTTTTTTACGTTTTCATTGAAGGCTTAACCCAAACTAGTGTATTGATGGTCGGAACATGTTTTAGGTAAAATATCTAGAAATTGCTGTTCCTAGAACACGTGCAGTTTTTGTGCAGATTTTCAGCTTTGAGTGCTTACTGTGCCCGTAATTTTAGTCCGATTGTTGAAATTTTGGTCTTATCTTATAGTTGCGTTTGTTTAGTTTGCGTCAAGTGCACATATGTACTAATGTGCATGGAAATACTAATTTTTATGACGTTTAGGAGGCATAGACATGTATTTGTCTAAAATACGTAAATTTCCTTGTCCGATCTCTGGTTTTTGTTCACTGTAGCCACATTTTCCATTCGATTATCAAAATGTTGGTCTCATTTTGTAGGTGTCAGTCTGTTGTTTACGTATATTACAAATTTGTAGTACATTTTAAACGAATACTAATTCTTAAAAGGTTCCTTAAATTTTTGGGGGCAGGTTATGGAAACTTTTTCCATTCACGGCATTGCTGTGGCTTGGTTTTTCAACTGATGTTCTATATTTTGATTTTAATGTATGGATCAGCGCCTGAATTTTCCAAAACGTATAAATTTGTGGTATTTCGCAAAAGTTTAAGGGCGGGTTTAATGGTTGAAAGCCAGAAAAATCCCGATTTTTCACGTGTCAACTCCCCAAAACTTTAAATGGCTTCACTGCCCTCAAACGTGCGAATTTCGCATTTTTGCGTAACCCAAACTAGTGTTTTGATAGCCGTAATATGTTTAAGCCAAAATATCTAGAAATTGCTGTTTCTAGAACATGTGCAGTTTTTGTGCAGATTTTCAGCTTTGATTGCTTACTGTACCCGTAATTTTAGTCCGCTAGTTAAGATTTTTGTCGTATCTTATAGTTGCGTTTGTTTGGTTTTCTTCAAATGCAAATATGTAGTAATTTGCATGATAGTACCAATTTTTAAGACGCTTAGGAGGCATAGACATGTATTTGTCTAAAATACGTAAATTTCCTTGTCCGACCTCTGGGTTTAATCGTTCACTGTAGCCACAATTTCCATTCGATTATCAAAATTTTAGTCTCATTTTGTAGCTGTCAGTCTGTTGTTAACGTCAAATACAAATTTGTAGTACTTTTCATAAGAATACTAATTTTTATAAGGTTCCTTATATTTTTGGGGGCAGGTGATGGAAACTTTTGCCCTTCACGGCATTGCTATGGCTTGATTTGTTCAACTGATGCGCTATAGTTTTGTGTAAATGAATAGATCAGCGTCTGAATTTTCCAAAAGTATGAATTTTCCGTATTTCGCAAAAGTTTGAGGGTGGGTTTTGTGGTTGAAAGCCAGAAAAATCCCAATTTTTCACGTGTTAACTCCCCAAAACTTTAAATGGCTTTTTCTCCCCTGAAACGTTCGAATTTCGCGTTTTTACGTTTTCATTGAAAGGCTTAGCACAAACTAGCGTTTTGATGGTCGGAACATGTTTCAGGCAAAATATCTAGAAATTGCTGTTTCTAGAACACGTGCAGTTTTTGTGCAGATTTTCAGCTTTGATTGCTTACTTTGCCCGTAATTTTAGTCTGATTGCTGAAATTTTGGTCTTATCTTATAGTTGCGTTTGTTTAGTTTGCGCCAAGTGCAAATATGTAGTAATTTGCATGAAAATACTTCTGGAAACTTTTTTGATTCACGGCATTGCTGTGGCTTGGTTTTTCAACTGATGTGCTATATTTTGGTTTTAATGTATGGATCAGCGTCTGAGTTTTCCAAAAAGTATAAATCTGTGGTATTTCGCAAAAGTTTAAGGGCGGGTTTAGTGGTTCAAAGCCAGAAATATCCCAATTTTTCACGTGCCAACTCCCCAAAACTTTAAATGGCTTTTTCTCTCCTTAAACGTGCGATTTTCGCGTTTTTACGTGTTAATTGAAAGGCTTAATCCGAACTAGTGTTTTGATGGTCGGAACATGTTTTAGGCAAAATATCTAGAAATTGCTGTTTCTAAAACACGTGCAGTTTTTCTGCAGATTTTCAGCTTTGATTGCTTGCTGTGCCCGTAATTTTAGTCCAATGGTTGAAATTTTGGTATTATCCTATAGTTGCGTTTGTTTAGTTTGCGCCAAGTGCACATATGTAGTAATGTGCATGACAATACTAATTTTTATGACGCTTAGGAAGCATAGACATGTATTTGTCTAAAATACGTAAATTTCCTGGTCCGACCTCTGGCTTTAATCGTTCACTGTAGCCACAATTTCCATTCGATTATCAAAATTCTGGTCTCATTTTGTAGCTGTCAGTTTTTTGTTTACATCAAATACAAATTTGTAGTACTTTGCGTAAGAAGACTAATTTTTAATAAGGTTCCTTATATTTTTGGGGGCAGTTTATGGAAACTTTTTCCCTTCACGGCATTGCTGTGGCTCGGTTTTTCAACTGATGTGCTGGATTTTGGTTTTAATATATGGATCAGCATCTGAATTTTCCAAAAAGTATAAATTTGTGGTATTTCGCAAAAGTTTAAGGGCGGGCTTAGTGGTTGAAAGCCATAAAAAATCCAACTTTGCACGTGTCAATTCCCGAAATTTTAAATGGCTTTTCCTCCCCTTAAACATGCGAATTTCGCGTTTTTACGTTTTCATTGAAAAGCTTAACCCAAACTAGTGTTTTGATGGTCGGAACATGTTTTAGGCAAAATATCTAGAAATTGCTGCTTCAAGAACACGTGCAGTTTTTGTGCAGATTTTCAGCTTTGATTGCTTACTGTGCCCGCAATTTTAGTCCGATTGTTAAAATTCTAGTCTTATCTTATAATTGCGTTTGTTTAGTTGGCGTCAAGTGCACATATGTAGTAATGTGCATGAAAATACTAATTCTTATGACGCTTAGGAGGCAGAGACCTGTATTTGTCTAAAATACGTAAATTTCCTTGTCCGGCCTCTGGCTTTAATCGTTCACTGTAGCCACAATTCATTCGGTTATCAAAATTCTATTCTCATTTTGTAGCTGTCAGTCTGTTGTTGACGTCAAACATAAATTTGTAGTACTTTTCATGAGGTACTAATTTTTATAAGGTTCCTTATATTTTTGGGGTCCGGTTATGGAATTTTTTTCCCTTCACGGCATTGCTGTGGCTTGATTTTTCAACTGATGTGCTATATTTTTGTTTTGATGTATGGCTCAGCGTCGGAATTTTCCAAAAATTTTAAATTTGTCGTATTTCGCAAAAGTTTAGGGGCGCGGGTTCAGTAGCTGAAAGCCAGAAAAATTGCAATTTTTCACGTGTCAACTCCCCAAATCTTTAAATGGCTTTTTCTCCCCCTTAAACGTGCGAATTTCGCGTTTTTACGTTTTCATTGAAAGGCTTAACCCAAGCTTGTGTTTTGATGGTCGGAACATGTTTTAGGCAAAATGTCGAGAAATTGCTGTTTCTAGAAAACGTGCAGTTTTTGTGCAGATTTTCAGCTTTGATTGCTTACTGTGCCCGTAATTTGAGTCCGATTGTTGAAATTTTGGTCTTATCTTATAGTTGCGTCAAGTGCAAATATGTAGTAATTTGCATGAAAATACTAATTTTTATGATGCTTAGGAGGCATAGACATATATTTGTCTAAAATACGTAAATTTCCTTGTCAGACCTCTGGGTTTAATCGTTCACTGTAGCCACAATTCCCATTCGATTATCAAAATGTTGGTCTCATTTTGTAGCTGTCAGTCTGTTGTTTACGTCAAATGCAAATTTGTAGTACTTTTCATAAGAATACTAATTTTTATAAGGTTCCTTATATTTTTGGGGCAGGTTATGGAAACTTTTTCCCTTCACGGAATCGTTGTGGCTTGATTTTTCAACCGATGTGCTATATTTTGGTGTTAATGAATAGATCAGCGTCTGAATTTTCCAAAAAGTATAAATTTGTGGTATTTCACAAAAGTCTAAGGGCGGGTTTAGTGGTTGAAAGTCAGAAAAATCCCAATTTTTCAGGTGTCAACTCCCCAAAACTTTAAATGGCTTTTTCTCCCCTTAAACGTGCGAATTTCGCGTTTTTAACGTTTTCATTGAAAGGCTTAACCCAAACTAGTGTTTTGATGGTCGGAACATGTTTTAGGCAAAATATCTAGAAATTGCTGTTTCTAGAACACGTGCAGTTTTTGTGCAGATTTTCAGCTTTGATTGCTTACTGTGCCCGTAGTTTTAGTCCGATTGTTGAAATTTTGGTCTTATCTTATAGTTGCGTTTGTTTAGTTTGTCCTCAAGTGCAAATATGTAGTAATTTGCATGAAAATACTAATTTTTATGACGCTTAGGAGGCATAGACATGTATTTGTCTAAAAAAACGTATATTTCCATGTCAGACGTCTGGCTTTAATCGTTCACTGTAGCCACAATTTCCATTCGATTATCAAAATTCTGGTCTTATTTTGTAGCTGTCAGTCTGTTGTTTACGTCAAATACAAATTTGTAGTACTTTTCATAAGAATACTAATATTTACAAGGTTCCTTATATTTTTGGGGGCAGGTTATGGAAACTATTTCCGTTTACGGCATTGCTGTGGCTTGGTGTTTCAACTGATATGCTATATTTTGGTTTTAATGTATGGATCAGCGTCTGAATTTTCCAAAAAATATAAATTTGTGGTATTTCGCAAAAGTTTAAGGGTGGGTTTAGTGGTTGAAAGCCAGAAAAATCCCAATTTTTCACGTGTCAACTCCCCAAAACTTTAAATGGCTTTTTCTCCCCTAAAACGTGCGAATTTCGCGTTTTTACGTTTTCATTGAAAGGCTTAACCCAACCTAGTGTTTTGATGGTCGGAATATGCTTCAGGCAAAATATCTGGAAATTGCTGTTTCTAGACCACGTGCTGTTTTTGTGCAGATTTTCAGCTTTGATTGCTTACTGTGCCCGTAATTTTAGTCCGATTGTTGAAACTTTGGTCTTATCTTACAGTTGCGTTTGTTTAGTTTGCGTCAAGTGCAAATATGTAGTAATTTGCATGAAAATACTAATTTTCATGACGCTTAGGAGGCATAGACATGTATTTGTCTAAAATACGTAAATTTCCTTGTCCGACCTCTGGCTTTAATCGTTCACTGTAGCCACGATTACCATTCGATTATCAACATTCAGGTCTCATTTTGTAGCTGTCAGTCTGTTGTTTACGTCAAATACAAATTTGTGTTACTTTTAACAAGAAAACTAATTCTGGTCTCATTTTGTTGCTGTCAGTATGTTATTTACATCAACTACAAATTTGTAGTACTTTTCATAAGAATACTAAATTTTATTAGGTTCCTTTTAATTTTTGGGGCAGGTTATGGAAACTTTTTCCCTTTACGGCATTGCTTTTTCCCTTTACGGCATTGGGTTGGTTTTTCAACTGATGTGCTATATTTTGGTTTTAATGTATGTATCAGCGTCTGAATTTTCCAAAAAGTATAAATTTGTGGTATTTCGCAAAAGTTTAAGAGCGGGTTTAGTGGTTGAAAGCGAGAAAAATCCCAATTTTTCACGTGTCAACTCTCCAAAACTTTATATGGCTTTTTCTCCCCTTAAACGTGCGAATTTCGCGTTTTTATGTTTTCATTGAAAGGCGTAACCCAAGCTAGTATTTAGATGGTCGGAACATGTTTTAGGCAAAATATCTAGAAATTGCTGTTTCTAGAACACGTGCAGTTTTTGTGCAGATTTTCAGCTTTGATTGCTTACTGCGCCCGTAATTTTAGACCGATTGTTGACATTTTGGTCTTAGCTTATAGTTGCGTTTGTTTAGTTTGCGACAAGTGCAAATATGTAGTAATTTGCAAGAAAATACTAAATTTTTATGACGCTTAGGAGGCAAAGACATATATCTGTCTAAAAAACGTAAATTTCCTTGTCCGACCTCTGGCTTTAATCGTTCACTGTAGCCACAATTTCCATTCGATTATCAAAATGTTGAACTCATTTTGTAGCTATCAGTTTTTTGTTTACGTCAAATGCAAATCTGTAGTACTTTTCATAAGAAAACTAATTCTGGTCTCATCTTGTTGGTGTCAGTATGTTGTTAATATCAACTACAAATTTGTAGTACTTTTCATAAGAATACTAATTTTTGTAAGGTTCCTTTTAATTTTTGGGGCAGGTTATGGAAACTTTTTCCCTTTACGGCATTGCTTTTTCCCTTTACGGCATTGGCTTGGTTTTTCAACTGATGTTCTATATTTTGGTTTTAGTGTATGAATCAGCGTCTGAATTTTCCAAAAAGTATAAATTTGTGGTATTTCGCAAAAGTTTCAGGGCGGGTTTCGTGGTTGAAAGCCAGAAAAATCCCAATTTTTCACGTGTCAACTCCCCAAAGCTGGGAATGGCTATTTCTCCCCTTAAACGTGCGATTTTCGCGTTCTTACTTTTTCATTGAAAGGCGTAACCCAAGCTAGTATTTAGATGGTCGGAACATGTTTTAGGCAAAATATCTAGAAATTGCTGTTTCTAGAACACGTGCAGTTTTTGTGCAGTTTTTGTGCAGATTTTCAGCTTTGATTGCTTACTGTGCCCGTAATTTTAGTCCGATTGTTAAAATTTTGGTCTTATCTTATTGTTGTGTTTGTTTAGTTTGCGTCAATTGCAAATATGTAGAAATTTGCATTAAAATACTAATTTTTATGACGCTTAGGAGGCATAGACATGTATTTGTCTTAAATACGTAAAGTTCCTTGTCCGACTTGTGGTTTTAATCGGTCACTGTAGCCACAATTTCCATTCGATTATCAAAATGTTGGTCTCATTTTGTAGCTGTCAGTCTGTTGCTAACCTCAAATGCAAATTTGTAGTACTTTTCATTAGAATACTAATTTTTATAAGGTTCCTTATATTTTTGGGGGCAGGTTATGGAAACTTTTCCCCTTTACTGCATTGCTGTGCCTTGATTTTTCAACTGATGTGCTCTATTTTGGTGTTAGTGAATAGATCGGCGTCTGGATTTTCCAAAAAGTATAAATTTGTGATATCTCGCGAAAGTTTAAGGGCGGGTTTGGTGGTTGAAACCAGAAAAATCCCAATTTTTCACGTGTCAACTCCCCAAAACTTTAAATGACTTTTTCTCCCCTTAAACGTGCGAATTTCGCGTTTTTACGTTTTCATTGAAAGGCTGAACCCAAACTAGTGTTTTGATGGTCGGAACATGTTTTAGGCAAAATATCTAGATATTGCTGTTTCTAGAACACGTGCAGTTTTTGTGCAGATTTTCAGCTTTGATTGCTTACTGTGCCCATAATTTTAGTCCGATTGTTGAAATTTTGGTCTTATCTTATCGATGCGTTTGTTTAGTTTGCGTCAAGTGCAAATATGTAGTAATTTGCATGAAAATACTAATTTTTATGACGCTCAGGAGGCAAAGACATGTATTTGTCTTAAAATACGTAAATTGCCTTGTCCGACCTCTGGCTTTAATAGTTCACTGTAGCCACAATTTCCATTCGATTATCAAAATTCTGGTTTCATTTTGTAGCTGTCAGTCTGTTGTTTACGTCAAATATAAATTTGAAGTACTTTTCAAAAGATACTAATTTTTATAAGGTTCTTTATATATTTGGGGGCAGGTTATGGAAACTTTTTTCCTTTACGGCATTGCTGTGGCTTGATTTTTCAATTGATGTGCTATATTTTGGTTTTAATGTATGGATCAGCGTCAGAATTTTCCAAAAAGTATAAATTTGTGGTATTTCGCAAAAGTTTAAGGGCGGGTTTAGTGGTTGAAAGCCAGAAAAATCCCAATTTTTCACGTGTCAACTCCCCAAAACTTTAAATAGCTTTTTCTCCCCTAAAACGTGCGAATTTACCGTTTTTACGTTTTCATTGAAAGGCTTAACTCAAACTAGTGTTTTGATGGTCGGAACATGTTTCCGGCAAAATATCTAGAAATTGCTGTTTCTAGAACACGTGCAGTTTTTGTGCAGATTTTCAGCTTTGATTGCTTACTGTGCCCGTAATTTTAGTCCGATTGTTGAAATTTTGGTCTTATCTTATAGTTTCGTTTGTTTAGTTTGCGTCAAGCGCAAATATGTGGTAATGATCATGAAAATACTAATTTTTATGACGCTTAGGAGGCATAGACATGTATTTGTCTGAAATAAGTAAATTTCCTTGTCCGACCTCTGTTCTTAATCGTTCACTGTAGCCACAAATTCCATTCGATTATCAAAATTCTGGTCTCATTTTGTAGCTTTCAGTCTGTTGTTTACGTCAAATACAAATTTGTGGTACTTTTCATAAGAATACTACTTTTTATATAGTTCCTTATATTTTTGGGGGCAGGTTATGGAAACTTTTTCCCTTACGGCATTGCTGTGGGTTGATTTTTCAACTGATGTGCTATATTTTGGTGTTAATGAATAGATCAGCGTCTGAATTTTCCAAACAGTTTAAATTTTTGGTATTTCGCAAAGGTTTGAGGGCGGGTTTGGTGGTTGAAAGCCAGAAAAATCCCAATTTTTCACGTGTCAACTCCCCAAAACTTTAAATGGCTTTTTCTCTCCTTAAACGTGTGAATTCGCGTTTTTACGTTTTCATTGAAAGGCTTAACCCAAACTAGTGTTTTGATGTTCGGAACATGTTTTAGGCAAAATATCTAGAAATTGCTCTTTCTAGAACACGTGCAGTTTTTGTGCAGATTTTCAGCTTTGATTGCTTACTCTGCCCGTAATTTTAGTCCGATAGTTGAAATTTTGGTCTTATCTTATACACTGAGAAGAGGGTTTGTCTGCACCAAATATATATATTTATTTGTATTAGTTCCCCATATATTAAGAATTTATTAACAAATTTAGTAAATGTTATCACATTGCATATTAAAATTCTATATACTGAGTGCTTGTAATAAAGAAGCTATTTATTTGGAAGGTTTAATCTCCACATACAAATCAAATACTTCAGAAAAAATTTTACAGTATATAATACTGAGATTTAATTTACTTTCTTTGAAGTAAACGAATTAGAACATAAAATAATTTCTATTATTAAGCAAAATAAAATTATTTGCTTGGAAAATCATCGAAAAGTCATATTTAGAAAACGAACATATTCTTTTAAATATGAATTTATTAATAGTTAACGTGCTATACTTACAAATAAATTTTTAGCATTGTTCTTACGAGCAAACTGTACTTCGCAATAGAAATCGAGTGATACGTGTATTGATACATGTCAGGAAAACAAAATCTGCTAACATAGTATTTGGATAATCTTTATGTAAACAAACCGGGTTTTTAGAATAACCATACCATAAAACGCAGTTTTGTGATGGAACGATAAACAATCAGCTAATGTGATGTATGTTTGTAGTAGCATTCACTCAAACATCCGTTTATTTATAGCTAACAAACCAGTTTTCTACAAACCAATTAATCCGAACCCGAGCGATGCGTCGCTACTTGTTAGGCCATCGTTTATCTCATTTCGTGTGTGGAAGTTGAACTAAATTGAAGTGTTTTTGTTAAGTGCAAAGTGCAATGGAGGAGTTTTTGATAAAAAGTGAACTCACCGATCTACAATCAATTTTACAAGGTATGTAGATTAACATAACATAAAATTACGAGTTATTGTATTTCTATAATTGGTACTTTAAAGCTGATCACTTTACTGCATTCTCTTTTAAATTGCATCTTGGAATCCTTTCGTTTTAGTTATGTTATTGTTTGGCATGCATGTGGTGCTTCATGAAAATTATCCTCTTCTAGTCTTAATTTTTATTTTCTTTTGCATAATATGCACTTTCATATGCATAATTAACTTGGCGCGTATCTTCAGAAAATAATATTCACGATTTCGAAACTCTGGAAGAGCTTGTTGCTCATCCAAATGACATGAAGATCGTTGTAACGAGTGTCGGCACACGCTTGAAGCTGGAAAAGAAATATCGACAATACGTATGTGACAGTTTCATTATTCATATCTTCATTTGATATTGTTTTAAATTATATCATTTTCACATTAATTTGTTCTCTATGTAAACTTTAACAAGTGTAACTTCCATTTTTCATGAGAGAAAGATCAGATAAAGAGATATATGAAAGACGAATAAAATTTATTAATAGTTAACATATGATTTTAACTGTAAACCTGATATGTTAAATATAAATATCATCTGTTAGCTTTAAATCAATTTTATTTTAACGATTTACATGACCCTGTTTAGTGATTTGATTTTTTATCTGTTAATTTAGGTACAAGCTAATAAGGAGGTTGTTGAAGATGTACCAGTAACTGATATTGGCGGATTGGTAAACTCTTTACCGCTTCAACTTATCAATACGCACCCAGCACCATCAGGAAATAACGCAGAGATTTCAATACAATGTATGGATGATCCAAAAATTGTGCAGCAAAATACGGCTGAACCACCAACTAAAAAACGAAATATTGAATCATCTACGTTTAAGTTTTCGGTTTAGTCAATATTAGAAGATCATCCTATAGGCAAAGCCCTTTTAAAGATCGGAAAGTTCTACAAGAAACTTACTACGCAATATCAATCGATGATAGCTGATATTATTGTTTGCGAACTTTTGCGCATTCCACAGTAAGTAATTAATTGTTATTCATATTACTAATTTATTTTACTGTCGACCCGCTGATTAATGGTTAGTTTCTTGTAGCCATGTCACCAATGATGATCTTCACATAGTTGCCAAGCAAATTGTATTGTTGTTTGAACTTGAATGTGAAGAAACATATTTTATTCCACCTGTTAGGAAAAAGCACTCACGATTTAATAAATCGGAACTTTCGAAAGGGAAATTACCAGACAAGCTTCGTAATATGCGAACAATTATTCGTAGTGCATCTCATCTTGGAAGAAAAGTGACAACGTATTCAGAAGATAAAAATTACGGGGTAGAAGGTATTTATGATTTCTTTTCACAATTCAAGTATATTTAAAATCTTCATAAGTTATGAACTGTTTTCATTAGAAAAAAAAATAAAATTCAATATTCAATGAATGCAAAAATTAACAAAATTATTTTTCAGAAATAGCTTCCGCAGAAAAAAGTAAAATTTTGCTTGTGCATAACCAGGAATCTACCGAAGTATCAAATCACTGGAACTTATCTTATGTTCTGCGAGAAATAGATTGAGATGATAAGAAGTACGCAAATATTGAAGATATTTTAAATAATTGGCCGATTTTGAAGGAATCAAAAAGCTTTGAACTGGTATGTCTAATTCAAATTTATTGCTATATAATATTCTTTAATTTCAATTTGAACTCATAAGTGCTTGTTTTTTAAGATCGAAAATGTAATTCCACATTACCATTGCACGTTGAATATTACTTTTGATTTGATGCACGATTTATATTTAGGCATTTGCCGCTATGATATGGCCAGAATTATAAATCATTGCATAAAAAAAATATTTTACTTTAGAACATCTGAACGAGCGGTTGAAATATTTTGATCATTCGGAAACTGATCGTGGTAAAAAAAATATCATTCATTTCAGCCCATCACATTCGTAAGGGTAATATAATTATCACTGCTTCGGAAATGTCAGCTTTAATATCTTATTTTGGAATAATTATTGGTGATTTAGTTCCAGATGATGATTCCGCATGGGAGTTATACAATACTCTTTATGAAATTATTGACATTGTTACAAGCTCATCAATATCAGAATACGAAGTTATTTATTTAGAACAGTTGGTACGAAATCACAATGAACTATACATAGACTTATTTGGAACTTTAGTTCCAAAAAACCATTTTTTTAACTCACTATCCGTCTTGTATAAGAAATATGGGACCAGTAAAGAATTTATCTAGCTCTAAATTTGAATTGTTTCATCAGCTGTCGAAAAAAAATGCTCACGTTGTTAACTCAAGGACAAATATAACTTATACATTAGCATTGAAAATGCAATTGCATGTTTGCTACAGAATTTTGAGTCAGAAAGGGCTAGAACCAATAATTGAATATGGTCAAGTGTTAGAAATCTCTGATATTAACGAATCGATATTTTCATCATCTATAGGAACAGAACCTTGTACAATTTCATGGGTGAAAATCAACGGAACAACGTATAAACCGGACTTTGGTATGTATTTAGATAATGATGAGTTTAATGATCCGATCTTTGGTATAATAACAGATATTATTATGAATGAACGCAACAGAATATTTTTAGTATACAAGCAATGTTATACTATTGGGTTTAATAATCATCATAAAGGATATGAGATTATTACACCAAATGCTCATGTTAAAACTAAATTATTTATGATAAATAATAGTTTTATGTAAGACCTTTAAAAATTCATGTGACAGCAAATGGTCAAAAAATTATAAGTCGTAGAGATTTATAATAAAGGAATATTTCATTCATAATTTTTTCGTTCAATTATTTTTCATGATCTTTAATTAAGTGTCCTGAATTCATTCTTTATTTATTATGAAAAGCTGTAAGAATTATAATTATTAATTTATTTACTATAAGAAGGTGTAAAAATAATACTTTTCCATTCTCAATCATTGGAGAAAACTTATTTTAAATAAAAAAGCATTTACTCAAAATATCGTGTAAATTTTTCTAACCAACTGAAAAGTTATATGCTTCTTCTTCGTAGCACTAAAGCCCCTCTCGGGCCTTCGCTTCCAGCAAGCAGCGACTCCAACTTTCTCGGTCCATTGACCGCGTCCTACAGTTTTGAAATTCAAGCAGCGATGCAGTGTCCTCGTCGATAGAGTCGGACCAGTGCTTCCTCGGCTTCGCCACTGGTGTTCGCACTTCGGTTCTCCCCACAAATAACTTGTTAGGTATCCGTTGTTTGCCATACGATTCACTTGGCTAGCCCATTGCAGCTTCTGCATACTTATAAACGTTGAAACCTCCGGCATTTCATTCAAGAGAATATATTTTTACAAAGAATGTCTACTTATTTTTCCAATAACTTTATACAATTCATCCAATAAAGTCTGTTTTTGGATGATTCTCATGATTATTCTTTTCAAAGATATGTTATATTACTTTAAACTTACATAATTCTCCTTTAAATAAGTACTTCTTTTATATATTTCTCAACAATATTGAATTAGTGAAGTTTTCATTTCCTGCAATAAAATAATATATTTATTATTAACAAACACAAGTTTGATGCAAACTTTATCATCAAATATGTGGCTTTTTAATAGTAACTAAATATTTATTTTGCCATTATCAACTATATAATTTATTAACTATAAATAAATTTTTCTTATTATAAATAAAAATACAAATTTGTAGTACTTTGCATAAGAATACTGATTTTTATAAGGTTCCTTATATTTTTGGGGGCAGGTTTTGGAATTTTTTTCCTTTTCCGGCATTGCTGTGGCTTGGTTTTTCAACTGATGTGCTATATTTTGGTTTTGATATATGGATCAGAGTCTGAATTTTCCAAAAAGTATAAATTTGTGGTATTTGGCAAACGTTTAAGGGCGGGTTTAGTGGTTGAAAGCCAGAAAAATCCCAATTTTTCACGTGTCAACTCCCCAAAACTTTAAATGGCTTTTTCTCCCCTTAAACGTGCGAATTTCGCGTTTTTACGTTTTCATTGACAGGGCTTAACCCGAACTAGTGTTTTGATGGTAGGAATATGTTTTAAGCAAAATATCTAGAAATTGCTGTTTCTAGAACACGTGCGGTTTTTGTGCAGATTTTCAGCTTTCATTGGTTACTGTGCCCGTAATTTTAGTCCGATTGTTGAAATTTTGGTCTTATCTTATAGTTGCGTTTGTTTTGTTTGCGTCAAGTGCACATATGTAGTAATTTGCATGAAAATACAAATTTTTATGACGCTTAGGAGGCATAGACATGTATTTGTCTCAAATACGTAAATTTCCTTGTCCGACCTCTGGCTTTAATCGTTCACTGTAGCCACAATTTCCAATCGATTATCAAAATGTTGGTCTCATTTTGTAGCTGCCAGTCTGTTGTTTACACTAAATGCAAAATTTTAGTACTTTTCATAAGAATACTAATTTTTATAAGGTTCCTTATATTTTTGGGGGCTGGTTATGGAAACTTTTTCCCTTTGATTGCTTACTGTGCCCGTAATTTTAGTCCGATTGTTGAAATTTTGGTCTTATCTTATAGTTGCGTTTGTTTAGTTTGCGTCAATTGCAAACTTGTAGTAATTTGCATGAAAAAAATAATCTTTATGACGCTCAGGAGGCATAGACATGTTTTTGCCTAAAATACGTAAATTTCCTTGTCCGACCTCTGGTTTTCGTTCACTGTAGTCACAATTTCCATTCGATTATCAAAATGTTGGTCTCATTTTGTAGCTGTCAGTCTGTTGTTATCGTCAGATGCAAATTTGTAGTACTTTTCATAAGAATACTAATTTTTATAAGGTTCCTTATATTTCTGGGGGCAGGTTATGGAAAATTTTTCCCTTCACGGCATTGCTGTGGGTTGGTTTTTCAACTGATGTGCTATATTTTGGTTTTGATGTGTGGATCAGCGTCTGAATTTCCAAAAAGTATAAATTTGTGGTATTTCGCAAAAGTTTAAGGGCGGCTTTAAAGGTTGAAAGCCAGGAAAATCCCAATTTTTCACGTGTCAACTCCCCAAAACTTTAAATTGCTTTTTCTTCCCTAAAACGTGCGAATTTCGCGTTTTTACGTTTTCATTGAAAGGCTTAACCCAAACTAGTGTTTTGATGGTCGGAACATGTTTTGGGCAAAATATCTAGAAATTGCTGTTTCCAGAATACGTGCAGTTTTTGTGCAGATTTTCAGCTTTGATTGCATACTGTGCCCGAAATTTTAGCCCGATTGTTGGAATTTTGGTGTTATCTTATAGTTGCGTTTGTCTAGTTTGCGTCAAGTGCAAACATGTAGTAATTTGCATGAAAATACTAACTTTTATGACGTTTAGGAGGCAAAGACATGTATTTGTCTAAAATACGTAAATTTCCTTGTCCGACCTGTGGTTTTCGGTCACTGTAGCCACAATTTCCATTCGATTATCAAAATGTTGGTCTCATTTTGTAGCTCTCAGTCTTTTGTTTACGTCATATGCAAATTTGTAGTACTTTTCGTAAATATACTAATTTTTATAAGGTTCCTTTTATTTTTGAGGGCAGGTTTTGGAGTTTTTTTCCTTTCACGGCATTGCTGTGGCTTGATTTTTCAACTGATGCGCTATATTTTGGTGTCAATGAATAGATCAGCGTCTGAGTTTTCCAAAAAGTATAAATTTTTGGCATTTCGCAGAAGTTCAAGGGCGGGTTTAGTGGTTGAAAGCCAGAAAAATCCCAATTTTTTACGTGTCAACTCCCCAAAACTTTAAATGGCTTTTTTTCCCTTAAACGTGCGAATTCCGCGTTTTTACGTTTTCATTGAAAGGCTTAACCCGAACTAGTGTTTTGATGGTCGGAACATGTTTTAGGCAAAATATCTAGAAATTGCTGTTTCTAGAACACTTGCAGTATTTATGCAGATTTTCAGCTTTGATTGCTTACGGTGCCCGTAATTTTAGTCCGATTGTTGAAATTTTGGTCTTATCTTATAGTTGCGTTTGTTTAGTTTGCGTCAAGTGCAAATATGTAGTAATTTGCATGAAAATACTTATTTTTATGACGCTTAGGAGGCATAGACATGTATTTGTCTAAAATACGTAAATTTCCTTGTCCGACCTCTGGCTTTAATCGTTCACTGTAGCCACAATTTCTATTCGGTTATCAAAATTTTCGTCTCATTTTGTAGCTGTCAGTCTGTTGTTTACGTCAAATGCAAATTTGTAGTACTTTTCATAAGAATACTAATTTTTATATGGTTCCTTATATTTTTGGGGGCAGGTTCTGGAAACTTTTTCCCTTCACGGCATTGCTGTGGCTACATTTTTCAACTGATGTGCTATATTTTGTTGTTAATGAATAGATCAACGTCAGAATTTTCCAAAAAGTATCAATTAGTGGTACTTTACAAACGTTTAAGGGCGGGTTTAGTGTTTGAAACCCAGAAAAATCCCAATTTTTTACGTGTCAACTCCCCAAAACTTTAAATGGCTTTTTCTCCCCTTAAACGTGCGAATTTCGCGTTTTTACGTTTTCATTGAAAGGCTTAACCCAGACTAGTGTTTTGATGGTCGGAATATGTTTTAGGCAAAATATCTAGAAATTGCTGTTTCTAGAACACGTGCAGTTTTTGTGCAGATTTTCAGCTTTGATTGCTTACTGTGCCCGTAATTTTAGTCCGATTGTTGAAATTTTGGTCTTATCTTATAGTTGTGTTTGTTTGGTTTGCGTCAAGTGCAAATATGTAGTAATTTGCATGAAAATACTAATTTTTATGACGCTTAGGAGGCTAGACATGTATTTGTCTAAAATACGTAAATTTTCTTGTCCGACCTCTGGATTTAATCGTTCACTGTAGCCACAATTTCCATTCGATTATCAAAATTCTGGTCTCATTTTGTGGCTGTCAGTCTGTTGTTTACGTCAAATACAAATTTTTAGTACTTTGCATAAGAATACTAATTTTTATAAGGTTCCTTACATTTTTGGGGGCAGGTTATGGAAATTTTTTCCCTTCACGGCATTGCTGTGGCTTGATTTTTCAACTGATGTGCTATATTTTGGTGTTAATGAATAGATCAGCGTCTGAATTTTCCAAAAAGTATAAATTTATGGTATTTCGCAAAAGTTCAAGGGCGGGTTTAGTGGTTGTAAGCCATGAAAATCCCAATTTTTCACGTGTCAACTCCCCAAAACTTTAATTGGCTTTTTCTTCCCTTAAAGGTGCAAATTTCGCGTTTTTACGTTTTCATTGAAAGGCTTAACCCAAACTAGTGTTTTGATGGTCGGAATATGTTTTAGGCAAAATATCTAGAAACTGCTGTTTCTAGAACACGTGCAGTTTTTGTGCAGATTTTCAGCCCGTAATCTTAGTCCGATTGTTGAAATTTTGGTCTTATCTTATAGTTGCGTTTGTTTAGTTTGCGTTAAGTGCAATTATGTATTGATTTGCATGAAAATACTAATTTGTATGATGCTTAGGAGGCATAGACATGTATTTGTATAAGTACAGGCGGTATTGATTGTTTGAGTTTGTGGGAAGTGATCTTCGTAATAGTGAAGTCAATAGGCTGCCTATAGTTGACACAAAAACTAGTGCTACCATCCTTTTTCTTTACTAGAACTACAGGCGCGGCCCATGGACTGACAGAAGGTTCAATTACGCCTTGTTTTTCCATATCCGAGATCAGCGCGCTCACTTCTCCTTGTTTGGCTATAGGGAGGCGTCTCGGTGCTTGTCGAATCGCCTTGGCTCCCTTTGTATCTATGACGTGAGTTACCAGACTCGTTCGGCCTTGGTCATCCGGGCTTGTTGAGAAGATGTCACTGTACTTGGTGACCAGATCAGAGGATCGTTTGTATAGCTGCCATGGCAATTTGACCTGCTTCAATATTGCAGACGTGGATTCCCGGGCTTTGTCTGTGTCTTGCCTCCTTTTCCAATGACGGTCGTGAGTAGCTTCCAAAGAGATGATGGTGGAAACAGGCTGGCAGCTGCCGATGACTTCTCCCGCTTTGATGCTCGTGGTTGAGTCTGCGGTGTTAACGTTCCTTAAAGATCTTACAAGGCTTCGTCCTGCAATCAAACTGCGCAATGCGGACGTCTTCGTTGGCTCTATCAGATATTGGTGCTTGCACATTTCCGGATGTGCTTTGCGCTGCGGTTATAAGTGAGGCTGGTGAAGTGGTTACTACTGCCTTCGCTGCTTCCAATTCTTTTTTCACTTTTTCCATCTCATGGTTTATTCTCTCTTCGACCTGGCTGACCTCTAGACTGTAGAAAACCATTTAACGACGTCACTAAGAGAAATAGTTACCCGCTCCCACGCATCGATGACATCATGGACAGTTTAGCCAAAGGGTTTTCTACACTCGATCTCAAGAGTGGCTACTGGCAGGTAGAAATCGACATGAAGGACCGAGAGGCGACCGCATTTTCAGTTGGGACTGGATTGTGGCAATTTGTGGTGATGCCATTTGGGCTTTGCAATGCTCCAGCCACTTTCAAACGCCTGATGGAGTACGTGCTTTGTGGCCTCACCTGGAAAATTTGCTTGGTGTACCTAGATGACATCATTGTCATCGGGAGAACGTTTGAAGAGAATGTGCGGAACTTAGAAGAGGTTTTCTCCCGATTGCGTTTGGCAAATTTGAAACTATGTCCCGACAAGTGTACCCTTTTTGCAGCTGAAGTAAAATACCTGGGACACGTTGTATCAGCAGAAGGAGTCAAAACAGACCCCGAGAAAATTGAAGCCGTGAAAAGGTGGCCAACACCAAACAACAAGCGTCAAAGATTTTGCCAAAATAGCTAACTGTCTTCATCAGTTAACCGAGAAAAATTGTCCGTATGTCTGGAATGAACAATGCCAGGTAGCCTTTGAGACCTTGAAGGAGAAGCTGTGTAAATCACCCGTGCTGGCATATCCGAAACCCGGAAAAATGTTTGTAGTTGACACCGATGCGAGCAACGGCGGTATTGGAGCTGTACTCTCCCAGCAGATTGATGGCGAAAAAAGAGTCCTCTCGTATTACAGTCGAGTTCTTTCAAAAAGTGAGAGGAACTACTTCGTGACCAGGTCGAGGAAAAGGTTTACCAGGTCGAGGAAAAGGTCAGCCAGGTCGAGGGAAAGGTCAGCCAGGTCGAAGAGAGAATAAACCAGGAGATGGAAAAAGTGAAAAAGAATTGGAAGCAGCGAAGGCAGTAGTAACCACTTCACTAGCCCCGCTTATAACCGCAGCGCAAAGCACATCCAGAAATGTGCAAGCACCAATATTCGATGGGCAAATGGTCTGGAGGATTTACAGGACCCAGTTTGAAGCTGCCGCAAGGGCAAATCACTGGAACGAGCAGGAACGAGCAACTGCATTAGTTCTTGCTCTAAGAGGCCCAGCTGCCGAGCTTTCGCAGACTACCCCCGTTGCGGTGGACATGCGTTACGGAGACGGTCATCTGAAGCAGATTTACCGGGCACAGCTACGGCATCGGATGCAGAAGTCTGGCGAAACGTTGCAGCAGCTAGCACAAGACATTGAGCGACTGGCACTTTTGGCTTACCCAGCGTCCGACCCAGAACATCGAGATGACGTAGCAACAGAAGCATTCATCGCCTTAAAGGACAAGGAATTGCAACAAGCCGTGCGGTTAGCTCAAAAGCAAAGGGTTAAGGACGCATTGGTTTGTAGTCTGAAATTTGAGGCAGCGAAAAATGCGACTCGTACCACTGCCCGGGTCCGTGAAGTAGTGGCAGACGAGTGCAGGTGTAAGCGCGTGGAAAATGAGCGAGAACCGCAGGTGAATGGTGCGCCTAGATGCTGGGATTGTGGAGAGAAGGGGCACCTGCAAAGAGACTGCAAGAAGCGAAGAAAACGGAGCTATTGTCCAGAATGGTGGAGAACCAGACCGTGTCAGGAGCCTAGAATAGAACCCCATCAAACTGAAAGGGCCAACTTAATGCGACGGAAGTCGGTTAAGAGGATCGACATCCCCAGCACCCCCATCACCGTTGCAAGGCAACATCGTGGAGAAGCGGACTTATGCCTTCCTGGTCAAGTTGATGAAGAACATTGCACCACAACAAACGACACTAGCGCAACTCGATCGACGATCCGACCAGACCTAGTGAGGCCCCAACTAATTCACAAGGGCAGAGTTCATGGAAATGCTGACGCCGTATTTCGTCATCCATGTCCAGCTAACTGCAAGCATTGCCGGCGGATTGTGGAAAAGGAGCCGCCCGTTGATCTGCGAGTGATAACGGCCGAATTCGATGAAGGTTGGTCAGCGGAGGAGATTCGAAAAGCCCAGTTAGCCGATGAAGATATCGGACCATTGCTCGTATAGAAGGAGACAACTGGGCGACCTGAGTGGAAGGACGTTTCAACGCATGGCGCAACCCTGAAAAACTATTGGGCACAATGGAACTCCCTTCAGGTGGAGGGTGGCGTACTCAATCGGAAATGGGAAACGGCGTATGGCAGCTCCTATAGGATGCAAATTATACTACCCAAAAGCCGAATCCACGATGTGATTAAGGGAATGCATGAAAGATCCTCGGGAGGCCACCTTGGTGTTAACAAGACCTTAGCGAAATTGCGGGAAAGGTTCTACTGGCCCCACGCTCGAGAAGACGTAGAGGACTGGTGTCGCAGATGCACAATTTGCGCTTCCGTCAAAGGCCCAAAGCGACGACTGAGAGGACAAATGCAAACCTATAACGTGGGGGTACCATTTGAAAGGGTTGCTGTTGACATCGCAGGACCCTTTCCTGAATCCGATTGGGGAAATCGATATACGCTGGTTGAAGCCGATTATTTCAGCAAGTGGCCCGAGGTCTACCCCATTCCCAACCAGGAAGCAACTACCGTAGCTGAACAGCTAGTGTTAAATTGGGTCAGTAGGTACGGCGTACCTTGCGAATTACATTCAGATCAAGGCCGAAACTTTGAGTCACTAGTGTTTGGCGAAATGTGTGAACTACTGGGAATACGGAAAACGAGGACAACACCGCTGCATCCCCAATCCGATGGAATGGTCGAACGTTTCAACGGCACGCTAAATAAACATCTGGCCAAGATGGTTGACGAGAACCAAAGGGACTGGGACCGACATATCCCACTATTTTTGATGGCGTACAGAGCTGCCGAACATGCATCGATGGGCCAAGCCCCAGTCAAAGTCCTTTTTGGAAAGACTATTCGTCTGCCAGCCGATATAAAGTTTGGAACACCCCCTGAGAAACCCCAAACGATCCCGGAGTACGCAAGTGATCTAAGGCAACGGTTGAACCAGATACATCGGACAGTGCGAAATCACCTCGAATCGGCTACTGACCGCATGAAGACCAGGTATGATCTCAAGGCAAATTCGACTGGCTTCCAGCAAGATGACTTGGTATGGCTATATAACCCGCAACGGCGAAAGGGTAGGTCTCCAAAGTTGCAACATAATTCGGAGGGACCATACCAAGTTGCAAAGCGAATCAACGACGTCGTATACCGAATACAGGAACATCGTAAGCTGAGAGCTAAAATGAAAATCGTGCATCTGGACCGTCTTGCCCCATATCACACCCAGGGAGAATTGACTACAAATAGCGACACATCTTTTCGGGGCGAAAAGAACTGAGGTGGGGGCAGTGATACATGTACAAATAATTCTGCGAGCTACTGTCGCAATTGTTTTCACAACAATTAAGAACATCAACAAAACGAATTTACTCGAAACCACGAGAACCTAACAAGCATAAACAACATCTGAAAGTGAGTCACTGCTCCAATCATTCACTGATGGAATGTTCCCGCTAATTCACCAATGTACGAGAACTGAGTTGAATGATAAGAGACCCTATATAAAGGCAAGCTGAATATATGGGGGGATCATTCATTCAACCGCGAGAGTAAACACGGCGATAGTGTGTGGAGTGTGAATAGCGATCAAGTAAAAGTGAATAAATTTTAAAAGACAATTGCGATGGGAATTTTTGAACAAGTGGAAGTTTTAATTTTGAAAGTGTAAACTAAAATTGTGAAATAATTAATAAGTGATTGTGCATTTTTTTTTTGTAATTAAGTAAACTCTTTTAACCCAAATTAAAAGACATTGCGTTTTCACTTTCCCGGAACATTAACATTATTGGCCGCGAACCAAAAACACGCGACAATACGTAAATTTCCTTGTCCGACCTCTGGATTTAATCGGTCACTGTAGCCACAATTTCCATTCGATTCTCAAAATTCTGGTCTCATTTTGTAGCTGTCAGTCTGTTGTTTACGTCAAATACAAATTTGTAGTACTTTGCATAAGAATACTAATTTTTATAAGGTTCCTTATATATTTGGGGGCAGGTTATGCAAATTTTTCCCCTTTACGGCATTGCTGTGGCTTGATTTTTAAGTTGACGTGCTATATTTTGGTGTGAATGAATAGATCAGCGTCTGAATTTTCCAAAAAATATAAATTTGTGGTATTTCGCAAAAGTTTAAGGGCGGGTTTAGTGGTTGAAAACCAGAAAAATACCAATTTTTCACGTGTCAACTCCCCAAAATTTTATATGGCTTGCTCTCTCCTTAAACGTGCGAATTTCGCGTTTTGACATTTTCATTGAAAGGCTTAACCCAAACTAGTGTTTTGATGGTCGGAACGTATTTTAGGCAAAATATCTAGAAATTGCTGTTTGTAGAACACGTGCAGTTTTTGTGCAGATTTTCAGTTTTGATTGCTTACTGTGCTCGTAATTTTAGTCCGATTGTTAAAATTTTGGTCTTATCTTATAGCTGCGTTTGTTTAGTTTGCGCCAAGCGCACATATGTAGTAATTTGCATGAAAATACCAATGTTCATGATGCTTAGGAGGAATAGACATGTATTTGTCTACAATACGTAAATTTCCTTGTCCGACCTCTGGCTTTAATCGTTCACTGTAGCCACAATTTCCATTCGATTATAAAAATGTTGGTCTCATTTTGTAGCTGTCAGTCTGTTGTTGGAGCCATATGCAAATTTGTAGTACTTTTCATAAGAATACTAATTTTTATAAGGTTCCTTATATTTTTGGGGGCAGGTTATGGAAACTTTTTCCATTTACGGCATTGCTGTGGCTTGTATTTTCAACTGATGTGCTATATTTTGGTGTTCATAAATAGATCAGGGTCTGAATTTTCCAAAAAGGATAAATTTGTGGTATTTCGCAAAACTTTAAGGGCAGGTTTAGTGGTTGAAACCCAGAAAAATCCCAATTTTTCACGTGTCAACTCCCCAAAACTTTAAATGGCTTTTTCTCCCCTTAAACGTGCGAATTTCGCGTTTTTTCGTTTTCATTGAAAGGCGTAACTTAGACTAGTGTTTTAATGGTCCGAACATGTTTTAGCCAAAATATCTAGAAATTGCTGTTTCTAGAACACGTGCAGTTTTTGTGCAGATTTTCAGCTTCGATTGCTGACTGTGCCCGTAATTTTAGTCCGATTGTTGAAACTTTGGTTTTATCTTATAGTTGCGTTTGTTTAGTTTGCGTCAAGTGCAAATATGTAGTAATTTGCATGAAAATACTAATTTTTATGACGCTTAAGAGGCATAGACATGTATTTGTCTAAAATACGTAGATTTCCTTGTCCGACCTCTGGCTTTAATCGTTCACTGTAGCCACAATTTCCATTCGATTATCAAAATGTTGGTCTCATTTTGTAGCTGTAGGTCTGTTGTCTACGTCAAATACAAATTTGTAGTTCTTTCCATAGAAATACTAATTTTTAATAAGGTTCTTCATATTTTTGTGGGCAGGTTATGGAAACTTTTTCCTTTCACGGTATTGCTGTGGCTTGATTTTCCAACTGATGTGCTATATTTTGGTGTTAGTGAATAGATCAGCGTCTGAATTTTTCAAAAAGTATAAATTTGTGGTATTTCGCAAAAGTTTAAGGGCGGGCTTAAGGGTTGAAAGCCAGAAAAATCCCAATTTTTCACGTGTCAACTCCCCAAAACTTTAAATGGCTTTTTCTCCCCTTAAACGTACGAAATTCGCGTTTTTTCGTTTTCATTGAAAGGCTTAACCCGAAATAGTGTTTTGATGTTCGGAACATGTTTTAGGCAAAATATCTAGAAATTGCTGTTTCTAAAACACGTGCAGTTTATGTGCAGATTTTAACCTTTGATTGCTTACTGTGCCCGTAATTTTAGTCCGATTGTTGAAATTTTGGTCTTATCTTATAGTTGCGTTTGTTTAGTTTGCGTCAAGTGCAAATATGTGATAATTTGCATGAAAATATCAATTTTTATGACGCTTAGGAGGCATAGGCATGTATTTGTCTAAAATACGTAAATTTCCTTGTCCGACCTCTGGCTTTAATCCTCCACTGTAGCCACAATTTCCATTCGATTATCAAAATTCTAGTCTCATTTTGTAGCTGTCAGTCTATTGTTTACGTCAAATACAAATTTGTAGTTCTTTCCATAGAAATACTAATTTTTAATAAGGTTCCTTATATTTTTGTGCGCAGGTTATGGAAACTTTTTCCCTTTACGGCATTGCTGTGGGTTGGTTTTTCAACTGATGTGTTATATTTTGAAGTTAATGAATAGATCAGCGTCTGAATTTTCCAAAAAGTATATATTTGTAGTATTTCGCAAACGTTAAAGGGTGGGTTTAGTGGTTGGCAGCCAGAAAAATCCCAATTTTTCACGTGTCAACTCTCCAAAATTTTAAATGGCTTTTTCTCCCCTTAAACGTGCGAATTTCGCGTTTTTACGTTGTCATTGAAAAGCTTAACCCAAGCTAGTGTTTTGATGGTCGGATGTTCCTAGAACACGTGCAGTTTTTGTGCAGATTTTCAGCTTTGATTGCTTACTGTGCCCGTAATTTTAGTCCGATTGTTAAAACTTTGGTCTTATCATATAGTTGCGTTTGTTTAGTTTGCGTCAAGTACAAATATGTAGTAATTTGCATGAAAATACTAATTTTTATGACGCTTAGGAGACATAGACATGTATTTGTCTAAAAAACGTAAATTTCCTTGTCCGACCTCTGGCTTTAATCGTTCACTGTAGCCACAATTTCCATTCGATTATCAAAATTCTGGTCTCATTTTGAAGCTGTCAGTCTGTTGTTTAAGTCAAATACAAATTTGTTATAGTTTGCATAAGAATACTAATTTTTATAAGGTTCCTTATATATTTTGGGGCAGGTTATGGAAACTTTTTCCATCTACGGCATTGCTGTGGCTTGGTTTTTCAACTGATGTGCTATATTTTGGTGTTAATGAATAGATCAGCGTCTGAATTTTCCAAAAAGTATAAACTTGTGGTGTTTCGGAAAAGCTTGAGGGTGGGTTCAGTGGTTGAATGCCAGAAAAATCCCAATTTTCCACGTGTCAACTCCCCAAAACTTTAAATGGCTTTTTCTCCCCTCAAACGTGCGAATTTCGCGTTTTTACGTTTTCATCGAGGAGCTTGACCGAAACTAGTGTTTTGATGGTCGGAACATGTTTTAGGCAAAATATCTAGAAATTGCTGTTTCTAGAACACGTGCGGTTTTTGTGCAGATTTTCAGCTTTGATTGCTTACTGTGCCCGTAATTTTAGTCCGATTGTTGAAATTTTGATCTTATCTTATAGTTTCGTTTGTTTAGTTTGCGTCAAGTGCAAATATGTAGTAATTTGCATGAAAATACTAGTTTTTATGACGCTTAGGAGGCACAGACATGTATTTGTCTAAAATACGTAAATTTCCTTGTCCGACCTCTGGTTTTAATCGTTCACTGTAGCCACGATTTCCATTCGATTATCAAAATTCTGGTCTCATTTTGTAGCTGTCAAATATGTAGTAATTTGCATGCAAATACAAAGTTTTATGACGCTTAGGAGGCATAGACATGTATTTGTCTAAAATACGTAAATTTCCTTGTCCGACCTCTGGTTTTCGGTCACTGTAGCCAGAATTTCCATTCGATTATCAAAATTTTGGTCTTGTTTCTTAGCTGTCAGTCTCTGGTTTACGCCAAATACAAATTTGTAATACTTTTCATAAGATACTAATTTTATACAGTCCCATTATATTTTTGGGGCAGGTTATCGAAACTTTTTCCTTTACGGCATTGCTGTGGCTTGGTTTTTCAACTGATGTGCTATATTTTGGTTTTAATGTATGAATCAGCGTCTGAATTTTCCAAAAAGTATAAATTTGTGATATTTCGCAAAAGTTTAAGGGCGGGCCTAGTGGTTGAAAGCCAGAAATATCCCAAATTTTTTCAAGTGTCGACTCCCCAAAACTTTAAATGGCTTTTTCTCGGGTTTTTACGTTTTCATTGAAAGGCTTAACCCAAACTAGTGTTTTGATGTCGGAACATGTTTTAGGCAAAATATCTAGAAATTGCTGTTTCTAGAACACGTGCAGTTTTTGTGCAGATTTTCAGCTTTGATTGCTTACTGTGCCCGTAATTTTGATCCGATCGTGAAAATTTTGATCTTATCTTATAGTTGCGTTTGTTTAGTTTGCGTCAAGTGCAAATATGTAGTAATTTGTATGAAAAATGCTAATTTTTATGACGCTTAGGAGGCATAGACATGTATTTGTCTAAAATACGTAAATTTCCTTGTCCGACCTCTGGCTTTAATCGTTCACTGTAGCCACAATTTCCATTCGATTATCAAAATTCTGGTCTCATTTTAAAGCTGTCAGTCTGTTGTTTACGTCAAATACAAATTTAAAGTACTTTTCAGAAGATACTTATTTTTATAAGGTTCCTTTTATTTTTGGGGGCAGGTTATGGAAACTTTTTCCCTTCACCGCATTGCTGTGGCTTAGTTTTTCAACAGATGTGCTATATTTTGGTTTTAAATGTATGGATCAGCGTCTGAATTTTTCAAACAGTATAAATTTGTGGTATTTCGCAAAAGTTTAAGGGCGGGTTTAGTGGTTGAAAGCCAGAAAAATCCCAATTTTTCACGTGGTCAACTCCCCAAAACTTTAAATGGCTCTTACTCCCCTTAAACGTGTGAATTTTGCGTTTTTACGTTTTCATTGAAAGGTTTACCCAAACTAGTGTTTTGACGGTCGGAACATGTTTCAGGCAAAATATATAGAAATTGCTGTTTCTAGAACACGTGCAGTTTTTGTGCAGATTTTCAGCTTTGATTACTTACTGTGCCCGTAATTTTAGTCCGATTGTTGAATTTTGGTCTTATCTTATAGTTGTGTTTGTTTAGCTTGCGCCAGGTGCAAATATGTAGTATTTTGCATGATAATACTAATTTTTATGACGCTTAGGAGGCATAGACATGTATTTGTCTAAATAACTGTCGCGTGTTTTGGGTTCGCCGCCAATAATTTTAATGGTCCGGGAAAGTGAAAACGCAATGTCTTTTAATTTAAGTTAAAAGAGTTTATTTAATTACAAAAGTGCACAACGATCAATTTAACACTTTCACTAATTTAATTTTCACTATGAAAAATCTAACACTTTTCGGTAAATTTCTTATCGCAATTGTCTTCTAAATCACTTCACTATTACGAAAATCACGTGTCTACTATCGCAGTTCTTATCGCGGTCGAATGAATGATGATCCCCCATTCATTCAGCTCGCCTTTATATAGGGTCTGTAGTCATTCAACCCAGTTCTCCTACATTGGCGAATTCGGCGGGAACATTCGAGCGACTGCAAATGAATGGAGCAGTGACTCACTTTCAGATGTTGTTCATGCTTGTTGCGTTCTCGTGGTTTCGAGTAAATTCGTGTTCTTCATTGTTGTGAAAACAGTTGCGACAGTATGCTCGCAAAATTATTTGTACATGTCCGACGTCTGGCTTTAATCGTTCACTGTAGCCACAATTTCCATTCGATTATCAACATTTTGGTCTCATTTTATAGCTGGCAGTCTTTTGTTTACGTCAAATACAAATTTGTAGTACTTTTCATAAGAATACCATTTTTATAAGGTCCTTATATTTTCGGGGGCAGGTTATGGAAACTTTTTCCCTTTCACGGCATTACTGTGGCTTGATTTTTCAACCTGATGTGCTATATTTTGGTGGCAATGAATAGATCAGCGTCTGAATTTTCCAAAAAGTATAAATTTCTGGTATTTTGCGAAAGTTCAAGGGCGGGTTAGTGGTTGAAAGCCAGAAAAATTCCCAATTTTTCACGAGCCAACATCCCAAAACTTTAAATGGCTTTTTCTCCCCTTAAACGTGCGAATTTTGCGTTTTTAACATTTTCATTGAAAGGCTTAACGCAAACTAGTGTTTTGATGGTCGGAACATGTTTTAGGCAAAATATCTAGAAATTGCTATTTCTAGATAACGTGCAGTTTTTGTGCAGACTTTCAGCTTTGATTGCTTACTGTGCCCGTAATTTTAGTCGATTGTTGAAATTTTGATCTTATCTTATAGTTGCGTTTGTTTAGTTTGCGCCAAGTGCAAATATGTAGTAATTTGGAATGAAAATACTAATTTTTATGACGCTTAGGAGGCATATACATGTATTTGTGCAAAATACGTAAATTTCCTTGTCCGACCTCTGGCTTTAATCGTTCACTGTAGCCACAATTACCATTCGATTATCAAAAATTCTGGTCTCATTTTGTAGCTGTTAGTCTGTTGTGTACGTCAAAAACAAATTTGTAGTACTTTTCATAAGAATACTAATTTTTATAAGATTTCGTATATTTTGGGGGCAGGTTGTTGCGTTTGTTTAGTTTGTTGCGTTTGTTTAGTTTGCGCCAAGTGCAAATATGTAGTAATTTGAATGAAAATACTAATTTTTATGACGCTTAGGAGGCATAGACATGTATTTTGTCTAAAATACGTAAATTTCCTTGTCCGGCCTCTGGTTTTAATCGGTCACTGTAGCCCAAAATTTCCATTCGATTATCCAAATTCTGGTCTCATTTTGTAGCTGTCAGTCTGTTGTTTACGTCAAATAAAAATTCGTAGTACTTTGAATAAGAATATTAATTTTTATAAGGTCCTTTATATTTTTGGAGGCAGGTTATGGAATCTTTTTCCATTCACGGCATTGCTGTGGCTTGATTTTTCAACTGATGTGCTATATTTTGGTTTTAATGTATGGATCAGCGTCTGAATTTTCAAAAAGTATAAATCTGTGGTATTTCGCAAAAGTTTTAGGGCGGGTTTAGTGGTTGAAATCCAGAAAAATCCCAATTTTTCACGTGTCAACTCCCCAAAACTTTAAATGGCTTTTTCTCCCCTTAAACGTGCGAATTTCGCGTTTTTACGTTTTCATTGAAAGGCTTAACCCAAATTAATGTTTTTATGGTCGGAAACATGTTTTAGGCAAAATGTCAAGAAATTGCTGTTTCTAGAAAACGTGCAGTTTTTGTGCAGATTTTCAGCTTTGATTGCTTACTGTGCCCGTAATTTTAGTCCGATTGTTGAAATTTTGGTCTTATCTTATAGTTGCGTTTGTTTATTTTGCGTCAAGTGCAAATATGTAGTATTTGCATGAAAATACTAATTTTTATGACGCTTAGGAGGCATAGACATGTATTTGTCCAAAATACGTAAATTTCCTTGTCCGACCTTTAGGCTTTATCGGTCACTGTAGCCACAATTTCCATTCGATTATCGAAATTCTGGTCTCATTTTGAAGCTGTCAGTCTGTTGTTCACGTCTAATACAAATTCAGCGTACTAGTTTTTATACTAATTTTTAAAAGGTTCCTTATATTTTTGGGGCAGGTTATGGAAACTTTTTTCCATTTACGTCATTGCTGTGGCTTGATTTGACGCTTAGTAGGCATAGACATGTATTTGTCTAAAACTACGTAAACTTTCTTGTCCGACCTCTGTTTTTCGTTCACTGTAGCCTTAATTTCCATTCGATTATCAAAATTCAGGTCTCATTTTGTAACTGTCAGTCTGTTGTTTACCTCAAATACAAATTTGTAGTAATTTCATAAGCTGCTAATTTTTATAAGGTTCCTTATATTTTTGGGGGCAGGTTATGGAAGCTTTTTCCCTTTACGCATTGCTGTGGCTTGATTTTTCAACTGATGTGCTATATTTTGGTGTTAATGAATAGATCAGCGTCTGAATTTTTCCAAAAAGTATAAACTTGTGGTATTTCGCAAAAGTTTAACGGCGGGTTAGTGGTTGAAAGCCAGAAAAATCCCAATTTTGCACGTGTCAACTCCTCAAAACTTTTAATGGCTTTTCTCCCTTTAAACGTGCAAATTTCGCGTTTTTACGTTTCATTGAAAGGCTTAACCCAAACTAGTGTTTTGATGGTCGACATGTTTTAGGCAAAATATCTAGAAATTGCTGTTTCTAGAACACGTGCGGTTTTGTGCATATTTTCAGCTTTGATTGCTTACTGTGCCGTAATTTTAGTCCGATTGTTGAAATTTTGATCTTATCTTATAGTTTCGTTTGTTTAGTTTGCGTCAAGTGCAAAATATGTAGTAATTTGCATGAAAATACTAATTTTTATGACGCTTAGGAGGCACAGACATGTATTTGTCTAAAATACGTAAATTTCCTTGTCCGACCTCTGGGTTTTTAATCGTTCACTGTAGCCACGATTTCCCATTCGATTATCAAAAATTCTGGTCTCATTTTGTAGCTGTCAGTCTATTGTTTACGTCATATACAAATTTGTAGTACCTTTCATAAGAATACTAATTTTTATAAGGTTCCTTATATTTTTGGGGGCAGGTTATGGAAACTTTTTCCCTTGAGGGCATTGCTGTGGGTTGGTTTTTCAACTGATGTGCTATATTTTGGTTTTAATGTATGAATCAGCGTCTGTATTTTCCAAAAACTATAAATTTGTGGTATTTCGCAAAAGTTTAAGGGCGGGTTTAGTGGTTGAAAGACAGAAAAATCCCAATTTTTCATGTGTCAACTCCCCAAAATTTTAAATGGCTTTTTCTCCCCTTAAACGTGTGAATTTTGCGTTTCTACGTTTTTATTGAAAGGCTTAACCCAAACTTTTGTTTTGATGGTCGGAACATGTTTTAGGCAAAATATCTAGAAATTGCTGTTTCTAGAACACGTGCAGTTTTTGTGCAGATTTTCAGCTTTGATTGCTTACTGTGCGGTGATTTTAGTCCGATTGTTGAAATTTTGGTCTTATCTTATAGTTGCGTTTGTTTAGTTTGCGTCAAGTGCAAATATGTAGTAATTTGTATGAAAATACTAATTTTTATGACGCTTAGGAGGCATACACATGTATTTGTCTAAAATACGTAAATTTCCTTGTTCGACCTCTGGCTTTAATCGGTCACTGTAGCCACAATTTACATTCGATTATCAAAACTCTGGTCTCATTTTGTAGCTGTTAGTCTGTTGTTTACGTCAAATACAAATTTGTAGTACTTTGGATAAGAGTATTAATTTTTATAAGGTTCCTTATATTTTTGGGGGCAGGTTATCGAAACTTTGTCCCTTCACGGCATTGCTGTGGCTTGAGCTTTCAACTGATGTGCTATATTTTGATGTTAATGAATAGATCAGCGTCTAAATTTTCCAAGAACTGTAAATTTGTGGTATTTCGCAAAAGTTTAAGGGCGGGTTTAGTGGTTGAAAGCCAGAAAAATCCCAATTTTTCACGTGTCAACTCCGCAAAACTTTAAATGGCTTCTTCTCCCCTTAGACGTGCGAATTTCACGTTTTTACGTTTTCATTGAAAGGCTTAACCCGAACTAGTGTTTTGATGATCGGAACATGTTTTAGGCAAAATATCTAGAAATTGCTGTTCCTAGAACACGTGCAGTTTTTGTGCAAACTTTCAGCTTTGATTGCTTACTGTGCCCGTAATTTTAGTCCGATTGTTGAAATTTTGGTCTTATCTTATAGTTGCGTTTGTTTAGTTAGCGTCAAGGGTAAATATGTAGTGATTTGCATGAAAATACGAATTTTTATGACGCTAAGGAGGCATAGACATGTATTTGTCTAAAATACGTAAATTTCCTTGTCTGACCTCTGGCTTTAATCGGTCACTGTAGCCACAATTTCCATTCGATTATGAAAATTCTGGTCTGATTTTGCAGCTGTCAGTCTGTTGTTCACGTCAAATACAAATTTGTAGTACTTTTCATAAGCATACTAATTTTTATAAGGTTCCTTATATTTTTGGGGCAGGTTATGGAAACTTTTTCCCTTCACGGCATTGCTTTGGCTTGATTTTTCAATTGAAGTGCTATATTTTGGTGTTAATGAATTGATCAGGGTCTAAATTTTCAAAAAAGTATAAATTCGTGGTATTTCGCAAAAGTTTAAGGGCGGGATTAGTGATTGAAAGCGAGAAAAATCCCAATTTTGCACGTGTCAACTCCCCAAAACTTTAAATGGCTTTTCCTCCCCTTAAACGTGCGAATTTCGCGTTTTTACGTTGTCATTGAAAGGCTTAACCCAAGCTAGTGTTTTGATGGTCGGAACATGTTTTAGGCAAAATATCTAGAAATCGCTGTTTCTAGAACACGTGCAGTTTATGTGCAGATTTTCAGCTTTGAATGCATACTGTGCCCGTAATTTTAGTCCGATTGTTGAAATTTTGGTCTTATCTTATAGTTGCGTTTGTTTATTTTGCGTCAAGTGCAAATATGTAGTAATTTGCATGAAAATACTAATTTTTATGATGCTTAGGAGGCATACACATGTATTTGTCTAAAATACGTAAATTTCCTTGTCCAACCTCTGGCTTTAATCGTTCACTGTAGCCACAATTTCCATTCGATTATCAAAATTTTGGTCTCATTTTGTAGCTGTCAGTCTGTTGTTTACGTCAAGTGCGAATTTGTAGTACTCTGCATAAGACTACTAAATTTCATAAGGTTCCTTATATTTTTGGGGGCAGGTTATGGAAACGTCTTCCCTTCACGGCATTGCTGTAGCTTGATTTTTCAACTGATGTGCTATATTTTGGTGTTAATGAATAGAGCAGCGTCTGAATTTTCCAAAAAGTATAAATTTGTGGTATTTTGTAAAAGGTTAAGGGTGGGTTTAGTGGTTGAAAGCCAGAAAAATCCCAATTTTTCACGTGTCAACTCCCCAAAACTTGAAATGGCTTTTCTCCCCTTAAACGTGTGAATTTCGCGTTTTTACGTTTGCATTGAAAGGCTTAACCCGAACTAGTGTTTTGATGGTCGGAACATGTTTTAGGCAAAATATCTAGAAATTGCTGTTTCTAGAACACGTGCAGTTTTTGTGCAGATTTTCAGCTTTGATTGCTTACTGTGCCCGTAATTTTAGTCCGATTGTTAAAATTTTGGCCTAATCTTATAGTTGTGTTTGTTTAGTTTGCGTCAAGTGCAAATATGTAGTAATGTGCATGAAAATACTAATTTATAATGACGCTTAGGAGGCATAGACATGTATTTGTCTAAAATACGTAAATTTCCTTGTCCGACCTCTGAGTTTAATCGGTCACTGTAGCAACAATTTCCATTCGATTATCACAATTCTGGTCTCATTTTGAAGCTGTCAGTCTGCTGTTTACGTCAAATACCAATTTTTATCACGTTCCATAAGAATACAAATTTTTATAAGGTTCCGTATATTTTTGAGAGCAGGCTATGGGAACTTTTTCCTTCACGGCATTGATGTGGCTTGATTTTCAAACTGATGTGCTATGTTTGGGTGTTAATGGATAGACCAGCGTCAGAATTTTCCAAAAAGTATAAATTTGTGGTGTTTCGGAAAAGCTTGAGGGTGGGTTTAATGGTTGAATGCCAGAAAAATACCAATTTTCCACGTGTCAACTCCCCAAAACTTTAAATGGCTTTTTCTCCCCTTAAACGTGCGAATTTCGCGTTTTTACGTTTTCATTGGAAGGTTTCACCCAAACTAGAGTTTTGATGGTCGGAACATGTTTTAGCCAAAATATCTAGAACTTCCTGTTTCTACAACACGTGCAGTTTTTGTGCAGATTTTCAGCTTTGATTGCTTACTGTGCCCGTAATTTTAGTCCGATTGTTGAAATTTTGGTCTTATCTTATGGTTGCGTTGGTTTAGTTTGCGTCAAATGCGAAAAATGTAGTAATTCGCATGAAAATACTAATTTTTATGACGCTTAGGAGGCATAGACATGTATTTGTCTAAAATACGTAAATTTCCTTATCCGACCTCTAGCTTTAGTCGTTCATTGAAGCCACAATTTCCATTCGATTATCAAAATTCTGGTCTCATTTTGTAGCTGTCAGTCTGTTGTTTACGTCAAATGCAAATGTGTGTTACTTTTCATAAGATACTACTTTTATAAGGTTCCTTATAATTTTGGGGATAGGTTATGGAAACTTTTTCCCTTTACGGCATTGATGTGGCTTGGTTTTTCAACTGATGTGCTATATTTTGGTTTCGATGCTTGGATCAGCGTCTAAATTTTCCAAAAAAGTATAAATTTGGGGTATTTCGCGGAAGTTTAAGGGCGGGTTTAGTGGTTGAAAGCCAGAAAAACCCCAATTTTTCACGTGTCAACTCCCCAAAACTTTAAATGGCTTTTTCTCCCCTTAAACGTGCGAATTTCGCGTTTTTACGTTTTCATTGGAAGGCTTAACCCACACTAGAGTTTTGATGGTCGGAACATGTTCTAGCCAAAATATCTAGAAATTGCTGTTTCTACAACACGTGTAGTTTTTGTGCAGATTTTCAGCTTTGATTGCTTACTGTGCCCGTAATTTTAGTCCGATTGTTGAAATGTTGGTCTTATCTTATAGTTGCGTTTGTTTAGTTTGCGTCAAGTGCAAATATGTAGTAATTTGCATGAAAATACTAATTTTTATGACGCTTAGGAGGCATAGACATGTATTTGTCTAAAATTCGTAATTTTCCTTGTCCGACCTCTAGTTTAATCGTTCACTGTAGCCACAATTTCCTTTCGATTATAAAAATTCTGGTCTCATTTTGAAGCTGTCAGTCTGTTGTTTACTTCAAATGCAAATTTGTGTTACTTTTCGTAAGAATACTAAGTTTTAAAAGGTTCCATAAATTTTTGGGGAAAGGTTATGGAAACTTTTTCCCTTCACGGCACTGCCGTGGCTTGATTTTTCAACTGATGTGCTATATTTTGATTTTAATGTATGGATCAGCGTCTGAATTTTCCAAAAAGTTTAATTTTGTGGTTTTTTGCAAAAGTTTAAGGGCGGGTTTAGTGGTTGAGAGCCAAAAAAATCCCAATTTTTCACGTGTCAACTCCCCAAAACTTTAAATCGCTTTTTCTCTCCTTAAACGTGCGAATTTCGCGTTTTTACGTTTTCATTGAAAGGCTTAACCGAAACTAGTGTTTTGATGGTCGGAACATGTTTTAGGCAAAATATCTAGAAATTGCTGTTTCTAGAACACGTGCAGTTTTTGTGCAGATTTTCAGCTTTGATTGCTTACTGTGCCCGTAATTTTAGTCCGATTGTTGAAATTTGGTCTTATCTTATAGTTGCGTTGTTTAGTTTGCTTCAAATGCATGTATGTAGTAATTTGCATGAAAATACTAATTTTTATGACGGTTTGGAGGCATAGACATGTATTTGTCTAAAATACGTAAATTTCCTTGTCCGACCTCTGAGTTTAATCGTTCACTGTAGCCACAATTTTCATTCGATTATCAAAATTTTGGTCTCATTTTGTAGCTGTCAGTCTGGTGTTTACCTCAAACGCAAATTTGTAGTACTTTTCATAAGAATACTAATTTTTATAAGGTTCCTTATATTTTTGGCGGCAGGCTATGGAAACTTTTCCCCTTTACGGCATTGCTGTGGCTTGATTTTTCAACTCATGTGCTATATTTTGGTGTTAATGAATAGAATCTCGTCTGGATTTTCCAAAAAGTATAAATTTGTGGTATTTTGCAAAAGTGTGAGGCCGGGTTCAGTGGTTGAAAGCCAGAAAAATCCCAATTTTTCACGTAACTCCCCAAAACTTTAAATGGCTTTTTCTCCCCTTAAACGTGCGAATTTCGCGTTTTTACGTTTCCATTGGAAGGCTTAACCCAAACTAGAGTTTTGATGGTCGGAACATGTTTTAGCCAAAATATCTAGAAATTGCTGTTTCTACAACACGTGTAGTTTTTGTGCGAATTTTCAGCTTTGATTGCTTACTGTGCCCGTAATTTAAGTCCGATTGTTGAAATTTTTGTCTTATCTTATAGTTGCGTTTGTTTAGTTTGCGTCAAGTGCAAATATGTAGTAATTTGCATGAAAATACTAATTTTTATGACGCTTAGGAGGCATAGACATGTACTTGTCTAAAATACGTAAATTTCTTGTCCGACCTCTGGCTTTAATCGTTTACTCTAGCCACAATTTCCATTCGATTATTAAAATTTTAGTCTCATTTTGTAGCTGTCAGCCTGTTGTTTACGCCAAATGCAAATTTGTAGTACTTTTCATAAGAATACTAATCTTTATAAGGTTCCTTATAATTTTGGGGATAGGTTATGGAAACTTCTTCCCTTTACGGCATTGATGTGGCTTGATTTTTCAACTGATGTGCTATATTTTGGAGTTAGTGAATGGATCAGCGTCTGAATTTTCGAAAAAGTATAAATTTGTGTTATTTCGCAAAAGTGTGAGGGTGGGTTTAGCGGTTGAAGCCAGAAAAATCCCGATTTTTCACGTGTCAACTCCCCAAAACTTTTAAATGGCTTTTTCTCCCCTTAAACGTCGAATTTCGCGTTTTTACGTTTTCATTGACAGGCTTAACCCAAACTAATGTTTTGATGGTCGGAACTTGTTTTAGGCAAAATATCTAGAAATTGCTGTTTCTAGAACACGTACAGTTTTTGTGCAGATTTTCAGCTTTGATTGCTTACTGTGCCCGTAATTTAAGTCCGATTGTTGAAATTTTGGTCTTATCTTATAGTTGCGTTTGTTTAGTTTGCGTCAAGTGCAAATATGTAGTAATTTGCATGAAAATACTAATTTTTATGACACTTTGGAGGCATAGACATGTATTTGTCTAAAATACGTAAATTTCCTTGTCCGACCTCTAGTTTAAGTCGTTTATTGTAGCCACAATTTCCATTCGATTATCAAAATGTTGGTCTCATTTTGTAGCTGTCAGCCTGTTGATTATGCCAAATGCAAATTTGTAGTACTTTTCATAAGATTACTAATCTTTATAAGGTTCCTTATAATTTTGGGGCAGGTTATGGAAACTTCTTCCCTTTACGGCATTGATGTGGCTTGATTTTACAACTGATGTGCTATATTTTGGAGTTAGTGAATAGATCAGCGTCTGAATTTTCCAAAAAGTATAAATTTGTGGTATTTGGCAAAAGTGTGAGGGCGGGTTTAGTGGTTGAAAGCCAGAAAAATCCCAATTTTTCACGTGTCAACTCCCCAAAACTTTAAATGGCTTTTTCTCCCCTTAAACGTGCGAATTTCGCGTTTTTACGTTTTCATTGGAAGGCTTAACCCAAACCAGTGTTTTGATGGTCGGAACATGTTTTAGGCAAAATATTGTAACATGTACAAATTATTCTGCGAGCTAGTGTCGCAATTGTTTTCACAACAATGAAGAACACGAATTTACTCGAAACCACGAGAACCCAACAAGCATGAACAACATCTGAAAGTGAGTCACTGCTCCATTCATTTGCAGTCGCTCGAATGTTCCCGCGAATTCGCTAATGTACGAGAACTGGGTTGAATGGCTACAGACCCTATATAAAGGCGAGCTGAATGAATGGGGGGACGATCATTTATTCGACCGCAATGAGAACTGCGATTGTGTGTGGGAAGCGATATTATTCGAGTAGTAGAAAAGTGATTTTCGTAATAGTGAAGTGATTTCGAAGACAATTGCGATAAGAAATTTATAGACAAGTGTTAGATTTTTCATAGTGAAAATTAAAATTAGTGAAATTGTTAAATTATCATTGTGCACTTTTGTAATTAAATAAACTCTTTTAACTTAAATAAAAAGGCATTGCGTTTTCACTTTCCCGGAACATTAAAATTATTGGCCGCGAACCGAAAACACGCGACAGTGGTGTCAAGAAGTAAGAAAGAACATTTTGGAAGTGAAAACGATTAAACATTTTTGAAGTGCACAATAGTGAAAATTCACGTGGAAACTGGTGGAAAAATTTCCGAAAAAAAAATAAAAACAAAAAAAAAAAATGCCAGGAAACTTACATTTAAAAATCAATCAATTGAGCATATCGGAGCTCAAAGAAGAGTTGGAACAGCGAAATCTGGCCACGCAAGGTACAAAGGCCATACTGATTGCACGCTTACGTGACGCGATCGAGTCGGAAAGCGTCAATCTGGATTCGGGTGAGCCCTCAGATGCGGAACAAGGCGCAGAAGGTGCAGGAGTAGAAACACCCAAATCAAAGGAGCCAGAAAATGCGATAATGCAAATGTTAATGCTGATTCAGCAAGAGCAGCGACAACAGTCCTTCAATTTAACTGCGAACCTAAATGAACAATCAACGAAGCTAAATGAACAATCAACGAAGCTAAATGAACAATCAACAAAGCTAAATGAACAATCAGCGAAGCTGGACCAACAAGCGATCGAAATCAAGGCAGATTTTCAAAAACAGTCCACCGAAATAAAAGCGGAGCTCGGCAGCCTGAACAAACAAATTACAGGCGTCGAGGAAAAGGTTGACCAGGTCGAGGAAAAGGTCAGCCAGGTTGAAAAGAGAATGAACGATGAGATTACACAAGTGAGAAAAGAATTGGAAGCAGCGAAGGCAGTAGTAACCACTTCACCAGCCCCGCTTGTAACCGCAGCGCAAAGCACATCCAGAAATGTGCAAGCACCAATATTCGATGGGCAAACGGTCTGGAGTATTCACAAGACCCAGTTTAAAGCTGCCGCAAGGGCAAATCACTGGAATGAGCAGGAACGAGCAACTGCATTAATTCTTGCTCTAAGAGGCCCAGCTGCCGAGCTTTTGCAGACGATCCCCGATGAATTGCACTCAAACCCGAATGCTATAATAAATGTGCTCGACATGCGTTATGGAAACGATCATCTAAAGCAGATTTATCGGTCACAGCTAAGGCATCGGATGCAGAAGTCTGGTGAAACCCTACAGCACCCTATAGCAGCTAGCCCAAGACATTGAGCGACTAGCACTTTTGGCTTACCCAGCCTACGACCCAGAACATCGAGATGACGCAGCGACAGAAGCATTCATCAGCGCACTAACGGACCCCGAATTGCAACAAGCCGTGCGTTTAGCTCAAAAGGAAATGGTTAAGGATGCATTGGCATACAGTCTGAACTTTGAGGCTGCAAAAAATGTGACTCGTACCACTGCCCGGGTTCGTGAGGTAGTGAGAGATGAGTGCAGGTGTGAGCGCGTGGAAATTGAGCGAGACCCACATGTAAATTGTGCGCCTAGATGCTGGAATTTCGGAGAGAAGGGGCACCTGCAAAGAGACTGCAAGAAGCGAAGAAAACCGAGCTATTGTCTAGGGTGTGCAGCTAGAAGGAGATCCAGACCGAGTCAGGAGCCCAGAATGGAAGCCCTTCAAACAGAGGGGTCGGGAAACATATAAGAGCCAACTTCGTGGGGCAGAGGTTGGCTAGGAGGATTAACGTCTCCAGCACCACCATCACCGTGTCAAGACTACATCGTGGGGAAGCGGATTTATGCCTTCCGGGTCAAGTTGACGGAGAACACTGCACCATAACCATCGACACTGGTGCAATCCGATCGATTGTCCGACCAGACCTAGTTAGATAGCAACAACTTCACAAGGGCAGAATTTTCTCACTACCGACAGCTACGGGAGAAACTGCACCTATTCATAGAGAGGTCAACCTCCAGATACAGTTGGGAGACCTTGTGTTCCAACATAATTTTCTGGTCGCGAACATTATGGATGACTGCATTCTCGGAATGGATTTTCTGCGACCGCATGGAATCACGTTGGATTTGGGCAAACGTGTATTGAAATGGCAGAATGTCGAAGTACTGATGGAGTATCCCAGCGTCCAAATTCCCAAGATGAATGTAGTGGTATGTACTGACACTCATGTACTGAATTCTTCTGAAAGCATTGTATGGGCCAAGCTTGATTGTGATTCTGGAGACCACCGATCTTATCTGATAGAGCCAACGAAGACGTCCGCATTGCGCAGTTTGATTGTAGGACGAAGCCTTGTAAGATCTTTAAGGAACGGATATGTGCCGGTTAGAGTCCTTAACACCGCAGACTCAACCACGAGTATCAAAGCGAGAGAAATCATCGGCAGCTGCCACCCTGTTCCCACCATCACCTCTTTGGAAGCTACTCACGACCATAATTGCAAAAGGAGGCAAGACACAGACAAAGTCCTGGAATCCACGTCTGCAATATTGAAGCAGGTCAAATTGCCAGTGCAGCTATTCAAACGAGCATCTGATCTAGTCACCAAGTACAGTGACATCTTCTCAACAAGCCCGGATGACCAAGGCCGAACGAGTCTGGTAACTCACGTCATAGATACCCAGGGAGCCACGCCGATTCGACAAGCACCCAGATGCCTCTCTATAGCCAAACAAGAAGAAGTGAGCGCGCTGATCTCGGACATGGAACAACAAGGCGTTATTGAACCTTCTGTCAGTCCATGGGCCGCGCCTGTAGTTCTAGTAAAGAAAAAGGATGGTAGCACTCGCTTTTGTGTCGACTATAGGCAGCTTAATGACGTCACTAAGAAAGATAGTTACCCGCTCCCACGCATCGATAACATCATGGACACTTTAGCCGACGCAAAATGGTTTTCTACACTCGATCTCAAGAGTGGCTACCGGCAGGTAGAAATTGACAAGAAGGACCGAGAGAAGACCGCATTTTCAGTTGGCACTGGATTGTGGGCAATTTGTGGTGATGCCATTTGGGCTTTGCAATGCTCCAGCCACTTTCGAACGCTTGATGGAATACGTGCTACGTGGTCTTACCTGGAAAACCTGCTTGGTGTACCTAGATGACATCATCGTCATCGGTAGAACGTTCGAAGAGCATGTGCGGAACTTAGAAGAGGTTTTCTCCCGACTGCGACTGGCAAATTTGAAACTTAGTCCCGACAAGTGTACCCTTTTCGCAGCTGAAGTAAAATACCTGGGACATGTCGTATCAGCAGAAGGGGTCAAAACAGACCCTGAGAAAATTGAAGCCGTGAAAAGCTGGCCAACACCAAACAACAAGCGCCAACTACGAAGTTTCCTGGGTCTGGCAACGTACTATCGAAGATTCGTCAAAGACTTTGCCAAAATAGCCAAGTGTCTCCATCAGCTAACCGAGAAAAATTGTCCGTATGTCTGGAATGAACAATGCCAGACAGCCTTTGAGACCCTGAAGGAAAAGCTATGTGAATCACCTGTGCTGGCATATCCGAAACCCGGAAAAATGTTTGTAGTTGACACCGATGCAAGCAACGGCGGTATTGGAGCTGTACTCTCCCAGCAGATCAATGGCGAAGAAAGAGTCCTCTCTTATTACAGTCGGGTTCTCTCAAAAAGTGAGAGGAATTACTGCGTGACCAGGAAGGAGCTATTGGCTATAATAGAGGCCACCAAGCAGTTCCACAAGTATCTATATGGCCAGAAATTTGTTCATCACTGAGATGGTTGCTCAACTTCAAAAACCCCGAGGGACAAGTTGCGAGATGGATAGAAAGATTGCAGTCATACGACTACAAAATTGTTCATAGGAAGGGCGGAGTTCATGGAAATGCTGACGCCCTATCCCACCGTCCGTGTCCAGCTAACTGCAAGCATTGCGGACGGATTGAGGAAAAGGAACCGCTCGTTGATCTGCGATTGATAACGGCGGAATTCGATGAAGGTTGGTCATCGGAGGAGATTCCAAACGCCCAGCTAGCCGATGAAGACATCGGACCATTGCTCGTATGGAAGGAGACGACTGGGCGACCTGAGTGGAAAGACGTTTCAATGCATGGCGCAACCGTGAAAAGCTATTGGGCACAATGGAACTCCCTTCAGGTGGAGGGTGGCGTACTCAAGCGGAAATGGGAAACGGCGGATGGCAGCTCCTATAGGATGGAAACTATACTACCCAAAAGCCGAATTCACGATGTGATTAAGGAAATGCATGAAGGATCCTCGGGAGGCCACCTTGGTGTTAACAAGACCTTAGCGAAATTGCGGGAAAGGTTCTACTGGCTCCACGCTCGAGAAAACGTAGAGGACTGGTGTCGCAGATGCACAATTTGCGCTTCCGTCAAAGGCCCAAAGCGACGAATGAGAGGACAAATGCAAACCTATAACGTAGGCGTGCCATTCGAAAGGATTGCTGTTGACATTGCAAGACCCTTTCCTGAATCCGATTGGGGAAATCGATATACGCTGGTTGAAGCTGATTATTTCAGCAAGTGGCCCGAGGTCTACTCCATTCCCAACCAGGAAGCAACTACCGTAGCTGAACAGCTAGTGTTAAATAGGGTCAGTAGGTACGGCGTACCTTGCGAATTACATTCCGATCAAGGCCGAAACTTTGAGTCACTAGTTTTTGGCGAAATGTGTGAACTACTGGGAATACGGAAAACGAGGACAACACCGCTGCATCCCCAATCCGATGGAATGGTCAAACGGTTCAACGGCACGCTCAATAAACATCTGGCCAAGATGGTCGACGAGAACCAAAGGGACTGGGACCGACACATTCCGCTATTTTTGAAGGGGTATAGAGCTGCCGAACACGCATCGACGGGCCAAGCCTCAGCCAAAGTCATTTTTGGAAAGACTATTCGTCTGCCAGCCGATATAAAGTTCGGAACACCCCCTGAGAAACCCCAAACGATCTCGGAGTACGCATATGATCTAAGGCAACGGTTGAACCAGATACATCGGACAGTGCGAAATCACCTCGAATCGGCTACTGACCGCATGAAGACCAGGTATGATCTCAAGGCAAACTCTACTGGCTTCCAGCAAGATGACTTGTGATGGCTATATAACCCGCAACGGCGAAAGAGTAGGTCTCCAAAGATGCAACATAATTGGGAGGGACCATACCGAGTTGCAAAGCGAATCAACGACGTCGTATATCGAATACAGGAACATCGTAAGCCAAGAGCCAAAATGAAAGTCGTGCACCTGGACCGTCTTGCCCCATATTACATCCAGGGAGAATAGACTACAACTGGCGACACATCTTTTCGGGGCGAAAAAAACTGAGGTGGGGGCAGTGTTACATGCACAAATAATTCTGCGAGCTACTGTCGCAATTGTTTTCACAACTATGAAGAACACGAATTTACTCGAAACCACGAGAACCCAACAAGCATGAACAACATCTGGAAGTGAGTCACTGCTCCATTCATTTGCAGTCGCTCGAATGTTCCCGCGGATTCGCCAATGTACGAGAACTGGGTTGAATGATTACAGACCCTATATAAAGGCGAGCTGAATGAATGGGGGGACGATCATTTATTCGACCGCGATAAGAACTGCGATTGTGTGTGGGAAGCGATATTATTCGAGTAGTAGAAAAGTGATTTTCGTAATAATGAAGTGATTTCGAAGACAATTGCGATAAGAATTTTATGGACAAGTGTTAGATTTTTCAAAGTGAAAATTAAAATTAGTGAAAGTGTTAAATTGATCATTGTGCACTTTTGTAATTAAATAAACTCTTTTAACTTAAATTAAAAGACATTGCGTTTTAACTTTCCCGTCACATTAAAATTATTGGCCGCGAACCAAAAACACGCGTCAATATCTAGAAATTGCTGTTTCCAAAATACGTGCAGTTTTTGTGCAGATTTTCAGCTTTGATTGCTTACTGTGCCCGTAATTTTAGTCCGATTGTTGAAATTTCGGTCTTATCTTATAGTTGCGTTTGTTTAGTTTGCGTCAAGTGCAAATAGGTAGTAATTTGCATTAAAATACTAATTTTTATGACGCTTAGGAAGCATAGACATGTATTTGTCTAGAATACGTAAATTCCCTTATCCGGCCTCTGGCTTTACACGCTCACTGTAGCCACAATTTCCATTCAATTATCAAAATTCTGGTCTCATTTTGTAGCTGTCGGTCCGTTGTTTACGTCAAATACAAATTTGTAGTACTTTGCATAAGAATACTAGTTTTTATAAGGTTCCTTATAATTTTGGGGCAGGTTATGGAAACCTTTTCCCATCACGGCATTGCTGTGGCTTGATTTTTCAACTGATGTGCTATATTTTGGTGTCCTATAGGATGCAAACTATACTACCCAAAAGCCGAATCCACGATGTGATTAAGGAAATGCATGAAGGATCCTCGGGAGGCCACCTTGGTGTTAACAAGACCTTAGCGAAATTGCGGCAAAGGTTCTACTGGCTCCACGCTCGAGAAGACGTAGAGGACTGGTGTCGCAGATGCACAATTTGCGCTTCCGTCAAAGGCCCAAAGCGACGAATGAGATCACAAATGCAAACCTATAACGTAGGCGTGCCATTCGAAAGGATTGCTGTTGACATTGCAGGACCCTTTCCTGAATCCGATTGGGGAAATCGATATACGCTGGTTGTAGCCGATTATTTCAGCAAGTGGCCCGAGGTCTACTCCATTCCCAACCAGGAAGCAACTACCGTAGCTGAACAGCTAGTGTTAAATTGGGTCAGTAGGTACGGCGTACCTTGCGAATTACATTCAGATCAAGGCCGAAACTTTGAGTCACTAGTTTTTGGCGAAATGTGTGAACTACTGGGAATACGGAAAACGAGGACAACACCGCTGCATCCCCAATCCGATGGAATGGTCAAACGGTTCAACGGCACGCTCAATAAACATCTGGCCAAGATGGTCGACGAGAACCAAAGGGACTGGGACCGACACATTCCGCTATTTTTGAAGGGGTATAGAGCTGCCGAACACGCATCGACGGGCCAAGCCTCAGCCAAAGTCATTTTTGGAAAGACTATTCGTCTGCCAGCCGATATAAAGTTCGGAACACCCCCTGAGAAACCCCAAACGATCTCGGAGTACGCATATGATCTAAGGCAACGGTTGAACTAGATACATCAGACAGTGCGAAATCACCTCGAATCGGCTACTGACCGCATGAAGACCAGGTATGATCTCAAGGCAAACTCTACTGGCTTCCAGCAAGATGACTTGGGATGGCTATATAACCCGCAACGGCGAAAGGGTAGGTCTCCAAAGATGCAACATAATTGGGAGGGATCATACCGAGTTGCAAAGCGAATCAACGACGTCGTATATCGAATACAGGAACATCGTAAGCCAAGAGCCAAAATGAAAGTCGTGCACCTGGACCGTCTTGCCCCATATTACATCCAGGGAGAATAGACTACAACTGGCGACACATCTTTTCGGGGCGAAAAAAACTGAGGTGGGGGCAGTGTTACATGCACAAATAATTCTGCGAGCTACTGTCACAATTGTTTTCACAACTATGAAGAACACGAATTTATAAGGTTCCTTATAATTTTGGGGCAGGTTATGGAAACTTTTTCCCTTCACGGCATTGCTGTGGCTTGATTGTTCAACTGATGTGCTATATTTTGGTGTTAATGAATAGATCAGCGTTTGAATTTTCCAGAAAGTATAAATGCGTGGTATTTGCGAAATTTAAGGGTGGCTTTACTGGTTGAAAGCCAGAAAAATCCCAATTTTTCACGTGTCAACTCCCCCAAACGATTGTTGAAAATTTGGTCTTATCTTATAGTTGCGTTTGTTTGGTTTGCGTCAAGTGCAAATATGTAGTAATTTGCATGAAAATACTAATTTTTATGACGCTTAGGAGGCATAGACATGTATTTTTCTGAAATACCTTAATTTCCTTGTCCGACCTCTGGCTTTAATCGTTCACTGTAGCCACAATTTCCATTCGATTATCAAAATTCTGGTCTCATTTTGTAGCTGTTAGTCTGTTGTTTACGTCAAATGCAAATTTGTTGTACTTTTCATAAGAATACTAATTTTTAAAACGTTCCTTATATATTTGGGGCAGGTTATGGAAACTTTTTCCTTTCACGGCATTGCTGTGGCTTGGTTTTTCAACTTATGTGCTATATTTTGGTTTTGATGTATGGAATAACGTCTGAATTTTCCAATAAGTATAAATTTGTGGTATTTCGCAAAAGTTTACGGGCGGGTTTAGTGGTTCAAAGCCAGAAAAATCCCAATTTTTCACGTGTCAACTCCCCAAAACTTTAAATGGCTTTTTCTCCCCTTAAACTTGCGAATTTCATGTTTTTACGTTCTAATTGAAAGGCTTAACCCAAGCTAGTGTTTTGATGGTCGGAACATGTTTTAGGCAAAATATCTAGAAATTGTTGTTTCTAGAACATGTGCAGTTTTTGTGCAGATTTTCAGCTTTGATTGCTTACTGTGCCCGTAATTTTAGTCCGATTGTTGAAATTTTGGTCTTGTCATATAGTTGCGTTTGTTTAGTTTGCGTCAAGTTCAAATATGTCGTAATTTGCGTTAAAATTACTAATTTGTATGACGCTTAGGAGGCATAGACATGTATTTGTCTAAAATACGTAAATTTCCTTGTCCGACCTCTGGCTTTAATCGTTCACTGTAGCCATAATTTCCACTCGATTGTCACAATTTTGGTCTCATTTTGTAGCTGTCAGTCTACTGTTAACGCCAAGTGCCAATTTGTAGTACTTTTCATAAGAATACTAATTTTTATAAGGTTCCTTATATTTTTGGGGGATGGTTATGGAAACTTTTTCCCTTTACGGCATTGCTGTGGCTTGATTTTTCAACTGATGTGCTATATTTTTATTTCAGTTTATGGATCAACATCTCAATTTTCCAAAAAGTATAAATTTGTGGTATTTCGCAAAAGTTTAAGGGCGGGTTTAGTGGTTGAAAGCCAGAAAAATCCCAATTTTTCACGTGTCAACTCCCCAAAACTTTAAAGGGCTTTTTCTCCTTTTCAACGTGTGAATTTCGCGTTTTTAAGTTTTAATTGAAAGGCTTAACCCAAACTAGTGTTTTGATGGTCGGAATATGTTTCACGCAAAATATCTAGAAATTGCTGTTTCTAGCACACGTGCAGTTTTTGTGCAGATGTTCAGCTTTGATTGCTTACTGTGCCCGTAATTTTAGTGCGATTGTTGAAATTTTTGTCTTATCTTATAGTTGCGTTTGTTGAATTTGCGTCAAGTGCAAATATGTAGTAATTTGCATGAAAATATTAAATTTTATGGTGCTCAGGGGGCAAAGACATGTATTTGTCTAAAATACGTAAATTTCCTTGTCCGACCTCTGGCTTTAACCGTTCACTGTAGCCACAATTTCCATTCGATTATAAAAATTCATAAGAAACTAATTTTGATAAGGTTCCTTATATTTTTGGGGGCAGGTTATGGAAACTTTGTGGCTTGGTTTTTCAACTGATGTGCTTTTTTTTCTTTTAATGTACGTAGCAGCGTCTGAATTTTCCAAAAAGTTTAAATTTGTGGTATTTCGCAAAAGTTTAAGGACGGGTTTAGTGGTTGAAAACCAGAAAAATCCCAATTTTTCACGTGTCAACTCCCCCAAACGATTGTTGAAAATTTGGTCTTATCTTATAGTTGCGTTTGTTTAGTTTGCGTCCAGTGCAAATATGTAGTAATTTGCATGAAAATACTAATTTTTATGACGCATAGGAGGCAAAGACATGTATTTGTCTAAAATACATAAATTTCCTTGTCCGACCTCTGGATTTAATCGTTCACTGTAGCCACAATTTCCATTCGATTATCAATATTCTTGTCTCATGTTGTAGCTGTCAATCTGTTGTTTACATCAAATACAAATTTTTAGTACTTTTCATTAGATACTAATTTTGATAAGGTTCCTTATTTATTTGGGGGCAGGTTATGGAAACTTTTCCCCTTTACGGCATTGCTGTGGCTTGGTTTTTCAACTGATGTGCTATATTTTGGTTTTAGTGTATGGATCAGCGTCTGAATTTTCCAAAAAGTATAAATTTGTGGTATTTCGCAAAAGTTTAAGGGCGGGTTTAGTGGCTGAAAGCCAGAAAAATCCCAATTTTTCACGTGTCAACTCCCCAAAACTTTAAATGGCTTTTTCTCCCCTTAAATGTGCGAATTTCGCGTTTTTAAGTTTTAATTGAGAGGCTTGACCCAAGCTAGTGTGTTGATGGTCGGAATATGTTTCAGGCAAAATATCTAGAAATTGCTGTTTCTAGAACACGTGCAGTTTTTGTGCAGATTTCAGCTTTGATTGCTTACTGTGCCCGTAATTTTAGTCCGATTGTTAAAATTTTGGTCTTATCTTATAGTTGCGTTTGTTTAGTTTGCGTCAAGTGCAAAGATATAGTAATTTGCATGGAAATACTAATTTTTATGACGCTTAGGAGGCATAGACATGTATTTGTCTAAAACACGTAAATTTCCTTGTCTGACCTCTGGCTTTAATCGGTCACTGTAGCCACAATTTCCATTCGATTATCACAATGTTGGTCTCATTTTGTAGCTGTCAGTCTGTTGTTTACGTCAAATACAAATTCGTTGTACTTTTCAAAAGGTACTTATTTTTATAAGGTTCCTTATATTTTTGGGGGGAGGTTATGGAAACTTTTTCCCTTTACGGCACTGCTGTGGCTTGGTTTTTCAACTGATGTGCTATATTTTGGTTTTAATGTATGGGTCAACGTCTGAATTTTCCAAAGGGTCTAAATTTGTGGTATTTCGCAAAAATTTAAGGGCGGGTTTAGTGGTTGAAAGCCAGAAAAATCCCAATTTTTCACGTGTCAACTCCGCAAAACTTTAAATGGCTTTTTCTCCCCTAAAACGTGCGAATTTCGCGTTTTTATGTTTTCATTGGAAGGCTTAACCCAAACTAGTGTTTTGATGGTCGGAACATGTTTTAGGCAAAATATCTAGAAATTGCTGTTTCTAGAACACGTGCAGTTTTTGTGCAGATTTTCAGCTTTGATTCCTTCCTGTGCCCGTAATTTTAGTCCGATTGTTGAAATTTTGGTCTTATCTTATAGTTGCGTTTTTTTTTGTTTGCGTCAAGTGCAAAAGTGTAGTAATTTGCTTGAAAATACTAATTTTTATGACACTTAGGAAGCATAGACATGTATTTGTCTAAAATACGTAAATTTCCTTGTCCGACCTCTGAGTTTAATCGTTCACTGTAGCCACAATTTATATTCGATTATCAAAATTCTGGTCACATTTTGTAGCTCTCAGTCTGTTGTTTACGCCAAATACAAATTTGTAGTACTTTTCATAAGATACTAATTATTATAAGGTTCCTTATATTTTTGGAGGCAGGTGATGGAAGCTTTTTCCCTTCACGGCATTGCTCTGGACTGGTTTTTTAACTGATGTGCTATATTTTGGTTTCAATGATTGAATCAGCGTCAGAATTTTCCAAAAAGTATAAATTTGTGTTATTTCGCAAAAGTGTGAGGGTGGGTTTAGCGGTTGAAAGCCAGAAAAATTCCAATTTTTCACGTGTCAACTCCCCAAAATTTTAAATGGCTTTTTCTCCCCTTAAACGTGCGAATTTCGCGTTTTTACGTTTTCATTGAAAGGCTTAACCCGAACTAGTGTTTTGATGGTCGGAATATGTTTTAGGCAAAATATCTAGAAATTGCTGTTTCTAGAACACGTGCAGTTTTTGTGCAGATTTTCAGCTTTGATTGCTTACTGTGCCCGTAGTTTTAGTCCGATTGTTGAAATTTTGGTCTTATCTTATAGTTGCGTTTGTTTGGTTTGCGTCAAGTGCAGAAATGTAGTAATTTGCATGAAAATACTTATTTTTATGACGCTTAGGAGCCATAGACATGTATTTGTCTAAAATACGTAAATTTCTTGTCCGACCTCTGGCTTTAATCGTTTACTCTAGCCACAATTTCCATTCGATTATTAAAATTTTAATCTCATTTTGTAGCTGTCAGTCTGTTGCTTACGTCAAATGTAAATTCGTAGTACTTTTCATAAGAATGCTAGTTTTGATAAGGTTCCTTATATTTTCGGGGGCAGGTTATGGAAACTTTTCCCTTCACGGTATTGCTGTGGCTTGATTTTTCAACTGATGTGCTATATTTTGGTGTTAATGTGTAGATCAGCGTCTGAATTTTCCAAAACATATAAATTTGTGGTGTTTCGCAAAAGTGTAAGGGCGGGTTTAGTGGTTAAAAGCCAGAAAAATCCCAATTTTTCACGTGTCAACTCCCCAAAACTTTAAATGGCTTTTTCTCCCCTAAAACGTGCGAATTTCGCGTTTTACGTTTTAATTGAAAGGCTTAACCCAATCTAGTGTTTTGATGGTCGTAACATGTTTTAGGCAAAATATCTGGAAATTGCTGTTCCTAGAACACGTGCAGTTTTTGTGTAGATTTTCAGCTTTGAATGCTTACTGTGCCCGTAATTTTAGTCCGATTGTTGAAATTTTGGTCTTATCTTATAGTTGCGTTTGTTTAGTTTGCGTCAAGTGCACATATGTAGTAGTGTGCATGAAAATACTAATTTTTATGACGCTTACGAGGCAAAGACATGTATTTGTCTTAAATACGTAAATTTCCTTGTCCGACCTCTGGCTCTAATCGTTCACTGTAGCCACAATTTCCATTCGATTATCGAGTTTCTGGTCTCATTTTATAGCTGTCAGTCTGTTGTTTACGTCAAAAACAAATTTGTAGTACTTTTCATAAGATACTTATTATTATAAGGTTCCTTATATTTTTGGGGGCAGGTTATGGAAACTTTTTCCCTTCACGGCATTGCTGTGGCTTGGTTTTTCAACTGATGTGCTATATTTTGGTTTTAATGATTGGATCAGCGTCTGAATTTTCCAAAAAGTATAAATTTGTGGTATTTCGCAAAAGTTTAAGGGCGGGTTTAGTGGTTGAAGGCCAGAAAAATCCCAATTTTTCACGTGTCAACTCCCCAAAACTTGAAATGGCTTTTTCTCCCCTTAAACGTGCGAATTTCGCGATTTTACGTTTTCATTGAAGGGCTTAACCCAAACTAGTGTTATGATGGTCGGAACATGTTTAGGCAAAATATCTAGAAATTGCTGTTCGTAGAACACGTGCAGTTTTTGTGCAGATTTTCAGCTTTTATTGCTAACTGTGCCCGTAATTTTGATCCGATTGTTGAAATTTTGGTCTTATCTTATAGTTGCGTTTGTTTGGTTTGCGTCAAGTTCAAAAGTGTAGAATTTGCATGATAATACTAATTTTTATGACGCTTAGGAGGCATAGACATGTATTTGTCTAAAATACGTAAATTTCCTTGTCCGACCTCTGGCTTTAATCGGTCACTGTAGCCACAATTTCCATTCGAAATTCTGGTCTCATTTTGTAGCTGTCAGTCTGTTGTTTACGTCAAATACAAATTTGTAGTAATTTCATAAGATACTAATTTTTATAAGGTTCCTTATATTTTTGGGGCAGGTTATGGAAACATTTTCCCTTCACGGCATTGCTGTGGCTTAGTTTAATGAATAGATCAGCGTCTGAATTTTCCAAGAAATCTAAATTTGTGGTATGTTGCAAAAGTTTAAGGGCGGGTTTAGTGGTTGAAAGCCAGAAAAATCCCAATTTTTCACGTGTCAACTCCCCAAAACTTTATATTGCTTTTTCTCCCCTTAAACGTGCGAATTTCGCGTTTTTACGTTTTCATTGATAGGCTTAACCCGAACTAGTGTTTTGATGGTCGGAACATGTTTAAGGCAAAATATCTAGAAATTGCTGTTTCTACAAAACTTGCAGTTTTTGTGCAGATTTTCAGCTTTGATTGCTAACTGTGCCCGTAATTCTAGTCCGATTGTTGCAATTTCGGTCTTATCTTATAGTTGCGTTTGTTTAGTTTGCGTCAAGTGTAAATATGTAATTATTTGTATGAAAATACTAATTTTTATGACGCTCAGGAGGCATAGACACGTATTTGTCTAAAAAAAGTAAATTTCCTTGTCCGACCTCTGGCTTTAATTGTTCACTGTAGCCACAATTTCCTTTCGATTATCAAAATTCTGGTCTCATTTTGTAGCTGTAAGTCTGTTGTTTGCGTCAAACACAAATTTGTAGTACTTTTCATAAGATACTAATTTTTATAAGGCTCCTTATATTTTTGGGGGCAGGTGATGGAAACTTTTCCCCTTCACGACATTGCTGTGGCTTGGTTTTTCAACTGATGTGCTATATTTTGTTTTTAATGTATGGATCAGCGTCTGAATTTTCCAAAAAGTATAAATTTGTGGTATTTCGCAAAAGTTTAAGGACGGGTTTAGTGGTTGAAAACCAAAAAATCTCAATTTTTCACGTGTCAACTATCCAAAACTTTAAATGGCTTTTTCTCCCCTTAAACGTGCGAATTTCGCGTTTTTACGTTTTCATTGAAAGGCTTAACCCAAACTAGTGTTTTGATAGTCGGAACATGTTTAGGCAAAATATCCAGAAATTGCTGTTCGTAGAACACGTGCAGTTTTTTGCAGATTTTCAGCTTTGATTGCTTACTGTGCCCGTAATTTTAGTCCGATTGTTGAAATTTTGGTCTTATCTTATAGTTGCGTTTGTTCAGTTTGCGTCAAGTGCAAATATGTAGTAATGTGCATGAAAATACAAATTTTTATGACGCTTAGGAGGCATAGACATGTATTTGTCTAAAATAAGTAAATTTCCTTGTCCGACCTCTGGCTTTAATCGTTCACTGTAGCCACAATTTCCATTCGATTATCAAAATGTTGGTCTCATTTTGTAGCTGTCAGTCTGTTGTTTACGTCAAATGACAGTTTGTGGTACTTTTCATAAGAATACTAATTTTGATAAGGTTCCCTATATTTTTGGGGGCAGGTTATGGAAACTTATTCCCTTCACGGCATCGCTGCGGCTTGGTTTTTCAACTGATGTGCTATATTTTGGTTTTAGTGTATAAATAGGCGTCAGAATTTTCCAAAAATAATAAATTTGTGGTATTTCGCAAAAGTTTAAGGACGGGTATAGTGGTTGAAAGCCAGAAAAATCCCAATTTTTCACGTGTCAACTCCTCAAAACTTTAAATGGCGTTTTCTCCTGTGGTGAATTTAAAAATTTCAAAAGTCCGTGAAGGACTGCAGCGATCTTCTGCTGCCTCGGCAGAAGAAGATGGAGGTATCTGCCGAGAATGCCCTCGTCTAGAGACGCGTGAATGCGCTGGCAGGCTAGCATTGTGACGTTGTGGGGCGGATTCATTTCCCCAGCACGAGGACCCACTACAAAAAATTTCGCAGTCACGAATTTGGTGGTCAATCTATCACGAGGCGACCGAAGTCGCAAAAAGTGTAGATAACTACACCGAGAGAGAAAGTACTTGTTCCGAGAACAAGTGGAACCTGAAAAAAGGCGGACTTGGGGTAACCTCGTCATGACCCGACGAAGCTCATGGCCCACAAATGAAAGAAGGGCAACCGGGTGGTGATGGAGCCCCTTCGCACCCACCAAACCGGAATAAATCCATATTTTTGTTGCAGTGGCCAGGTATTCCTCTTCTGAGTGGAAAACTCATACAACTTGACTTGCATAGACTTTCCCATCAGAAGGGGAGTACCCCGGTGACCAATTTATGCCATAGAATTATACAATTCGATTGCATAACGCAAAGACAGTCGACTGATTGTCTGCAACAATAGTGTTGGGCCCTTATGTAAATACTATTGTTAAAATTTTGGAAGCATGGATATGCAATGGATTTTCTACTCTAATAATTACTTTAAACAACTTGTCAAAATAATCGAGACGATTAATTTCTACCAACGACTTGTTTAAATAATCGATAGAATAACATTTACCGTACAGCAAGAGCGCCAGGAAGTTATTAAGACGGATCAACCCGTAAAACCTGCAAAAGAGGTACCTGTTTTTCGAAAATATGATTGAACATCAGCGTTGGCCTGGACGCGAACAGGGTTAATCAGCTGTTTTTGTCTTGCATTCATTCAATGTTGTGAATGCCTGCTTGAGACGCAGCCGATGGGCTTGCTAGCTGTGTAGTCGAAAAGTAGCTATAACGGAAGTGAACAAATTGTGTATAAGCACTCGTAACAACCTTAAAAGGAAAAAATTTGAATTTCAGGACCACCTACATCATCAGCGGGCGCCCGACGAGGATGTTTGGGTGAGTACCTTTTATTTTGTTATATATATATTTTTTTTTTGCATATTTTGTTATATATATATTTTTTTGCATATTTCGTTATATATATATATATATATATATATATATATATATATATATATATATATATATTTATTTTTTTTTTTATTTGCATATTTTGTTATATATATATTTTCTGCATATTTTGTTAGATACATCTATTTTTGCATATTTTGTTGTATATATATATATATATATCTTTGCATCTTTTGTTATATATATATATATATATATATATATATATATATATATATATATATATCTCTTTTGCATATTTTGTTATATTTTGTTATACATATATATATTTATATATATATATATATATATATATATATATATATATATATATAACAAAATATGCAAAAAATATATATATAACAAAATATGCAAAGATATATATATATATATATAGATATATATATATATATATATATATATATATATATATATATATATATATATATATATATTTATAACAAAATATGCAAAAATAGATGTATCTAACAAAATATGCAAAAAAATATATATATAACAAAATATGCAAAAAAATATATATATAACAAAATATGCAAATAAAAAAAAAAAAAAAATATATATATATATATATATATATATATATATATATATATATATATATATATATATATATATATATATATATATCACAAAATATGCAAAAAAAATATATATATAACAAAATAAAGGGTACTCACCCAAACATCCTCGTCGGGCGCCCGCTGATGATGTGGGTGGTCCTGAAATTCAAATTTTTTCCTTTTAAGGTTGTTACGAGTGCTTATACACAATTTGTTCACTTCCGTTATAGCTACTTTTCGACTACACAGCTAGCAAGCCCGTCGGCTGCATCTCAAGCAGGCACACAACATTGAATGAATGCAAGAAAAAAACAGCTGATTAACCCTGTTCACGTCCAGGCCAACGCTGATCTTCAATCATATTTTCGAAAAACAGCTACCTATTTTGCAGGTTTTACGAGTTGATCCGTCTTAATAACTTCCTGGCGCTCTTGCTGTACGGTAAATGTTATTCTATCGATTTTTTAAACAAGTCGTTGGTAGAAATTAATCGTCTCGATTATTTTGACAAGTTGTTTAAAGTAATTATTAGAGTAGAAAATCCATTGCATATCCAGGCTTCCAAAATTTTAACAATAGTATTTACATAAGGGCCCAACACTATTGTTGCAGATAATCAGTCGACTGTCTTTGCGTCGCAGAAAATAGTTCCACTCACTTCCAACCGTCAATCTGCGCCAAAGGCAAATAAGACTTATCAACTGAAGGTGAACACTGTGCTATCGCTGAACTACACGAACCATAAACCGATCACTTAATGGACACGGAATGAAAATCAGATTCGGCTAAACAATTCCTTTGTTTTTTTTTCGTTGACTGTGATATTCAAAACTCCGACTAAGATATTCACCGCATAGAAAGATGGGAAAGAGTGGCTTATCTGATTTCAATTTTGGAGTATATACGTTAAGGAACAAACAATCTTCAGATCCAACAAAGTCGGATACTATTGGATCATTATGAAATGATTTATTTCTTTCATTCCTGCAATCAATAGTTGCTTCAGGGAATTTATCTAGAGGAACTGGAGGCTTGAATCTTAGTTTTCCTGTTGGTGGATGTGCATATGGAATGCCTTTAAAAGAATAATATGATCCCCCGTTTGAAAACACTTCCTCCTGTCCAATTACTCCTCCTTGCTTGCAATTCGCCTGTACGGGATTGAGTCCCAATCTCTTCTCCTCACCATGCACGTGATTCACCCACATAAGAACCGCTCTCGCTCCGTTCGCGTCGCTATAAACTCTCCATCCCTTTCATTCCCTTTTTAAAATGTTACGGTTCTCTTTTCCGACCGGCCAAGTCCATTCTACGCAGAAACCACCACATGCGCGCCCTGTCAAAATCTCGAATCGTCCCGGATTAATCTTAAAGGGCTGCGTTCGTTGTGATCAAATTGGAGGAAAATTGATGTCCCATACAATTTGTACAAAGCAGCTGGTTTTTCGTTTGATTAGTTTATCTGGGACATATTATGGCTGAATTACCTTTAACCCTTTGCCGGCGCCGAATAATCGAGCAGTTTTAGTTGTGCGAAAAAACAAATAAGACAAAAAAAAATCTATAAATTGACATAAATAAAATTTGAACTCTATGTGAATTTATCAAATAAGCTAAAGAGAAAAAAAAAAGATAGTAAATTTAACTAGCTGCTCGATTACTACGGGGCAGCTAATTTTCTTGCGATACTAAGGCGACGAGGATTGCGAAAAAGGAGCTGAAGGATCTTGCAGGGTACAAGGGTTGTCTTCGGCGTCAGGACACGAAGTGACGAACAATAAAAGAAAAACACAATTGACAGACGGACGGACTGACTTATGTTTATGTTTGGCCGGAAGTATACAACCCTTGCGCGTTTTTGAAAATATATGCGGACGGACAAAACAGACGTGACTAATTATCTATCAGCGCAGGTCTTTCGCGTGGTATATCCCCACTTCTTTTCCCGATGGGTCCGTTATCAGGTAACGGTTAGGTCCCATTACCTTCTTTATGCGGCTTTTCAAGAATTGCCTGTCCAGCTTGGCGTTGTAATGCCCCGCGGCGTCACTTTGGCGGAAATTGCGCCGGAGAACTTCATCTCCTTCTTTGAAATTAGCAGACCGTGACCTGAGATTGTACTGCGCCTCATTCGCACGTCCCGCGGCCTTAATCTTCCGTCCGGTTTGTTGGCAGAGGTCTCCTAGACGTTCGTGGGGCTCCAGCGCAACGACGGGGTCTCCCAAACCCTTTAAGTGCCGGAACAGCCGGTATGATTTACCGTGGCAAATCATGTGCTGTCCAAAGGCGGCAAAGTAAGGGGCGACACCGGTGACGGAATGATACGAGGATTGCAGGGCGCATGTGATGGAAGACAATCGCCGATTCCAATCTTTTTGAGATGGGTGGACGTAGAAACGGATCGCGGCCAATAGGGTGCGGTTCAACCATTCGGAGGCGTTAGACTGAGGAGAGTATATGGGCGTCAGTTGGTGTTCAACGCCATACTGCTCGAGTAGGCCCTTAAACTGCCGAGACCGGAACTGTACTCCGTTGTCCGAGTACACACTCTCTGGAACCCCGAACACATGGAATACCCAGTTCTCTAGAAATTTCACGATAGATGGAGTTGTGAATTTACGGATAGGTTCCACCAGTGGGAATTTTGAGAGCTGGCCTAGAACGACTATAGCTCCGATGTGTCCCATAGATGACCGAGGATATGGACCGAGTAGATCGATGTATAGACGTTGGAATACGCGTTCTGTAACGTTGAGTTGACCCATAGGAGGTCGAAGAGGCTGGTTGGGTGCTTTGGTATCTTTACAGGTCCCACAGGCGCTCACGTAGTCTTTGACCTGGGATGCCATTTTAGGCCAAAAGAAGTATTTCTTGAGTCGCCGTAACGTCCGACCGTAACCTCCGTGGGCACTTAAAGGATGGTCATGTGCGCGGAGGATCAGATGTTGTGTCATTTCCTCCGGTACCCAGAGTTTCCAGGACTCTTCTTCCTGCCATGGATCACCAGTGGCGTATTCATTTCGTCTATACACGTAGCCGTCTATTACCTTCAAATCAGGCAGCTGCGATTGTTGGGTCGCGATGGTTTGCCTCAACTCTTGGTAGCTGTCTGATTCGAAATGTGGGCTATCCAAATCTATTTCGATGGGGTCCTCATCATTTATTGTCAATTCGGCTCCCTCTGGGGAAAACATCCGTGAGAGAGTGTCGGGTACGATGTTCTGGGTCCCTTTCCGATGTTTGATGGAAAACTTGAACCCTTGCAGTTTAAGAGCCCATCTTGCTAGGCGTCCATGTAAATCTGCCTGGTTCATCAACCATTGTAGCGAAGCGTGGTCCGTGATGATCTCGAATTGGTGGCCCTCGATATAAGCTCGGAATTTCTTCACAGCCATTACCGCTGCCAAACATTCCTGCTCGGACACAGTATAGTTTCTTTGGGCCGAATTCAGCCTATTGGACATGAAGGCGATGGGAGCTTCCTCTCCCTCTTCGGTCAATTGCACCAGCACGGCTCCAATTCCATGTTGACTTGCGTCGCAATGAATGGAGAAGGGCTTCGTGAAGTCGGGGCTGTGCAAGACCGGGGCTGATGTGAGGACTTGTTTTAGCTCTTCAAACGCCTTTCGGCTGAGTTTGGTCCAAATAAACTTCCCTTTCCGCAGCATGTCTGACAGGGGCGCTGAAACTGTTGCGTAATTCCGAACAAACCTTCGGTACCAACCGCACACACCAAGAAAACGTCGTAGCTGCTTAACTGTTTTTGGTAAGGGGAACTCATCAATCGCACGAGTTTTGTCTGAATCCGTTTTGATAGTGCCATGTCCTATGACATGTTCTAGGTATCGGACTTCTTTCATGACAAACTTACTTTTGTGTACGTTGATGGTGAGTCCCGCCTTACTGATGTGCAGGGTTACTTCTTGCAGGAGTAGGAGGTGTTGGTCGAACGTTTCCGTGATGAGTAACAAATCATCCAGGTACACAAACACTTGGTGTTTCAGGTGAGGTGGGGTGACCTTGTCCATCAGCCGAGTCATCGTTTGCGGTGCGTTACACAGGCCAAAAGGCATTGTGACGAACTGATATAATGTTCGTCCAGGCACTGTGAAGGCAGTCTTATCCCTCGACCCCTCATCGAGTGGAATTCGCCAGAAGGCGTCTTTTAGGTCGAGACTGGTGATATAATTGGCTTTCGGCAGTCTCCCTTGTGTTCCATCGATGAGTGGAAGAGAGTATGCGTCCTTGATGGTAACCGCGTTTACTTTACGGGCATCTAGACAGAGGCGCACTTTACCTGGCTTCACCACCAAGGTTACCGGTGATGAGCAGGCACTTTGGGACTCCTCTATGACCCCCAACTCGAGCATCCTATCCAGCTCCGTATATACCAATTTCTCCATGGCCGGTGAGATGGCATAGTGTCTCTGCTTAATCGGCTCACTATCGCCAACGTCGATGGCGTGTGAGACTAGGGTGGTGCGGCCAAGGCCTTGGGCAGCGTAAGATGGAAAAGCAGCGATGGATGCTTCCAGGCGTTGCCGTTGGTTAGACGTCAGTTCATGCCTATCGGGAATAGAAGTGAGTTCGTTGACATATCTGGTATTTAAAGACAAATTTGTGAATAAATCGGAGGCCAGTCCGAAGCGAAGGACGAAATCGACGCCAAGGTACACATTCTGAGTCAAAGACGGGATAAGGTAGAAAGTAATATCCTTCGTCTGATCCCTGAACGTCACGGGTGTGGTCAGTTTACCTCGTATAGGGTGTTTGGTGCCATCAGCTGTACTGATTTCAGTGCGCCAGGGTTTAATCAAGGTCGGATATTCTTGGAGCACCTCCGAGCCAAAGCTCGAGGCAAGACAACTGATACTGGCACCCGTGTCGATCAATGCAAACACGGTTTCGCCCAACACTTTAACTGGGTGATAAGGTCTGATCTCATTCTCAGTAACCTCCGAGATGTTATAAGAGTTTAGGGTTTGACGGCAGGTTCACACTCTCTTGCGGAAATCCCGCCAACGACGGGTTGACCATTTTGTCTTGCGCGGGCGGGTAGTGACTTCTTCGGAAGCAAATATCCGCTCTCGAACCACCCGATATTCCTGCAGTCGAACATGATAAGGTTTTAGAGTGCGTATTTGAGGCTGCCGGGGTTCTTCTTTAATATTTTCGTTGGCGAGGTCTCCGAAAGAGAGTGTACATCCGCAGTCATAGTGGTCATGGCTGGTGTGTTAACGTCAGGTTTGTTGGGGTAAGCAGCTGGCTGAGGAACTACTGCGGGGGCTTCGAGTACCGCTGAGGTGGTCGGGTACTCTTTCGGCCATTTTTTCGCGCGGCACATTCAGGGCAATTAGGGAAGTAAGTGTCCGGCTTGCCGCAACCGTAGCAGAAAACCTTACGCTCTGCTCGACATGAAATGAACCGGTGTCCAGTTTGATTGCAATTCCAGCAGGTCGTAAGGCTTCCCACCGCTGCTACAGCAAGCTGGTCCTGGTCCATATCTTCCTCCAGATCCATGGTGGTATAATCTGGGGCCAATTCCGCGATTCCTCGCCGAGGACCCGTCCTAGCTAGTAAGTAGGGCCGGTCCCGGAGGTCTTACTCAAACCCTTCTAGGTGACGCACAGTTCTCAGTAGTGCCTCCATACTCTGTGGATCGGAGTTTACGATATGGCGACGAAGCTCCGGCCTTAGGTTGCGCTTTAGCAACCACAGCAATTGGGTAGAAGACATCGGCTCTGACAACTGGTCATTCAGCCGAAGGATATCGGCTCGATATCGATGGAAAGACTCGTCCGGACGCTGCCATCTAGCATGAATCTTGTCCAGTACTAATTTGTCCATGTCTACCGTAGGGTACTCCATGCAGAGTACCTCCTTCAACCGTGACCAGCGTATTGATGGTGGGGCCGAATGTATTCGCCAATATGACTCAAGGGCTGCTCCCCCAAGCAGCATTGGCAAATATCCTGCCAGCGCCGTGTGGTCTCCCGCTAGCATTTGCACAATCAGAGACTCCACCCGACCAATGAAAACTTCCACAGTTATGGTGTTGGGTTCCCCGCTGAGATGCAGATTCCAGCCCTGGATGATGCTGGGGATCTGCGTCGGCTTCAGCCGATACGTGGCGTGTGAATGGATGCGTTGGTTCGGCGGAATCACTGGAGCCTGAGTTGGTGGCGGTGCTTGGCTCAGTCAGGGCTGGTACACTGGAGCCAACGGATTCATTGCCGCACCGGGCCGGAATCGTTCGTGATCGCGCCGCGAGTCTACCGGAAAATCCCATGGATTTAGGTCCGAGTCCAACATCGGAGGGGTTCTTGGCCGAGGTGGTACTGGATTATCATCCTGGCTTTCCAGCGAGGCCACCCGGGTGGTCAAGTTCTGCATGAGCGCCATTCAATCCTGTAGGACGGTCGCCTCCACAGCCACGGTGGGTCTCGGCCCTTCCGCAGGCGGCACTGCTTCGGCTCGGTAGTCTTCCTCTCGTGCACCCATTGTCGTGGATGGAAGGGGTCCACTTTTGGGCACTGTTCCACTTGCGATGGAGGACTGAGGTCGTTCTATTGCTGGCTGTGTGGATTCTAGAGGCTGACCACAGAGCGGGCACGTGGAGGAGGTTTACCGCAGTTGGACCAAACATAGCTGGTGTAGCCTGTGTCCACACTGCAAACTCATATGGAGCATATGGAGCACAAGAGCGCTGGTCCGGCATCTGATCGCAAATTCCTCCTCTCGGGTGTGCGTTTGGTTGGCATGCTAAACAAAATTTATTTTTTTCAAATAAATATCGAAATGAATATATATTTATAAATAATAAAAAAAATGTGAAAAAATAATGACAAATATATGACTTTTATGTGGCCGTCAGTGGCGAACTATACTCGAACCTCAAAAAAAACAAAGTGTATGAAAAAAAATTTTTAATTATGTTATCCAGAAAAATAATCGGTCTTTCCATTCCGTCCCTCCTCCCAAGTATGGACACCAATGGCACATTCCTTCTGTAGCGTTTCAGGGACAACTCTCTTGCGGCACCATGAGAATCAGGGTTCAGAAGTGCTCCCTCATCCGCAAGGTTTTTCAAGTTACCACTTCTCAGCCCAGGGTTGCATTCTGATCCACAAGCAGCGCGTGTCTTGTCATGGATAGTCATGGATTAGCTAATCAGCCAGTCACATGAAATCAAGATCCATGTAATTTAAGACACTCAGGCACCGCTGGCTTTGGGGAGCGGATCAGGATCCTCCGCAAAATGGATGTTGAGATAATAACTTCCGAACACAAATAGGGACTCTAATATCATTTGGCCTTACTAGTCATACAATGGTGGTAAACCACCAAAGTATAATTCAAAAGCAGGACCAAACGATATTGATGTCCAAAGACAACACACGTCCGGAAGTCATTAGCTGCTGGGGCACAATTAGTGCAAAAACCCTCGGGAGTTACCTACTCGCCAATAATATTGACACCATTAAATCCTGTAGGACGGTCGCCTCCACTGCCACGGTGGATCTCGGCCCTTCCGCAGGCGGCACTGCTTCGGCTCGGTTATCTTCCTCTCGTGCACCCATCGTCGTGGATGGAAGGGGTCCGCTTTTGGGCACTGTTCCACTTGCGCTGGAGGACTGAGGTCGTTCTATTGCTGGCTGTGTGGTTTCTAGAGGCTGACGACAGAGCGGGACCGTGGAGGAGGTTCACCGCAGTTGGACCAAACATAGCTGGTGTAGCCTGTGTCCACACTGCAAACTCTGACTGGTAAGTTCATCCATGTCCTCATGACATATGGAGCACAAGAGCGCTGGTCCGGCACCTGATCGCCACTTCCTCCTCTCGGGCGTGCATTTGGTGGGCATGCTAAACAAAATTTATTTTTTTCAAATAAATATCTAAATGAATATATATTTATAAATAATAAAAAAAATGTGAAAAAATAATGACAAATATATGACTTTTATGTGGCCGTCAGTGGCGAGCTATACTCGAACCTTAAAAAAAACAAAGTGTATGAAAAAAAATTTTTAATTATGTTATCCAGAAAAATAATCGGTCTTTCCATTCCGTCCCTCCTCCCAAGTATGGACACCAATGGCACATTCTTTCTGTAGCGTTTTAGGGACAACTCTCTTGCGGCACCATGAGAATCAGGGTTCAGAAGTGCTCCCTCATCCACAAGTTTTTTCAAGTTACCACTTGTCAGCCCAGGGTTGAATTCTGATCCACAAGCAGCGCGTGTCTTGTCATGGATAGTCATGGATTAGCTAATCAGCCAATCACATGAAATCAAGATCCATGTAATTTAAGACACTCAGGCACCGCTGGTTTTGGGGAGCGGATCAGGATCCTCCGCAAAATGGATGTTGAGATAATAACTTCCGAACACAAATAGGGACTCTAATATCATTTGGCCTTACTAGCCATACAATGGTGGTAAACCACCAAAGTATAATTCAAAAGCAGGACCAAACGATATTGATGTCCAAAGACAACACACGTCCGGAAGTCATTAGTTGCTGGGGCACGATTAGTGCAAAAACCCTCGGGAGTTACCTACTCGCCAATAATATTGACACCTTGTGGGGACACCTACAGACGATGGACTGTCTCGTGCTCACGACTGATGATACAGCCGGGCATTTTGGGGCCCCACGTTGGGCGCCATTTGTAGTGAATTATTAAGTTTCAAAAGGTCCGTAAAGGACTGCAGCGATGTTCTGCTGCCTCGGCAGAAGAAGATGGAGGTATCTGCCGAGAATGCCCTCGTCTGGAGACGCGTGAGTGCGCTGGAAGGCTAGCACTGCGGTGTCGTGGGGCGGGTTCATTTCCCCAGCACGAGGACCCACTACAAAAAATTTCGCACTCACGAATTTGGTGGTCAATCTATCACGAGGCGACCGAAGTCACAAAAAGTGTAGATAACTACACTGAGAGAGAAAGTACTTGTTCCGAGAACAAGTGGAACCTGAAAAAAAGGCGGACTTGGGGTAACCTCGTCATGACCCGACGAAGCTCATGGCCCACAAATGAAAGAAGGGCAACCGGGTGGTGATGGAGCCCCTTCGCACCCACCCAACCGGAATAAATCCATATTTTTGTTGCAGTGGCCAGGTATTCCCCTTCTGAGTGGAAAACTCATACAACCTGACTCGTATAAACTTTCCCATCAGAAGGGGAGTACCCCGGTGACCAATTTATGCCATAGAATTATAAAATTCGATTGCATAACGCTATGCCATAAAGAGGCACTCTGCTTGGGCCACTCAACCCGCGATGTCACCTGCAGCAAAGAAGAATTAGTTATGTACCCGGCGGCTGGCTCATGTTTTTAGGTGGCAGCCTGCCACCGTACCGGGTCGTATACCCAGGCAAAAGGGGAAAAAATGGAAAGACCGATTTTTTTTAAAAATTAGCACTTCATTGTATTATTGGTACTTAAACGTTTACAATTTCCTCCCATATTCAAATTTAACACGGTTCAGGCGTTAAACGTGTTGCCCCTTTTCGTTTATTTTACGTTAAATTTTAATCAAATCACTTAAACCGTTGCTATTAATTCTTACAGTTCCTTTTGAGAGGTAAAATGTTGAAAAAAAATAAAATTTGAATGTTTAATAAAAATCATATAAATTTGAATGTTTAACAAAAATAAATTTGAATATATAAAGTTTGTGTAATTTAAAGCAAAGATATATATGTAAAACTGATCGCAAAAAATAAATATGTATATATAACAAAATATGCAAAAATATACATATATAACAAAATATGCAAAGATATATATATATATATATATATATATATATATATATATATATATATATATATATATATATATATATATATATATATATATATATATATATATATATATAACAAAATATGCAAAAATATATGTGTCTAACAAAATATGCAAAATAAATATATATATAACAAATTATGCAAAAAATATATATAGATATATATATATATATATATATATATATATATATATATATATATATATATATAACAAAATACGCAAAAAAAATATATACATATATAACAAAATATGCAAAAATATATATATATATCTAACAAAATATGCAAAAAAAAAATATATATATATATATATATATATATAACAAAAAATGCAAAAAAAAATATATATATAACAAAATATGCAAAGACATATATATATATATATATATATATATATATATATATATATATATATATATATATATATATATATATATGACAAAATATGCATAGATATATATATATATATATAGATATATATATATATATATATATATATATATATATATATATATATATATATATATTTATATATATATATATATATATATATATATATATATATATAACAAAATATGCAAAGATATAGATATAACAAAATATGCAAAGATATATATATATATAAAACAAAATATGCAAAAATATATGTTTCTAACAAAATATGCAAAAAAAATATATATATAACAAAATATGCAAAAAAAAAAAAATATATATATATATATATATATATAGGTATATATATATATATATATATATATATATATATATATATATATATATATATATATATATATATATATAACAAAATATGCAAAAAAAAGTATATATATAACAAAATATGCAAAATATATATATATATATATATATATAACAAAATAAAGGGTACTCACCCAAACATCCTCGTTTGGCGCCCGCTGATGATGTGGGTGGTCCTGAAACTCAATTTTTTTCCTTTTAAGGTTGTTACGAGTGCTTATACACAATTTGTTCACTTCCGTTATAGCCACTTTTCGACTACACAGCTAGCAAGCCCGTCGGCTGCGTCTAAAGTAGGCATTTACAACATTGAATGAATGCAAGAAAAAAACAGCTGATTAACCCTGTTCGCGTCCAGGCCGACGCTGATGTTCAATCATATTTTCGAAAAACAGCTACCTATTTTGCAGGTTTTACGAGTTGATCCGTCTTAATAACTTCCTGGCGCTCTTGCTGTACGGTAAATGTTATTCTATCGATTATTTAAACAAGTCGTTGGTAGAAATTAATCGTCTCAATTATTTTGACAAGTTGTTTAAAGTAATTATTAGAGTAGAAAATCCATTGCATATCCAGGCTTCCAAAATTTTAACAATAGTATTTACATAAGGGCCCAACACTATTGTTGCAGACAATCAGTCGACTGTCTTTGCGTCGCAGAAAATAGTTCCACTCACTTCCAACCGTCAATCTGCGCCAAAGGCAAATAAGACTTATCACCTGAAGGCGAACACTGTGCTATCGCTGAACTACACGAACCATAAACCGATCACTTAATGGACACGGAATGAAAATCAGATTCGGCTAAACAATTCCTTTGTTTTTTTTTTTCGTTGACTGTGATATTCAAAACTCCGACTAAGATATTCACCGCATAGAAAGATAGGAAAGAGGGGCTTATCTGATTTCAATTTTGGAGTATATACGTTAAGGAACAAACAATCTTCAAATCCAACAAAGTCGGATACTGTTGGATCATTATGAAATGATTTATTACCTTCATTCCTGCAATCAATAGTTGCTTCAGGGAATATATCTAGAGGAACTGGAGGCTTGAATCTTTGTTTTCCTGTTGGTGGATGTGCATATGGAATGCCTTTAAAAGAATAATATGATCCCCCGTTTGAAAACACTTCTTCCTGTCCAATTACTCCTCCTTGCTTGCAATTCGCCTGTACGGGATTGAGTCCCAATCTCTTCTTCTCACCATGCACGTGATTCACCCACACAAGAAGCGCTCTCGCTCCGTTCGCGTCGCTATAAACTCTCCATCCCTTTTATTCCCTTTTTAAAATGTTACGGTTCTCTTTTCCGACCGGTCAAGTCTATTCTACGCGGATACCACCACATGCGCGCCCTGTCAAAATCTCGAATCGTCCCAGATTAATCTTAAAGGGCTGCGTTCGTTGTGATCAAATTGGAGGAAAATTGATGTCCCATACAATTTGTACAAAGCAGCTGGTTTTTCGTTTGATTAGTTGATCTGGGGCATATTATGGCTGAATTACCTTTAACCCTTTGCCGGCGCCGAATAATCGAGCAGTTTTAGTTGTGCGAAAAAAATAAGAGAAAAAAAAAATCTATAAATTGACATAAATAAAATTTGAATTCTATGTGAATTTATCAAATAAGTTAAAGAGAAAAAAAAAGATAGTAAATTTAACTAACTGCTCGATTACTACAGGGCAGCTAATTTTCTCGCGATCCCAAGGCGACGAGGATTGCGAAAAAGGAGCTGAAGGATCTTGCAGGGTACAAGGGTTGTCTTCGGCGTCAGGACACGAAGTGACGAACAATAAAAGAAAAACACAATTGACAGACGGACGGACTGACTTATGTTTATGTTTGGCCGGAAGTATACAACCCTTGCGCGTTTTTGAAAATATATGCGGACGGACAAAACAGACGTGACTAATTATCTATCAGCGCAGGTCTTTCGCGTGGTATATCCCCACTTCTTTTCCCGATGGGTCTGTTATCAGGTAACGGTTAGGTCCCATTACCTTCTTTATGCGGCTTTTCAAGAATCGCCTGTCCAGCCTGGCGTTGTAATGCCCCGCGGCGTCACTTTGGCGGAAATTGCGCCGGAGAACTTCATCTCCTTCTTTGAAATTAGCAGACCGTGACCTGAGATTGTACTGCGCCTCATTTGCACGTCCCGCGGCCTTAATCTTCCGTCCGGTTTGTTGGCGGAGGTCTCCTAGACGTTCGTGGGGCTCCAGCGCAACGACGGGGTCTCCCAAACACTTTAAGTGCCGGAACAGCCAGTATGATTTACCGTGGCAAATCATGTGCTGTCCAAAGGCGGCAAAGTAAGGGGCGACACCGGTGACGGAATGATGCGAGGATCGCAGGGCGCATGTGATGGAAGACAATCGCCGATCCCAATCTTTTTGAGATGGGTGGACGTAGAAACGGATCGCGGCCAATAGGGTGCGGTTCAACCGTTCGGAGGCGTTAGACTGAGGAGAGTATATGGGCGTCAGTTGGTGTTCAACGCCATACTGCTCGAGTAGGCCCTTAAACTGCCGAGACCGGAACTGTACTCCGTTGTCCGAGTACACACTCTCTGGAACCCCGAACACATGGAATACCCAGTTCTCTAGAAATTTCACGATAGATGGAGTTGTGAATTTACGGATAGGTTCCACCAGTGGGAATTTTGAGAGCTGGTCTAGAACGACTATAGCTCCCATAGATGACCGAGGATATGGACCGAATAGATCGATGTATAGACGTTGGAATATGCGTTCTGGAACGTTGAGTTGACCCATAGGAGGTCGAAGAGGCTGGTTGGGTGCTTTGGTATCTTTACAGGTCCCACAGGCGCTCACGTAGTCTTTGACCTGGGATGCCATTTTAAGGCCAAAAGAAGTATTTCTTGAGTCGCCGTAACCTCCGACCGTAACCTCCGACCGTAACCTCCGTTGGCACTTGAAGGATGGTCATGTGCGCGGAGGATCAGATGTTGTGTCATTTCCCTCGGTACCCAGAGTTTCCAGGACTCTTCTTCCTGCCATGGATCACCAGTGGCGTATTCATTTCGTCTATACACGTAGTCGTCTATTACCTTCAAATCAGGCAGCTGCGATTGTTGGGTCGCGATGGTTTGCCTCAACTCTTGGTAGCTGTCTGATTCGAAACATGGGCTGTCCAAATCTATTTTGATGGGGTCCTCATCATTTATTGTCAATTCGGCTCCCTCTGGGGAAAACATCCGTGAGAGAGAGTCGGGTACGATGTTCTGGGTCCCTTTCCGATGTTTGATGGAAAACTTGAACCCTTGCAGTTTAAGAGCCCATCTTGCTAGGCGTCCATGTAAATCTGCCTGGTTCATCAACCATTGTAGCGAAGCGTGGTCCGTGATGATCTCGAATTGGTGGCCCTCGATATAAGCTCGGAATTTCTTCACAGCCATTACCGCTGCCAAACATTCCTGCTCGGACACAGTATAGTTTCTTTGGGCCGAATTCAGCCTATTGGACATGAAGGCGATGGGAGCTTCCTCTCCCTCTTCGGTCAATTGCACCAGCATGGCTCCAACTCCATGTTGACTTGCGTCGCAATGAATGGAGAAGGGCTTCGTGAAGTCGGGGCTGTGCAAGACCGGGGCTGATGTGAGGGCTTGTTTTAGCTCTTCAAACGCCTTTCGGCTGAGTTTGGTCCAAATAAACTTCCCTTTCCGCAGCATGTCTGACAGGGGCGCTGAAACTGTTGCGTAATTCCGAACAAACCTTCGGTACCAACCGCACATACCAAGAAAACGTCGTAGCTGCTTAACTGTTTTTGGTAAGGGGAACTCATCAATCGCACGAGTTTTGTCTGGATCCGTTTTGATAGTGCCATGTCCTATGACATGTCCTAGGTATCGGACTTCTTTCATGACAAACTTACTTTTCTGTACGTCCCGCCTTACTGATGTGCAGGGCTACTTCTTGCAGGACTAGGAGGTGTTGGTCGAACGTTTCCGTGATGAATAACAAATCATCCAGGTACACGAACACTTGGTGTTTCAGGTGAGGTGGGATGACCTTGTCCATCAGCCGAGTCATCGTTTGCGGCGCATTACACAGGCCAAAGGGCATTGTGACGAACTGATATAATGTTCGTCCAGGCACTGTGAAGGCAGTCTTATCCCTCGACCCCTCATCGAGTGGAATTCGCCAGAAGGCGTCTTTTAGGTCGAGACTGGTGATATAATTGGCTTTCGGCAGTCTCCCTTGTATTCCATCGATGAGTGGAAGAGAGTACGCGTCCTTGATGGTAACCGCGTTTACTTTACGGGCATCTAGACAGAGGCGCACTTTACCTGGCTTCACCACCAAGGTTACCGGTGATGAGCAGGCACTTTGGGACTCCTCTATGACCCCCAACTCGAGCATCCTATCCAGCTCCGCATACACCAATTTCTCCATGGCCGGTGAGATGGCATAGTGTCTCTGCTTAATCGGCTTACTATCGCCAATGTCGATGGCGTGTGAGACTAGGGTGGTGCGGCCAAGGCCTTGGGTAGCGTAAGATGGAAAAGCAGCGATGGATGCTTCCAGGCGTTGCCGTTGGTTAGGCGTCAGTTCATGCCTATCGGGAATAGAAGTGAGTTCGTTGACATATCTGGTATTTAAAGACAAATTTGTGAATAAATCGGAGGCCAGTCCAAAGCAAAGGACGAAATCGACGCCAAGGTATACATTCTGAGTCAAAGACGGGATAAGGTAGAAAGTAATATCCTTCGTCTGACCCCTGAACGTCACGGGTGTGGTTAGTTTACCTCGTATAGGGTGTTTGGTGCCATCAGCTGTACTGATTTCAGTGCGCCAGGGTTTAATCAAGGTCGGATATTCTTGGAGCACCTTCGAGCCAAAGCTCGAGGCAAGACAACTGATACTGGCACCCGTGTCGATCAATGCAAACACGGTTTCACCCAACACTTTAATTGGGTGATAAGGTCTGATCTCATTCTCAGTAGCCTCCGAGATGTTACAAGAGTTTAGGGTTTGACGGCAGGTTCACACTCTCTTGCGGAAATTCCGCCAACGACGGGTTGACCATTTTGTCTTGTGCGGGCGGGAAGTGACTTCTTCGGAAGCAAATATCCACTCTCGAACCACCCGATATTCCTGCAGTCGAACATGATAAGGTTTTAGAGTGCGTATTTGAGGCTGCCGGGGTTCTTCTTTAATATTTTCGTTGGCGAGGTCTCCGGAAGAGAGTGTACATCCGCAGTCATAGTGGTCATGGCTGGTGTGTTAACGTCAGGTTTGTTGGGGTAAGCAGCTGGCTGAGGAGCTACTGCGGGGGCTTCGAGTACCGCTGAGGTGGTCGGGTACTCTTTCGGCCATTTTTTTGCGCGGCACATTCAGGGCAATTAGGGAAGTAAGTGTCCGGCTTGCCGCAACCGTAGCAGAAAACCTTACGCTCTGCTCGACATGAAATGAACCGGTGTCCAGTTTGGCTGCAATTCCAGCAGGTCGTAAGGCTTCCCACCGCTGCTACAGCAAGCTGGTCCTGGTCCATATCTTCCTCCAGATCCATGGTGGTATAATCTGGGGCCAATTCCGCGATTCCTCGCCGAGGACCCGTCCTAGCTAGTATGTAGGGCCGGTCCCGGAGGTCTTACTCAAACCCTTCTAGGCGACGCACAGTTCTCAGCAGTGCCTCCATACTCTGTGGATTGGAGTTCACGATATGGCGACGAAGCTCCGGCCTTAGGTTGCGCTTTAGCAACCACAGCAATTGGGTAGAAGACATCGGCTCTGACAACTGGTCATTCAGCCGAAGGATATCGGCTCGATATTGATGGAAAGACTCGTCCGGACGCTGCCATCTAGCATGAATCTTGTCCAGTACTAATTCGTCCATGTCTACCGTAGGGTACTCCATGCAGAGTACCTCCTTCAACCGTGACCAGCGTATTGATGGTGGGGCCGAATGTATTCGCCAATATGACTCAAGGGCTGCTCCCCCAAGCAGCATTGGCAAATATCCTGCCAGTGCCGTGTGGTCTCCTGCTAGCATTTGCTTAATCAGAGACTACACCCGACCAATGAAAACTTCCACAGTTATGGTGGTGGGTTCCCCGCTGAGATGCAGATTGCAGCCCTGGATGATGCTGGGGATCTGCGTCGGCTTCAGCCAATACGTGGCGTGTGGATGGATGCGTTGGTCCGGCGGAATCACTGGAGCCTGAGTTGGTGGCGGTGCTTGGCTCAGTCAGGGCCGGTACACTGGAGCCAACGGATTCATTGCTGCACCGAGCCGGATTCGTTCGTGATCGCGCCGCGAGTCTACCGGAAAATCCCATGGATTTAGGTCCGAATTCCACATCGGAGGCGTTCTTGGCCGAGGTGGTACTGGATTATCATCCTGGCTTTCCAGCGAGGCTACCCGGGTGGTCAGGTCCTGCATGGCTGCCATTAAATCCTGTAGGACGGTCGCCTCCACAGCCACGGTGGGTCTCGGCCCTTCCGCAGGCGGCACTGCTTCGGCTCGGTTGTCTTCCTCTCGTGCACCCATTGTCGTGGATGGAAGGGGTCCGCTTTTGGGCACTGTTCCACTTGCGCTGGAGGACTGAGGTCGTTCTATTGCTGGCTGTGTGGATTCTAGAGGCTGACGACAGAGCGGGCACGTGGAGGAGGTTCACCGCAGTTGGACCAAACATAGCTGGTGTAGCCTGTGTCCACACTGCAAACTCTGACTGGTAAGTTCATCCATATCCTCATGACATATGGAGCACAAGAGCGCTGGTCCGGCATCTGATCGCAAATTCCTCCTCTCGGGCGTGCGTTTGGTTGGCATGCTAAATAAAATTTATTTTTTTCAAATAAATATCTAAATGAATATATATTTATAAATAATAAAAAAAATGTGAAAAAATAATGACAAATATATGACTTTTATGTGGCCGTCAGTGGCGAACTATACTCGAACCTCAAAAAAAACAAAGTGTATGAAAAAAAATTTTTAATTATGTTATCCAGAAAAATAATCGGTCTTTCCATTCCGTCCCTCCTCCCAAGTATGGACACCAATGGCACATTCCTTCTGTAGCGTTTCAGGGACAACTCTCTTGCGGCACCATGAGAATCAGTGTTCAGAAATGCTCCCTCATCCACAAGTTTTTTCAAGTTACCACTTGTCAGCCCAGGGTTGAATTCTGATCCACAAGCAGCGCGTGTCTTGTCATGGATAGTCATGGATTAGCTAATCAGCCAATCACATGAAATCAAGATCCATGTAATTTAAGACACTCAGGCACCGCTGGTTTTGGGGAGCGGATCAGGATCCTCCGCAAAATGGATGTTGAGATAATAACTTCCGAACACAAATAGGGACTCTAATATCATTTGGCCTTACTAGCCATACAATGGTGGTAAACCACCAAAGTATAATTCAAAAGCAGGACCAAACGATATTGATGTCCAAAGACAACACACGTCCGGAAGTCATTAGTTGCTGGGGCACGATTAGTGCAAAAACCCTTGGGAGTTACCTATTCGCCAATAATATTGACACCTTGTGGGGACACCTAGAGACGATGGACTGTCTCGTGCTCACGACTGATGATACAGCCGGGCATTTTGGGGCCCCACGTTGGGCGCCATTTGTAGTGAATTATTAAGTTTCAAAAGGTCCGTAAAGGACTGCAGCGATGTTCTGCTGCCTCGGCAGAAGAAGATGGAGGTATCTGCCGAGAATGCCCTCGTCTGGAGATGCGTGAATGCGCTGGCAGGCTAGCATTGCGGTGTCGTGGGGCGGGTTCATTTCCCCAGCACGAGGACCCACTACAAAAAATTTCGCACTCACGAATTTGGTGGTCAATCTATCACGAGGCGACCGAAGTCACAAAAAGTGTAGATAACTACACCGAGAGAAAGTACTTGTTCCGAGAACAAGTGGAACCTGAAAAAAAGGCGGACTTGGGGTAACCTCGTCATTACCCGACGAAGCTCATGGCCCACAAATGAAAGAAGGGCAACCGAGTGGTGATGGAGCCCCTTGGCACCCACCCAACCAGAATAAATCCATATTTTTGTTGCAGTGGCCAGGTACTCCTCTTCTGAGTGGAAAACTCATACAACCTGACTCGTATAAACTTTCCAATCAGAAGGGGAGTACCCCGGTGACCAATTTATGCCATAGAATTATAAAATTCGATTGCATAACGCTATGCCATAAAGAGGCACTCTGCTTGGGCCACTCAACCCGCGATGTCACCTGCAGCAAAGAAGAATTAGTTATGTACCCGGCGGCTGGCTCATGTTTTTAGGTGGCAGCCTGCCACCGTACCGGGTCGTATACCCAGGCAAAAGGGGAAAAAATGGCAAGACCGATTTTTTTTAAAAATTAGCACTTCATTGTATTATTGGTACTTAAACGTTTACAATTTCCTCCCATATTCAAATTTAACACGGTTCAGGCGTTAAACGTGTTGCCCCTTTTCGTTTATTATACGTTAAATTTTAATCAAATCACTTAAACCGTTGCTATTAATTCTTACAGTTCCTTTTGAGAGGTAAAATGTTGAAAAAAAATAAAATTTGAATGTTTAATAAAAATCATATAAATTTGAATGTTTAACAAAAATAAATTTGAATATATAAAGTTTGTGTAATTTAAAGCAAAGATATATATGTAAAACTGATCGCAAAAAATAAATATGTATATATATAACAAAATATGCAAAAATATACATATATAACAAAATATGCAAAGATATATATATATATATATATATATATATATATATATATATATATATATATATATATATATATATATATATATAACAAAATATGCAAAAATATATGTATCTAACAAAATATGCAAAAAAATATATATATAACAAAATATGCCTAATATATATATATATATATATATATATATATATATATATATATATATATATATATATATATATATATGTGTATATATATATATCACAAAATATGCAAAAAAATATATATATAACAAAATATGCAAAAAAAAAATTATATATATAACAAAATAAAGGGTACTCACCCAAACATCCTCGTTTGGCGCCCGCTGATGATGTGGGTGGTCCTGAAACTCAATTTTTTTCCTTTTAAGGTTGTTACGAGTGCTTATACACAATTTGTTCACTTCCGTTATAGCTACTTTTCGACTACACAGCTAGCAAGCCCGTCGGCTGCGTCTCAAGCAGGCATTCACAACATTGAATGAATGCAAGACAAAAACAGCTGATTAACCCTGTTCGCGTCCAGGCCGACGCTGATGTTCAATCTTATTTTTGAAAAACAGCTACCTATTTGGCAGGTTTTACGAGTTGATCCGTCTTAATAACTTCCTGGCGCTCTTACTGTACGGTAAATGTTATTCTATCGATTATTTAAACAAGTCGTTGGCAGAAATTAATCATCTCGATTATTTTGACAAGTTGTTTAAAGTAATTATTAGAGTAGAAAATCCATTGCATATGCAGGCTTCCAAAATTTTAACAATAGTATTTACATAAGCGCCCAACACTATTGTTGCAGACAATCAGTTGACTGTTTTTGCGTCGCAAAAAATAGTTCCACTCACTTCCAACCGTCAATCAGCGCCAAAGGCAAATAAGACTTATCACCTGAAGGCAAACACTGCGCTATCGCTGAACTACACGAACCATAAACCGATCACTCAACGGACACGGAATGAAAATCAGATTCGGCTAAACAATTCCTTTGTTTTTTTTTTCGTTGACTGTGATATTCAAAACTCCGACTAAGATATTCACCGCATAGAAAGATAGGAAAGAGTGGCTTATCTGATTTCAATTTTGGAGTATATACGTTAAGGAACAAACAATCTTCAGATCCAACAAAGTCGGATACAATTGGATCATTATGAAATGATTTATTTCTTTCATTCCTGCAATCAATAGTTGCTTCAGGGAATTTATCTAGAGGAACTGGAGGGTTGAATCTTAGTTTTCCTGTTGGTGGATGTGCATATGGAATGCCTTTAAAAGAATAATATGATCCCCCGTTTGAAAACACTTCCTCCTGTCCAATTACTCCTCCTTGCTTGCAATACGCCTGTACGGGATTGAGTCCCAATCTCTTCTCCTCACCATGCACGTGATTCACCCACACAAGAAGCGCTCTCGCTCCGTTCGCGTCGCTATAAACTCTCCATCAACTTTATTCCCTTTTTAAAATGTTACGGTTCTCTTTTCCGACCGGCCAAGTCCATTCTACGCAGAAACCACCACATGCACGCCCTGTCAAAATCTCAAATCGTTCCAGATTAATCTTAAAGGGCTGCGTTCGTTGTGATCAAATTGGAGGGAAATTGATGTCCCATACAATTTGTACAAAGCAGCTGGTTTTTCGTTTGATTAGTACACCCTTTGCCGGCGCCGAATAATCGAGAAGTTTTAGTTGTGCGAAAAAAAAAATAAATAAAATAACAGAAAAAAAAATCTATAAATTGACATAAATAAAATTTGAATTCTATGTGAATTTATCAAATAAGCTAAAGAGATAAAAAATAAGATACTAAATTTAACTAACTGCTCGATTACTACACTCCACTTAAACATGCAAATTTCGCGTTTTTACGTTGTCATTGAAAGGCTTAACCCAAGCTAGTGTATTGATGGTCGGAACATGTTTTAGGCAAAATATCTAGAAATTGCTGTTTCTAGAACACGTGCAGTTTTTGTGCAGATTTTCAGCTTTGAATGCATACTGTGCCCGTAATTTTAGTCCGATTGTTGAAATTTTGGTCTTATCTTATAGTTGCGTTTGTTTAGTTTGCGTCAAAGGCAAATATGTAGTAATTTGCATGAAAATACTAATTTTTATGACGCTTAGGAAGCATAGACATGTATTTGTCTAAAATACGTAAATTTCCTTGTCGGACCTCTGGATTTCGTTCACTGTAGCCACAATTTCCATTCAATTATCGAAATGTTGGTCTCATTTTGTAGCTGTCAGTCTGTTGTTTACGTCAAATACAAATTTGTAGTACTTTTCATAAGAATACTAATTTTTATAAGGTTCCTTATATTTTTGGGGGCAGGTTATGGAAACTTTTTCCCATCACGGCATTGCTGTGGCTTGATTTTTCAACTGATGTGCTATATTTTGGTCTTAATGAATAGATCAGCGTCAAAATTTTCCAAAAAGTATAAATTTGTGGTATTTCGCAAAAGTTTAAGGGCGGGTTTAGTGGTTGAAAGCCAGAAAAATCCCAATTTTTCACGTGTCAACTCCCCAAAACTTTAAATGGCATTTTCTCCCCTTAAACGTGCGAATTTCGCGTTTTTACGTTTGCATTGAAAGGCTTAACCCAAACTAGGGTTTTGATGGTCGGAACTTGTTTTAGGCAAAATATCTAGAAATTGCTGTTTCTAGAACACGTGCAGTTTTTGTGCAGATTTTCAGCTGTGATTGCTTACTGTGCCCGTAATTTTAGTCCGATTGTTAAAATTTTGGTCTTATCTTAAAGTTACGTTTGTTTAGTTTGCGTCAAGTGCACATATGTAGTAATTTGCCGGATAATACTGATTTTTATGACGCTCAGGAGGCATAGACATGTATTTGTCTAAAATACGTAAATTTCCTTGTCCGACCTCTGGGTTTAATAGTTCACTGTAGCCACAATTTCCATTCGATTATCAAAATTCTGGTCTCATTTTGTAGCTGTCAGTCTGTTGCTTACGTAAAATACAAATTTAAAGTACTTGTCATAAGAATACTAATTTTTATATGGTTCCTTATATTTTTGGGGTCAGGTTATGGAAACTTTTTCCCTTCACGGCATTGCTGTGGCTTGATTTTCCAACTGATGTGCTGGATCTTGGTGTTAATGAATAGATCAGCGTCAGAATTTTCCAAAAAGTATCAATTTGTGGTGTTTTGCTAAATTTTGAGAGTGCGTTTAGTGGTTGAAAGCCAGAAAAATCCCAATTTTTCACGTGTCAACTCCCCAAAACTTTAAATGGCTTTTTCTCCCATTAAACGTGCGAATTTCGCGTTTTTACGTTTTCATTCAAAGGCTTAACCCAAGCTAGTGTTTTGATGGTCGGAACATGTTTTAGGCAAAATATCTAGAAATTGCTGTTTCTAGAACACGTGCAGTTTTTGTGCAGATTTTCAGCTTTGATTGCTTACTGTGCCCGTAATTTTAGTCCGATTGTTGAAATTTTGGTCTTATCTTATAGTTGCGTTTGTTTAATTTGCGTCAAGTGCACATATGTAGTAATGTGCATGAAAATACTGATTTTTATGACGCTTAGGAGGCATACACATGTATTTGTCTAAAATACGTAAATTTCCTTGTCTGACCTCTGGCTTTAATCGTTCACTGTAGCCACGATTTCCATTCGATTATCAAAATTCTGGTCTCATTTTGTAGCTGTCAGTCTGTTGTTTACTTCAATGGCAAATTTGTAGTACTTTTCATAAGATACTAATTTTTATAAGGTTCCTTATATTTTTGGGGGCAGGTTATGGAAACTTTTTACCTTTACGGCATTGCTGTGGCTTGGTTTTTCAACTGATGTGCTACATTTTCGTTTCAGTGTATGGATCAGCGTCTGAATTTTCCAAACAGTATAAATTTGTGGTATTCCGTAAAATGTTAAGGGCGGGCTTAGTGTTTGAAAGCCAGAAAAATCCCAAATTTTCACGTGTCAACTCCCCAAAACTTTAAATGGCTTTTTCTCCCCTTAAACGTGCAAATTTCGCGTTTTTAGTTTTTAATTGAAAAGCTTAACCCAAACTAGTGTTTTGATGGTCGGAACATGTTTTAGGCAAAATATCTAGAAATTGCTGCTTCTAGAACACGTGCAGTTTTAGTGCAGATTTTCAGCTTTGAATGCATACTGTGCCCGTAATTTTAGTCCGATTGTTGAAATTTTGGTCTTATCTTATAGTTGCGTTTGTTAAGTTTAAGTCAAAGGCAAATATGTAGTAATTTGCATGAAAATACTAATTTTTATGACGCTTAGGAGGCATAGACATGTATTTGTCTAAAATACGTAAATTTCCTTGTCGGACCTCTGGCTTTAATCGTTCACTGTAGCCACAATTTCCATTCGATTACCAAAATGTTGGTCGCATTTTGTAGCTGTCAGTCTGTTGTTTACGTCAAATACAAATTTGCAGTCCTTTTCATAAGCATACTAATTTTTATAAGGTTCCTTATATTTTTGGGGGCAGGATATGGAAACTTTTTCCCTTCACGGCATTGCTGTGGCTTGATTTTCAATTGATGTGCTATATTTTGGTGTTAATGAATACATCAGCGTCTGAACTTTCCAAAAAAGTATAAATTTGTGGTATTTCGCAAAAGTTTAAGGGCGGGTTTACTGGTTGAAAGCCAGTAAAATGCCAATTTTTCACGTGTCAACTCCTCAAAACTTTATATTTCTTTTTATCCCCTTATACGTGCGAATTTCGCGTTTGTACTTTTTCATTGAAAGGCTTAACCCAAACTAGTGTTTTGATGGTCGAAACATGTTTTAGGCAAAATATCTAGAAATTGCTGTTTCTGGAACACGTCCAGTTTTTGTGCAGATTTTCAGCTTTGATTGCTTACTGTGCCCGTAATTTTAGTCCGATTGTTGAAACTTTGGTCTTATCTTATAGTTGCGTTTGTTTAGTTTGCGTCAAGTGCAGATATGTAGTAATGTGCATGAAAATACTGATTTTTATGACGCTTAGGAGGCATCGACATATATTTATCTAAAATACGTAAATTTCCTTGTCCGACCTCGGGTTTTCATTCACTGTAGCCACAATTTCCATTCGATTATCAAAATTCTGGTCTCATTTTGTAGCTGTCAGTCTGTTGTTTACGTCAAATACAAATTTGCAGTCCTTTTCATAAGCATACTAATTTTTATAAGGTTCCTTAGATTTTTGGGGGCAGGTTATGGAAACTTTTTCCCTTAACGGCATTGCTGTGGCTTCATTTTCAGTTGCTGTGCTATATTTTGATGTAAATGAATAGATCAGCGTCTGAATTTTTCAAAAAGTATAAATTTGTGGTATTTCGCAAAAGTTTAAGGCCAGTTTAGTGGTAGAAAGCCAAAAAAATCCCTATTTTTCACGTGTCAGCTCCACAAAACTTTATATGGCTTTTTCTCCCCTTAAACGTGCGAATTTCGCGTTTTTTACGTTTTCATTGAAAGGCTTAACCCAAACTAGTGTTTTGATGGTCGGAACATGTTTTAGGCAAAATAGCTAGAAATTGCTGTTTCTGGAACACCTGCAGTTTTTGTGCAGATTTTCAGCTTTGATCGCTTACTGTGCCCGTAGTTTTAGTCCCATTGTTGAAATTTCGGTCTTATCTTATAGTTGCGTTTGTCCAGTTTGCGTCAAGTGCAAATATGTAGTAATTTGCATCGAAGCATTGACATGTATTTGTCTAAAATACGTAAATTTCCTTGTCCGACCTCTGGTTTCCGTTCTTTGTAGCCACAATTTCCATTCGATTATCAAAATGTTGGTCTGATTTTGTAGCTGTCAGTCTGTTGTTTACGTCAAATATAAATTTGTAGTACTTTTCATAAGATACTTAATTTTATAAGGTACCTGATAATTTTTGGGGCAGGTTATGGAAACTCTTTTTTTTGTTTTGATGGTCGGAACATGTTTTAGGCAAAATATCTAGAAATTGCTGTTTCTAGAACACTTGCAGCTTTTGTGCAGATTTTCAGCTTTGATTGCTTACTGTGCCCGTAATTGTAGTCCGATTGTTAAAACTTTGATCATATCTTATAGTTGCGTTTGTTTAGTTTGCGTGAAGTGCATGTATGTAGAAGTGTGCATGAAAATACTAATTTTTATGACGCTTAGGAGGCATAGACATGTATTTGTCTAAAATACATAAATTTCCTTGTTCGACCTCTGGCTTTAATCGTTCACTGTAGCCACAATTTCCATTCGATTATCAAAATGTTGGTCTTATTTTGTAGCTGTCAGTCTGTTGTTTACGTCAAATAAAAATTTGCAGTACTTTTCATAAGCATACTAATTTTTATAAGGTTCCTTATATTTTTGGAGGCAGGTTATGGAAACTTTTACCCTTCACAGCATTGCTGTGGCTTGATTTTTCAACTGATGTGCTATATTTTGGTGTTAATGAATAGATCAGTGTCTGAATTTTCCAAAAAGTATAACTTTGTGGTATTTCGCAAAAGTTTAAGGGCAGGTTTAGTGGTTGAAAACCAGAAAATTCCCAATTTTTCACGTGTCAACTCCCCAAAACTTTAAATGGCTTTTTCTCCCCTTAAACGTGCGAATTTCGCATTTTTACGTTTTCATTGAAAGGCATAACCCAAACTAATGTTTTGATGGTCGGAACATGTTTTAGGCAAAATATCTAGAAATTGCTGTTTCTAGAACACGTGCAGTTTTTGTGCAGATTTTCAGCTTTGATTGCTTACTGTGCCCGTAATTTTAGTCCGATTGTTGAAATTTTGGTCTTATCTTATAGTTGCGTTTGTTTGGTTTGCGTCAAGTGCACATATGTAGTAATTTGCATGAAAATACTGATTTTTATGACGCTTAGGAAGCATACACATGTATTTGTCTAAAATACGTAAATTTCCTTGTCCGACCTCTGGCTTTAATCGGTCACTGTAGCCACAATTTCCATTCGATTATCAAAATGTTGGTCTCATTTTGTAGCTGTCAGTCTGTTGATCCCGTCAAATACAAATTTGTAGTACTTTGCATAAGAATACTAATTTTGACAAGGTTCCTTATATTTTTGGGGGCAGGTTATGGAAACTTGTAGTGAAAAAAAATTATCAAGTCCGTATAGGACTGCAGCGAAGTTCTGCTGCCTCGGCAGAAGAAGATGACAATATCTGCCGAGAATGCCCTCGTCTGGAGACGCGTGAATGCGCTGGCAGGCTAGCGTTGCGGTGTCGTGGGGTGGGTTCATTTCCCCAGCACGAGGACCCACTACAAAAAAATTGCGCACTGGGAATTTGATGTTGTTCAAGAGGCGACCGAAGTCGCAAAAAGTGTAGATAACTACACCGAGAGAGAAAGTACTTGTTCCGAGAACAAGTGGAACCTGAAAAAAAGGCGGACTTGGGGTAACCTCGTCATTACCCGACGAAGCTCATGGCCCACTAATGAAAGAGGGGCAACCGGATGGTGATGGAGCCCCTTCGCACCCACTCAACCGGAATAAATCCATATTATGTTGCAGTGGCCAGGTATTCCCCTTCTGAGTGGAAAACTCATACAACCTGACTTGTATAAACTTTCCCATCAGAAGGGGAGTACCCCAGTGACCAATTTATGCCATAGAATTATACAACTCGATTGCATAACGCTATGCCATAAAGAGGCACTCTGCTTGGGCCACTCAACCCGCGATGTCACCTGAAACGAAAAAAGGATTCATTAAGTACCCGGCGGCTGGCCCATGTTTTTCGTGGGCAGCCTGCCACCGTACCGGGTCCTATACCCAGGCAAAGGGTATTGGAAAAGAATGACCGATTTTCAAAAAAAATTTTTCAATTCATCCTTTTTTTTTAATATTTTGCAAAAATTAACTGGTTACAATTCAACGCAAAGATATAAGTTTGTGCCCAAATAGGGAAAAAACCTAGGTAGGTATATATAAAAAAAATTTTATACGTCTAACAAAATTAGAAAAAAAATTATATGTATGTGAAAATAAAATGTAGAAAAAATCTATGTATATGCCAAAATGTAAAAAAATTATGTGTATGACAAAAAAATGTAAAAAATTAAGTATATATAAAAAATGTAAAAAAATATATGTATATGACAAAAATGCAAAAAATTATATATATATAAAAATGTAAAAAAATATATGTATATGACAAAAATGCAACAAATTATGTAGATATATAAAAATGTAAAAAATATATGTTTATGACAAAAAGTAAAGGTACTCACCCAAACATCCTCGTCGGGCGCCCGCTGGTGATGTGGGTGGTCTTGAAATTCAATTTTTCTTTTGTTATCGTTACTCTTGATTACGCAGATAGCAAGCCCGTCGGCTACGTCCTAAAGCAGGCATTTACAACATTTATTGAATGCAAAAAAAAATATACAGCTGATTAACCCTGTTCGCGTTCAAGCCGACGCTGCTGTTCAATCTTATTTTCGCAAAACAGCTACCTATTTTGCAGGTTTCACGAGTTGATCCGTCTTAATAGCTTCCTGGCGCTCTTGCTGTACGGTAAATGTTATGCTATCGATTATTTAAACAAGTCGTTTGTAGAAACCAATCGTCCCAATTATTTTGACAAGTTGTTTAAGGTAACTACATAAGGGCCCAACACTATTGTTGCAGACACTCAGTTGACGGTTCCTGCGTCGCAGACAACAGTTCCACTCAATTCCAATCGTCAATCTGCGCCAAAGGCAAATAAGACTTATCACCTGAAGGCGAACACTCTGCTATCGCTGAACTACTCGAACCATAAACCGATCACTTCATGGACACGGAATGAAAATCAGATTCGGCTAAACAATTCCTTTGTCTTTTCGTTGACTGTGATATTCAAAACGTCAATCGTCAATCATAAACCATAAACTTCATGGACACGGAATAAAAATCAGATTCGGCTAAACAATTCCTTTGTCTTTTCGTTGACTGTGATATTCAAAACGTCAATCGTCAATCATAAACCATAAACTTCATGGACAAGAAATAAAAATCAGATTCGGCTGAACAATTCCTTTGTCTTTTCGTTGACTGTGATATTCAAAACGGCAATCGTCAATCATAAACCATAAACTTCATAGACACGGAATAAAAAATCAGATTCACCTAAACAATTCCTTTGTCTTTTCGTTGACTGTGATATTCAAAACGTCACTAAGATATTCACCGCATAGAAAGATAGGAAAGAGTGGTTATCTGATTTCAATTTTGGAGCACATACGTTACGGAACAAACAATCTTCAGATCCAACAAAGTCGGATACTATTGGATCACTATGAACGGATTCACTTCTTTCATTCCTGCCATCAGTTTCGGCCCGATAATAATATGGTGATAGCCCCCGCTTATATAGGAAGGGGTAAAAGTAATAAAACGGCAGTACTAACAACTGATCAACCAAATAGCGTCATACGGTCGAACGTAATAATGCAATCAAAAGTTGCTTCAGGGAATTTATCTTGAGTCCAGATTTCGTTAGCCACTGGCAAATGTTCTCTCGCTGATCACCTTGAAGCTGTAACACTTCACCGCTCTATTACTGTGCCATTGCAGGCAAATTCCCTTTTACATGCTCGCACCATTTTCTTCAGGTTATATTCCAAGGAGAGGCCCGGCACCGTAGTTAGTGTTTTTCGACCATTTCTCTGCTGAATTCTTATGTGCGCAAGTCCGTCCTGTACCGTAACATCAGCATAATTGATTGCATCAGCAAAGGGGGTCAAAGTTTTGCAAATTCTGGATAGACATGCGCTAAACAAATTTAACACAGGCAAGAAATAAGACTGCCAATCGAATATCGGGCACGACTTGTCAAATCTAGATTCTGAAATTAAACTGCTCGCGTGTCAAATTGTCGCGTCCCACGTGAGCGGCTTCAAGCAGCAACGCGCTGAAGCTACCACTGGCGGCGCCCGATACACCAACAAAACTAGACAAATGACTAAACGACGTTGACGTCAGCTAGCTGACTTGCACTGCAATCTCGATGATCACGGGCGCCAGCTTCGGTTCCAACAATAGAGAGAGCCCTGACTTTTTCCGACAACAGGCGAAAGCAAGGAGACAAGCTCAAGCGACAAAGCCAATCGTAATATCTCGGCGGAATCCGCCATCAGGGAATAGCCACGGCTAGAATTTGGCTCCCGTTCAGCGCCGACTTTCGGATTCCTTTCGATTTGCACTTACAATCCAAACGCTATGCAAAAATAATTTGATCTCACCACAATAGTTGACGAGTCCGTCCGCTGATGTCTTCTTTCCACCCTTGTCACGTTTCCTTTTCCTCTTCAACGACGTAGAAGTGGTACCGTTGTCTGTTGCGTAGACTTTTTCGTGAGTTTCCGCACTTGCTGCCTCACTCAGCTTTATGGCAAACACTTGACGTCACAAGCAAAGCACTTGGGAAAGGTTTTATAGCGGGTTTAGCGCGAAAGCACCGCGAAATTTACGTATAAAAAGTCAACACGAATTTCTCACTTTGCTCCGTCGTCAAAAAATATCCAATATACTCGCATTTCGTGTAATGACGACCAGGCTCGAAAGGTCTCGTTGTCATCATCTACTGGATTCCCTAAAATGACAACCGTCAAATATCGAACACATGGAAAAACTAACTACCGAATATCTCCTTACATAAATCAGACGAATCCATATCCCATATCACTGGAATTTTAGTTTTTTCCTCCCTTTTTCCTTTAAAGCTGAACCCGATCGGGATCTTATATCAGAAGGCAACAACTCTCAACAAGTTATGAACTCACACATACTTTTCCCTCCACGACTTAACCTCCACACCTGCGCCCTGTCAAAAATATTAAATCGTCCCAGATCAATCTTAAATCGTACCATTTCGACCTTAAATCGTTCCAGTTCATTCTGAAATCGTAACAGTTCAATCTGAAATCGCTGCGTTCGTTTGTTTAGTTGATCTGGGACATTTTATGCCTGAATTTCCTTTAACCCTTAACTGCTCGATTACTACAAACTTTTTCCCTTTACGGCATTGCTGTGGCTTGATTTATCAACTGATGTGCTATATTTTGGTGTTTATGAATAGATCAGCGTCTGAATTTTCCAAAAAGTATAAATTTGTGGTATTTTGCAAAAGTCTAAGGGCGGGTTGAGTGGTTGAAAGCCAGAAAAATCCCAATTTTTCACGTGTCAACTCCCAAAACTTCAAGTGGTTTTTTCTCCCCTTAAACGTGGGGATTTCGCCATTTTACGTATTCATTGAAAGACAACTCAAACTAGTGTTTTGATGGTCGGAACATGTTTTAGGCAAAATATCTAGATATTGCTATTTCTAGAACACGTGCATTTTTTGTGCAGATTTTCTGCTTTGATTGCTTACTGTGCCCGTAATTTTAGTCTGATTGCAGAAATTTTGGTCTTATCTTATAGTTCCGTTTGTTTAGTTTGCGTCAATAGCAAATATGTAGTAATTTGCATGAAAATACCGATTTTTATGACGTTTAGGAGGCATAGATATGTATTTGTCTAAAATACGTAAATTTCCTTGTCCGACCTCTGGCTTTAATCGTTCACTGTAGCCACAATTTCCATTCGATTACCAAAATTCTGGTCTCATTTTGTAGCTGTCAGTCTGTTGCTTACGTCAAATACAAATTTGTAGTACTTTTCATAAGAATACTTATTTTACAAGGTTCTTTATATTTTTGGGAGCAGTTTATGGAAACTTTTTCCCTTCACGGCATTGCTGTGGCTTGATTTTTCAACTGATGTGCTATATTTTGGTGTTAATGAATAGATCAGCGTCTGAATTTTCCAAAAAGGATAAATTTGTGGTATTTCGCAAAAGTTTAAGGACGGGTTTACTGGTTGAAAGCCAGAAAAATCCCAATTTTTCACGTGTCAACTCCCCAAAACTTTAAATGGCTTTTTCTCCTCTTAAACGTGCGAATTTCGCGTTTTTACGTTTTCATTGAAAGGCTTAACCCAAGCTAGTGTTTTGATGGTCGGAACATGTTTCAAGGCAAAATATCTAGAAATCGCTGTCTCTAGAACACGTGCAGTTTTTGTGCAGATTTTCAGCTTTGATTGCTTACTTATCTTATAGTTGCGCTTGTTTAGTTTGCGTCAAGTGCACCTATGTAGTAATGTGCATGAAAATACTAATTTTTATGACGCTTAGGAGGCGTACACATGTATTTGTCTAAAATACGTAAATATCCCTGTCCGACCTCTGGTTTACGTTCACTGTAGCCACAATTTCCATTCAATTATCGAAATTCTGGTTTCATTTTGTAGCTGTAAGTCTGTAGTTTAAGTCACATACAAATTTTTAATACTTTTCATAAGATACTAATTTTGATAAAGTTCCTGATATTTTTGGGGGCAGGTTATGGAAACGTTTTCCCTTCACGGCATTGCTGTGGCTTGGTTTTTCAACTGATGTGCTATATTTTGGTTTTAATGTATGGATCAGCGTCTGAGTTTTCCAAAAAGTATAAATTTATGGTATTTCGCAAAAGCTCAAGGGCGGGTTTAGTGGTTGAAAGCTAGAAAAATCCCAATTTTTCACGTCTCAACTCCCCAAAACTTTAAATGGCTTTTTCTCCCCTTAAACGTGTGAATTTCGCGTTTTTACGTTTTCACTGAAAGGCTTAACCCAGACTAGCGTTTTGATGGTCGGAATATGTTTTTGGCAAAATACCTAGAAATTGCTATTTCTAGAACACGTGCAGTTTTTGTGCAGATTTTCAGCTTTGATTGCTCACTGTGCCCGTAATTTTAGTCCGATTGTTGAAATTTTGGTCTTATCTTATAGTTGCGTTTGTTTAGTTTGCGTCAAGTGCAAATATGTAGTAATTTTCATGAAAATACTAATTTTTATGACGCTGAGGATGCATAGACATGTATTTGTCTAAAATACGTAAATTTCCTTGTCTGACCTCTGGGTTTAATAGTTCACTGTAGCCACAATTTCCATTCGATCATCAAAATTTTGGTCTCGTTGTGTAGCTGTCAGCCTGTTGTTTAGGTCAGATGCAAATTTTTAGTACTTTTCATAAGAATACTAATTTTTATAATTTTCCTTATATCTTTGGGGAAGGTTATGGAAACTTTTTCCCTTCACGGCATTGCTGTGGCTTGATATTTCAATTGATGTGCTATATTTTGGTGTTAATAAATGAACCAGCGTCTGAGTTACCCAAAAAGTATAAATTTGTGGTATCTCGCAAAAGTTTAAGGGCGAGTTTAGTGGCTGAAAGCCAGACAAATCCCAATTTTTCACGTGTCAACTCCTCAAAACTTTAAATGGCTTTTTCTCCCCTAAACGTGCGAATTTTGCGTTTTGACTTCTGCATTGAAAGACGGAACATGTTTTAGGCAAAATATCTAGAAATTGCTGTTTCTAGAACACGTGTAGTTTTGCGCATAGGAGGCATAGACATGTATTTGTCTAAAATACGTAAATTTCCTTGTCCGACCTCTGGCTTTGATCGTTCACTGTAGCCACAATTTCCATTCGATTATCAAAACGTGGTCTCATTTTGTAGCTGTCAGTCTGTTGTTTACGTCAAATGCAAATTTGGACTACTTTTCATAAGAATACTAATTTTCATAAGGTTCCTTATATTTTTGGGGGCAGGATATGGAAACTTTTTCCATTTACGGCATTGCTGTGGCTTCATTTTTCAACTGATGTGCTATGTTTTGGTGTTAATGAATAGATCAATGTCAGAATTTTCCAAAAAGTATAAATCTGTGGTATTTCGCAAAAGTTTAAACTAGTGTTCTGATTGTCGGAACATGTTTTAGGCAAAATATCTAGAAATTGCTGTTTCTAGAACACATGCAGTTTTTGCGCCTAGGAGGCATAGACCTGTATTTATCTAAAAAAAGTAAATTTCCTTGTCCGACCTCTGGGTTTAATCGGTCACTGCAGCCACAATTTCCATTCGATTATCAAAATTCTGGTCTATTTTTGTAGCTGTTAGTCTGTTGTTTACGTCAAATATAAATTTGTAGTACTTTACATAAGATACTTATTTTTAAAAGGTTCCTTATATTTTTGGAGGCAGTTAAAGGAAACTTTTTCCCTTCACGGCATTGCTGTGGCTTGATTTTCAACTGATCTGCTATATTTTGATGTTTATGAATAGATCAGCGTCTGAATTTTCCAAAATGTATAAATTTGTGGTATTTCGCAAAAGTTTAAGGGCGGGTTTAGTGCTTGACAACCAGAAAAATCCCAATTTTTCACATGTCCACTCCCGAAAACTTTAAATGGCTTTTTCTCCCCTTAAACGTGCGAATTTCGCGTTTTTACGTTGTCATCGAAAGGCTTAACCCAAGCTGGTGATTTCATGTTCGGAACATGCTTTAGGCAAAATATCGAGAAATTGCTGTTTCTAGAACACGTGCAGTTTTTGTGCAGATTTTCAGCTTCGATTGCTTACTGTGCCCGTAATTTAAGTCCGATTGTTGAAATTTTGGCCTTATCTTATAGCTGCGTTTGTTTAGTTTCCGTCAAGTGCAAAAATGTAGTAATTTGCATGAAAATACTAATTTCTATGGCGCGTTGGAGGCATAGACATGTATTTGTCTAAAATACGTAAATTTCCTTGTCCGACCTCTGGCTTTAATCGGTCACTGTAGCCACAATTTCCATTCGATTATCAAAATTCTGAACTCATGTTGATGCTGTCAGTCTGTTGTTTACGTCAAATGCAAATTTGTAGTACTTTTCATAAGATACTAATTTTTATAAGGTTCTTTATAATTTTGGGGGAAGGTTATGGAAACTTTTTCCCTTTACGGCATTGCTGTGGCTTGATTTTCAATCGCTGTGCTATATTTTTTTGTTAATGAATAGATCAGCGTCTGAATTTTCCAAAAAGTATAAATATGTGGCATTTTGCAAAAGTTTAAGGGCGGGTTTAGTGGTTGAAAGCCAGAAAAATCCCAATTTTTCATGCGTCAGCTCCCCAAATCTTTAAATGGCTTTTTATCCACTTAAACGTGCGAGTTTCGCGTTTTTACGTTTTCATTGAAAGGCTTAACCCAAACATGTTTTGATGGTCGGAACTTGTTTTGGGCAAAATATCTAGAAATTGCTGTTTCTAGAACACACGCAGTTTTTGTGCAGATTTTCAGCTTTGATTCCTTACTGTGCCCGAAATTTTAGTCCGATTGTTGAAATTTTGGTCTTATCTTATAGTTGCGTTTGTTTAGTTTGCGACAAATTCAAATATGTAGTAATTTTCATGAAAATACTAATTTTTATGACGCTGAGGAGGCATAGACATGTATTTGTCTAAAATACGTAAATTTCCTTGTCCGACCTCTGGCTTTAATTGTTCACTGTAGCCACAATTCCCATTCGATTATCAAAATTCTGGTCTCATTTTTAGCTGTCAGTCCGTTGTTCACGTCAAATACAAATTTGTAGTACTTCACATAAGATACTAATTTTTATAAGGTTCCTTATATTTTTGGGGGCATGTTATGGAAACTTTTCCCTTCACGGCATTTCTGTGGCTTGATTTTTCAACTGGTGTGCTATATTTTGCTGTTATTGAATAGATCAGCGTCTGAATTTTCCAAAAAGTATAAATTTGTGGTATTACGCAAAAGTTTGAGGGCGGGTTTAGTGGTTGAAAGCCAGAAAAATCCCAATTTTTCACGTGTCAACTCCCCAAAACTTTAAATGGCTTTTTCTCCCCTTAAACGTGCGAATTTCGCGTTTTTACGTTTTCATTCAAAGGCTTAACCCAAACTAGTGTTTTGATGGTCGGAATATGCTTTAGGCAAAATAACTAGAAATTGCTGTGTCTAGAGTTTTGATTGCTTACTGTGCCCGTGATTTTAGTCCGATTGTTGAAATTTTGGTCTTATCTGACACTTGCGTTTGTTTAGTTTGCGTCAAGTGCAAATATGTAGTAATTTGCATGAAAATACTAATTTTTATGACGCTTAGGAGGCATAGACATGTATTTGTCTAAAAGACGTAAATTTCCTTGTCCGACCTCTAGCTTTAATCGGTCACTGTAGCCACAATTTCCATTCGATTATCAAAATTCTGGTCTCACCTTGTAGCTGTCAGTCTGTTGCTTACGTAAAATGCAAATTTGTCGTACTATTTTTTATACTAATTTTTATCAAGTTCCTTTTTGGGGCAGGTTATGGAAACGTTTTCCCTTTACGGCATTGCTGTGTCTTGATTTTTCATCTGATTTGCTATATTTTGGTGTTAGTGGATAGATCAGCGTCTGAGTTTTCCAAAAAGTATAAATTTGTGGTATTTCGCAAAAGTTTAAGGGTGGGTTTAGTGGTTGAAAGCCAAAAAAATCCCAATTTTTCACGTGCCAACTCCCCAAAACTTTAAATGGCTTTTTCCCCTTAAGCGTGTGAATCTCGCGATTTTCCGTTTTCATTGAAAGGCTTAACCCAAACGTGTTTTGATGGTCGGGACATGTTTTAGGCAAAATATCTAGAAATTGTTGTTTCTAGAACACGTGCAGTTTTTGTGCAGATTTGCAGCTTTGATTGCTTACTGTGCCCGAAATTTTTGTCCGATTGTTGAAATTTTGGTCTTATCTTATAGTTGCGTTTGTATAGTTTGCGTCAAGTGCAAACATGTAGTAATTTGCATGAAAATACTAATTTTTATGACGCTTAGGAGGCATAGACATGTATTTGTCTAAAATACGTAAATTTCCTTGTCCGACCTCTGGCTTTGATCGTTCACTGTAGCCACAATTTCCATTCGATTATCAAAATTCTGGTCTAATTTTGTAGCTGTCAGTCTGTTGTTTACGTCAAATGTAAATTTGTAGTTCGTTTCATAAGATACAAATTTTTATAAGGTTTCGTATATTTTTGGGGGCAGGTTATGGCAACTTTTTCCCTTTACGGCATTGCTGTGGCTTGATTTTTCATTTGGTGTGCTATATTCTGGTGTTAATGAATAGATCAGCGTCTGAATTTTCCAAACAGTATAAATTTGTGGTATTTCGCAAAAGTGTGAGGGCGGGTTTAGTGGTTGAAAGCCAGAAAAATCCAAATTTTTCACGTGTCAACTCCCGAAAACTTTAAATGGCTTTTTCTCCCCTTAAACGTGCGAATTTCGCTTTTTTACGTTTTCATTGAAAGGCTTAATTCAAACTAAAGTTTTGATGGTCGGAACATGTTTTAGGCAAAATATTCAGAAATTGCTGTTTCTAGAACACGTGCAGTTTTTGTGCAGATTTTCAGCTTTGATTCCTTCCTGTGCCCGTAATTTTAGTCCGATTGTTGAAATTTTGATCTTATCTTATAGCTGCGTTTGTTTAGTTTGCGTCAAGTGCAAATATGAAGTAATTTGCATGAAAATACTAATTTTTATGGCGCTTAGGAGGCATAGACATGTATTTGTCTAAAATACGTAAATTTCCTTGTCCGACCTCTGGCTTTAATAGTTCACTGTAGCCACAATTTCCATTCGATTATCAAAATGATGGTCTTATTTTGTAGCTGTCAGTCTGTTGTCTAATTCAAATACAAATTTGTAGTACTTTACATAGGAATACTAATTTTTAATAAGGTTCCTTGTATTTTTGGGGGCAGGTTATGGAAACTTTTTCCGTTTACGCCATTGCTGTGGGTTGATTTTTCAACTGATGTGCAATATTTTGGTGTTAATGAATAGATCAGCGTCTGAATTTTCCAAACAGTATAAATTTGTGGTATTTCGCAAAAGTTTAAGGGCGGGTTTAGTGGTTGAAAGCCAGAAAAATCCCAATTTTTCTCGTGTCAACTCCCCAAAACTTTGAATGGCTTTTTGCCCCCTTAAACGTGCGAATTTCGCATTTTTACGTTTTCATTGAAAGGCTTAACCCAAACTAGTGTTTTGATGGTCGGAATATGTTTCAGGCAAAATATCTAGAAATTGCTGTTTCTAGAACACGTGCAGGTTTTGTGCAGATTTTCAGCTTTGATTGCTTCCTGTGCCCGTAATTTTAGTCCGATTGTTGAAATTTTGATCTTATCTTATAGTTGCGTTTGTTTAGTTTGCGTCAAGTGCAAATATGTAGTAATTTGCATGAAAATACTAATTTATATGACGCTTAGGAGGCATAGACATGTATTTGTCTAAAATACGTAAATTTCCTTGTCCGACCTCTGGCTTTGATCGTTCACTGTAGCCACAATTTCCATTCGATTATCAAAATTCTGGTCTAATTTTGTAGCTGTCAGTCTGTTGTTTACGTCAAATGTAAATTCGTAGTTCGTTTCATAAGATACAAATTTTTATAAGGTTTCGTATATTTTTGGGGGCAGGTTATGGAAACTTTTTCCCTTCACGGCATTGCTGTGGCTTGGTTTTTCAACTGATGTGCTATATTTTGGTGTTAATGTATAGATCAGCGTCAGAATTTTCCAAAAAGTATAAATTTGTGGTATTTCGCAAAAGTTTAAGGGCGGGTTTAGTGGTTGAAAGCCAGAAAAATCCTAATTTTTCACGTGTCAACTCCCCAAAACTTTAAATGGCTTTTTCTCCCCTTAAGCGTGCGAATTTCGAGTTTTTACGTTTTAATTGAAAGGCTTAACCCAAGCTAGTGTTTTGATGGTCGGAATATGTTTTAGGCAAAATAACTAGAAATTGCTGTTTCTAGAAAACGTGCAGTTTTTGTGCAGGTTTTCAGCTTTGATTGCTTACTATGCCCGTTATTTTAGTCCGATTGTTGAAATTTTGGTCTTATCTGATAGTTGCATTTGTTAAGTTTGCGCCAAGTGCAAAAATGTAGTAATTTGCATGAAAATACTAATTTATATGACGCTTAGGAGGCATAGACATGTATTTGTCTAAAATACGTAAATTTCCTTGTCCGACCTCTGGCTTTAATCGGTCACTGTAGCCACAATTTCCATTCGATTATCAAAATTTCGGTCTCAGTTTGTAGCTGTCAGACTGTTGTTCACGTCAAATGCAAGTTTGTAGTACTTTTCATAAAAATACTACTTTTCATAAGGTTCTTTATATTGTTGGGGGCAGATTCTGGAAACTTTTCCCCTTCACGGCATTGCTGTGGCTTGGTTTTTCAACTGGTGTGCTATATTTGGTTTTAATGTATGGATCAGCGTCTGAATTTTCCAAAAAGTCTAAATTTGTGGAATTTTGTAAAAGTTTAAGGGCGGGTTTAGTGGTTGAAAGCCAGAAAAATCCCAATTTTTCACGTGTCAACTCCCCAAAACTTTAAATGGCTTTTTCTCCCCTTAAACGTGCGACTCTCGCGTTTTTACGTTTTCATTGAAAGGCTTAGCCCGAACTATTGTTTTGATGGTCGGAACATGTTTTAGGCAAAATATCTAGAAATTGCTGTTTCTAGAACACGTGCAGTTTTTGTGCAGATTTCCAGCCTTGATTGCTTGCTGTGCCCGTAATTTTAGTCCGATTGTTAAAATTTTGGTCTTATCTTATAGTTGCGTTTGTTTAGTTTGCGTCAAATGCAAATATGTAGTAATTTGCATGAAAATACTAATTTTTATGACGCTTAGGAGGCATAGACATGTATTTGTCTAAAATACGTAAATTTCCTTGTCCGACCTCTGGCTTTAATCGTTCACTGTAGTCACAACTTCCATTCGATTATCAAAATTCTGGTCTCATTTTGTAGCTGTCAATCTCTTGTTTACGTCAAATGCAAATTCGTAGTACTTTTCATAAGAATTCTAATTTTGATAAGGTTCCTTATATTTTTGGGGGCAGGTTATGGCAACTTTTTCCCTTCACGGCATTGCTGTGGCTTGATTTTTCATTTGGTGTGCTATATTCTGGTGTTAATGAATAGATCAGCGTCTGAATTTTCCAAACAGTATAAATTTGTGGTATTTCGCAAAAGTTTAAGGGCGGGTTTAGTGGTTGAAAGCCAGAAAAATCCCAATTTTTCACGTGTCAACTCCCGAAAACTTTAAATGGCTTTTTCTCCCCTTAAACGTGCGAATTTCGCTTTTTTACGTTTTCATTGAAAGGCTTAACTCAAACTAAAGTTTTGATGGTCGGAACATGTTTTAGGCAAAATATTCAGAAATTGCTGTTTCTAGAACACGTGCAGTTTTTGTGCAGATTTTCAGCTTTGATTCCTTCCTGTGCCCGTAATTTTAGTCCGATTGTTGAAATTTTGATCTTATCTTATAGCTGCGTTTGTTTAGTTTGCGTCAAGTGCAAATATGTAGTAATTTGCATGAAAATACTAATTTTTATGGCGCTTAGGAGGCATAGACATGTATTTGTCTAAAATACGTAAATTTCCTTGTCCGACCTCTGGCTTTAATAGTTCACTGTAGCAACAATTTCCATTCGATTATCAAAATTCTGGTCTCATTTTGTAGCTGTCAGTCTGTTGTCTAATTCAAATACAAATTTGTAGTACTTTACATAGGAATACTAATTTTTAATAAGGTTCCTTGTATTTTTGGGGGCAGGTTATGGAAACTTTTTCCGTTTACGCCATTGCTGTGGCTTGATTTTTCAACTGATGTGCAATATTTTGGTGTTAATGAATAGATCAGCGTCTGAATTTTCCGAAAAGTATAAATTTGTGGTATTTCCCAAAAGATTAAGGGCGGGTTTAGTGGTTGAAAGCCAGAAAAATCCCAATTTTTCTCGTGTCAACTCCCCAAAACTTTGAATGGCTTTTTGCCCCCTTAAACGTGCGAATTTCGCATTTTTACGTTTTCATTGAAAGGCTTAACCCAAACTAGTGTTTTGATGGTCGGAATATGTTTCAGGCAAAATATCTAGAAATTGCTGTTTCTAGAACACGTGCAGTTTTTGTGCAGATTTTCAGCTTTGATTGCTTCCTGTGCCCGTAATTTTAGTCCGATTGTTGAAATTTTGATCTTATCTTATAGTTGCGTTTGTTTAGTTTGCGTCAAGTGCAAATATGTAATAATATGTAATCGTTCACTGTAGCCACAATTTCCATTCGATTATCAAAATTTTTAACTCAGTTTTTGGCTGTCAGTCTGTTGTTTACGTCAAATGCAAATTTGTAGTACTTTTCATAAGATACTAATTTTTAATATGGTTTCTTATATTTTTGGGGGCAGGTTATGGAAACTTTTTCCCTTTACGCATTGCAGTGGCACGATTTTTCAACGGATGTCCTATATTTTGGTTTTGATGCATGGATCAGCGTCTGAATTTTTCAAAAAGTATATATTTGTGGTATTTCGCGGAAGTTTGAGGGCGAGTTTAGTGGTTAAAAGCCAGAAAAAGCCCAATTTTTCACGTGTCAACTCCCCAAAACTTTAAATGGCTTTTTCCCCCCCCTTTAACATGCGAATTTCGCGTTTTTAACGTTTTCATTGAAAGGCTTAACCCAAACTAGTGTTTTGATGGTCAGAACATGTTTTAGGCAAAATATCTAGAAATTGCTGTTTCTAGAACACATGCAGTTTTTGCGCAGATTTTCAGCTTTGATTGCTTACTGTGCCCGTAATTTTAGTCCGATTGTTGAAATTTTGGTCTTATCATATAGTTGCGTTTGTTTAGTTTGCATCAAGTGCAAATATGTAGTAATTTGCATGAAAATACTAATTTTTATGACGCTTAGGAGGCATAGACATGTATTTGTCTAAAATACGTAAATTTCCTTGTCCGACCTCTGGCTTTAATCGTTCACTGTAGCCACAATTTCCATTCGAATATCAAAATGCTGGTCTCATTTTTTAGCTGTCAGTCTGTTGTTCACGGCAAATATAAATTCGTAGTACTTTTCATAAGATACTGATTTTGATCAGGTTCCTTATATTTTTGGGGCAGGTTATGGAAACTTTTTCCCTGTACGGCAGTGCTGTGGCTTGGTTTTTCAATTAATGTGCTATATTTTGGTTTGAATGCATGGACCAGCGTCTGAATTTTCCAAAAAGTATAAATTTGTGGTATTTCGCATAAGTTGAGAGGCGGGTTTAGTGGTTGAAAGCCAGAAAAATTCCAATTTTTCTTTCTTTCCCCTTAGACGTGCGAATTTCGCGTTTTTACGTTTTCATTGAAAGGCTTAACCCGGACTAGTGTTCTGATGGTCGGAATATGTTTTAGGAAAAATATCTAGATATTGCTGTTTCTAGAACACGTGCAGTTTTTGTGCATATTTTCAGCTTTGATTGCTAACTGTGCCCGTAATTTTAGTCCGATTGTTGCAATTTTGGTCTTATCTTAAATTTGCGTTTGTTTAGTTTGCGTCAGTTGCAAATATGTAGAATTTGCATGAAAATACTAATTTTTATGACGCTTAGGAGGCATAGACATGTATTTGTATAAAATACGTAGATTTTCTTGTCCGACCTCTGGCTTTAATCGTTCATTGTAGCCACAATTTCCATTCGATTATCAAAATTCTGGTCTCATTTTGTAGCTGTCAGTCTGTTGTTAACGTCAAATACAAACTTGTTGTACTTTTCATATGATACTAATTCTTGTTAGGTTCCTTATGTTTATGGGGGCAGGTTATGGAAACTTTTTCCCTTCACGGCATTGCTGTGGCTTGATTTTTCAACTGATGTGCTATATTTTGGCTTTAATGTATGGATCAGCGTCTGAATTTTCCAAAAAGTATAAATTTGTGGTATTTCGCTAAAGTTTAAGGGCGGGTTTAGCGGTTGAAAGCCAGAAAAATCTCAATTTTTCACGTGTCAACTCCCCAAAACTTTAAATGGACTTTTCTCCCCTTAAACGTGCGAATTTCGCGTTTTTACGTTTTCATTGAAAGGCTTAACCCAAACTAGTGTTTTGATGGTCGGAACATATTTTAGGAAAAATGTCTAGAAATTGCTGTTTCTAGAACGAGTGCAGTTTTTGTGCAGATTTTCAGCTTTGATTGGGTACTGTGCCCGTAATTTTAGTCCGATTGTTAAAATTTTGGCCTTATCTTACAGTTGCGTTTGTTTAGTTTGCGTCAAGTGCATGTATGTAGTAATGTGCATGCAAGTACTAATTTTTATGACGCTTAGGAGGCAAAGACATGTTTTCGTCTAACATACGTAAATTTCCTTGTCCGACCTCTGGCTTTAATCGTTCACTGTAGCCACAATTTCCATTCGATTATCAAAATGTTGGTCTCATTTTGTAGCTGTCAGTCTGTTGTTTACGTCAAATGCAAATTTGTAGTACTTTTCATAGGAATACCAATTTTGATAAGGTTCGTAATATGTTTGGGGGCAGGTTATGGAAACTTTTTCCCCTTACGGCATTGCTGTGGCTTGGTTTTTCAACTGATGTGCTATATTTTGGTGTTAGTGAATAGATCAGCGTTTTAATTTTCCAAAAATTATAAATTTGTGGTATTTCGCAAAAGTTTAAGGGCGGGTTTAGTGGTTGAAAACCAAAAAAATCCCAATTTTCCATGCGGCAACTCCCCAAAACTTTAAATGGCTCTTCCTCCCCATAAACGTGCGAATTTCGCGTTTTTACGTTTTAATTGAAAGGCTTAACCCGAACTAGTGTTTTGATGGTCGGAACATGTTTTAGGAAAAATATCTAGAAATTGCTGTTTCTAGAACACGTGCAGTTTTTGTGCAGATTTTCAGCTTTGATTGCTTACTGTGCCCGTATTTTTAGTCCGATTGTTGAAATTTTGGTCTTATTTTATAGCTGCGTTTGTGTTGTTTGCGCCAAAAGCAAATATGTAGTAATTTGCATGAAAATACTAATTTTTATGACGCTTAGGAGGCATAGACATGTATTTGTCTAAAATACGTAAATTTCCTTGTCCGACCTCTGGCTTTAATCGTTCACTGTAGCCACAATTTCCATTCGATTATCAAAATTCTGGTCTCATTTTGAAGCTGTCAGTCTGTTGTTTACGTCAAATACAAATTTGTGGTACTTTTCATAAGAATACTAATCTTCATAAGGTTCCTTATATTTTTGGGGGCAGGTTATGGAAACTCTTTCCCTTTACGGCATTGCTGTGGCTTGGTTTTACAACTGATGTGCTATATTTTGATTTTGATGTATGGATCAGCGTCTGAATTTTCCAAAAAGTATACATTTGTGGTATTTCGCAAAAGTTCAAGGACGGGTTTAATGGTTGAAAGCCAGAAAAATCCCAATTTTTCACGTGTCAACTCCCCAAAACTTTAAATGGCTTTTTCTCACCTTAAACGTGCGAGTTTCGCGTTTTACGTTTAAATTGAAAGGCTTAATCCAAACTAGTGTTTTGATGGTGGGAGTACGTATTAGGCAAAATATCTAGAAATTGCTGTTTCTAGAGCACGTGCAGTTTTTGTGCGGATTTTCAGCTTTGATTGCATACTGTGGCCGTAATTGTTGAAACTTTGGTCTTATCTTATAGTTGCGTTTGTTTAGTTTGCGTCAAGTGCACATATGTGATAATGTGCATGAAAATACAAATTTTTATGACGCTTAGGAGGCATAGACATGTTTTTGTCTAAAATACGTAAATTTACTTGTCTGACCTCTGGTTTTCGTTCACTGAAGCCACAATTTCCATTCGATTATCAGAATTTTTGTCTCATTTTGTAGCTGTCAGTCTGTTACGTCAAATGCAAATTTGTAGTACAATTCATAAGAAACTAATTTTTATAAGTTTCCTTATATTTTTGGGGGCAGGTTATGGAAACTTTCTCCCTTTACGGCATTGCTGTGGCTTGGTTCTTCAACTGATGTGCTATAATTTGGTTTTAATGTATGGATCAGCGTCCAAAAGGTATAAATTTGTGGTTTTTCGCTTAAGTTTCAGGGCGGGTTTAGTGGTTGAAAGCCAGAAAAATCCCAATTTTTCACGTGTCAACGCCCAAAAACTTTAAATGGCTTTTTCTCCCCTTAAACGTGCGAATTTCGCGTTTTTACGTTTTCATTGAAAGGCTTAACCCAAACTAGTGTTTTGATGGTCGGAACATGTTTTAGGCAAAATATCTAGAAATTGCTGTTTCTAGAACACGTGCAGTTTTTGTGCAGATTTTCAGCTTTGATTGCTAACCGTGCCCGTAATTTTAGTCCGATTGTTAAAATTTTGGTCTTATCTTATAGTTGCGTTTGTTTAGTTTGCGTCAAGTGCATGTATGTAGTAATATGCATGCAAGTGCTAATTTTTATGACGCTTAGGAGGCATAGACATGTTTTTGCCTAACATACGTAAATTTCCTTGTCCGACCTCTGGCTTTAATCGTTCACTGTAGCCACAATTTCCATTCGATTATCAAAATGTTGGTCTCATTTTGTAGCTGTCAGTCTTTTGTTTACGTCAAATACAAATTTGTAGTACTGTGCATAAGAATACTGATCTTCATAAGGTTCCTTATATTTTTGGAGGCAGACTTTGCAAAATTGTTCCTTTTACGGCATTGCTGTAGGATGATTTTTCAACTGATGTACTATATATTGGCGTTAATGAATAGATCAGCGTCAGAATTTCCGGAAAAGTATAAATTTTTGGTATTTTGCGAAAGTTTGAGGGTAGGTTTAGTGGTTGAAAGCCAGAAAATCTCAATTTTTCACGTGTCAACTCCCCAAAACTTTAAATGGCTTTTCTCCCCTTAAACGTGCGAATTTCGCGTTTTTTACGTTTTAATTGAAAGGCTTAACCCGAACTAGTGTTTTGATGGTCGGAACTTGTTTCAGCCAAAATATCTGGAAATCGCTGTTTCTAGAACACGTGCAGTTTTTGTGCAGATTTTCAGCTTTGATTGCTTACTGTGCCCGTAAATTTAGTCGGATTGTTGAAATTTTGATCTTATCTTATAGTTGCGTTTGTTTAGTTTGCATCAAGTGCAAATATGTAGTAATTTGCATGAAAATACTAATTTTTATGCCGCTTCGGATTCATAGACATGTATTTGTCTAAAATACGTAAATTTCCTTGTCCGACCTCTGGCTTTAATCGGTCACTGTAGCCACAATTTCCGTTCGATTATCAAAATCTTTGTCTCATTTTGTAGCTGTCAGTCTGTCGTTCACGTCAAATATAAATTTGTTGTACTTTTTATAAGATACTCATTTTGATAAGGTTCCTTATATTTTTGGGAGTTTATGGAAACTTTTTCCCTTTACGGCATTGATGTGGCTTGGTTTTTCAACTGATGTGCTATATTTTGGTTTGAATGTATGGATCAGCATCTGAATTTTCCAAAAAGTATAAATTTGTGGTATTTCGCATAAGTTTAAGGGCGGGTTTAGTGGTTAAAAGCCAGAAAAATTCCAATTTTTCTTTCTCTCCCCGTAACGTGCGAATTTCGCGTTTTTACGTTTTAATTGAAAGGCTTAACCCGGACTAGTGTTTTGATGGTCGGAATATGTTTTAGGAAAAATATCTAGAAATTGCTGTTTCTAGAACACGTGCAGTTTTTGTGCAGATTTTCAGCTTTGATTGCTAACTTTGCCCGTAATTTTAGTCCGATTGTTGAAATTTTGGTCTTATCTTAAAGTTGCGTTTGTTTAGTTTGCGTCAAGTGCAAATATGTAGTAATTTGCATGAAAATACTAATTTGTATGACGCTTAGGAGGCATAGACATGTATTTGTCTAAAATACGTAAATTTCCTTGTCCGACCTCTGGCTTAAATCGCTCACTGTAGCCACAATTTCCATTCGATTATCGAAATTCTGGTCTTATTTGGTAGCTGTTAGTGTGTTGTTTACGTCAAATGCAAGTTTGTAGTACTTTTCATAAGAATACTAATTTTTATAAGGTTCCTTATATTTTTGGGGGCAGGTTATGGAAACTTTTTCCCTTCACGGCATTGCTGTGGCTTGATTTTTCAACTGATGTGCTATATCTTGAAGTCAATGAATAGATCAGCGTCTGTATTTTTCAAAAAGTATAAATTTGTGGTATTTTGTAAAAGTTTAAGAGCGGGCTTAGTGGTTGAAAGCCAGAAAAATCCCAATTTTTCACGTGTCAACTCCCCAAAACTTTAAATGGCTTTTTCTGCCCTTAAACGTGCGAATTTCGCGTTTTTACGTTTTCATTGAAAGGCTTAACCACAACTGGTGTTTTGATGGTCAGAACATGTTTTAGGCAAAATATCTAGAAATTGCTGTCTCGAGAACACGTGCAGTTTTTGTGCAGATTTTCAGCTTTGATTGCTTATTGTGCCCGTAATTTTAGCCCGATTGTTGAAATTTCGGTCTTATCTTATATTTGCGTTTGTGTAGTTCGCGTCAAGTGCAAATATGTAGAATTTGCATGAAAATACTAATTTTTATGACGCTTAGGAGGCAAAGACATGTATTTGTCTAAAATACGTAAATTTACTTGTCCGACCTCTGGCTTTAATCGTTCACTGTAGCCACAATTTCCATTCGATTATCAAAATTCTGGTCTCATTTTGTAGCTGTCAGTCTGTTGTCTACGTCAAATACAATTTTGTTGTACTTTGCATAAGAATACTAATTTTTGTAAGGTTCCTTATATTTTTGGGGACAGGTTATGGAAACTTTTTCCCTTCACGGCATTGCTGTGGCTTGATTTTTCAACTGATGTGCTATATTTTGGTTTTAATGTATGGATCAGCGTCTAAATTTCCCTAAAAGTATAAATTTGTGGTATTTTGTAAGACTTTATGGGCGGGTATAGTGGTTGAAAGCCAGAAAAATCCCAAATTTTCCCGTGCAAACTCCCCAAAACTTTAAATGGCTTTTTCTCCCCTTAAACGTCCGAATTTCGCGGTTCACGTTCTAATTGAAAGGCTTAACCGAAACGTGTTTTGATGGTCGGAACATGTTTTAGGCAAAATATCTAGAAATTGCTGTTTCTAGAACACGTGCAGTTTTTGTGCAGATTTTCAGCTTTGATTGCTTACTGTGCCCGTAATTTTAGTCCGATTGTTAAAATTTCGGTCTTATCCTATAGTTGTGTTTGTTTAGTTTGCATCAAGTGCACGTATGTAGTAATGTGCATGAAAATACTAATTTTTATGACGGTTAGGAGGCATAGACATGTATTTGTCTAAAATACATAAATTTCCTTGTCCGACCTCTGGTTTTCGTTCATTGTAGCCACAATTTCCATTCGATTATCAAAATGTTGGTCTCATTTTGTAGCTGTTGAAATTTTGATCTTATCTTATAATGCGTTTATTTAGTTTGCGTCAAGTGCACGTATGTAGTAATTTGCATGAAAATACTAATTTTTATGACGCTTAGGAGGCATAGACGTGTATTTGTCTAAAATACGTAAATTTTCTTGTCCGACTTCTGGTTTTCGTTCACTGTAGCCACAATTTCCATTCGATTATCAAAATGTTGGTTTCATTTTGTAGCTATCAGTCTGTTGTTTACGTCAAATACAAATTTGTAGTAGTTTTCGTAGGAATACTAATTTTTATAAGGTTCCTTTTATTGTTGGGGCAGGTTATGGAAACTTATTCCTTCTACGGCTTTGCTGTTGCTTGGTTTTTCAACTGATGTGCTATATTTTTGTTTTAATGTATGGATCAGCGTCTGAATTTTCCAAGAAGTATAAATTTGTGGTATTTCGCAAAAGTTTAAGGGCGGGTTTAGTGGTTGAAAGCCGGGAAAATCCTAATTTTTCACGTGTCAACTCCCCAAAACTTTAAATGGCTTTTTCTCCCCTTAAACGTGCGAATTTCGCGTTTTTACGTTTTCATTGAAAGGGTTAACCCAAACTAGTGTTTTGATGGTCGGAACATGTTTTAGGCAAAATATCGAGAAATTGCTGTTTCTAGAACACGTGCAGTTTTTATGCAGATTTTCAGCTTTGATTGCTTACTGTGCCCGTAATTTTATTCCGATTGTTAAAATTTTGGTCTTATCTTATAGTTGCGTTTGTTTAGTTTGCGTCAAGTGCACGTATGTAGTAATATGCATGCAAGTACTCATTTTTATGACGCTTAGGAGGCATAGACATGTTTTTGTCTAACATACGTAAATTTCCTTGTCCGACCTCTGGCTTTAGTCGTTCACTGTAGCCACAATTTCCATTCGATTATCAAAATGTAGGTCTCATTTTGTAGCTGTCAGTCTGTTGTTTACGTCAAATACATATTTGTAGTACTTTTCATAAGATACTTATTTTTATAAGGTACCTTATATTTTTAGGGGCAGGTTGTGGAAACTGTTTCCCTTTACGGCATTGCTGTGGGTTGATTTTTCAACTGATGTACTATACAAGGTGTGTTCAAAAAGTATCACGAATTTTGAATTTTCGCGGGTTACGTATATTCGAATTTCGATTTTTTTGTGGCGTTATGTTGGTACTAATGTCTGTCACTTATGCCGACAAGCTCGGCCATTTTGAATGTTCACTTGATTGGTGATAGCTGCTTTACTTGCACGTGTTTTCAATCGTCTTCGATTTTTACTTATTCAATAAAATGGATAAAGGAACGTGTATCAAATTTTGTGTGAAAAACGAAATTAAGTGCGCGGAAGCATTCCGAATGTTGACTGTGGCATACGGAGAAGCTACCTTGAACCGAAGCAACGTTTATCGGTGGTACAAAATGTTTTTAGAAGGCCGAGAAGATGTGAACAACGAAGAGCGTGCCGGACGTCCGAGCACTTCAACAACAGACGAAAAAATTAATGAAGTGGAGAAAATGGTATTGGCCAATCGTCGAATCACCGTTAGAGAAGTTGCTGAGGACCTAAACATATCGATTGGCTCGTGCCATTCGATTTTTATCAACGATTTGGGCATGAGACGGGTCGCCGCGAAATTCGTACCAAAATTGCTCAATTGCGACCAAAAACAGCAACGCATGAACATTGCTAATGAGATGTTAAACTCTGTCCGCGACGAACCAAATTTGCTCCAGAGGGTCATGACTGGTGACGAATCGTGGGTTTATGGTTATGACGTGGAAACCAAAGCTCAATCATCTCAATAGAAGCTGCCGCATGAACCAAGACCGAAAAAAGCGCGCCAAGTTCGGTCGAATGTGAAAGCTTTGCTGACAGTTTTCTTCGATTGCAGGGGCGTGGTGCATCATGAGTTCTTGCCACAGGGAAGAAAGGTCAATAAGGAATATTACCTGCAAGTTATGCGCAATTTGCGCAAAGCAATCCGCCAGAAACGCCAGGATTTGTGGGAGAACAAAAATTGGCTTTTGCACCACGATAACGCCCCTGCTCACACATCGTTGCTTGTGCGCGACTTTTTGGCCAAAAACAACACACTAATGATGCCGCAGCCACCGTATTCCCCAGATCTGGCCCCTTGTGACTTTGTCTTGTTTCCTAAACTGAGGAGGCCCATGAAAGGACGACGTTACGCTACGCTTGACAAGATAAAGACGGCATCGAAGGAGGAGCTGAACAAGATTAAAAAAAATGATTTTTTGAAGTGCTTCGAAGATTGGAAAAACCGTTGGCACAAGTGTATAATATCTAATGGGGATTACTTTGAAGGGGACAAAATAGTTATTCATGAATGAATAAATAATTTTTGAAAAAAACAAAACTCGCGAACTTGTCTTAGGAAAAATATCTGGAAATTGCTGTTTCTAGCACACGTGCAGTTTTTGTGCAGATTATCAGCTTTGATTGCTTACTAAGCCCGTAAATTTAGTCCGATTGTTGAAACTTTGATCTTATCTTATAGTTGCGTTTGTTTAGTTTGCGTCAAGTGCAAATATGTAGTAATTTGCATGAAAATACTAATTTTGATGACGCTTAGGAGACATGGACATGTATTTGTCTAAAATACGTAAATTTCCTTGTCCGACCTCTGGCTTTAATCGGTCACTGTAGCCACAATTTCCATCCGATTATCAAAATTTTGGTCTCATTTTGTAGCTGGCAGTCTGTCTTTCACGGCGAATATAAATTTGTAGTACTTTTCATAAGATACTCATTTTTGTAAGGTTCCTTATATTTTTGGGGCAGGTTATGGAAACTTTTTCCCTTTACGGCATTGCTGTGGCTTGGTTTTTCAACTGATGTGCTATATTTTGGTTTTAATGTATGGATCAGCGTCTGAATTTTCCAAAAAGAATAAATTTGTGGTATTTCGCATAAGTTTAAGGGCGGGTTTAGTGGTTGAAAGCCAGAAAAATTCCAATTTCTCTTTCTCTCCTCTTAAACGTGCGAATTTCGCATTTTTACGTTTTCATTGAAAGGCTTAACCCGGACTACTGTTTTGATGGTATGAATATGTTTTAGGAAAAATATCTAGAAATTGCTGCTTCTAGAACACGTGCAGTTTTTGTGCAGATTTTCAGCTTTGATTGCTAACTGTGCCCGTAATTTTAGTCCGATTGTTGAAATTTTGGTCTTATCTTAAAGTTGCGTTTGTTTAGTTTGCGACAATTGCAAATATGTAGTAATTTGCATGAAAATACTAATTTTTATGACGCTTAGGAGGCATAGACATGTATTTGTCTAAAATACGTAAATTTTCTTGTCCGACCTCTGGTTTTAATCGTTCACTGTAGCCACAATTTCCATTCGATTATCGAAATTCTGGTCTTATTTGGTAGCTGTCAGTCTGTTGTTTACGTTAAATACAATTTTGTTGTACTTTGCATAAGAATACTAATTTTTATAAGGTTCCTTATATTTTTGGGGCAGGTTATGGAAACTTTTTCCCTTCACGGCATTGCTGTGGCTTGATTTTTCAACTGATGTGCTATATTTTGGTAGCAATGAATAGACCAGTGTCTGTATTTTCCAGAAAGTATAAATTTGTGGTATTTCGCAAAAGTTTATGGGCGGGTTTAGTGGTTGAAAGCCAGACAAATCCCAATTTTTCACGTGTCAACTCCCCAAAACTTTAAATGGCTTTTTATCCCCTTAAACGTGCGAATTTCGCGTTTTTACGTTTTCATTGAAAGGCTTAATCCCAACTGGTGTTTTGATGGTCGGAACATGTTTTAGGCAAAATATCTAGAAATTGCTGTTTCTAGAACACGTGCAGTTTTTGTGCAGATTTTCAGCTTTGATTGCTTACTGTGCCCGTAATTTTAGCCCGATTGTTGAAATTTTGGTCTTATCTTATAGTTGCGTTTGTGTAGTTCGCGTCAAGTGCAAATATGTAGAATTTGCATGAAAATACTAATTTTTATGACGCTTAGGAGGCATAGACATGTTTTTGTCTAAAATACGTAAATTTCCTTGTCCGACCTCTGGCTTTAATCGTTCACTGTAGCCACAATTTCCATTCGATTATCAAAATTCTGGTCTCATTTTGTAGCTGTCAGTCTGTTGTTTACGTCAAATACAATTTTGTTGTACTTTGCATAAGAATACTAATTTTTAATAAGGTTCCTTATATTTTTGGGGGCAGGTTATGGAATTTTTTTTCCCTTCACGGCATTGCTGTGGCTTGGTTTTTCAAGTGATGTGCAATATTTTGGTTTAAGTATATGGATCTGCATCTAAATTTTCCAAAAAGGGTAAATTTGTGGTATTTCGCAAAAGTTTAAGGGCGGGTTGAGTGGTTGAAGCCAGAAAAATCCCGATTTTTCACGTGTCAACTCCCCAAAACTTTAAATGGCTTTTTCTCCCCTTAAACGTGCGAATTTCGCATTTTTACGTTTTCATTGAAAGGCTCAACCCAAACGTGTTTTGATGGTCGGAACATATTTTAGGCAAAATATCTAGAAATTGCTGTTTCTAAAACACGTGCAGTTTTTGTGCAGATTTTCAGCTTTGATTGCTTACTGTGCCCGCAATTTTAGTTCGATTGTTGAAATGTTAGTCTTATCTTATAGTTGCATTTGTTGAGTTTCCGTCAAAAACAAATATATAGTAATTTGCATGAAAATACTAATTTTTATGACACTTAGGAGGCATAGACATGTATTTGTCTAAAAAACGTAAACTTCCTTGTCCAACCTCTGGGTTTAATCGTTCACTGTAGCCACAATTTCCATTCGATTATCAAAATTTTGATCTCATTTTGTAGCTGTCAGTCTGTTAATTACGTCAAATGCAAATTTGTAGTAATTTTCATAGGAATACTAATTTTTATAAGGTTCCTTAGATTTTTGGGGGCAGGTTATGGAAACTTTTTCCCTTCACGGCATTGCTGTGGCTTGATTTTTCAACTGATGTGCTATATTTTGGAGTTAATGAATAGATCAGCGTCTGAATTTTCCAAAAAGGATAAATTTGTGGTATTTCGCAAAAGTTTAAGGGCGGGTTTAGTGGTTGAAATCCAGAAAAATCCCAATTTTTCACGTGTCAACTCCCCAAAACTTTAAATGGCTTTTTCTCCCCTTAAACGTGCGAATTTCGCGTTTTTACGTTTTCATTGAAAGGCTTAACCCGAACTAGTGTTTTGATGGTTGGAACATGCTTTAGGCAAAATATCTAGAAATTACTGTTTCTAGAACACGTGCAGTTTTTGTGCAGATTTTCAGCTTTGATTGCTTACTGTGCCCGTAGTTCTAGTCCGATTGTAGAAATTTCGGTCTTATCTTATAGTTGCTATATTTGGGCAAACATGTAGTAATTTGCATGAAAATACTAATTTTTATGACGCTTAGAAGGCATTGACATGTATATGTCTAAATTACGTAAATTTCCTTATCCGACCTCTGGCTTTAATCGTTCACTGTAGCCACAATCTCCATTCGATTATCAAAATTCTGGCTTTTTCTCCCCTTAAACGTGCGAATTTCGCGTTTTTACGTTTTAATTAAAAGGCTTAACCCAAATTAGTGTTTTGGTGGTCGGAACATGTTTTAGGCAAAATATCTAGAAATTGCTGTTTCTAGAACACCTGTAGTTTTTGTGCAGATTTTCAGCTTTGATTGCTTACTGTGCCCGTAATTTTTGTCCGGTTGTTAAAATTTTGGTCTAATCTTATAGTTGCGTTTGTTAAGTTTGCGTCAAGTGCACATATGTAGTAATGTGCATGAAAATACTAATTTTGATGGCGCTTAGGAGGCATAGACATGTATTTGTCTAAAATACGTAAATCTCCTTGTCCGACCTCTGGTTTGCGTTCACTGTAGCCACAATTTCCATTCCATTATCAAAATGTTGGTCTCATTTTGTAGCTGTCAGTCTGTTGTTTACGTCAAATGCAAATTTGTAGTATTTTTCATAAGATACTAATTTTTATAAGGCTCCTGATATTTCTGGGGGCAGGTTATGGAAACTTTTTCCTCTCACGGCATTGCTGCGGCTTAATTTTTCAACTGATTTGCTATATTTTGGTGTTAGTGAATAGATCTGCGTCTGAATTTTCCAAACAGTATAAATATGTGGTATTTCGCAAAAGTTTAAGGGCGGGTCTAGTGGTTGAAAGCCAGAAAAATCCCAATTTTTCACGTGCAAACTCCCCGAAATTTTAAATGGCTTTTTCTCCCCTTAAACGTGCGAATTTCGCGTTTTTACGTTTTCATTGAAAGGCTTGACCCAAACTAGCGTTTTGATGGTTTGAATATGTTTTAGGCAAAATATCTAGAAATTGCTGTTTCTAGAACACATGCAGTTTTTGTGCAGATTTTCAGCTTTGATTGCCTACTGTGCCCGTAATTTTAGTCCGATTGTTGAAATTTTGGTCTTATCTTATAGTTGCGTCAAGTGAAAACATAGAGTAATTTGCATGAAAATACCAATTTTTATGACGCTTCGGAGCATAGACATTTATTTGTCTAAAATACGTAGATTTCCTTGTCCGACCTCTGGCTTTAATCGTTCACTGTAGCCACAATTTCCATTCGATTATCAAAATTCTGGTCTCATTTTGTAGCTGTCAGTCTGTTATTTATGTCCAATACAAATTTGTAGTACTTTTCATAAGAATACTAAGTTTGTAAGGTTCCTTATATTTTTGGGGGCAGGTTATGGAAACTTTTTCCCTCTACGGCATTGCTGTGGCTTGATTTTTCAACTGATGTGCTATATTTTGGTGTTAATGAATAGATCAGCGTCTGAATTTTCCAAAAAGTATAAATTTTTCGTGTTTCGCAAAAGTTTGAGGGTGGGTTTCGTGGTTGAAAGCCAGAAAAATCCCAATTTTTCACGTGTCGGCTCCCCGAAACTTTAAATGGCTTTTTCTCCCCTTAAACGTGCGAATTTCGCGTTTTTACGTTTTCATTGAAAGGCTTGACCGAAACTAGCGTTTTGATGGTGGGAATATGTTTTAGGCAAAATATCTAGAAATTGCTGTTTCTAGAACACGTGCAGTTTTTGTGCAGATGTTCAGCTTTGATTGCTTACTGTGCCCGTAATTTTAGTCCGATTGTTGAAATTTTGGTCTAATCTTATAGTTGCGTTTGTTCAGTTTGCGTCAAGTGCAAATATGTAGTAATTTGCATGAAAATACTAATTTTTATGACGCTTAGGAGGCATAGACATGTATTTGTCTAAAATACGTAAATTTCCTTGTCCGACCTCTGGCTTCAATCGTTCACTGTAGCCACAATTTCCATTCGGTTATCAAAATTCTGGCCTCATTTTGTAGCTGTCAGTCTGTTGTTTACGTCAAATGCAAGTTTGTAGTACTTTTCATAAGATACTAATTTTTATAAGGTTCCTGATATTTCTGGGGGCAGGTTATGGAAACTGTTTCCCTTGACGGCATTGCTGTGGCTTGATTTTTCAATTGATGTGCTATATTTTGGTGTTAATGAATAGACCAGCGTCTGAATTCTCCAAGAAGTATAAATTTGTGGTATTTTACAAAAGTGTAAGGGCGGGTACAGTGGTTGAAAGCCAGAAAAATCCCAATTTTTTACGTGTCAACTCCCCAAAACTTTAAATGGCTTTTTCTCCCCTTAAACGTGCAAATTTCGCGGTTTTAAGTTTTCGTTGAAAGGCTTAACCCAAGCTAGTGTTTTGATGGTCGGAACATGTTTTAGGCAAAATATCTAGAAATTGCTGTTTCTAGAACACGTGCAGTTTTTGTGCAGATTTTCAGCTTTGATTGCTTACTGTGCCCGTAATTTTAGTCCGATTGTTGAAATTTTGATCTTTTCTTATAGTTGCGTTTGTTTAGTTTGCGTCAAGTGCAAATATGTAGTAATTTGCATGAAAATATTAATTTTTATGACGCTTAGGAGGCATAGACATGTATTTGTCTAAAATACGTAAATTTCCTTGTCCGACCTCTGGCTTTAATCGTTCATTGTAGCCACAATTTCCATTCGATTATCAAAATTCTGGTCTCATTTTGTAGCTGTCAGATTTTTTACGTCAAATAGAAATTCGTAGCTTTTTTCGTAAGAATACTAATTTTAATAAGGTTCCTTATAATTTTGGGGGCAGGTTATGGAAACTTTTTCCCTTCACGGCATTGCTGTGGCTTGGTTTTTCAACTGATGTGCTATATTTTGGTTTTAATATATGGATCAGCGTCTGAATTTTATAAAAAGTATAAATTTGTGGTATTTCGCAAAAGTTTAAGGGTGGGCTTGGTGGTTGAAAGCCAGAAAAATCCCAATTTTTCACGTGTCAACTCGCCAAAATTTTAAATGGCTTTTTCTCCCCTGAAACGTGCGAATTACGCGTTTTAATGTTTTCATTGGAGGCTTAACCCAAACTAGTGTTTTGATGGTCGGAATATGTTTTAGGCAAAATATCTAGAAATTGATGTTTCTAGAACACGTGCAGTTTTTGTGCAGATTTTCAGCTTTGATTGCTTACTGTGCCCGTAATTTTAGTCCGATTGTTGAAATTTTGGTCTTATCTCATAGTTGCGTTTGTTTAGTTTGCGTCAAGTGCAAGTATGTAATAATTTGCATGAAAATACTAATTGCTATAACGCTTAGGAGGCATAGACATGTATTTGCCTAAAATACGTAAATTTCCTTGTCCAACCTCTGGTTAAATCGGTCACTGTAGCCACAATTGCCATTCGATTATCAAAATTCTGGTCTCATTTTGTAGCTGTCAGTCTGTTGTTTACGTCAAATACAAATTTGTTGTACTTTGCATAAGAGTACTTAATTTTATAAGGTTCCTGATATTTTTGGGGGCAGGTTAATGAAACCTTTTCCCTTCACGGCATTGCTGTTGTTTGATTTTTCAACTGATGTGCTATATTTTGGTGTTAATGAGTAGATCAGCGTCATAATTTTCCAAAAAGTATACAAAAGTTTGAGGGTGAGTTTAGTGGTTGAAAGCCAGAAAAATCCCAATTTTTCACGTGTCAACTCCCCAAAACCTTTAATGGCTTTTTCTCCCCATAAACGTGCGAATTTCGCGTTTTTACGTTTTCATTGAAAGGCTTAACCCAAACTAGTGCTTTGGTGGTCGGAGCATATTTTAGGCAAAATGTAGTCGCGTGTTTTCTGTTGGCGGCCAATAATTTTAACGTTCCGGGAAAGTGAAAACGCAATGTCTTTTAATTTAAGTTAAAAGAGTCTATTTAATTACAAAAATGCACAATAATTAGTTTAACACTTTCACTGATTTTAATTTTCACAATTAAAAAATCTAACACTTGTCCATAAATTTCTTATCGCAATTGTCTTCTAAATCACTTCACTATTACGAAACACACTATCGCGGTTCTTATCGCGGTCAAATGAATGAAGATCCCCCCATTTATTCAGCTCGCCTTTATATAGGGTCTGTAGTCATTCAACCCAGTTCTCGTACATTGGCGAATTCGCGGGAACATTCGAGCGACTGCAAATGAATGGAGCAGTGACTCACTTTCAGATGTTGTTCATGCTTGTTGGGTTCTCGTGGTTTCGAGTAAATTCGTGTTCTTCATAGTTGTGAAAACAATTACGACAATTGCTCGCAGAATTATTTGTACATGTAACACTTGTAATGAATCTTGTGACACCGCTGGCGACTCACTAACACACCTTGCCACCAAGTGGCTTGGCATCTCATGTCGGTTGTGACGGTTGCACATCCCACGTCAATTTTGTCGTGGCATGACAAAAGGAAAAATTGACAGCCACATGGCGGCAGAGTGTGGTTGTGAGTCGCGCGGTTGCTATTTACGCATATTGCTAAAATCGGTGAACTTAAGTTACGCAGCCGATTTTGTTAAGCAGCCACTCCTGAAGCAGGAAGTTTGTATGCGGACACAAGGTATGATGTTCAGTTCGATTCAAACTATAACCAAATCTAACCAAATGCATCCACCACAGTCGCCATCGTCGCAAGCTGGATGTATGTGGAAGCAGTGGCCGCCACCCAGGAGGATGTCCTGGTGAAATTAGATGTTGACGAGATTGGAAACGAGAAGCCAGATGGAAACTTATCAGCGTCAATGAAAATCAAGAAAATACAATTCCAACCAATCAGAACAGTAGTGGTGGCGAAAACACTGAAAACGAGGATGCTCGGGAAAAGCGCACAAATTGCAGAAAAATCGGTAAAGATGAACTCCTTGAGAATCTTCTGCTGCCAATATCAATAGCCGAGCCCCGTATTATAATTATGGAAACGGAAGAAGTGAAGTAAGTAAGCGACACGATAGATTTCCCACTTTGTGGGCATTTGGTGCTCCTTCCTCTACTCTAACCTCAAACTTACTGTCAATCTATTAAGATAAAGCCTAAGCTGTATTGTGTATTTATCTTTGTGAGAATCAGGTTGAAAGAAGTCATTCATTACAAGGAAACTGAATTCCAATTTTCTCGCAAAATATTACAACAAAAGCACATTTAGCACAAATCCCAAATTGAAAGCACAATAAGTTATTTAATAAAACTAATTGAAATAAATTTCAACAAGAGACGTTTCATAGTATATGCTATTATATAAGCGAAAACATCTTGGGAGGAATAGGATCACTAATGACATATCTGTCGCATTTATTAACAGTGAAACTTACAAAGCTGTGTTCCGCTCGGCTAATTCCTCTGAATGAGCGTCGTCAGTAATTTTTATTTATCTGCTTGTGCCTCCGACTGTTACATAATCCTTTAAGTAAAGAAAAACTAAGTAAATTGTTCTTAAACACATTCGTGCGACTTTATACGTACATAAGACTACAGAAAAGGACATTTTTTGATTAAATGAATAAAATGCTGTAGAACAACTTTTGGATTATAAGACCTATATTTTATTGCTTAACTTATTTATAGGATAAACATTAGCAGGAAAATTTAGAAGCGTAATATATTTTATTTTAGAGCCAGACTAATTTTTACAATATACTTAGAAAAATTAGACTCCAAATTCCTGAATATGACTTATTACAAACTATTGTTTTGATATTGTGAGAATTGAATTGCTAACTAGAACATTAGGATTTGCTTTGTTACCAATGTAACTGTCAGTAGGCATATTCATGTTTTTCGTAGTTAGAGAATTGTTCTTAGATAATTCCAGTTTATGAAATTTATAAAAAAAAAATATATATCTTTTGAAAACTATGAAAAGCGATCCAAGTTCACACTTTTCCCATTAGAAGTTTACAATGTTGCTATATGCCTTTAAGAGTAAATTTACGTTAAGCTTTTCGTTTAAGTTAAACTCCTTGTTGAAAGAAATTATTTTTTTGTTATACCTTGTTTGATTATCGATACGAAATCAATATACTTTTTCCAAAAACAATGAAATAGGAAACGCAAACATTTAAAATTTTGCGTTAAAAGTTGAACAAACGAGTAAAGTCAGGAGAAGAAAAAATTTTTTATCAATTTTTTTTTATCTATTTATGAGTTAAGGAAGCGCAAAGCAAGAAAAGTTTTCTTAATATTTTGTCATGGGTATATTTGAATTATTTATTTCTTACATTCAATTACGTAAAACACAAATAACCCATGAAATACCCAGTAAATATTTTAAATCATGATTTAATTTACTAAATCTTTCCCCTGGCACCCTTCACTCCTTGTGATATGTTTTCCAGTCTGTCATAATGTATTCAGTTTATTAAACTATAAAATAAATCATTCAAACGTTTGAATCATAAATACACATTTGAAATGAATAGTTACACTTTGTTGTAAATTGATAAAATTTAATTAACTAAGAAACTTCAAATATTAACTTCAAGGAACCTTCCCGAAATATACCTTCCATTTAGTATAGTAAATCCTTCCCATTTGCTTCCCGCACCGTTGTAATCATTTGAATGAAAATATACTGATCACAACCCTATTGTACTTTGGAAACAAATCGGCCTGATTAATTAATGTAGAAAGCAAAATAGGTCTGAAAATCTATCCAACATAATTAATTTAATCTTCTCGACTATCTAAACGGTCAAACTGCTCTTTGATAATTTCGAAAAAAAAAAGCAAATATATAAAAATTAATAAATAATTAAATTCCAATTGTCACTATGAACATTTCAATATGCTTTAACGATTGTTCCTTTTTTTTCTGATTAAACATTTTAAATTTTGAGCTTTCATCTTTTTACGCCTTACAAAAATCACTTCACTCACAATAAGAACCTTCAATAAAATTAAACTTAAATGTATTACATAAATAAAAGAAATGCAACCAAATCAGTACCAGTTGTATATAAAAATTATAAATTTAAAATAAACTACATTACTACTTTAGAATTCTTAATATCATATTTATATTTATGAATAAACATTTATATGACATGAATTGCTAACAAAAAACACGACTTTCCTTTCCAGTAGTTCTGCTTTTCAGCGGGAAATGAGTCGCGAGGGTAGGGTTTGGAAAAAATCCGCTGAAGTTGGTTTCGCGTTGCGCGCGGTACGCGGTACCTTTGTTGTCTTGCCGTTTTATTAGAGTAGCTTTCGTTGGGATGAGTTACCGTAGTATACTTTTCGGTACCGCGTCGGAAATTCGGGAACGCGAAGTAAAAATTAGATTTTGTACTTTTGACTGGTTAATGAAGAAATACGGAGTAACGTAGAATACGTTTCCTCTCCGTATGGTTTTGTTTTTGTAACGCGTTTGAAAACGGGCGTGTACAGGTGGCTGAATATTGTAAATGAGCGTAACCCCTTCGGAGACCCACGACCGAAATCCTCTCCGATCTAGCTGGCCGACAAGCAGCCACCGCGTGAATGGGTTACGGTGCACGGATTGGTTGACCGGTTGGTACCATCCATTGGCACTACTCAGACTTAACGTCTAGAACCGATGAGAGGTCGGTTCCGTGTTCGCACGAATTCTCAAAATCATTACACACTGCCCCCACCTCAGTTCTTTTTCGCCCCGAAAAGGTGTGTCGCCAGTTGTAGTCTATTCTCCCTGGATGTAATATGGGGCAAGACGGTCCAGGTGCACGATTTTCATTTTGGCTCTTGGCTTACGATGTTCCTGTATTCGATATACGACGTCGTTGATTCGCTTTGCAACTCGGTATGGTCCCTCCCAATTATGTTGCAACTTTGGAGACCTACCCTTTCGCCGTTGCAGGTTATATAGCCATACCAAGACATCTTGCTGGAAGCCAGTAGAGTTTGCCTTGAGATCATACCTGGTCTTCATGCGGTCAGTAGCCAATTCGAGGTGATTTCCCACTGTCCGATGTATCTGGTTCAACCGTTGCCTTAGATCATTTGCGTACTCCGAGATCGTTTGGGGTTTCTCAGGGGGTGTTCCGAACTTTATATCGGCTGGCAGACGAATAGCTTTTCCAAAAATGACTTTGGCTGGGGCTTGGCCCATCGATGCGTGTTCGGCAGCTCTGTACGCCATCAAAAATAGTGGGATATGTCGGTCCCAGTCCCTTTGGTTCTCGTCAACCATCTTGGCCAGATGTTTATTGAGAGTGCCGTTGAACCGTTCGACCATTCCATCGGATTGGGGATGTAGCGGTGTTGTCCTCGTTTTCCGTATTCCCAGTAGTTCACACAATTCGCCAAAAACTAGTGACTCAAAGTTTCAGCCTTGATCTGAATGTAATTCGCAAGGTACGCCGTACCTACTGACCCAATTTAACACTAGCTGTTCAGCTACGGTAGTTGCTTCCTGGTTGGGAATGGGGTAGACCTCGGGCCACTTGCTGAAATAATCGGCTACAACCAGCGTATATCGATTTCTCCAATCGGATTCAGGAAAGGGTCCTGCGATGTCAACAGCAATCCTTTCGAATGGCACGCCTACGTTATAGGTTTGCATTTGTCCTCTCAGCCGTCGCTTTGGGCCTTTGACGGAAGCGCAAATTGTGCATCTGCGACACCAGTCCTCTACGTCTTCTCGAGCGTGGAGCCAGTAGAACCTTTCCCGCAATTTCGCTAAGGTCTTGTTAACACCAAGGTGGCCTCCCGAGGATCCTTCATGCATTTCCTTAATCACATCGTGGATTCGGCTTTTGGGTAGTATAGTTTGCATCCTATAGGAGCTGCCATCCGCCGTTTCCCATTTCCGCTTGAGTACGCCACCCTCCACCTGAAGGGAGTTCCATTGTGGCCAGTAGCTTTTCAGGGTTGCGCCATGCATTGAAACGTCTTTCCACTCAGGTCGCCCAGTCGTCTCCTTCCATACGAGCAATGGTCCGATGTCTTCATCGGCCAGCTGGGCGTTTCGAATCTCCTCCGATGACCAACCTTCATCGAATTCCGCCGTTATCAATCGCAGATCAACGAGCGGTTCCTTTTCCTCAATCCGTCGGCAATGCTTGCAGTTAGCTGGACATGGACGGCGGGATAGGGCGTCAGCATTTCTATGAACTCCGCCCTTCCGATGAACAATTTCGTAGTCGTATGACTGCAATCTTTTGATCCATCTTGCAACTTGTCCCTCGGGGATTTTGAAGTTGAGCAACCATCTCAGTGATGCATGGTCTGTTCGAAGAACAAATTTCTGGCCATATAGATACTTGTGAAACTGCTTGGTGGCCTCCATTATAGCCAATAGCTCCTTCCTGGTCACGCAGTAGTTCCTCTCACTTTTTGAGAGAACCCGACTGTAATAAGAGAGTACTCTTTCTTCGCCATTGATCTGCTGGGAGAGTACAGCTCCTATACCGCCGTTGCTTGCATCGGTGTCAACTACAAACATTTTTCCGGGTTTCGGATACACCAGCACGGGTGATTCACACAGCTTTTCCTTCAGAGTCTCAAAGGCTGTCTGGCATTGTTCATTCCAGACATACGGACGATTTTTCTCGGTTAGCTGATGGAGACACTTAACTATTTTGGCAAAGTCTTTGACGAATCTTCAATACTAGGTTGGCAGACCCAGAAAACTTCGTAGTTGGCGGTTGTTGTTTGGTGTTGGCCAGCTTTTCACGGCTTCAATTTTCTCAGGGTCTATTTTGACCCCTTCTGCTGATACGACATGTCCCAGGTATTTTCCTTCAGCTGCGAAAAGGGTACACTTGTCGGGACTAAGTTTCAAATTTGCCAGTCGCAATCGGGAGAAAACCTCTTCTATGTTCCGCACATGCTCTTCGAACGTTCTACCGATGACGATGATGTCATCTAGGTACACCAAGCAGGTTTTCCAGGTAAGACCACGTAGCACGTACTCCATCAAGCGTTCGAAAGTGGCTGGAGCATTGCAAAGCCCAAACGGCATCACCACAAATTGCCACAATCCGGTCCCAACTGAAAATGCGGTCTTCTCTCGGTCCTTCTTGTCAATTTCTACCTGCCAGTAGCCACTCTTGAGATCGAGTGTAGAAAACCATTTTGCGTCGGCTAAAGTGTCCATGATGTCGTCGATGCGTGGGAGTGGGTAACTATCTTTCTTAGTGACGTCGTTAAGCTGCCTATAGTCGACACAAAAGCGAGTGCTACCATCCTTTTTCTTTACTAGAACTACAGGCGCGGCCCATGGACTGACAGAAGGTTCAATAACGCCTTGTTGTTCCATGCCCGAGATCAGCGTGCTCACTTCTCCTTGTTTGGTTATAGGGAGACATCTCGGTGCTTGTCGAATCGGCTTGGCTCCCTGTGTATCTATGACGTGAGTTACCAGACTCGTTCGGCCTTGGTCATCCGGGCTTGTTGAGAAGATGTCACTGTACTTGGTGACCAGATCAGAGGCTCGTTTGAATAGCTGCACTGGCAATTTGACCTGCTTCAATATTGCAGACGTGGATTCCAGGACTTTGTCTGTGTCTTGCCTCCTTTTGCAATTATGGTCGTGAGTAGCTTCCAAAGAGGTGATGGTGGGAACAGGCTGGCAGCTGCCGATGATTTCTCTCGCTTTGATGCTCGTGGTTGAGTCTGCGGTGTTAAGGACTCTAACCGGCACATATCTGTTCCTTAAAGATCTTACAAGGCTTCGTCCTACAATCAAACTGCGCAATGCGGACGTCTTCGTTGGCTCTATCAGATAAGATCGGTGGTCTCCAGAATCACCATCAAGCTTGGCCCATACAATGCTTTCGGAAGAATTCGGTACATGAGTGTCAGAACATACCACTACATTCATCTTGGGAATTTGGACGCTGGGATACTCCATCAGTACTTCGACATTCTGCCATTTCAATACACGTTTGCCCAAATCCAACGTGATTCCATGCGGTCGCAGAAAATCCATTCCGAGAATGTAGTCATCCATAATGTTCGCGACCAGAAAATTATGTCGGAACACAAGGTCTCCCAACTGTATCTGGAGGTTGACCTCTCTATGAACAGGTGCAGTTTCTCCCGTAGCTGTCCGTAGTGAGAAAATTCTGCCCTTGTGAAGTTGTTGCTGTCTAACTAGGTCAATCGATCGAGTTGCACCAGTGTCGATTGTTCTGGTGCAGTGTTCTCCGTCAACTTGACCCGGAAGGCATAAGTCCGCTTCTCCACGATGTAATCTTGACACGGTGATGGTGGTGCTGGGGACGTTGATCCTCCTAGCTAACCTCTGCCCCACGAAGTTCGCTCTTACATGTTTTCCGACCCCTCTGTTTGAAGGGCATCCATTCTGGGCTCCTGACTCGGTCTGGATCTCCTCCTAGCTGCACACCCTGGACAATAGCTCGGTTTTCTTCGTTTCTTGCAGTCTCTTTGCAGATGCCCCTTCTCTCCGCAATTCCAGCATCTAGGCGCACCATTTACATGCGGGTCTCGCTCAATTACCACGCGCTCACACCTGCACTCGTCTCTCACTACCTCACGAACCCAGGCAGTGGTACGAGTCACATTTTCGCTGCCTCAAAGTTCAGACTGTATGCCAATGCGTCCTTAACCGTTTGCTTTTGAGCTGAACGCACGGCTTGTTGCGATTCCGGGTCCTTTAGTACGCTGATGAATGCTTCTGTCGCTGCATCATCTCGATGTTCTGGGTCGTAGGCTGGGTAAGCCAAAAGTGCTAGTCGCTTAATGTCTTGAGCTAGCTGCTGTAGGGTTTCACCAGACTTCTGCACCCGATGCCTTAGCTGTGACCGATAAATCTGCTTTAGATGATTGTCTCCATAACGCATGTCGAGCGCATTCATTATAGCATTCGGGTTTGAGTGCAATTCATCGGAGATCGTCTGCAAAAGCTCGGCCGCTGGGCCTCTTAGAGCAAGAATCAGTGCAGTTGCTCATTCCTGCTCATTCCAGTGATTTGCCCTTGCGGCGGCTTCAAACTGGGTCTTGTAAATACTCCAGACCGTTTGCCCATCGAATATTGGTGCTTGCACATTTCTGGATGTGCTTTGCGCTGTGGTTATAAGCGGGGCTGGTGAAGTGGTTACTACTGCCTTCGCTGCTTCCAATTCTTTTTCACTTTTTCCATCTCATGGTTCATTCTTTCTTCGACCTGGCTGACCTTTTCCTCGACCTGGTAAACCTTTTCCTCGACCTGGTCAACCTTTTCCTCGACGCCTTTTATTTGTTTGTTCAGATGACCGACTCCGCTTTTATTTCGGTTGACTGTTTCTCCAGCTTCTGTGTGATGTCTACCTTGATGTCTGCCTTGATTTCGATCGTTTGTTGGTCCAGCTTCGCTGATTGTTCATCTAGCTTCGCAGTCAGAGTCGATGACATCAGCATTAACATTGGCATTAGCGCATTTTCTGGCTCCTTTAATTTTGGCGTTTCTACTTCTCCACCTTCTGCGTCTTTTTCCGCATCTGAAAACTAACCCGAGTCCAGATTCACGCCTTCCGACTCGATCGCGTCACGCAAGCGTGCAATCAGTGTGGCCTTTGTACCTTGCGTAGCCAGGTTTCGCTGTTCCAACTCTTCCATAAGCTCCAACATGGTCAAATCATTAATTTATAAGTTTAAGCTTCGTGGAATTTTTAATGTTTCTTTAAATTTTACTATTGTGCACTATAAAAATGTTCAAATTTTCACTTTCAAAATTTTTCTTTCGCACTTTTTGACACCACTGTCGCGTGGTTTTTGTTCGCGGCCAATAATTTTAACGTTCCAGGAAAGTGAAAACGCAATGTCTTTTAATTAAGTTAAAAGATTTTATTTAATTACAAAAATGCACAGTTTAACACTTTCACTGATTTTAATTTTCACTATTAAAAAATCTAACACTTGTCCATAAATATCTTATCGCAATTGTCTTCTAAATCACTTCACTATTACGAAACACACTATCGCAGTTCATTCAGCTCGCCTTTATATAGGGTCTGTAGTCATTCAACCCAGTTCTCGTACATTGGCGAATTCGGGGGAACATTCGAGCGACTGCAAATGAATGGAGCAGCGACTCACTTTCAGATGTTGTCCATGCTTGTTGGGTTCTCGTGGTTTCGAGTAAATTCGTGTTCTTCATTGTTGTGAAAACAATTGCGACAGTAGCTCGCAGAATTATTTGTACATGTAATTGCTTTTTCTAGAACACGTGCAGTTTTTGTGCAGATTTTCAGCTTTGATTGCTTACTGTGCCCGTAATTTTAGTCCGATTGTTGAAATTTTAATCTTATCTTATGATTGCGTTTGTTTAGTTTGCATCAAGTGCAAATATGTAGTGATTTGCATGAAAATACTAATTTTTATGACGCTTAGGAGGCATAGACATGTATTTGTCTAAAACACGTAAATTTCCTTGTCCGACCTCTGGCTTTAATCGTTCACTGTAGCCACAATTTCCATTCGATTATCAAAATTCTGGTCTCATTTTGTAGCTGTCAGTCTGTTGTTTACGTCAAATACAAATCTGTAGTACTTTCATAAGAATACTAATTTTTATAAGGTTCCTTATATTTTTGGGGGCAGGTTATGGAAATTTTTTCCATTCACGGCATTGCTGTGGCTTGGTTTTTCAACTGATGTGCTATGGTTTGGTGTTAATGAATAGATCAGCGTCAGAATTTTCCAAAAAGTATAAATTTTTGGTGTTTCGCAAAAGTTTGAGGGTGGGTTTAGTGGTTGAAATCCAGAAAAATCGCAATTTTTCACGTATCAACTCCCCAAAATTTTAAATGGCTTTTTCTCCCCTTAAACGTGCGAATTTCGCGTTTTTACGTTTTCATTGAAAGGTTTTACCCAAACTAGTGTTTTGATGGTCGGAACATGTTTTAGGCAAAATATCTAGAAATTGCTGTTTCTAGAACATGTGCAGTTTTTGTGCAGATTTTCAGCTTTGATTGCTTACTGTGCCCGTAATTTCAGTCCGATTGTTGAAATTTTGGTCTTAACTTATAGTTGCGTTTGTTTAGCTTGCGACAAGTGCAAATATGTAGTAATTTGCATGAAAATACTAATTTTTATGACGCTTAGGAGGCATAGACATGTATTTGTCTAAAATACGTAAATTTCCTTGTCCAGCCTCTCGCTTTAATCGTTCACTGTAGCCACAATTTCCATTCGATTATCAAAATTTTGGTCTCATTTTGTAGCTGTCAGTCTGTTGTTTACAGCAAATGCAAATTCGTAGTACTTTTCTCAAGATACTAATTTTTATAAGCTTCCTTATATTTTTGGTGGGCGGGTTATGGAAACTTTTTCCCTTCACGGCATTTCTGTGGCTTGATTATTCAACTGATGTGCTATATTTTGGTGTTAATGTATGAATCAGCGTCTGAATTTTCCGAAAAGTATAAATTTGTGGTATTTCGCAAAAGTTTAAGGGCGGGCTTAGTGGTTGAAAGCCAGAAAAATCCCAATATTTCACGTGTTAACTCCCCAAAACTTTAATTGGCTTTTTCTCCCCTTAAACGTGCGAATTTCGTGTTTTTACGTTTTCAGTGAAAGGCTTAACCCGAACTAGTGTTCTAATGGTCGGAATAGGTTTTTGGCAAAATATCTAGAAATTGCTGTTTCTAGAACACGTGCAGTTTTTGTGCAGATTTCCAGCTTTGATTGCTTACTGTGCCGGTAATTTTAGTCCGAAATTTCGGTCTTATCTTATAGTTGCGTTTGTTTAGTTTGCGTCAAGTGCAAATATGTCGTAATTTGCATGAAAATACTATTTTTTATGACGCTTAGGAGCATAGACATTTATTTGTCTAAAATACGTAAATTTCCTTGTCCGACCTCTGGCTTTAATCGTTCACTGTAGCCACGATTTCCATTCGATTATTAAAATTTTGGTCTCATTTTGTAGCTGTCCGTCTGTTGTTTACGCCAAATGCAAATTTGTAGTACTTTTCATAAGAATACTAATTTTGATAAGGTTCCTTATATTTTTGGGGGCAGGTTATGGAAACTTTTTCCCTTTACGGCATTGCTGTGGCGAGATTTTTCAACTGATGTGCTATATTTTGGTGTTAATGAATAGATCAGCGTCTGAATTTTCCAAAAAGTATAAATTTTTGGTGTTTCGCAAAATTTTGAGGGTGGGTTTAGTGTTTGAATGCCAGAAAAATCCCAATTTTTCACGTGTCAACTCCCCAAAACTTAAATGTCTTTTCCTCCGATTAAACGTGCGAATTTCGCGTTTTTACAGTTTCATTGAAAGGCTTAACCCCAACTAGTGTTTTGATGGTCGGAACATGTTTTAGGCAAAATATCTAGAAATTGCTGTTTCTAGAACACGTGCAGTTTTTGTGTAGATTTTCAGCTTTGATTGCTTACTGTGCCCGTAATTTTAGTCCGATTGTTGAAATTTTGGTCTTATCTTATATTTGCGTTTGTTCAATTTGCGTCAAGTGCAAATTTGTAGTAATGTGCATGAAAATACTAATTTTTATGACGCTTAGGACGCATAGACATGTATTTGTCTAAAATACGTAAATTTCCTTGTCCGACCTCTGGCTTTAGTCGGTCACTGCAGCCACAATTTCCATTCGGTTATCAAACGTCTGGTCTCATTTTGTAGCTGTCAGTCTGTTGTTTACGTCAAATGCAAATTTGTAGTACTATTCATAAGAATACTAAATTTTATAAGATTCCTTATATTTTTTGGGGGGCAGGTTATGGAAACTTTTTCCCTTCACGGCATTGCTGTGGTTTGGTTTTTCAACTGAAGTGATATATTTTGGTTTTAATGTATGGATCAGCGTCTGAATTTCCCAAAAAGTATAAACTTGTTGTATTTCGCAAAATTTAGGGGCGGGTTAAGTGGTTGAAAGCCAGAAAAATCCCAATTTTTCACGTAATTTGTGTCACGTGTCAACTCCCCAAAACTTTAAATGGCTCTTTCTCCCCTTAAAGTGCGAATTTCGCGTTTTTACCTTTTAACTGAAAGGCTTAACCCGAACTAGTGTTTTGTCGGAACATGTTTTAGGCAAAATATCTAGAAATTGCTGTTTCTAGAACACGTGCAGTTTTTGTGCAGATTTTCAGCTTTGATTGCTTACTGTGCCCGTAATTTTAGTCCGATTGTTGAAATTTTGGTCTTATCTTATAGTTGCGTTTGTTAAGTTTGCGTCAAGTGCAAATATGTAGTAATTTGCATGAAAATACTAATTTTTATGACGCTTAGGGGGCATAGACATGTATTTATCTAAAATACGTAAATTTCCTTGTCCGACCTCTGGCTTTAATCGTTCACTGTAGCCACAATTTCCATTCGATTATCAAAATTTTGGTCTCATTTTGTAGCTGTTAGTCTGTTGTTCACGTCAAATACAAATTTGTAGTACTTTTCATAAGAATACTAATTTTTATAAGGTTCCTTATATCTTCGTGGGCAGATTATGGAAACTTTTTCCCTTCACGGCATTGCTGTGGCTTGGTTTTTCAACTGATGTGCTATATTTTGAATTTAATGTATGGATCAGCGTCTGAGTTTTCCAAAAAGTATAAATTTGTGGTTTTTTCGCAAAAGTTTAAGTGCGGGTTCAGCGGTTGAAAGCCAGAGAAATCCCAATTTTTCACGTGTCAACTCCCCAAAACTTTAAATGGCTTTTTCTCCCCTTAAACGTGCGAATTTCGCGTTTTTACGTTTTCATTGAAAGGCTTAACCCAAGCTAGTGTTTTGATGGTCGGAATATGTTTTAGGCAAAATATCTAGAAATTGCTGTTTCTAGAACACGTGCAGTTTTTGTGTAGATTTTCAGCTTTGATTGCTTACTGTGCCCGTAATTTTAGTCCGATTGTTGAAATTTTGGTCTTATCTTATAGTTGCGTTTGTTTAGTTTGCGTCAAGTAAAAATATGTAATAATTTGCATGAAAATACTAATTTTTATGACGCTTAGGAGGCATAGACATGTATTTGTCTAAAATACGTAAATTTCCCTGTCCGGGCTCTGGCTTTAATCGTTCACTCTAGCCACAATTTCCATTCGATTATCAAAATTCTGGTCTCATTTTGTAGTTGTCAGTCTGTCGCTTTCGTCAAATATAAATTTGTAGTACTTTTCATAAGATACTAATTTTTATAAGGTTCTTCATATGTTTGGGGGCAGGTTATGGAAACTTTTTCCCCTTAACGGCTTTGCTGTGGCTTGATTTTTCAACTGATGTGCTATATTTTTGTTTTAATGTATGGATCAGCGTCTGAGTTTTCCAAAAAGTATAAATTTGTGGTATTTCGCAAAAGTCTAAGGGCGGATTTAGTGGTTGAAAGCCAGAAAAATCCCAATTTTTCACGTGTCAACTCCCCAAAACTTTAAATGGCTCTTTCTCCCCTTAAACGTGCGAATTTCGCGTTCTTACCTTTTAATTGAAAGGCTTAACCCAAGCTAGTGTTTTGATGGTCGGAACATGTTTCAGGCAAAATATCTAGAAATTGCTGTTTCTAGAACACGTGCAGTTTTTGGGCAGATTTTCAGATTTGATTGCTTACTGTGCCCGTAATTTTGATCCGATTGTTGAAATTTTGGTCTTATCTTATAGTTGCGTTTGTTTAGTTTGCGTCAAGTGCAAATACTCGTATGTAGAAATTTTTATGAAAATACTAATTTTTATGACAGTTGGGAGGCAAAAACATGTATTTGTCTAAAATGAGTAAATTTCCCTGTCCGACCTCTGGGTTTAATCGTTTACTGTAGCCACAATTCCCCTTCGATTATCAAAATGTTGGTCCCATTTTGTAGGTGTCACTCTGTTGTTCACGTCAAATACAAATTCGTAGTACTTTTCATAAGATACTAATTTTTATAAGGATCTTTATATTTTTGGGGGTAGTTTATGGAAACTTTTTCCCTTCACGGCATTGCTGTGGCTTGGTTTTTCACCTGGTGTGCTATATTTGGTTTTAATGTATGGATCAGCGTCTGAATTTTCCCAAAAATATACATTTGTGGTGTTTCGCGAAAGTTTAAGGGCGGGTTTAGTGTTTGAAAGCCAGAAAAATCTCAATTTTTCACGTGTCAACTCCCCGAAACTTTCAATGGCTTTTTCTCCCCTTAAACGTGCGAATTTCGCGTTTTTACGTTTTAATTGAAAGGCTTAACCCAAGCTTGTGTTTTGATGGTCGGAACATGTTTTAGGCAAAATATCTAGAAATTGCTGTTTCTAGAACACGTGCAGTTTTTGTGCAGATTTTCAGCTTTGATTGCTTACTGTGCCCGTAATTTAGTCCGATTGTTGACATTTTGGTCGTATCTTATAGCTGCGTTTGTTTAGTTTGCGTCAAGTGCAAATATGTAGTAATTTGCATGAAAATACTAATTTTTATGACGCTTAGGAGGCACAGACATGTATTTGTCTAAAATACGTAAATTTCCTTGTCCGACCTCTGGCTTTAATCGTTCACTGTAGCCACAATTTCCATTCGATTATCAAAATTTTGGTCTCATTTTTAGCTGTCGGTCTGTTGTTTACATCAAATACAAATTTGTAGTACTTTTCATAAGAATACTAATTTTTATAAGGTTCGTTATATTTTTTGGGGCAGGTTATGCAAACTTTTTCCCTTGACGGCATTGCTGTGGCTTGGTTTTTCAAGTGATGTGCAATATTTTGGTTTTAGCGTCAGCGATCAGCGTCTGAATTTTCCAAAAAGTATAAATTTGTGGTATTTCGCAAAAGTTTCAGGGCGGGTTTAGTGGTTGGAAGCCAGAAAAATCCCAATTTTTCACGTGTCAACTCCCCGAAACTTTAAATGGCTTTTTCTCCCCTTAAACCTGCAAATTTCGCGTTTTCACGTTTTCATTGAAAGGCTTAACCCAAACTAGTGTTTTGATGGTCGGAATATGTTTTAGGCAAAACTTTAGAAATTGCTGTTTCTAGAACACGTGCAGTTTTTGTGCAGATTTTCAGCTTTGATTGCTTACTGTGCCCGTAATTTTAGTCCGATTGTTGAAATTTTGGTCTTATCTTATAGTTGCGTTTGTTTAGTTTGCGTCAAGTGCAAATATGTAGTAATTTGCATGAAAATACTAATTTTAATGACGCTTAGGATGCATAGACATGTATTTGTCTAAAATACGTAAATTTCCTTGTCCGACCTCTGGCTTTAATCGGTCACTGTAGCCACAATTTCCATTCGATTATCAAAATTCTGGTCTCATTTTGTAGCTGTTAGTCTGTTGTTATCGTTAAAAACAAATATGAATTACTTTTCATAAGACACTAATTTTTATACGGTTCCTTATATTTTTGGGGGCAGGTTATGCAAACTTTTACCCTTAACGGTATTGCTGTGGCTTGGTTTTTCAGCTGATGTGCTATATTTTGATGTTAATGAATAGATCAACGTCTGACTTTTCCAAAAAGTATAAATTTGTGGTATTTCGCAAAATTTTAAGGGTGGGTTTAGTGGTTGAAAGCCAGAAAAATCCCAATTGTTCACGTAATTTGTGTCACGTGTCAACTCCCCAAAACTTTAAATGGCTTTTTCTCCCCTTAAACGTGCGAATTTCGCGTTTTTACGTTTTCATTGAAAGGCTTAACCCAAACTAGTGTTTTGATGGTCGAAATATGTTTTAGGCAAAATATCTAGAAATTGCTGTTTCTAGAACACGTGCAGTTTTTGTGCGGATTTTCAGCGTTGATTGCTTTCTGTGCCCGTAATTTTAGTCCGATTGTTGAAATTTTGGTCTTATCTTATAGTTGCGTTTGTTTAGTTTGCGTCAAATGCAAGTATGTAGTAATTTGCATGAAAATACTAATTTTTATGACGCTTAGGAGGCATAGACCTGTATTTGTCCAAAATACGTAAATTTCCTTGTCCGACCTCTGGTTTTCGTTCACTGTAGCCACAATTTCCATTCGATTATCAAAATTCTGGTCACATTTTGTAGCTGTTAGTCTGTTGTTAACGCCAAATATGAACTTGTAGTTTTTTTTCATAAGAATACTAAGTTTTCTAAGGTTCCATATATTTTTGGAGGAGGTTATGGAAACTGTTTCCTATTACGGCATTGCTGTGGCTTGGTTTTTCAACTGATGTGCTATATTTTGGTTTTAGTGTATGGATCAGCGTCTGAATTTTTAGTAAAAGTATAAATTTGTGGTATTTTGCAAAAGTTTAAGGGCGGGTTTAGTGGTTGAAAGCCAGAAAAATCCCAATTTTTCACGTGTCAACTCCCCAAAACTTTAAATGGCTTTTTCTCCCCTTAAACGTGCGAATTTCGCGTTTTTACGTTGTCATTGAAAGGCTAAACCCGAACTAGTGTTTTGATGGTCGGAATATGTTTTAGGCAAAATATCTAGAAATTCCTGTTTCTAGAACACGTGCAGTTTTTGTGCAGATTTTCAGCTTTGATTGCTTACTGTGCCCGTAATTTTAGTCCGATTGTTGAAATTTTGGTCTTATCTTATAGTTGCGTTTGTTTAGTTTGTGTCAAGTGCAAATATGTAGTAATTTGCATGAAAATACTAATTTTTATGATGCTTAAGAGGCAAAGACATGTATTTGTCTAAAATATGTAAATTTCCTTGTCCGACCTCTGGCTTTAATCGTTCACTGAAGCCAAAATTTCCATTCGATTATCAAAATTTTGGTCTCATTTTGTAGCTGTCAGTGTGTTGTTCACGTCAGATACAAATTCGTAGTACTTTTCATAAGAATACTAATTTTTATAAGGTTCCTCATATTTTTCGGGGCAGGTAATGGAAAGTTTTTCCCTTTACGGCATCGCTGTGGCTTGATTTTTCAACTGGTGTGCTATATTATGGTGTTAATGTATGGATCACCGTCTCAACTTTCCAAAAAATATACATTTGTGGTGTTTCGCGAAAGTTTAAGGGCGGGTTTAGTGGTTGAAAGCCAGAAAAATCCCAATTTTTCACGTGTCAACTCCCCGAAACTTTAAATGGCTTTTTCTCCCCTTAAACGTGCGAATTTCGCGTTTTTACGTTTTAATCGAAAGGCTTAGCCCAAACTAGTGTTTTGATGGTCGGAACATGTTTTAGGCTAAATATCTAGAAATTGCTGTTTCTAGAACACGTGCAGTTTTTGGGCAGATTTTCAGCTTTGATTGCTTACTGTGCCCGTAATTTTGATCCGATTGTTGAAATTTTGGTCTTATCTTATAGTTGCGTTTGTTTAGTTTGCGTCAAGTGCAAATATGTAGTAATTTGCATGAAAATACAAATTTTTATGACGCTTAGGAGTTAAGGACATGTATTTGTCTAAAATGAGTAAATTTCCCTGTCCGACCTCTGGGTTTAATCGTTCACTGTAGCCACAATTCCCATTCGATTATCAAAATGTTGGTCTCATTTTCTAGCTGTCAGTCTGTTGTTTACGTCAAATACAAATTCGTAGTACTTTTCATAAGATACTTATTTTTATACGCATCTTTATATTTTTGGGGGTGGGTTATGGAAACTTTTTCCCTTCACGGCATTGCTGTGGCTTGGTTTTTCAACTGGTGTGCTATATTTGGTTTTAATGTATGGATCAGCGTCTGAATTTTCCCAAAAATATACATTTGTGTTGTTTCGCGAAAGTTTAAAGGGCAGGTTTAGTGGTTGAAAAACAGAAAAATCCCAATTTTTCACGTGTCAGCTCCCCGAAACTTTAAATGGCTTTTTCTCCCCTTAAACGTGCGAATTTCGCGTTTTTACGTTTTCATTGAAAGGCTTAACTCAAACTAGTGTTTTGATGGTCGGAACATGTTTTAGGCAGAATATCTAGAAATTGCTGTTTCTAGAACACGTGCAGTTTTTGTGCAGATTTTTTTCTTACTGTGCCCGTAATTTAGTCCGATTGTTGAAATTTTGGTCTTATGTTATAGCTGCGTTTGTTTAGTTTGCGTCAAGTGCAAAAAAGTAGTAATTTGCATGAAAATACAAACTTTTATGAGGCCTAGGAAGCAAAGACATGTATTGGTCTAAAATATGTAAATTTCCTTGTCCGACCTCTGGCTTTAATCGTTCCCTGTAGCCACAATTTCCATTCGATTATCAAAATTTTAGTCTCATTTTGTAGCTGTCAGTCTGTTGTTCACGTCAAATACAAATTCGTAGTACTTTTCATAAGATACTAATTTTTATAAGGTTCCTTATATTTTTCGGGGCAGGTTATGGAAACTTTTTCCCTTTACGGCATCGCTGTGGCTTGGTTTTTCAACTGGTGTGCTATATTTTGGTTTTAATGTATGGATCAGCGTCTCAGTTTTCAAAAAAAAAACATTTGTGGTGTTTCGCGAAAGTTTGAGGGCGGGTTTAGTGGTTGAAAGCCAGAAAAATCCCAACTTTGCACGTGTCAACTCCCCCAAACTTTAAATGGCTTTTTCTCCCCTTAAACGTGCGAATTTCACGTTTTTACGTTTTAATCGAGTGACTTAACCCGAACTAGTGTTTTGATGGTCGGAACATGTTTTAGGCAAAATATCTAGAAATTACTGTTTCTAGAACACGTGCAGTTTTTGTGCAGATTTTCAGCTTTGATTGCTTACTGTGCCCGTAATTTAGTCCGATTGTTGAAATTTTGGTCTTATCTTATACCTGCGTTTGTTTAGTTTGCGTCAAGTGCAAATATGTAGTAATTTGCATGAAAATACTAACTTTTATGAGGCTTAGGAGGCATAGACATGTGTTTGTCTAAAATACGTAAATTTCCTTGTCCGACCTCTGGCTTTAATCGTTCACTGTAGCCACAATTTCCATTCGATTATCAAAATTTTGGTCTCATTTTTAGCTGTCGGTCTGTTGTTTACGTCAAATACAAATTTTTAGTACTTTTGATAAGAATACTAATTTTTATAAGGTTCGTTATATTTTTTGGGGGCAGGTTATGCAAACTTTTTCCCTTTACGGCATTGCTGTGGCTTGGTTTTTCAACTGATGTGCTATATTTTGGTTTTAGTGTATGGATCAGCGTCTGAATTTTTAGTAAAATTATAAATTTGTGGTATTTGAGAAAGTTTAAGGGCGGGTTTAGTGGTTGAAAGCCAGAAAAATCCTAATTTTTCCCCACGTCAACTCCCCAAAACTTTAAATGGCTTTTTCTCCCCTTAAACGTGCGAATTTCGCGTTTCTACGTTTTCATTGAAAGGCTTAACCCAAGCTAGTGTTTTGATGGTCGGAACATGTTTTAGGCAAAATATCTAGAAATTGCTGTTTCTAGAACACGTGCAGTTTTTGTGCAGATTTTCAGCTTTGATTGCTCACTGTGCCCGTAATTTAGTCCGATTGTTGAAATTTTCGTCTTATCTTATAGCTGCGTTTGTTTAGTTTGCGTCAAGTGCAAATATGTGGTAATTTGCATGAAAGTACGAATTTTTATAACGCTTAGGAAGCATAGACATGTATTTGCGTAAAATACGTAGATTTCCTTGTCCGACCTCTGGCTGTAATCGTTCACTGTAGCCACAATTTTCATTCGATTATCGAAATTCTGGTCTCATTTTGTAGCTGTCAGTCTGTTGTTTACGTCAAATACTAATTTAGTAGTACTTTTCATAAGAATACTAGTTTTTATAAGGTTCCTTATATTTTCGGGGGCAGGTTATGGAAACTTTTCCGCGTCACGGCATTGCTGTGGCTTGATTTTTCAACTGATGTGCTATATTTTGATGTTAATGACTAGATCAGCGTCAGAATTTTCCAAAAAGTATAAATTTGTGGTATTTCCCAAAAGTTTAAGGGCGGGTTCAGCGGTTGAAAGCCAGATAAATCCCAACTTTTCACGTGTCAACTCCCCAAAACTTTAAATTGCTTTTTCTCCCCTTAAATGTACGAATTTCGCGTTTATACGTTTTCATTGAAAGGCTTAACCCAAACTAGCGTTTTGATGGTCGGAACATGTTTTAGGCAAAATATCTAGAAATCGCTGTTTCTAGAACACGTGCAGTTTTTGTGGAGTTTTTCTGCTTACTGTGCCCGTAATTTAGTCCGATTGTTGAAATTTTGGTCTTATCTTATAGCTGCATTTGTTTAGTTTGCGTCAAGTGCAAATATGTAGTAATTTGCATGAAAATACTAATTTTTATGACGCTTAGGAGGCATAGACATGTATTTGTCTAAAATACGTAAATTTCCTTGTCCGACCTCTGGCTTTAATCGTTCACTGTAGCCACAATTTCCATTCGATTATCAAAATTTTGGTCTCATTTTTAGCTGTCGGTCTGTTGTTTACGTCAAATACAAATTTGTAGTACTTTACATAAGAATACTAATCTTTATAAGGTTCGTTATATTTTTTGGGGGCAGGTTATGCAAACTTTTTCCCTTTACGGCATTGCTGTGGCTTGGTTTTTCAACTGATGTGCTATATTTTGGTTTTAGTGTATGGATCAGCGTCTGAATTTTTAGTAAAATTATAAATTTGTGGTATTTCGCAAAAGTTTAAGGGCGGGTTTAGTGGTTGAAAGCCAGAAAAATCCCAATTTTTCACGTGTCAACTCCCCGAAACTTTAAATGGCTTTTTCTCCCCTTAAACGTGCGAATATCACGTTTTTACGTTTTAATCGAAAGGCTTAACCCGAACTAGTGTTTTGATGGTCGGAACATGTTTCAGGGAAAATTATCTAGAAATTGCTGTTTCTAGAACACGTGCAGTTTTTGGGCAGATTTTCAGCTTTGATTGCTTACTGTGCCCGTAATTTTGATCCGATTGTTGAAATTTTGGTCTTATCTTATAGTTGCGTTTGTTTAGTTTGCGTCAAGTGCAAATACTCGTATGTAGTAATTTTTATGAAAATACTAATTTTTATGACGCTTGGGAGGCAAAGACATGTATTTGTCTAAAATGAGTAAATTTCCCTGTCCGACCTCTGGGTTTAATCGTTTACTGTAGCCACAATTCCCATTCGATTATCAAAATGTTGGTCTCATTTTGTAGCTGTCAGTCTGTTGTTCACGTCAAATACAAATTCGTAGTACTTTTCATAAGATACTTATTTTTATAAGGATCTTTATAATTTTGGGGGTAGGTTATGGAAACTTTTTCCCTTCACGGCATTGCTGTGGCTTGGTTTTTCAACTGGTGTGCTATATTTGGTTTTAATGTATGGATCAGCGTCTGAATTTTCCCAAAACTATACATTTGTGGTGTTTCGCGAAAGTTTTAAGGGCGGGTTTAGTGGTTGAAAGCCAGAAAAATCCCAATTTTTCACGTGTCAACTCCCCGAAACTTTAAATGGCTTTTTCTCCCCTTAAACGTGCGAATTTCGCGTTTTTACGTTTTCATTGAAAGGCTTAACCCAAGCTAGTGTTTTGATGGTCGGAACATGTTTTAGGCAAAATATCTAGAAATCGCTGTTTCTAGAACACGTGCAGTTTTTGTGCAGATTTTCAGCTTTGATTGCTTACTGTGCCCGTAATTTAGTCCGATTGTTGAAATTTTGGTCTTATCTTATAGCTGCGTTTGTTTAGTTTGCGTCAAGTGCAAATATGTAGTAATTTGCATGAAAATACTAATTTTTATGACGCTTAGGAGGCATAGACATGTATTTGTCTAAAATACGTAAATTTCCTTGTCCGACCTCTGGCTTTAATCGTTCACTGTAGCCACAATTTCCATTCGATTATCAAAATTTTGGTCTCATTTTTAGCTGTCAGTCTGTTGTTCACGTCAAATACAAATTTGTAGTACTTTTCATAAGAATACTAATTTTTATAAGGTTCGTTATATTTTTTGGGGGCAGATTATGGAAACTTTTTCCCTTTACGGCATTGCTGTGGCTTGGTTTTTCAAGTGATGTGCAATATTTTGGTTTTAGTATATGGATCAGCGTCTGAATTTTCCAAAAAGTATAAATTTGTGGTATTTCGCAAAAGTTTAAGGGCGGGTTTAGTGGTTGAAAGCCAGAAAAATCCCAATTTTTCAAGTGTCAACTCCCCGAAACTTTAAATGGCTTTTTCTCTCCATAAACGTGCGAATTTCGTGTTTTTACGTTTTCATTGGAAGGCTTAACCCAAACTTGTGTTTTGATGGTAGGAATATGTTTTAGGCAAAACTTTAGAAATTGCTGTTTCTAGAACACGTGCAGTTTTTGTGCAGATTTTCAGCTTTGATTGCTTACTGTGCCCGTAATTTTAGTCCGATTGTTGAAATTTCGGTCTTATCTTATAGTTGCGTTTGTTTAGTTTGCGTCAAGTGCAAATATGTAGTAATTTGCATGAAAATACTAATTTTTATGACGCTTAGGAGGCATAGACATGTATTTGTCTAAAATACGTAAATTTTCTTGTCCGACCTCTGGCTTTAATCGGTCACTGTAGCCACAATTTCCATTCGATTATCAAAATTCTGGTCTCATTTTGTAGCTGTCAGTCTGTTGTTATCGTTAAATACAAATATGAATTACTTTTCATAAGACACTAATTTTTATACGGTTCCTTATATTTTTGGGGGCAGGTTATGAAACTTTTACCCTTCACGGTATTGCTGTGGCTTGGTTTTTCAACTGATGTGCTATATTTTTGTTTTAGTGTATGGATCAGCGTCTGAGTTTTCCAAAAAGTATAAATTTGTGGTATTTCGCAAAAGTCTAAGGGCGGGTTTAGTGGTTGAAAGCTAGAAAAATCCCAATTTTTCACGTGTCAACTCCCCAAAACTTTAAATGGCTTTTTCTCCCCTTAAACGTGCGAATTTCGTGTTTTTACGTTTTCATTGAAAGGCTTAACCCAAACTAGTGTTTTGAAGGTCGGAACATGTTTTAGGCAAAATATCTAGAAATTGCTGTTTCTAGAACACGTGCAGTTTTTGTGCAGATTTTCAGCTTTGATTGCTTACTGTGCCCGTAATTTTAGTCCGATTGTTGAAATTTTGGTCTTATCTTATAGTTGCGTTTGTTTAGTTTGCGTCAAGTGCAAATATGTAGTAATTTGCATGAAAATACAAATTTTTATGACGCTTAGGAGGCATAGACATGTATTTGTCTAAAATGAGTAAATTTCCCTGTCCGACCTCTGGGTTTAATCGTTCACTGTAGCCACAATTCCCATTCGATTATCAAAATGTTGGTCTCATTTTGTAGCTGCCAGTCTGTTGTTTACGTCAAATACAAATTCGTAGTACTTTTCATAAGATACTTATTTTCATACGCATCTTTATATTTTTGGGGGTAGGTTATGGAAACTTTTTCCCTTCACGGCATTGCTGTGGCTTGGTTTTTCAACTGGTGTGCTATATTTGGTTTTAATGTATGGATCAGCGTCTGAATTTTCCCAAAAATATACATTTGTGGTGTTTCGCGAAAGTTTAAAGGGCAGGTTTAGTGGTTGAAAGCCAGAAAAATCCCAATTTTTCACGTGTCAGCTCCCCGAAACTTTAAATGGCTTTTTCTCCCCTTAAACGTGCGAACTTCGCGTTTTTACGTTTTCATTGAAAGGCTTAACTCAAACTAGTGTTTTGATGGTCGGAACATTAGGCAACGTTAGGCAAAATTTCTAGAAATCGCTGTTTCTAGAACACGTGCAGTTTTTGTGCAGATTTTCAGCTTTGATTGCTTACTGTGCCCGTAATTTTAGTCCGATTGTTGAAATTTTGGTCTTATCTTATAGTTGCGTTTGTTTAGTTTGTGTCAAGTGCAAATATGTAGTAATTTGCATGAAAATACTAATTTTTATGACGCTTAGGAGGCATAGACATGTATATGTCTAAAACCCTTAAATTTCCTTGTCCGACCTCTGGCTTTAATCGTTCACTGTAGCCACAATTTCCATTCGATTCTCAAAATTTTGGTCTCATTTATAGCTGTCGGTCTGTTGTTTACGTCAAATACAAATTTGTAGTACTTTTCATAGGATACTTATTTTTATAAGGTTCCTTACATTTTTGGGGGCAGGTTATGGAAACTTTTTCCCTTCACGGCGTTGCTGTGGCTTGGTTTTTCAACTGAAGTGCTATATTTTGAATTTAATGTATGGATCAGCGTCAGAATTTTCCAAAAAGTATAAATTTGTGGTATTTCCCAAAAGTTTAAGTGCGGGTTCAGCGATTGAAAGCCAGAGAAATCCCAACTTTTCACGTGTCGACTCCCCAAAACTTTAAATGGCTTTTTCTCCCCTTAAATGTGCGAATTTCGCGTTTTTACGGTTTCATTGAAAGGCTTAACCCAAACTAGTGTTTTGATGGTCGGAACATGTTTTAGGCAGAATATCTAGAAATTGCTGTTTCTAGAACACGTGCAGTTTTTGTGCAGCTTTTCTGCTTACTGTGCCCGTAATTTAGTCCGATTGTTGAAATTTTGGTCTTATGTTATAGCTGCGTTTGTTTAGTTTGCGTCAAGTGCAAAAATGTAGTAATTTGCATGAAAATACTAATTTTTATGACGCCTAGGGGGCAAAGACATGTATTTGTCTAAAATACGTAAATTTCCTTGTCCGACCTCTGGCTTTAATCGTTCCCTGTAGCCACAATTTCCATTCGATTATCAAAATTTTAGTCTCATTTTGTAGCTGTCAGTCTGTTGTTCACGTCAAATACAAATTCGTAGTACTTTTCATAAGATACTAATTTTTATAAGGTTCCTTATATTTTTCGGGGCAGGTTATGGAAACTTTTTCCCTTTACGGCATCGCTGTGGCTTGGTTTTTCAACTGGTGTGCTATATTTTGGTTTTAATGTATGGATCAGCGTCTCAGTTTTCAACTAAAAAAAACATTTGTGGTGTTTCGCGAAAGTTTGAGGGCGGTTTTGGTGGTTGAAAGCCAGAAAAATCCCAACTTTGCACGTGTCAACTCCCCCAAACTTTAAATGGCTTTTTCTCCCCTTAAACGTGCGAATTTCAGGTTTTTACGTTTTAATCGAAAGGCTTAACCCGAACTAGTGTTTTGATGGTCGGAACATGTTTGAGGCAAAATATCTAGAAATTGCTGTTTCTAGAACACGTGCAGTTTTTGGGCAGATTTTCAGCTTTGATTGCTTACTGTGCCCGTAATTTTGATCCGATTGTTGAAATTTTGGTCTTATCTTATAGTTGCGTTTGTTTAGTTTGCGTCAAGTGCAAATACTCGTATGTAGTAATTTTTATGAAAATACTAATTTTTATGACGCTTGGGAGGCAAAGACATGTATTTGTCTAAAATGAGTAAATTTCCGTGTCCGACCTTTGGGTTTAATCGTTTACTGTAGCCACCATTCCCATTCGATTATCAAAATTTTGGTCTCATTTTGTAGCTGTCAGTCTGTTGTTCAGGTCAAATACAAATTCGTAGTACTTTTCATAAGATACTTATTTTTATAAGGATCTTTATATTTTTGGGGGTAGGATATGGAAACTTTTTCCCTTCACGGCGTTGCTGTGGCTTGGTTTTTCAACTGGTGTGCTATATTTGGTTTTTAATGTATGGATCAGCGTCTAAATTTTCCCAAAAATATACATTTGTGGTGTTTCGCGAAAGTTTTAAGGGCGGGTTTAGTGGTTGAAAGCCAGAAAAATCCCAATTTTTCACGTGTCAACTCAACCGAAACTTTAAATGGCTTTTTCTCCCCTTAAACGTGCGAATTTCGCGTTTTTACGTTTTCATTGAAAGGCTTAACCCAAGCTAGTGTTTTGATGGTGGGAACATGTTTCAGGCAAAATATCTAGAAATCGCTGTTTCTAGAACACGTGCAGTTTTTGTGCAGACTTTCAGCTTTGATTGCTTACTGTGCCCGTAATTTTAGTCCGATTGTTCAAACTTTGGTCTTATCTTATAGTTGCGTTTGTTCAGTTCACGTCAAGTGCAAATATGTAGTAATTTGCATGAAAATACTAATTTTTTATGACGCTTAGGAGGCATCGACATGTATTTGTCTAAAAAAAAAAAAATTCCTTGTCCAACCTCTGGCTTTAATCGTTCACTGTAGCCACAATTTCCATTCGATTATCAAAATTTTGGTCTCATTTTGTAGCTGTCAGTCTGTTGTTTACGCCAAATACAAATTTGTAGTACTTTCCAAAAGAATACTAATTTTTATAAGGTTCCTTATATTTTTGGCGGCAGGTTATGGAAACTTTTTCCCTTTACGGTATTGCTGTGGCTTGGTTTTTCAACTGATGTGCTATATTTTGGTTTTAGTACATGGATCAGCGTCTGAATTTTCCAGAAAGTATAAATTTGTGGTATTTCGCAAAAGTTTAAGGGCGGGTTTAGTGGTTGAAAGCCAGAAAAATCCCAATTTTTCACGTGTCAACTCCCCAAAACTTTAAGTGGCTTTTTCTCCCCTTTAACGTGCGAATTTCGCGTTTTTACGGTTTCATTGAAAGGCTTAACCCAAAGTAATGTTTTGAGGGTCTCAATATATTTTAGGCAAAATATCTAGAAATTGCTGTTTCTAGAACACGTGCAGTTTTTGTGCAGATTTTCAGCTTTGATTGCTTACTGTGCCCGTAATTTAGTCCGATTGTTGAAATTTTGGTCTTATCTTATAGCTGCGTTTGTTTAGTTTGCGTCAAGTGCAAACATGTAGTAATTTGCATGAAAATACTAATTTTTATGACGCTTAGGAGGCATAGACATGTATTTGTCTAAAATACGTAAATTTCCTTGTCCGACCTCTGGCTTTAATCGTTCACTGTAGCCACAATTTCCATTCGATTATCAAAATTTTGGTCTCATTTTTAGCTGTCGGTCTGTTGTTTACGTCAAATACAAATTTGTAGTACTTTTCATAAGAATACTAATTTTTATAAGGTTCGTTATATTTTTTGGGGGCAGGTTATGCAAACTTTTTCCCTTTACGGCATTGCTGTGGCTTGGTTTTTCAACTGATGTGCTATATTTTGGTTTCAGTGTATGGACCAGCGTCTGAACTTTTAGTCAAATTATAAATTTGTGGTATTTCAGAAAGTTTAAGGGCGGGTTTAGTGATTGGAAGCCAGATAAATCCAAATTTTTCACGTGTCAACTCCCCAAAACTTTAAATGGCTTTTTCTCCCCTTAAACGTGTGAATTTCGCGTTTTTACGTTTTCATTGAAAGGCTTAACCCAAGCTAGTGTTTTGATGGTCGGAACATGTTCTAGGCAAAATATCTAGAAATTGCTGTTTCTAGAACACGTGCAGTTTTTGTGCAGATTTTCAGCTTTGATTGCTTACTGTGCCCGTAATTTTAATTCGATTGTTGAAATTTTGGTCTTATCTTATAGTTGCGTTTGTTTAGTTTGCGTCAAAAGCAAATATGTAGTAATTTGCATGAAAATACTAATTTTTTATGACGCTTAGGAGGCATCGACATGTATTTGTCTAAAAAAAAAAAATTCCTTGTCCAACCTCTGGCTTTAATCGTTCACTGTAGCCACAATTTCCATTCGATTATCAAAATTTTGGTCTCATTTTGTAGCTGTTAGTCTGTTGTTTACGTCAAATACAAATTTGTAGTACTTTTCAAAAGAATACTAATTTTTATAAGGTTCCTTATATTTTTGGCGGCAGGTTATGGAAACTTTTTCCCTTTACGGTATTGCTGTGGCTTGGTTTTTCAACTGATGTGCTATATTTTGGTTTTAGTACATGGATCAGCGTCTGTATTTTCCAGAAAGTATAAATTTGTGGTATTTCCCAAAAGTTTAAGTGCGGGTTCAGCGGTTGAAAGCCAGAGAAATCCCAACCCTTCACGTGTCAACTCCCCAAAACTTTAAATGGCTTTTTCTCCCCTTAAATGTGCGAATTTCGCGTTTATACGTTTTCATTGAAAGGCTTAACCCAAACTAGCGTTTTGATGGTCGGAACATGTTTTAGGCAAAATATCTAGAAATCGCTGTTGCTAGAACACGTGCAGTTTTTGTGGAGATTTTCTGCTTACTGTGCCCGTAATTTAGTCCGATTGTTGAAATTTTGGTCTTATCTTATAGCTGCGTTTGTTTAGTTTGCGTCAAGTGCAAATATGTAGTAATTTGCATGAAAATACTAATTTTTATGACGCTTAGGAGGCATAGACATGTATTTGTCTAAAATACGTAAATTTCCTTGTCCGACCTCTGGCTTTAATCGTTCACTGTAGCCACAATTTCCATTCGATTATCAAAATTTTGGTCTCATTTTTAGCTGTCGGTCTGTTGTTTACGTCAAATACAAATTTGTAGTACTTTTCATAAGAATACTAATTTTTATAAGGTTCGTTATATTTTTTGGGGGCAGGTTATGCAAACTTTTTCCCTTCACGGCATTGCTGTGGCTTGGTTTTTCAACTGATGTGCTATATTTTGGTTTTAGTGTATGGATCAGTGTCTGAGTTTTTAGTAAAATTATAAATTTGTGGTATTTCGCAAAAGTTTAAGGGCGGGTTTAGTGGTTGAAAGCCAGAAAAATCCCAATTTTTCACGTGGCAACTCCCCGAAACTTTAAATGGCTTTTTCTCCCCTTAAACGTGCGAATTTCGCGTTTTTACGTTTTCATTGAAAGGCTTAACCCAAGCTAGTGTTTTGATTGTCGGAACATGTTTTAGGCAAAATATCTAGAAATCGCTGTTTCTAGAACACGTGCAGTTTTTGGGCAGATTTTCAGCTTTGATTGCTTACTGTGCCCGTAATTTTGATCTGATTGTTGAAATTTTGGTCTTATCTTATAGTTGGGTTTGTTTAGTTTGCGTCAAGTGCAAATACTCGTATGTAGTAATTTTTATGAAAATACTAATTTTTATGACGCTTGGGAGGCAAAGACATGTATTTGTCTAAAATGAGTAAATTTCCCTGTCTGACCTCTGGGTTTAATCGTTTACTGTAGCCACAATTCCCATTCGATTATCAAAATGTTGGTCTCATTTTGTAGCTGTCAGTCTGTTGTTCAGGTCAAATACAAATTCGTAGTACTTTTCATAAGATACTTATTTTTATAAGGATCTTTATAATTTTGGGGGTTTGTTATGGAAAGTTTTTCCCTTCACGGCATTGCTGTGGCTTGGTTTTTCAACTGGTGTGCTATATTTGGTTTTAATGTATGGATCAGCGTCTGAATTTTCCCAAAAATATACATTTGTGGTGTTTCCCGAAAGTTTTAAGGGCGGACTTAGTGGTTGAAAGCCAGAAAAATCCCAATTTTTCACGTGTCAACTCCCCGAAACTTTAAATGGCTTTTTCTCCCCTTAAACGTGCGAATTTCGCGTTTTTACGTTTTCATTGAAAGGCTTAACCCAAGCTAGTGTTTTGATTGTCGGAACATGTTTTAGGCAAAATATCTAGAAATCGCTGTTTCTAGAACACGTGCAGTTTTTGTGCAGATTTTCAGCTTTGATTGCTCACTGTGCCCGTAATTTAGTCCGATTGTTGAAATTTTGGTCTTATCTTATAGCTGCGTTTGTTTAGTTTGCGTCAAGTGCAAATATGTGGTAATTTGCATGAAAATACGAATTTTTATAACGCTTAGGAAGCATAGACATGTATTTGTGTAAAATACGTAAATTTCCTTGTCCGACCTCTGGCTTTAATCGTTCACTGTAGCCACAATTTTCATTCGATTATCGAAATTCTGGTCTCATTTTGTAGCTGTCAGTCTGTTGTTTACGTCAAATACAAATTTGTAGTACTTTTCATAAGAATACTAGTTTTTATAAGGTTCCTTATATTTTCGGGGGCAGGTTATGGAAACTTTTCCGCGTCACGGCATTGCTGTGGCTTGATTTTTCAACTGATGTGCTATATTTTGATGTTAATGACTAGATCAGCGTCAGAATTTTCCAAAAAGTATAAATTTGTGGTATTTCCCAAAAGTTTAAGTGCGGGTTCAGCGGTTGAAAGCCAGAGAAATCCCAACTTTTCACGTGTCAACTCCCCAAAACTTTAAATGGCTTTTTCTCCCCTTAAATGTGCGAATTTCGCGTTTATACGTTTTCATTGAAAGGCTTAACCCAAACTAGCGTTTTGATGGTCGGAACATGTTTTAGGCAAAATATCTAGAAATCGCTGTTTCTAGAACACGTGCAGTTTTTGTGGAGATTTTCTGCTTACTGTGCCCGTAATTTTGTCCGATTGTTGAAATTTTGGTCTTATCTTATAGCTGCATTTGTTTAGTTTGCGTCAAGTGCAAATATGTAGTAATTTGCATGAAAATACTAATTTTTATGACGCTTAGGAGGCATAGACATGTATTTGTCTAAAACCCGTAAATTTCCTTGTCCGACCTCTGGCTTTAATCGTTCACTGTAGCCACAATTTCCATTCGATTATCAAAATTTTGGTCTCATTTCGTAGCTGTTAGTCAGTTGTTCACTTCAAATACAAATTCGTAGTACTTTTCATAAGATACTGTTTTTTATAAGGTTCCTTATATTTTTCGGGGCAGGTTATGGAAACTTTTTCCCTTTACGGCATCGCTGTGGCTTGGTTTTTCAACTGGTGTGCTATATTTTGGTTTTAATGTATGGATCAGCGTCTCAGTTTTCAAAAAAAAAAGACATTTGTGGTGTTTCGCGAAAGTTTAAGGGCGGGTTTAGTGGTTGAAAGCCAGAAAAATCCCAATTTTTCACGTGTCAACTCCCCGACTCTTTAAATGGCTTTTTCTCCCCTTAAACGTGCGAATTTCACGTTTTTACGTTTTAATCGAAAGGCTTAACCCGAACTAGTGTTTTGATGGTCGGAACATGTTTTAGGCAAAATATCTAGAAATTGCTGTTTCTAGAACACGTGCAGTTTTTGGGCAGATTTTCAGCTTTGATTGCTTACTGTGCCCGTAATTTTGATCCGATTGTTGAAATTTTGGTCTTATCTTATAGTTGCGTTTGTTTAGTTTGCGTCAAGTGCAAATACTCGTATGTAGTAATTTTTATGAAAATACTAATTTTTATGACGCTTGGGAGGCAAAGACATGTATTTGTCTAAAATGAGTAAATTTCCCTGTCCGACCTCTGGGTTTAATCGTTTACTGTAGCCACGATTCCCATTCGATTATCAAAATGTTGGTCTCATTTTGTAGCTGTCAGTCTGTTGTTCAGGTCAAATACAAATTCGTAGTACTTTTCATAAGATACTGATTTTTATAAGGTTCCTTATATTTTTCGGGGCAGGTTATGGAAACTTTTTCCCTTTACGGCATCGCTGTGGCTTGGTTTTTCAACTGGTGTGCTATATTTTGGTTTTAATGTATGGATCAGCGTCTCAGTTTTCAAAAAAAAAAGACATTTGTGGTGTTTCGCGAAAGTTTAAGGGCGGGTTTAGTGGTTGAAAGCCAGAAAAATCCCAATTTTTCACGTGTCAACTCCCCGAAACTTTAAATGGCTTTTTCTCCCCATAAACGTGCGAATTTCGTGTTTTTACGTTTTCAATGAAAGGCTTACCCCAAGCTAGTGTTTTGATGGTCGGAATATGTTTTAGGCAAAACTTTAGAAATCGCTGTTTCTAGAACACGTGCAGTTTTTGTGCAGATTTTCAGCTTTGATTGCTTACTGTGCCCGTAATTTTAGTCCGATTGTTGAAATTTCGGTCTTATTTTATAGTTGCGTTTGTTTAGTTTGCGTCAAGTGCACATATTTAGTAATTTGCATGAAATTACTAATTTTTATGACGCTTAGGAGGCATAGACATGTATTTGTCTAAAATACGTAAATTTTCTTGTCCGACCTCTGGCTTTAATCGGTCACTGTAGCCACAATTTCCAATCGATTATCAAAATTCTGGTCTCATTTTGTAGCTGTCAGTCTGTTGTTATCGTTAAATACAAATATGAATTACTTTTCATAAGACACTAATTTTAATACGCTTCCTTATAATTTTGGGGGCAGGTTATGCAAACTTTTACCCTTCACGGTATTGCTGTGGCTTGGTTTTTCAACTGATATGCTATATTTTGGTTTCGATGCATGGATCAGCGTCTGAGTTTTCCAAAAAGTATAAATTTGTGGTATGTCGCAAAAGTCTAAGGGCGGGTTTAGTAGTTGAAAGCCAGAAAAATCCCAATTTTTCACGTGTCAACTCCCCAAAATTTTAAATGGCTTTTTCTCCCCTTTCACGTGCGAATTTCGCGTTCTTACGTTTTCATTGAAAGGCTTAACCCAAACTAGTGTTTTGATGGTCGGAATATGTTTTAGGCAAAATATCTAGAAATTGCTGTTTCTAGAACACGTGCAGTTTTTGTGCAGATATTCAGCTTTGATTGCTTTCTGTCCCCGTAATTTTTACACGATTGTTGAATTTTTTGTCTTATCTTATAGTTGCGTTTGTTTAGTTTGCGTCAAGTGCAAATATTTAGTAATTTGCATGAAAATACTAATTTTTATGACGCATAGGGGGCATAGACATGTATTTGTCTAAAATACGTAAATTTCCTTGTCCGACCTCTGGCTTTAATCGTTCACTGTAGCCACAATTTCCATTCGATTATCAAAATGTTGGTCTCATTTTGTAACTGTCAGTATGTTGTTTACGTCAAATACAAATTTGTAGTTCTTTTCATAAGATACTAATTTTTATAAGGTTCCTTATATTTTTGGGGGCAGGTTATGGAACCTTTTTCCCATCTAGGCATCGCTGTGGCTTGGTTTTTCAACTGGTGTGCTATATTTTGGTTTTAATGTATGGATCAGCGTCAGAACTTTCCAAAAAGCATAAATTTGTGGTATTTTGCAAAGGTTTAAGGGCGGGTTTAGTGGTTGAAAGCCAGAAAATCCCAATTTTTCACGTTTCAACTCCCCGAAACTTTAAATGGCTTTTTCTCCCCTTAAACGTGCGAATTTCGCGTTTTTACGTTTTCCTTGAAAGGCTTAATCCAAACTAGTGTTTTGATGGTTGGAACATGCTTAAGGCAAAATATCTAGAAATTGCTGTTTCTAGAACACGTGCAGTTTTTGGGCAGATTTTCAGCTGTGATTGCTTACTGTGCCCGTAATTTTAGTCCGATTGTTGAAATTTTGATCTTTTCTTATAGTTGCGTTTGTTTAGTTTGCGTCAAGTGCAAATATGTAGTAATTTGCATGAAAATACTAATTTTTATGACGCTTAGGATGCATAGACATGTATTTGTCTAAAATATGTAAATTTCCTTGTCCGACCTCTGGCTTTAATCGTTCACTGTAGCCACGATTTCCATTCGATTATCAAAATATGGGTCTCATTTTTAGCTGTCGGTCTGTTGGTTACGCCAAATACAAATTTGTAGCAATTTTCATAAGAATACTAATTTTTATAAGGTTCCTTATATTTTAAGGGGCAGGTTGTGGAAACTTTTTCCCTTTACGACTTTGCTGTGGCTTGATTTTTCAACTAATGTGCTAGATTTTGGTGTTAATGAATGAAACAGCGTCTGAATTTTCCCAAAAATATACATTTGTGGTGTTTCGCGAAAGTTTAAGGGCGGGTTTAGTGGCTGAAAGCCAGAAAAATCCCAATTTTCACGTGTCAGCTCCCCAAAACTTTAAATGGCTTTTTCTCGCCTTAAACGTGCGATTTTCGCGTTTTTAAGTTTTAATGGAAACGCTTAACCCAAACTAGTGTTTTGATGGTCGGAACATGTTTTAGGCAAAATATCTAGAAATTGCTGTTTCTAGAACACGTGCAGTTTTTGTGCAGATTTTCAGCTTTGATTGCTTACTGTGCCCGTAGTTTTAGCCCGATTGTTGAAATTTTGGTCTTATCTTATAGTTGCGTTTGTTTAGTTTACGTCAAGTGCAAATATGTAGTAATTTGCATGAAAATACTAATTTTTATGACGCTTAGGAGGCATAGACATGTATTTGTCTAAAATACGTAAATTTCCTTGTCCGACCTCTGGCTTTAATCGTTCACTGTAGCCACAATTTCCATTCGATTATCAAAATGTTGGTCTCATTTCGTAACTGTCAGTATGTTGTTTACGTCAAAGACAAATTTGTAGTACTTTTCATAAGATACTAATTCTGATAAGGTTCCTTAAATTTTTGGGCGCAGGTTATGGAACTTTTTCCTTTCACGGCATCGCTGCGGCTTGGTTTTTAAACTGGTGTGCTATATTTTGGTTTTAATGTATGGACCAGCGTCTGAATTTTCCAAAAAGTATAATTTTGTGGAATTTCGCAAGAGTTTAAGGGCCGGTTTAGTGGTTGAAAGCCAGAAAAATCCCAATTTTTCACGTGTCAACTCCCCGAAACTTTAAATGGCCTTTTCTCCCCTAAACGAGCGAATTCCGCGTTTTCACGTTTCAATTGAAAGGCTTAATCCAAACTAGTGTTTTGATGGTCGGAATATGTTTAAGGCAAAATATCTAGAAATTGCTGTTTCTAGAACACGTGCAGCTTTTGGGCAGATTTTCAGCTTTGATTGCTTACTGTGCCCGTAATTTTAGTCCGATTGTTGAAATTTTGTTCTTATCTTATAGTTGCGTTTGTTTAGTTTGCGTCAAGTGCAAAAATAAAAATAGTAATTTTTATGACGCTTAGGAGGCATAGACATGTATTTGTCTAAAATATGTAAATTTCCTTGTCCGACCTCTGGGTTAATTGTTGACTGTAGCCACAATTCCCGTTCGATTATCAATATGTTGGTCTCATTTTGTAGCTGTCAGTCTGTTGTTTACGTTGAATGAAATTTGTAGTACTTAACTTAAGAATACTAATTTTCATAAGGTTCCTTAGATTTTTGGGGGCAGGTTTTGGAAACCCTTTCCCTTTACGGCATTGCTGTGGCTTGGTTTTTCAACTGATGTGCTACAATTTGGTTTTAATGTATGGATCAGCGTCTGAGTTTTCCAAAAAGGATAAATTTGTGGTATTTCGCAAAAGTTTAAGGGCGGGTTTAGTGGTTGAAAGCCAGAAAAATCCCAATTTTTCACGTGTCATTTCCCCAAAACTTTAAATGGCTTTTTCTCCCCTTAAACGTGCGAATTTCGCGTTTTTACGTTTTCATTGAAAGGCTTAACCCAAGATAGTGTTTTGATGGTCGGAACATGTTTTAGGCAAAATATCTAGAAATTGCTGTTTCTAGAATACGTGCAGTTTTTGTGCAGATTTTCAGCTTTGATTGCTTACTGTGCCCGTAATTTTAGTCCGATTGTTGAAATTTTGGCCTTATCTTATAGTTGCGTTTGCTTAGTTTGTGTCAAAAGCAAATTTGTAGTAATTAGCATGAAAATACTAATTTTTATGACGCTTAGGAGGCAAAAACATGTATTTGTCTGAAACACGTAAATTTCCTTGTCCGACCTCTGGCTTTAATCGTTCACTGTAGCCACAATTTCCATTCGATTATCAAAATTCTGGTCTCATTTTTTAGCTGTCAGTCTGTTGTTTACGTCAAGCACAAATTTGTCGTACTTTGCATAAGTATACTCATTTTTATAAGGTTCCTTAAATTTTTGGGGGCAGGTTATGGAAACTTTTTCCCTTTACGGCATTGCTGTGGCTTGATTTTTCAACTGATGTGCTATATTTTGATTTTAATGTATGGGTCAGCGTCTGAATTTTCCAAAAAGTATAAATTTGCGGTATTTCGCAAAAGTTTAAGGGCGGGTTTAGTGGTTGCAAATCAGAAAAATCCCGATTTTTCATGCGTCAACTCTTCAAAACTTTAAATGGCATTTTCTCCCATTAAACGTGCGAATTTCGCGTTTTTACGTTTTCATTGAAAGGCTTATTCCAAACTAGTGTTTTGATGGTCGGAACATGTTTAAGGCAAAATATCTAGAAATTGCTGTTTCTAGAACACGTGCAGTTTTTGTGAAGTTATTCAGCTTTGATTGCTTTCTGTGCCCGTAATTTTAGTCCGATTGTTGAAATTTATGTCTTATTTTATAGTTGCCTTTGTTTAATTTGCGTCAAGTGCAAACATGTAGTAATTTGCATGAAAATACTAGTTTTAATGACGCTTAGGAGGCATAGACATGTATTGGTCTAAAATACGTAAATTTCCTTGTCCAACCTCTGGCTTTAATCGTTCATGTCAAATACAAATTCGTAGCACTTTTCATACGAATACTAAGTTTTATAATGTTCCTTATATTTTGGGGGCAGGTTATGGAAACTTTTTCCCTTCACGGCATTGCTGTGGCTTGATTTTTCAACTGACGTGCTATATTTTGGTGTTAATGAATAGACCTGCGCCTGAATTTTCCCAAAAGTATAATTTTTTGGTATTTCACAAAAGTTTAAGGGCGGGTTTAGTGGTTGAAAGCCAGAAAAATCCCAATTTTTCACGTGTCAACTCCCCAAAATTTTAAATGGCTTTTTCTCCCCTTAAACGTGCGAATTTCACGTTTTTACGTGTTAATTGAAAGGCTTAACCCAAACTAGTGTTTTGATGGTCGGAACATGTTTTAGGCAAAATATCTAGAAATTGCTGTTTCTAGAACACATGTAGTGTTTGTGCAGATTTTCAGCTTTTTTTGTTTTTTTTTTTGTGGTAGGGAGGTGAAGGCTTCTACGCCCGCCGAGTCTGGCAGTGTGGGACTCCCGTGGAGGATACCCTTGGATCCTCCATGGGAGTCCCACACTGCCAGACTCGGCGGGCGTAAATGCCCTCACCTCCCTACCACAAAAAAAAAAAAAAAAAAAAAAACTGAAAATCTGCACAAAAACTGCATGTGTTCTAGATTTTAGCTTTGATTGCTTACTTTGCCCGTAATTCTAGTCCGATTGTTGAAATTTTGGTCTTATCTTATAGTTGCGTTTGTTTAGTTTGCGTCAAGTTCAAATATATAGTAATTTGCATGAAATTACTAATTTTTATGACGCTTAGGAGGCATAGACATGTATTTGTCTAAAATACGTAAATTTCCTTGTCCGACCTCTGGGTTTAATCGGTCACTGTAGCCACAAATTCCATTCGATTATCAAAATTTTGGGCTCATTTTGTAGCTGTCAGTCTGTTGTTTACGTCAAATACAAATTTGTAGTACTTTCCATAAGAATACTAATTTTTATAAGGTTCCTGATATTTTTGGTGGCAGGTTATTGAAACTTTTTCCCTTCACGGCATTGCTGTGGCTTGATACTTCAACAGATGTGCTATATGTTGGTTTTAGTGTATGAACCAGCGTCTGAATTTTCCAAAAAGTATAAATTTAGGGTATTTCGCAAAAGTTTAAGGGCAGGTTTAGTGATTGAGAGCCAGAAAAATCCCAATTTTTCACGTGTCAACTCCCCAAAACTTTAAATGGGTTTTTCTCCCCTAAAACGTGCGAATTTCGCGTTTTTACGTTTTCATTGAAAGGTTTAACCCAAACTAGTGTTTTGATGGTCGGAACATGTTTTAGGCAAAATATCTAGAAATCGCTGTTTCTAGAACACGTGCAGTTTTTGTGCAGATTTTCAGCCTACTGTGCCCGTATTTTTATTCCGATTATAGTTGCGTTTGTTTAGTTTGCGTCAAGTGCAAATATGTAGTAATTTGCATGAAGATACTAATTTTTATGACGCTTAGGAGGCATAGACATGTACTTGTCTAAGAAACGTAAATTTCCTTGTCCAACCTCTGGCTTTAATCTTTCACTGTAGCCACGATTTCCATTCGATTATCGAAATTCTGGTCCCATTTTGTAGCTGTCAGTCTGTTGTTAACGTCAAATAGAAATTTGTAGTACTTTGCATAAGAATACTAGTTTTTATAAGGTTCGTTTTATATTTGGGGGCAGGTTATGGGAACTTTTTCCCTTCACGGCATTGCTGTGGCTTGATTTTTCAACTGATGTGCTATATTTTGGTTTAAATTTATGGGTTAGCGTCTGAATTTTCCAAAAAGTATAAATTTGCGGTATTTCGCAAAAGTTTAAGGGCAGGGTTAGTGGTTGAAAGTCAGAAAAATCCCGATTTTTCACGTGTCAACTTCTCAAAACTTTAAATGGCTTTTTCTCCCCTTAAACGTGCGAACTTCGCGTTTCCAAGTTTTAATTGAAAGGCTTAACCCAAACTAGTGTTTTGATGGTCGGAACATGTTTTAGGGAAAATATCTAGAAATTGCTGTTTCTAGAACACGTGCAGTTTTTCTGCAGATTTTCAGCTTTGATTGCTTACTGTGCCCGTAATTTTAGTCCGATTGTTGAAATTTCGGTCTTATCTTATAGTTGCGTTTGTTTATGTAGTAATTTGCATGAAAATACTAATTTTTATGACGCTTAGGAGGCATGGACATGTATTTGTCTAAAATACGTAAATTTCCTTGTCCGACCGCTGGCTTTAATCGTTCACTGTAGCCACAATTTCGATTCGATTATCAAAATTTTGGTCTCATTTTGTAGCTGTCAGTCTGTTGTTTACATCAAATACAAATTTGGTGTACTTTACATAAGAATACTAATCTTTATAAGGTTCCTTATACTTTTGGGGGCAGGATATGGAAACTTTTTCCTCTTACGGCATTGCTGTGGCTTGATTTTTCAACTGATGTGCTATATTTTGGTGTTAATGAATAGATCAGCGGCGGAATTTCCAAAAAAGTATAAATTTGTTGTATTTCGCAAAAGCGTAAGGGCGGGCTTATTGGTTGAAAGGCAGAAAAATCCCAATTTTTCACGTGTCAACTCCTCAAAACTTTAAATGGTTTTTTTCCCCTGTTATATTGTACATTTTATAGCTCACTGGATCCTCCTAGCCTTTCCCGGGATGTCCTGCACTGGTACTTTGAGCACTTCTCAGCCTCGCCACCTACAGCTTACCTTAACTGCCTCAAACTCTATTGACTTGCCAAGAGGAAACCCCCAGTTCAAAGTTAATTAATATTTATTTGTTTATTTTTTTCAATTGCTGGGACGCGCTTAGTTGCGCGTAGACGATCCTTCACCTGCTTCTTTATCTTGCGCCGCAGCTCCGTCACCTTCTGCTGCCACTGGGTCCGCTCTACTATTCTGGCCGAGATGCGTGCGAGCCGCCTGTATTCGTGGAGCTGCTGCCGTAACTGCTCCCGTCGACCGCCGCGCCTTCGCTCGTAGTTGACTTCTCGGACGGAGGTGTCCAGCGGCGCCTTCAATCTGGCCAAGTACTCCTCATGGGTGATGGGCCCTGGGCCTGCCCTGGCGTTTTCCCGGAGTGCCTCCTCCAGACTCTTCTTGGGTGAACGATGTCGTGCACCTGGGCTGCTTGCTGCGGTTACTCCGGGTGCCACCCGATAGGTCGGGATACACACGCTGGCAAGCGTTGGTATTGCTGGGGTGCTCCTGTTCTCCTGGGCACGGCTCCACTCTATACGCCTTGCTCGGCACGCTTCACCCGTGCGTCTGGCGGTAAAGTTATTTGATGGTGGTTACACAGCGTAAAACGCACCCAAGCCGAATGAGGTTCACGGCTCAAGCCTACACCTCACCATCTAACCAAAGCAAAGATATTCCGCAGTTGCACCAGAACTATACGAACGGATTACACCGACTGGCTCGAACAATTGCTTTTCTGTTGTTATCACTACTCGCCGCTTCTTGCTCGATCAATTGCTTTTAAACGATTCTGCGGCCTCAATTTGCCCTAAATTCGCTAAGGAGTCGAAACGTGCGCTCTCGTTCCACGAAAGCATCTTCCTCCGCGCTCCGTCTCACTTGCTCGCATGGTGAAACTTTGCGGCGAATTGGCGGAATTGGAGAAATCAGGCGAGGAAAAGCTTTTGTTTAGCTTTTCTGTTCTCTTCACAGTGTCACTCCGCTGGAAGCACACCCCGAAGCTTCTCATGTACATGGTCGTCGTCGTCGCTGATGTTTTGGCTTATGTAAAGCGAATTATGAAGACTTTTCGCTTGCCGTTGGTCGACAAGTACATGTTTTGATGACAATGGGCGTATGTGCTCGACCGTATAACACTTGGCGGAGTGCGAATACTTAAACGATTGTCGACATTTCCATAAGCACACCCCGAAGCTTCTCATGTACATAGTCGTCGTCGCTAATGTTATGGCTTATGTAAAGCGAATTATGAAGTCTTTTCGCTTGCCGTTGGTCGACAAGTACATGTTTTGATGACAATGGGCGTATGTGCTTGACCGTATAACACTGGGCGGAGTGCGAATGCTTAAACGATTGTCGACATTTCTATATAGCATAACATTTCCTCCGGCGGATTTGAATGATTTACGTAGTTGGAGAGTGAAGTAAATCGTTGTTCCGTTCCAATGATGCGAATTACTTAATGCGTCAGTTGTGCTTATATTTTGCGCTGTTAAGGCCATTACTATTGTCCGCTTTACTTCTCACTGCCTATTGTTGATTGTTGTTCTGCTGCTGGTTCGTGATTAACATACTGGATGCTAACTTAATTCTACCGATTAATTTCGTGTATTTTTAACTCCTTATTTACGCTATTTAATATGTTATGGCAAAATTCAACGTTACAATTGTAAATTACTACATTTTTGATTTTATATCATTGCGGATTCATGATTTGTTTGCCTGAGTCGCCCATCAATTTTTACTTGATACTAACATAATAAGTTAATTATGAATTGATGTTTTGTTTGATAGTTAGTATTTCTTTTGATACAGTGAGCTAAGATCGCTTTTGGTTCTACATAATCGTGGATTGATAATGTATATATATATATATATATATATATATTTTTTTTGATTGTTTATCAGTATAGTTATTCACAAAGGTCTTTGTTTGATACAACTTTGAGCCAAGCAGGTTCGTGTTTGGTTTGATTCTATACAAACATAAATTAATAACTCAATATTTCATTTGATTGTATACAATAATGGAATAATGTTACATTTGATTCTAATGTTGAAGAATATACTGAACATTTCTTCCGGTCCTAAATCGTTTTTTCCTGAGAATAAAACTATTATTTATACAAAACTATTTTTCATTTGAGGGATGCCGGAATTCAAGATTTCTTTTAATTGGCTTTACTTTATGAGACAGTACATTTTCCTTTAACTTCCATATTTACTGCCGATTTTTCTTTAAATCAGAATTGTAAATTATTGGTTTACCTACTTGTGCATTACTAGGCTGTAGTACAGATGTTAGCAAATTAGCGTTAGTGAGGATGTAGTGTGAACGGTGCAGGTACAATGGCACTTATTATTTTCTTCTTTTCCTTTTCTTTGTTTTGGTTTTGTCTTTAAATTCATTGCTACTTTCAATTTCTATTCGATTAACGTTCTAATATTCCTACTATTATCATTATTCTTACTGTTTCTTCTTTTTTTTTACTTTGAATATTTCAGATTCTACTTATCAACTTTAATAATAATTGTTTACATAATTGTTTACATAATTGTTTCTTATTGCTTTTAACATTACTATAGTTTTTAATTAATTTTATTCAATACGATAACTAAGCTTTCTTAAAGTTCTACATATTAATTATTGTGCCAATAGTTTAGTGGGAATTTTTTTGTTAGTATGTAGGCGGAACGTTATGAATTAATTTTTAATGGGATGGAATGTGTGGATATTTAGTAGCGATAGAACGTCAAGCTTGACGGCATTCTATTCGCTCATACTCGTATGGTTGATAAGATTATTCACTCCAATCGCTTAATTAGCTTCGGACTTATTTCAGCCGTGCGAAAAACTTTCATTGTGGCGGCGGCGAATGCTACCTTATCAAAGCTTCCGCATGGGTTTCCATCGGGGTTGGGAATTTTGTCGAGTACGCTCGCTTACTTGCTTCATATGGTGTGATAATGATTAAGCTTTGGGCTGAACAGTTCGCACGATCATTGAAGTTCGTTAACAGGGAATAACGTACTGCGCTTATCACCACATATGTGCGAATTGGATCTGGCGAGTCGTCGCCAGAGACCATAGGTAAATTCACTGCTAGTCAATTGTATCTTTCTGAAGGCATTAGCTTCGCCGCCGCTTACTTGCTTCATATGGTGTGATAATGATTAAGCTTTGGGCTGAACACTTCACACGATCATTGAAGTTCGTTATCAGGGAATAACGTACTGCACTTATCACCAAATATGTGCGAATTGGATCTGGCGAGTCGTCGCAAGAGACCATAGGTAAATTCACTGCTAGTCAATTGTATCTTTCTGAAGGCATTAGCATCGCCGCCGAAATTATGGCTTTATGCTTATCGTGTGCAAGGTGCAGGAAAACAAATCAGTGCATAGCTGTTACTTGATTAGTAATTGTTAGTTAGTCGGATGTTTATTATAGGATTCTACAAAATTATAGCATTCTTTGTCTGAAATTCGTTTTTTCCTTTTTTTTTACGTACCAGCGTCTTTTTTTTTATATTTTTGTTTTTGATTATGATTTTTTTTTTATTTTGAACTCAGCCCTCTTTTCCGCTGGTTTCTTTTTGGTTTTTTTTGTTAAATTTTTCTTGTTTCTTATTTTTTCCTTATGTTCTGTTTTTCCATTATTTTTTCTCTTGCTATAACTAGACTAGTTGAAAGGAACGGGTGGGATGATGCATGGAGTTTTGGGGTTGGGTACTATGTGAGGGATTCGGTGCTTGTGCTTTTGGGCTACGCGTGGCTACAAGCCACTCTTTGCGGACCACGGAATTATGTGAGTTATCAGTTGTTAGCAATACTGGTGAAACCCGCTGACTTGCCTCCCCAGTATGGATTTGCAAGGCAAAACCAGGGTTCGACACCTCTGTAGAATCTCTATTGCTTAATCTCGTCCAACACCGCCCCTTAATGTGTTTGATCAAAAAATATATTGCCGTAAATAATACCGAGACCACCGCCAGGCTTGCCGAGGCCGTGGATAGGTGCACATGCCTTCTGGCCGTCTCATTAAATTTGATCCGCTCGAGGTGCGAAAAGATTTCATTGAGGCCGTGGGTGCTGGCTGCAAAATGAATGCCTCCGTTTTTGCTCGTTACTAACTTTGTTTGCGGTATGCTGTGGTTACCCCCCAGAACAGCGACGTCCAACTCTAAAATTCTCGGGTCTACTTCAGGGAAATACTGCGGTTGAATTATATCGAACGGGTGAGTACTTTCTGCTTCATAATGTATGGTCATTTCGTTAATCAGAATTGTGCAGGGGAGATGGAGAGTTAGGATTCCTTGACCAATCAGTTTGTGTGTCGTGATGCTAGCATCGCAGCGGATATGAATGGGTGTTTCGTTCGGTAGAAAGTATATCCAACTGTTCGGTTTACTTAGCTTAATGAGGGAATCTGTTATTGAAGTGCTAACTCGAAGAGGTAGTTCTAACTTCAGATTGGGTGGGTTGTGTAGAAGTGAAATTATTACATTCTCTGAAGGTGGGGATTGAATACTTGGCGTAGTTAATGGGGCCACATATAGGTCACCAGGTTGTGGATGTTTAATTTTCTTATGATTTGAATTATCAGTTAGAAGCAGAAACTGTTGAGTTGTGATATCACCCGCTATAAACGAGTATTCCACAGTGGGTAACAGAAATAGGGTCCTATTAGTTTTGATGGGAAACAAGTGTATTTGATATAGTCTCATTAAGGGTAGTTGGAAAAGCGGAAGCATAATTATCACTAGCAGCTTGGTATTCCGTCTGAAATACCGTAGTTTTGCCGTCTGTGCAAGGATTTCTTCACAAAATTCGGGGCACCTATTGCCCAGTTTTACATAGATTTCGTGTAATTTTTTGCTAGAGATTAACAAGGGATGAATTTTGTTGCTTTGAACTGCCACAACTATGTCAATCAAGGTGCGCTGCCGCATCTCGATCTCCATAAGCTGCGCTAACAGGGATGTTAGAACTACATTCCTCCGTTCTTCTGCTGACAGTTTATCAGTCATGAGTGAGATTTCTTTCATCTGTAACCCGAGTTCCGTTTGCCTGTTAATCACATCTGATAGCGGTTTATGGATTTCCTCCAAAGAGATATTCACAATGCTAATCCTTTGTTTTTCCAATTTAACTAATTCCCTTTCCTTGTCCTCCAGGTTATCTAGCCGACTGTACAACTCCTTTTCATTCTCATCATCCATGGTGCCGAATAACGAATGTAGCGCTCTTCCGACCCCATCAATGAACGACCTTTTGGACCTTTTAGGCATCAGTAACTCAAACAGAGCTCGAGAGCGAATCTTCAGATTCTCCACTAGACTATGGACGTGCCTTAATTGCTCCGCACATCCCAACCCCTTTCCTGCACAAGGCATCTTAACGAGGTGTTCGGCTCGTTCGGCCACTCCTATTTGATCCTGGATTTCCCCTAGATTAAGCTCCATCACTACATTCCAGCTACTGTGATAGCTCAACAGACCACCCACATTTTCAAATAGTATTCCTGTGTTCGCTATGCTCTCCAGTGAATATGGTTTCAGATCCTCGTTCGGAGTTGCCAAAACGCCAACGCTGAGCCAGCCTAGGATGACTATGTCGATGACCATTACTAGAAATACGGAAAAAAAAGGGGGAGTTAGAACAGTTTATTCATCGTATGGTTTAAGTCGATTGTTATGAACATTGACCAGTTTTTTCTTTATCGCAATCGTGGTGTTGACGGGGGAAGTAACGGCTTTGACCTCATATAGTCCTACCCATACCTGCACGAGCTTGTGCTTACGATTCTCATTTTTAAGCAATACCTTATCCCCTATATGGAAAGTAACCGGTCTGACGTTGTTATTGTAATGGACCTTGGATTTTAACTTACTCTCCAGTATATTCCTACGTGCCAAGGTATATATCTTTTGTAATTTGTGCTTTAATAATAGATAATAATTCTCATGGTCATAGAGAGGAGATGGCTCCCTCTTTAGGTTCGACGGAACATCTGCCGTGAATCCATAAAGACAGTCCATTGGAGTGAGTTTCGTGCTATCGTGTTCACTGTTATTGTACACGAACGCGGCCGTACGCAAAAACTGATCCTAAACCTGCGGATTGTCATCCACCATGGATCTCAAATATTCAACAAGGGGTCTATGGGCTCGTTCCAAGGCTCCATTGGATTGTGGATGATAGGCGGTAGTTTGCATTTTCTTTATATTTAATAGCTTACATACTTGCCTGAATAATTTCCCTACGAAATCAGCCCCCTGATCGGTAACTAGCTGCTTCGGTATTCTATACCTAGCAATAATCTCGTCAAAGAACACTTTGGCTAATGTTTTCGCCTCAGCGTTCGGTAAAGCGTACCAATCCACAAATTTTGTTAAATTGTCCTGAAAGGTCAAAATGTACCTATTCCCAGAAGTTGTCTCAATGAGGGGCCCCACGATATCCAGATATACTTTATCAAATTGTTTCTCCGCTATGTCCGTGACAACCATTGGCATGCGATGTTGGGGAGAAGCCTTCATAACTTGACATTTCTTACACGTCCTTACATATTTTTTAATGTCTGATAGCATATTCTTCCATTCATACTTCTTGCGAATCTTCCTGTAGGTTTTCGCAACCCCCTGATGCCCTCCAAAAGGAGAATCGTGAAACTCCAATAAGACCGCCCTTACCTCCTCTGGTGAACCGAGGGTCAGGATATCAGGTTGTACCGCGGGTTGCGGAGAGACAATCTTAATTGTTTCATCACTATCAGCTGCGTAGTTACCAATGTCCTCCTGGGGCTCCTCTTGGGGCCCTCCTAGTATCGGGCCTCTACAGGGATCCTCGAAAAATAAGTCAGATAAATTCTGTTTCTCCGGCGTGGATCGTGGGAGCGAGGACTCAATCGACCCCTCCGTACCGTCAGTGGTAATACCATTGTCTTTCCGGCCACCTCCCGGTGCCGACTCTGCTGAAGAGTCTTCTGGAGATTGATCAGGTAGTTTCCGCCGCTTTTGTGCTCTAGTGAGGACATTACACTGATATTTATTACCTACCTCCGCGGCAGAATCCTGGGGAATCCTACTCAAAGCGTCGGCATTAGTACTTGCCCGGTTTGTACTCAATGTGGTAATCGAACTCCGACAACTTATGGTGAAACCCTACCAACCGTGTGGTAGGATCTTTCACGTTAAACACCCCCTTTAGGGGTTTATGATCCGTGTAGATGGTGAAACGTCGTCCCTGTAAATAACACCTGAAATTTTTGGCGGCCCAAATCATCGCAAGTAGCTCCTTTTCAATTGTAGAGTAATTCCGCTCCGCTCTATTCAGAGTCCGAGTTGCATAGGCTATGGGGTGGTCCTTGCCAATTTCTCCCTGAGATAAGACGGCCCCCAAGGCCTCGTTACTTGCAGCGGTGGTGAGATTAAATGGCTGGGAAAAATCAGGATACGCCAGCAATGGTGGTTCTACTAGCTACTACTACTTCAGCAATTGAAATGCTTCCATACACTTACCCGTCCATGTAAACCGAACATCTTTCCGCAATAAATTTGTAAGAGGCTTGGCTATCTTCAAGAAATTGGGAATAAACTTCCGGTAATAATTGACTAGTCCTAAAAAGGACTGTAGTCTGCGCAGCGTTGTAGGGACGGGAAAACCCCGCACGCAGCTAGTCTTACTTGGATCTGGCCGCGCACCCGTTTGGGAGCAAATATGTCCTAAATATACCACCTCGGGTCGTAAGAACTGACATTTCTCCGGTTGGAGTTTCAGGTTGTTTAATCTCAGCCTAACAAAGATTTTCCGTAGTTTATCGATGTGATCCCTCAAGTTTTTCCCATAAACCACTATGTCATCCAAGTACACAAAACAGTCAAAACCTTGTAAGCCCATTAGTATGTAGTTCATTAGCCTCTGAAAAGTGGCTGGTGCCCCCTTCAAACCAAAAGGCATTTGCTTAAATTCATAGTGTCCATAACTGGTGCTAAATGCAGTTTTTGGCCGATCTTTCGGCCGCACCAGGACTTGGTGATACCCACTGGCCAAATCTAACGTGCTGAAATACCGTGAATGCCCCAACTGATCTAAAATATCTTCTATACGGGGTAATGGAAATGCGTCTCCTATGGTTTTCTCATTCAGTCTCCTGAAGTCAACAACTACTCCCCATTTCTTCGCTCCATTGGCTCCGGCCTTCTTGGGCACAACCAAGAGGGGAGAGTTCCAGGAGCTCTTGCTCGGCTGGACAATGTCGCTGTTGACTCAAACGGTACATTTTCTGATTTATAGGTGCTTGATCTGTCACCAGTGGAATCTCATGTGTGATCGCCTCCGTGTAACTTAACTTATCCCCTGGCAGGAAAAAAATGTCATTAAACTCCTGACATAGCTGAGTAATAGCAGCTCTCTCCTCAGAGTTAATATGCTCATCTAGCGTAAGTTCTTGTTTTAGTAATGCATTGCGTATGATGCTGGTCGGCAAGCCCTGATTCAGTGGTCCAGGTTCGTTTTCCGACCGACCATTACTTATCAATTTTGACCCTTCGACAGTTGTCGATATACCCGTTGTTGATGATATACCACCTAGATGCTTCACTGGGGAGTTAATGCAAGAGGTTTTCTGGAGCTGTACCTTCTTATTCGTAGCCTCCAGATTATCCACCAAATATTCATCCAATCTCTCGAGTTCTAAATCAATCCGCTCAAGAATGACCGGTGACTCACTCGAATTCATTATACCTATTACAGGGTGAACCGGATCTAGAAGAGCATTGGCTAGGAACACGCCATCCGCTATTGAACTTGCGGTACAAAGCATTTCCTGATCCAACTGAATCGGTACCTCTACTAGATGTTGTGTCCGTGGCAACAACGTGACGACCTTCTTGAAAACGACTCGGTAGGTTTCCTTGCAACCACTTTGGCTGATAGTGTGTCCTTTGACAGAACCACAATTCACATCCTCAGCTTGGTCTGGTAAACCCACCGCGTTTTGCGCCACCCTTTTGGATGACTTGTATACGCTATTCGACGCCTGAACCGAAGACTGACGCGAATCTACTAATCCTTCATGGCACTCCAAAGGGACCTTGAATTCATTACTATTTGCTTCCGTGCGAGGAAACACTAGTGACTGAACAGGACCTTCTATATTACAATTTTTCGCTAGAAAATCGTTTCCGAGAAGACCATGATTGAACGCCCTCTGAATTGTGTCTACTACATGGAAGGTACAAGGAAGCTTGGTGGGGAGCTCGAAGTTGCCTTGCGTAGAACCAAGAGTTTCTCCCTCCCCGAAAGGGCTTGACAAAGTAAGCTTATGACTCACATCTATTGGACACGAATCGCGTATTGCTGATTTGCTAATTATGCTAACCTCTGCACCTATATCAATGGTAAATTTTGTTTTCTCCTGTTTCCCAATATCCAAAGGCAATGAAGCGGTCATGAGGCTGGATTTTCTGTAACTGTTATCTACCGTGTATCTCCGTGTCACCCTAGATTTAACCTCCTTACTGAGAGGTTAGCTTCCTGATTGCACCGTCTTTAATGTAGCCGAGCCGGGGATTTTTGACTCGACTGCGCCTCGTTTCCCTGTTGCTTGGCTTCCCATCTTTTCTTTTGGAAACACGTGTCAACGCCATGGCCCCTTCGGCCACAGAAATCACATCTTACTTGAATACTGAAAACTCTTGGACCCTCGCTAATAACTAGAGTTGCCGATGCTGGCCTCACCTTACAATCCTTCTGATCGTGACCATACTCCTTACATGCTGGACAATAAGGAGTATTTTTGCGACTGTAGCAGTCTGCATAAGTGTGACCTCGCTTATGACAAAAGTTACAGGTGATTTTCGGACTCTTTGTAAATTTAGATGGCTTTGAGCCAGAGCTTGGGTCTGGTCCCCTTACTACGTGTGGCTGGAAAGATCCGGCGCACGGATTAGGTGTATAGCTAACTTGTTGAGGCGTAAACGCATGTCGGCTAGGTAACCAAGTACTGAAAGTGGGTTGTACCTGTGGTATCTGTGGGTATAACTGCGCCGAATTGCCTTGAAGGAGGAAAACCCCTTGTTACAATTTTTCCATGTTCTGACCCGTAGTGACTAGATCCTCAAACGTAGACATTTCCAGCGTCAACAAATACTGACAAAGGTGGGGGTTGCTAACGCCACTTTTAAAGGCATTCTTAGCAAAATCCTCCAGCTGTGCGTTCGCGATTTTACTTGCCTCTGATCTATATCAAACAACGGCAGCCTCCTGGCATCGCTTAAGTATTTGCCTCAGACGTGATGTGTAGGACAATACTGACTCTGTGGGGCCTTGTTTGGCTGAGATGAGTCCACTCACCAATTCCTGGTAGGTTTCCCTTGGCAAGTAGACCCGATTTAAAAGTTCCTCAGCTGCGTCTAGAGTTGACGGAAACTGCGACGATATCAGCTGGTAAGCTTCTCCTCGAAGGCGAGTTGGAAAAATCTGCATAAAAGCAACCTTCTCCTGGCTATCCAGACACTTCCAAACTTGCCTGCTGCAGCCAATTAATGTCTGTAGTTCTAAAACTATTGACGAGCTTGGAGCTCCTGAAAATAAAGGAATCATCTGCCCCATCAACTTAGCTACTTTAGCATACTCGGCCATATTGCCTGTAAGGTTCTTAACCTCTGCTCCCTCAGCAGTCATACAAACAGGACTAGAATGAGTGGTCTGATCAATGGACGCGTTTGTAGATTCGCTTGCCTCAAACTATAGATTCCAATCGTGGGACGTAATCAGTGTTTTTAATGATTGCGATAAATCGAAAGAACTGGTCAGGTTTAGCGAGACACCGCCAAAGTGTTTAATTTCTTCTTTAAATTGCTTCGTTTGCTCGCGGAACTGCCTTATTCGCGCTATGTGGATGCAACCTATCCACCGTATCAGCTAATTTAAGGACTGTGTCCAATTCAACGGGTTCGGTTTCTCCCTTCACCTGTAGGTTTGAGCTGTAACAAGAAGATTCAGACTTACTTTTTGGGGTTGAGAGTGCTTAACCGCTTCGTAATACGAGCCCGTTGCTTTCCTCTCGAGTTAATTGATGAATTTCTCCTGTTAACTGGTTCTTATTATTCATTCGTGCAAACTAAACAGCAACATTATCTTTTTCTTTAAGTCAATGTACCGGACTTTAATAATAATGCAACCCTCTCTTTGAAAATGAGCTAAAGTCCCTATAGCGCTAACTAGGTGGTTTTGGCTACAATTCTAAGAGTATGAAGCTCGAGCTATCAGGATGCGTGGATGAGTGTGCTTATGTTGAGAATGTAAGGAAAAGATTCCAGTTCCAAACAATTTATCAATTTAGTAAGTACTATATTGATTACCCCACAGCAAATCGCCGTACTAGAGCTGTTTGGAAACTAAAACCGGCTGCGCCAATGTTATATTGTATATTTTATACCTCACAGGATCCTCCCAGCCTTTTCCGGGATGTCCTGCTCTGCTACTTTGAGCACTACTCAGCCCCGCTACCTACAGCTTACCTTAATTGCCTCAAACTCTATTGACTTGCCAAGAGGAAACACCCAGTTCAAAGTTAATTAATATTTATTTGTTTTTTTTTCTTTCAATTGCTCGGACGCGCTTAGTTGCGCGTAGACGATCCTTCACCTCCTTCTTTATCTTGCGCCGCAGCTCCGTCACCTCTGCCACTGGGTCCGCTTCAATATTCTGGCCGAGATGCGTGCGAGCCGCCTGTATTCGTGGAGCTGCTGCCGTAACTGCTCCCGTCGACCGCCGCGCCTTCGCTCGTAGTTGACTTCTCGGACGGAGGTGTCCAGCGGCGCCTTCAATCTGGCCAAGTACTCCTCATGGGTGATGGGCCGTGGGCCTGCCCTGGCGTTTTCCTGGAGTGCCTCCTCCAGACTCTTCTTGGGTGAACGATGGCGTGCACCTGGGCTGCTTGCTGCGGTTACTCCGGCTGCCACCCGATAGGTCGGGATACACACGCTGGCGAGCGTTAGTCTTGCTGGGGTGCTCCTGTTCTCCTGGGCACGGCTCCACTCTATACGCCTTGCTCGGCACGCTTCACCCGTGCGTCTGGCGGTGTCTTCTCGGACGGAGGATGCCTGGAAGAAAGTAAAGTTAGTTGATGGGGGCTATACAGCGTAATACGCACCCAAGCCGAATGAGGTTCACGGCTCAAGCCTACACCTCACCATCTAACCAAAGCGAAGATATTCCGCAGTTGCACCGGAACTATACGAACGGCTTACACCGACTGGCTCGAACAATTGCTTTTCTGTTGTTATCACTACTCGCCGCTTCTCACTCGATCAATTGCTTTTAAACAATTCTGCGGCCTAAATTCACCCTACATTCGCTGAGGAGTCGAAACGTGCGCTCTCGCTCCACGAAAGCTTCTTCCTCCGCGCTCCGTCTCACTTGCTCGCATGGTGAAACTTTGCGGCGAATTGGCGGAATTGGAGAAATCAGGCGAGGAAAAGCTTTTGTTTAGCTTTTCTGTTCTCTTCACAGTGTCACTCCGCTGGAAGCACACCCCGAAGCTTCTCATGTACATGGTCGTCGTCGTCGCTGATGTTTTGGCTTATGTAAAGCGAATTATGAAGACTTTTCGCTTGCCGTTGGTCGACAAGTACATGTTTTGATGACACTGGGCGTATGTGTTTGACCGTATAACACTGGGCGGAGTGCGAATGCTTAAACGATTGTCGACATTTCAATATAGCATAACATCCCCTTAGACGTGCGAATTTCGCGTTTTTACGTTTTCATTGAAAGGCTTTACCCAAACTAGTGTTTTGATTCCATTCGATAATCAAAATTCTGGTCTCATTTTGTAGCTGTCAGTCTGTTGTTAACGTCAAATGCAAATTTGTAGTACTTCTCATAAGAATACTAATTTTTATAAGATTCCTTATACATTTGGGGGCAGGTTATGGAAAATTTTTCCATTTACGGCATTGCTGTGGCTTGATTTTTCAACTGGCGTGCTATATTTTAAGGTTAATGAATCATTCAGCGTCTGAATTTTCCAAAAAGTATAAATTTGTGGTATTTCGCAAAAGTTTAAGGGCGGGTTTAGTGGTTGCAACCCAGAAAAATCCCAATTTTTCACGTGTCAACTCCCCAAAACTTTAAATGGCTTTTTCTCCCCTTAAACGTACGAATTTCGCGTTTTTACGTTTTCATTGAAAGGCTTAACCCAAACTAGTGTTTTGATGGTCGAAACATGTTTTAGGCAAAATATCTAGAAATTGCTGTTTCCAGAACACGTGCAGTTTTTGTTCAGATTTTCAGCTGTGATTGCTTACTGTGCCCGTAATTTTAGTCCGATTATTAAAATTTTGGTCTTATCTTATAGCTGCGTTTGTTTAGTTTGCGTCAAGTGCAAATATGTAGTAATTTGCATGAAAATACTATATTTTATGACCCTTAGGAGGCATAGACATGTATTTGTCTAAAATACGTAAATTTCCTTGTCCGACTTCTGGCTTTAATCGTTCACTGTAGCCACAATTTCCATTCGATTATCAAAATTCTGGTCTCATTTTGTAGCTGCCAGTCTGTTGCTTACGTCAAATGCAAATTTATGGTGAATCTCATAAGAGTACTAATTTTTATAAGGTTCCTTATACTTTTGGGGGCAGGTTATGGAAACTTTTTCCATTTACGGCATTGCTGTGGCTTGATTTTTCAACTGATGTGCCATATTTTGATGCTAATAAATAGATCAGCGTCTGAGTTATCCAAAAAGTATAAATTTGTGGTATCTCACAAAAGCTTAAGGGCGGGTTTAGTGGTTGAAAGCCAGAAAAATCCCAATTTTTCACGTGTCAACTCCCCAAAATTTTAAATGACTTTTTCTCCCATTAAACGTGCGAATTTCGCGTTTTTACGTTTTCATTGAAAAGCTTAACCCAAGCTGGTGTTCTGATGGTCGGAACATGTTTTAGGCAAAATATCTAGAAACTGCTGTTTCTAGATCACGTGCAGTTTTTGTGCAGATTTTCAGCTTTGATTGCTTACTGTGCTCGTAATTTTAGTCCGATTGTTGAAATTTTTGTCTTATCTTATAGTTGCTTTTGTTTAGTTTGCGTCAAGTGTAAATATGTAGTAATTTGCATGAAAATACTTATTTTTATGACGCTAAGGAGGCATAGACATGTATCTGTCTAAAATACGTAAATTTCCTTTTCCGACCTCTGGCTTTAATCGGTCACTGTAGCCACAATTTCCATTCGATTATCAAAATTCTGGTCTGATTTTGTAGCTGTCAGTCTGTTGTTTACGTTAAATACAAATTTGTAGTATTTTTCATAAGAATACTAATTTTTATAAAATTTTTTGGGGGCAGGTTATGGAAACTTTTTCCATTTACGGCATTGCTGTGGCTTGATTTTTCAACTGGTGTGCTATATTTTGGTGTTAATGAATCGATCAGCGTCTGACTTTTCCAAAAAGTATAAATTTGTGGTATTTCGCAAAAGTTTAAGGGCGGGTTTAGTGGTTGACAGCCAGAAAAATCCCAATTTTTCACGTGTCAACTCCCAAAACTTTAAATGGCTTTTTCTCCCCTGAAACGTGCGAATTTCGCGTTTTTACGTTTTCATTCAAAGGCTTTACCCAAACTAGTGTTTTGATGGTCGGAACATGTTTAAGGTAAAATATCTAGAAATTGCTGTTTCTAGAACACGTGCAGTTTTTGTGCAGATTTTCAGCTTTGATTGCTTACTGTGCCCGTAATTTGAGTCCGATTGTTGAAATTTTGGTCTTATCTTATAGTTGCGTTTGTTAGTTTGCGTTAAAGTCACATATGTAGTAGTTTGCATAAAAATACGAATTTTTATGACGCTTAGGAAGCATAGACATGTATTTGTCTAAATACGTAAATTTCCTTGTCCGACCTCTGGCTTTAATCGTTCACCGTAGCCACAATTTCCATTCGATAATCAAAATTCTGGTCTCATTTTGTAGCTGTCAGTCTGTTGTTAACGTCAAATGCAAATTTGTAGTACTTCTCATAAGAATACTAATTTTTATAAGATTCCTTATACATTTGGAGGCAGGTTATGGAAAATTTTTCCATTTACGGCATTGCTGTGGCTTGATTTTTCAACTGGCGTGCTATATTTTAAGGTTAATGAATCATTCAGCGTCTGAATTTTCCAAAAAGTATAAATTTGTGGTATTTCGCAAAAGTTTAAGGGCGGGTTTAGTGGTTGCAACCCAGAAAAATCCCAATTTTTCACGTGTCAACTCCCCAAAACTTTAAATGGCTTTTTCTCCCCTTAAACGTACGAATTTCGCGTTTTTACGTTTTCATTGAAAGGCTTAACCCAAACTAGTGTTTTGATGGTCGAAACATGTTTTAGGCAAAATATCTAGAAATTGCTGTTTCCAGAACACGTGCAGTTTTTGTTCAGATTTTCAGCTGTGATTGCTTACTGTGCCCGTAATTTTAGTCCGATTATTAAAATTTTGGTCTTATCTTATAGCTGCGTTTGTTTAGTTTGCGTCAAGTGCAAATATGTAGTAATTTGCATGAAAATACTATATTTTATGACCCTTAGGAGGCATAGACATGTATTTGTCTAAAATACGTAAATTTCCTTGTCCGACTTCTGGCTTTAATCGTTCACTGTAGCCACAATTTCCATTCGATTATCAAAATTCTGGTCTCATTTTGTAGCTGCCAGTCTGTTGCTTACGTCAAATGCAAATTTATGGTGAATCTCATAAGAGTACTAATTTTTATAAGGTTCCTTATACTTTTGGGGGCAGGTTATGGAAACTTTTTCCATTTACGGCATTGCTGTGGCTTGATTTTTCAACTGATGTGCCATATTTTGATGCTAATAAATAGATCAGCGTCTGAGTTATCCAAAAAGTATAAATTTGTGGTATCTCACAAAAGCTTAAGGGCGGGTTTAGTGGTTGAAAGCCAGAAAAATCCCAATTTTTCACGTGTCAACTCCCCAAAATTTTAAATGACTTTTTCTCCCATTAAACGTGCGAATTTCGCGTTTTTACGTTTTCATTGAAAAGCTTAACCCAAGCTGGTGTTCTGATGGTCGGAACATGTTTTAGGCAAAATATCTAGAAACTGCTGTTTCTAGATCACGTGCAGTTTTTGTGCAGATTTTCAGCTTTGATTGCTTACTGTGCTCGTAATTTTAGTCCGATTGTTGAAATTTTTGTCTTATCTTATAGTTGCTTTTGTTTAGTTTGCGTCAAGTGTAAATATGTAGTAATTTGCATGAAAATACTTATTTTTATGACGCTAAGGAGGCATAGACATGTATCTGTCTAAAATACGTAAATTTCCTTTTCCGACCTCTGGCTTTAATCGGTCACTGTAGCCACAATTTCCATTCGATTATCAAAATTCTGGTCTGATTTTGTAGCTGTCAGTCTGTTGTTTACGTTAAATACAAATTTGTAGTACTTTTCATAAGAATACTAATTTTTATAAGGTCCCTATACTTATGGGGGCAGGTTATGGAAACTTTTTCCATTTACGGCATTGCTGTGGCTTGATTTTTCAACTGGTGTGCTATATTTTGGTGTTAATGAATCGATCAGCGTCTGACTTTTCCAAAAAGTATAAATTTGTGGTATTTCGCAAAAGTTTAAGGGCGGGTTTAGTGGTTGACAGCCAGAAAAATCCCAATTTTTCACGTGTCAACTCCCAAAACTTTAAATGGCTTTTTCTCCCCTGAAACGTGCGAATTTCGCGTTTTTACGTTTTCATTCAAAGGCTTTACCCAAACTAGTGTTTTGATGGTCGGAACATGTTTAAGGTAAAATATCTAGAAATTGCTGTTTCTAGAACACGTGCAGTTTTTGTGCAGATTTTCAGCTTTGATTGCTTACTGTGCCCGTAATTTGAGTCCGATTGTTGAAATTTTGGTCTTATCTTATAGTTGCGTTTGTTAGTTTGCGTTAAAGTCACATATGTAGTAGTTTGCATAAAAATACGAATTTTTATGACGCTTAGGAAGCATAGACATGTATTTGTCTAAATACGTAAATTTCCTTGTCCGACCTCTGGCTTTAATCGTTCACCGTAGCCACAATTTCCATTCGATTATCAAAATTCTGGTCTCATTTTGTAGCTGTCAGTCTATTGTTTACTTCAAACGCAAATTCGTCGTACTTCTCATAAGAATACTAATTTTGATAAGGTCCCTATACTTTGTGGGGCAGGTTATGGAAACTTTTTCCAATTAAGGCATTGCTGTGGCTTGATTTTTCAACTGGTGTGCTATATTTTGGTGTTAATGAATGGATCGGCGTCTGAATTTTCCAAAAAGTATAGATTTGTGGTATTTCGCAAAAGTTTAAGGGCGGGTTTAGGGGTTGAAAGCCAAATAATCCCAATTTTTCACGTGTCAACTCTCCAAAACTTTAAATGGCTTTTGCTCCCCTTAAACGTGCGAATTTCGCGTTTTTACGTTTTAATTGAAAGACTTTACCCAAACTGGTGTTTTGATGGTCGGAACATGTATTCGGAAAAATATCTAGAAATTGCTGTTTCTAGAACACGTGCAGTTTTTGTGCAGATTTTCAGCTTTAATTGCTTACTGTGCCCGTAATTTTAGTCCGATTGTTAAAACTTTGGTTTTATCTTATAGTTGCGTTTGTTTGGTTTGCGTCAAGTGCAGATATGTAGTAATTTGCATAAAAATACGAAATACGAAATACGAAAGGCTTAACCCGAACTAGTGTTTTGATGGTCGGAACATGTTTTAGGCAAAATATCTAGAAATTGTTGTTTCTAGAACATGTGCAGTTTTTGTGCAGATTTTCAGCTTTGATTGCTTACTGTGCCCGTAATTTTAGTCCGATTGTTGAAATTTTGGTCTTAACTTATAGATGCGTTTGCTTAGGTTACACCAAAGGTACATATGTAGTAATTCGCATGAAAATACTAATTTTTATGACGCTTAGGAGGCATAGGCATGTATTTGTCTAAAATACGTAAATTTCCTTGTCCAACCTCTGGTTTTCGTTCACTGTAGCCACAATTTCCATTCGATTATCAAAATTTTGGTCTCAGTTTGTAGCTGTCAGTTTGTTGTTCACGTCAAATTGAAATGTGTATCAATTTTCTTAAGATACTAATTTTTATAAGGTTCCTTATATTTTTGGGGGCAGGTTATGGAAACTTTTTCCTTTAACGGCATTGCTGTGGCTTGGTTTTTCAACTGATGTTCTATATTTTGGTGTTGATGAATATATCAACGTCTGAATTTTCCAAAAAGTATAAATTTGCGGTATTTCGCAAAAGTTTAAGGTCGGGTTTTGAGGTTGAAAACCAGAAAAATCCCAGATTTCACGTGTCAACTCCCCAAAATTTTATATGGCTTTTTCTCCCCTTAAACGTGCGAATTTCGTGTTTCTCCGTTTCATTGAAAGGCTTAACCCAAGCTAGTGTTTTGATGGTCGGAACATGTTTTAGGCAAAATATCTAGTAACTGCTGTTTCTAGAACACGTACAGTTTTTGTGCAGATTTTCAGCTTTGATTGCTTACTGTGCCCGTAATTTTGGTCCGATTTCTGAAATTTTGCTCTCATCTTATAGTTGCGTTTGTTTAGTTATCGTCAAGTGCAAATATGTAGTAATTTGCATGAAAATACTAATTTTTATGACGCTTAGGAAGCATAGACATGTATTTGTCTAAAATACGTAAATTTCTTTGTCCGACCTCTGGGTTTAATCGGTCACTGTAGCCACAAATTCCATTCGATTATCAAAACTTTGGTCTCATTTTCTAGCTGTCAGTCTGTTGTTTACGTCAAATACAAATTTGAAGTTCTTTTCATAAGATACCAATTTTTGAAAGGTTCCTTATACTTTTGGGGGCAGGTTATGGAAACTTTTTCCCTTTACGGCATTGCTGTGGCTTGGTTTTTCAACTGATGTGCTGGATTTCGGTTTGAATGCATGGATCAGCGTCTGAATTTTCCAAAAAATATAAATTTGTGGTATTTGGCAAAAGTTTAAGGGCGGGTTTAGTGGTTAGAAGCCAGAAAAATCACAATTTTTCACGTGTCAACTCCCCAAAACTTTAAATGGCTTTTTCTCCCCATAAACGTGCGAATTTCGCGTTTTTACGTTTTCATTGAAAGGCTTAACCCAAAATAGTGTTAGAATGGTCGGAACATGTTTTCAGCAAAATATCTAGAAATTGCTGTTTCTAGAACACGTGCAGTTTTTGTGCAGATTTTCAGCTTTGATTGCTTACCGTGCCCGTAATTTTAGTCCGATTGTTGAAATTTTGGTCTTGTCTTATAGTTGCGTTTGTCTAGTTTGCGTCTAGTGCAAATATGTAGTAATTTGCATGAAGATACTAGTTTCTATAACGCTTAGGAGGCATAGACATTTTTTTGTCTAAAATACGTAAATTTCCTTGTCCGACCTCTGGCTTTAATCGTTCACTGTAGCCACAATTTCCATTCGATTATCAAAATTTTATTCTCAGTTTGTAGCTGTTATTCTATTGTTCACGTCAAACGCAGATTTGTAGTAGTTTTCATAAGATACTAATTTTTATAAGGTTCCATATATTTTTGGGGGCAGGTTATGGAAACTTTTTCCCTTAACGGCATTGCTGTGCCTTGGTTTTTCAACTGATGTGCTTTATTTTGGTGTTAATGAATACATCAGCGTCTTAATTTTCCAAAAAGTATAAATTTGTGGTATTTCGCAAAAGTTTCTCCCCTTAAACGTGCGAATTTCACGTTTTTACGTTTTCATTGAAAGCTTAACCCGAACTAGTGTTTTGATGGTCGGAATATGTTTTATGCAAACTATCTAGAAATTGCTGTTTCTAGAACACGTGCAGTTTTTGTGCAGATTTTCAGCTTTGATTGCTTATTGTGCCCGTAATTTTAGTCCGATTGTTGAAATTTTGGTCTTATCTTATAGTTGCGTTTATTCAGTTTGCGTCAAGTGCAAATATGTAGTAATTTGCATGAAAATACTAATTTTGATGACGCTTAGGAGGCATAGACATGTATTTGTCTAAAATACGTAAATTTCCTTGTCCGACCTCTGGCTTTAATCGTTCACTGCAGCCACGATTTCCATTCGATTATCAAAATTTTGGTCTCATTTTGTAGCTGTCAGTCTGTTGTTCACGTCAAATGCAAATTTGTAGTACTTTTCATAAGAATATTAATTTTGATAAGGTTCCTTATATCTTTGGGGGCAGGTTATGGAAATTTTTCCCTTCACGGCATTTCTGTGGCTTGATTTTTCAACTGATGTGCTATATGTTGGTGTTAATGAATAGATCAGCGTCTGAATTTTCCAAAAAGTATAAATTTGTGGTATTTCGCAAAAGTTTTAAGGGCGGGTTTAGTGGTTGAAAGCCAGAAAAATCCCAATTTTTCACGTGTCAGCTCCCCAAAACTTTAAATGGCTTTTTCTCCCCTTAAACGTGCGAATTTCAAGTTTTTACGTTTTCATTGAAAGGCCTAACCCGAGCTAGTGTTTTGATAGCCGGACTCTGTTTCAGGCGAAATGTCTAGAAATTGCTGTTTCTAGAACACGTGCAGTTTTTGTGCAGATTTTCAGATTTGATTGCTTACTGTGCCCGTAATTTTAGTCCGATTGTTGAAATTTATGTCTTATCTTATAGTTGCGTTTGTTTAGTTTGCGTCATGTGCAAATACATAGTAATTTGCATGAAAATACTAATTTATATGACGCTTCGGAGGCATAGACATGTATTTGTCTAAAATACGTAAATTTCCTTGTCCGACCTCTGGCTTTAATCGGTCACTGTAGCCACAATTTCCATTCCATTATCAAAATGTTGGTCTCATTTTGTAGCTGTTAGTCTGTTGTTTACGTCAAATACAAATCTGTGTTGCTTTTCATAAGAATACTAATTTTTATAAGGTTCCTTATAATTTTGATGGCAGGTCGTGGAAACTTTTTCCCTTTACGGCATTGCTGTGGGTTGATCTTTCAACTGATGTGCTATATTTTGGTGCTAATGAATAGATCAGCATCAGAATCTTCCAGAGAAAATAATATTTTGTTGTTTCGCAAAATCAACTCCCCAAAACTTTATATGGCTCTTTCTCCCCTTAAACGTGCGAATATCACGTTTGACGTTTTAATTGAAAGGCTTAATCCAAACTAGTGTTTTGACTGTTTGTGAAATTGTTTGTGGTCTCGGTGTTTTTGCGCTTATTTAAAAATATGTTTAGAAAATGTTTTTCTCCTTACACGCAAATAAAATATTTTGTTTTTTATGCATATATATATATATATTTCGAGGGTAAGTTTTCCCTCTTCTTCAGTGTACTGATGGTCTAGTTACAATTTTCTTTGCTGAAATACTTAACATGTCTAGCTATACAGGAGTGAGTTTAATTGCTATTTAATTATACCTTTTTATTTTTCTTACTCTACTTTTTAAAACGTTTTGGTTTTATTGGTTTAGTCCTTTAATTACAAGCTTAACAAATTTTATTTAATGACAGTCAATGGAAAAGGTTATTACAAAAAATTTACGACAAATGCAAATTTGTAGTACTTTTCATAAGAATACTAATTTTTATAAGGTTCCTTATATATTTGGGGGCAGGTTATGGAAATTTTTCCCTTCACGGCATTGCTGTGGCTTGATTTTTCAACTGATGTGCTATATTTTGGTGTTAATGAATGAATCAGCGTCTGAATTTTCCAAAAAGTATAAATTTGTGGTATTTCGCAAAAGTTTAAGGGCGGGTTTAGTGGTTGAAATCCAGAAAAATCCCAATTTTTCACGTGTCAGCTCCCCAAAACTCTAAATGGCTTTTTCTCCCCTTAAACGTGCGAATTTCGCGTTTTTACGTTTTCATTGAAAGGCTTAACCCGAACTAGTGTTTTGATGGTCGGAATATGTTTTAGGCAAACTATCGAGAAATTGCTGTTTCTAGAACACGTGCAGTTTTTGTGCAGATTTTCAGCTTTGATTGTTTACTGTGCCCGTAATTTTAGTCCGATTGTTAAAACTTTGGTCTTATCTTATAGTTGCGTTTGTTTAGTTTACATCAAGTGCAAATATGTAGTAGTTTGCATGAAAATACTAATTTTTATGACGCTTAGGGGGCATAGACATGTATTTGTCTAAAATACGTAAATTTAATTGTCCGACCTCTGGCTTTAATCGGTCACTGTAGCCACAATTTCCATTCCATTATCAAAATGTTGGTCTCATTTTGTAGCTGTTAGTCTGTTCTTTACGTCAAAAAAAAATCTGTAGTACTTTTCATAAGAATACTAATTTTTATAAGGTTCCTTATATTTTTGGTGGCAGGTCGTGGAAACTTTTTCCCTTTACGGCATTGCTTTGGATTGACCTTCCAACTGATGTGCTATATTTTGGTGCTAATGAATAGATCGGCGTCAGAATCTTCCAAAGAAAATACTTTTTTGTTGTTTCGCAAAAGTTTGAGGGTGGGTTTAGTGGTTGAAAGCCAGGAAAATACCAAATTTTCACGTGTCAACTCCCCAAAACTTTAAATGGCTTTTTCTCCCCTTAAACGTGCGAATTTTGCATTTTTACGTTTTCATTGAAAGGCTTAACCCAAAGTAGTGTTTTGATGATCGGAATATGTTTTAGGCAAAATATCTAGAAATTGCTGTTTCTAGAAAACGTGCAGTTTTTGTGCAGATTTTCAGCTTTGATTGCTTACTGAGCCCGTAATTTTAGTCCGATTGTTGAATTTTTGGTCTTATCTTATGGCTACGTTTATTTAGTTTGCGTCAAGTGCAAATATGTAGTAATTTGCATGAAAATACTAATTTTTATGACGCTTAGGAGGCATGGACATGTATTTGTGTAAAATACGTAAATTTCCTTGTCCGACCTTTGGCTTTAATCGTTCACTGTAGCGACAATTGCCATTCGTTATCAAAATTTTGGTCTCATTTTGTAGCTGTTAGTCTGTTGTTTACGTCAAATGCAAATTTGTAGTACTTTTCCTAAGAATACTACTTTTTATAAGGTTCCTTATATTTTTGGGGGCAGGTTATGGAAACTTTTTCTCTTTACGGCATCGCTGTGGCTTGGTTTTTCAACTGATGTGGTAGATTTTGGTTTTTAATGTATGGATCAGCGTCAGAATTTTCCAAAAAGTAGAAAATTGTGGTATTTCCCAAAAGTTAAAGAGCGGGTTAAGTGGTTGAAAGCCAGAAAAATCCCACTCTTCCACGTGTCAACTCACCAAAACTTTAGATGGCCTTTTCTCCCCCTAAATGTGCAAATTTCGTGTTTTTCGTTTTCATTGAAAGGCTTAACCCAAACTAGTGTTTTGATGGTCGGAATATGTTTTAAGCAAAATATCTAGAAATTGCTGTTTCTAGAACACGTGCAGTTTTTGTGCAGATTTTCAGCTTTGATTGCTTACTGTGCCCGTAATTTTAGTTCGATTGTTGAAATTTTGGTCTTACCTTATAGTTGCGTTTGTTTAGTTTGCGTCAAGTGCAAATATGTAAAAATTTGCATGAAAATACTAATTTTTATGACGCTTAGGAGGCATAGACATGTATTTGTCCAAAATACGTAAATTTCCTTGTCCGACCTCTGGCTTTAATCAGTCACTGTAGCCACAATTTCCATTCGATTATCAAAATTTTGATCTCATTTTGTAGCTGTCAGTCTGTTGTTTACGCCAAGTACAAATTTGTAGTACTTTTCATAAGAATACTAAGTTTGTAAGGTTCCTTATATTTTTGGGGGCAGGTTATGCAAACTTTTTCCCTTCATGGCATTGCTGTGGCTTGCTTGTTCAACTGATGTGCTAAATTTTTGTGTTACTGAATAGATCAGCGTCTGAATTTTCCAAAAAGTATACATTTTTGGTGTTTCGCAGAAGTTTGAGGGTGGGTTTAGTGGTTGAAAGCCAGAAAAATTCCAATTTTTACGTGTTAACTCCCCAAAACTTTTAATGGCTTTTTCTCCCATTAAATGTGCGAATTTCACGTTTTTACGTTTTCATTGAAAGGCTTAATCCAAACTAGTGTTTTGCAGGTAGGGACATGATTTAGGAAAAATATCTAGAAATTGCTGTTTCTAGAACACGAGCAGATTTTGTGCAGAATTCAGCTTTGATTGCTTACTGTGCCCGTAATTTTAGTCCGATTGTTGAAATTTTGGTCTTATCTTATAGTTGCGTTTGTTTAGTTTGCGTCAAGTGTGAATATGTAGTAATTTGCATGAAAATACTAATTTTCATGACGCTTAGGAGGCAAGACATGTATTTGTCTAAAATAAGTAAATTTCCTTGTCTGACCTCTGGCTTTAATCGGTCACTGTAGCCACAATTTGCATCCGATTATCAAAATTTTGGTCTCATTTTGTAGCTGTCAGTCTGTTGTTTACTTCAAATGCAAATTCGTTGTACTTCTCATAAGGATACTAATTTTGATAAGGTCCCTATACTTTTGGGGGCAGGTTATGGAAACTTTTTCCATTTACGGCATTGCTGTGATTTGATTTTTCAACTGGTGTGCTATATTTTGGTGTTAATGAATCGATCAGCCTCTGAATTTTCCAAAAAGTATAAATTTGTGGTAATTCGCAAAAAGTTAAGGCCGGGTTTAGTGGTTGAAAGCCAGAAAAATTGCTTTTTTTCCCCTAAAACGTTCGAATTTCGCGTTTTTACGTTTTCATTGACGTAAATTTCCTTGTCCAACCTCTGCTTTTCGTTCACTGTAGCCACAATTTCCATTCGATTATCAAAACTCTGGTCTCATTTTGTAGGTGTCAGTCTGTTCCTTACGTCAAATACAAATTTGTAGTTTTTTCATAAGAATACTAATTTTGATAAGGTTCCTGATATTTTTGGGGGCAGGTTATGGAAACTTTTTCCCTTCACGGCATTGCTGTGGCTTGATTTTTCAACTGATGTGCTATATTTTCGCTTTAATGTATGGATCAGCGTCTGAATTTTCCAAAAAGTATAAATTTGTGGTATTTCGCAAAAGTTTAAGGCCGGGTTTAGTGGTTGAAAGCCAGAAAAATCTCAATTTTTCACGTGTCAACTCCCCAAAACTTTAAATGGCTTTTTCTCCCCATAAACGTGCGAATTTCGCGTTTTTACGTTTTCATTGAAAGGCTTAAGCCAAACTAGTGTTTTGAAGGCCGGAACATGTTTCAGGCAAAATATCTAGAAATTGCTGTTCCTAGAACACGTGCAGGTTTTGTGCAGATTTTCAGCTTTGATTGCTTACTGTGCCCGTAATTTTAGTCCGATTGTTGAAATTTTGGTCTTATCTTATAGTTGCTATATTTGGGCAAACATGTAGTAATTTGCATGAAAATACTAATTTTTATGACGCTTAGGAGGCATAGACATGTACTTGTCTAAAATACGTAAATTTCCTTGTCCGACCTCTAGCTTTAATCGTTCACTGTAGCCACAATTTCCATTCGATTATCAAAATTCTGGTCTCATTTTGCAGCCCTCAGCCTGTTGTTTACGTCAAGTACAAATTTGTAGTACTTTTCATAAGAATACTAAGTTTGTAAGGTTCCTTATATTTTTGGGGGCAGGTTGAAAGCCAGAAAAATCCCAATTTTTCACGTGTCAACTCCCCAAAACTTTAAATGGCTTTTTCTCCCCTTAAACGTGCGAATTTCGCGTTTTTACGTTTTAATCGAAAGGCTTAACCCGGGCTAGTGTTTTGATGGCCAGACTATGTTTTGGGCAAAATATCTAGAAATCGCTGTTTCTAGAACACACCAAAATACTGTCTTGATGGTCGGAATATGTTATAGGCAATAGATCTAGAGATGGCTGTTTCTAGAAAACGTGCAGTTTTTGTGCAGATTTTCAGCTTTGATTGCTTACTGTGCCCGTAATTTTAGTCCGATTGTTGAATTTTTGGTCTTATCTTATGGCTACGTTTATTTAGTTTGGGTCAAGTGCAAATATGTAGTAATTTGCATGAAAATACTAACTTTTATGACGCTTAGGAGGCATAGACATGTATTTGTCTAAAATACGTAAATTTCCTCGTCCGACCTCTGGTTTTAATCGTTCACTGTAGCCACAATTTCCATTCGATTATCAAAATTTTGGTCTCAGTTTGTAGCTGTCAGTCTGTTGTTTAGGTCAAATGCAGATATGAAGTACTTTTCATAAGAATACTAATTTCGATAAGGATCCTTATATTTTTGGGGGCAGGTTATGGAAACTTTTTCCCTTCACAGCATTGCTGTGGCTTGGTTTTTCAACTGATGTGCTATATTTTGGTGTTAATGAATACATAAGCGTCTGTATTTTCCAAAAGGTATAAACTTGCGGTATTTCGCAAAAGTTTAAGGTCGGGTTTAGAGGTTGAAAACCAGAAAAATCCCAATTTTTCACGTGTCAACTCTCCAAAATTTTAGATGGCTTTTTCTCCCCTTAAACGTGCGAATTTTGCGTTTCTCCGTTTTCATTGAAAGGCTTAACCCAAACTAGTGTTTCGATGGTCGGAACATGTTTTGGGCAAAATATCTAGAAATTGCTGTTTCTAGAACACGTGCAGTTTTTGTGCAGATTTTCAGCTTTGATTGCTTACTGAGCCCGTAATTTTAGTCCGATTGTTGAAATTTTGGTCTTATCTTATAGTTGCGTTTGTCTAGTTTGCGTTAAGTGCAAATATGTAGTAATTTGCATGAAGATACTAATCTATATAACGCTTAGGAGGCATAGACATGTATTTGTCTAAAATACGTAAATTTCCTTGTCCGACCTCTGGCTTTAATCGTTCACTGTAGCCACAATTTCCATTCGATTATCAAAATTTTGTTCGCAGTTTGTAGCTGTCAGTCTGTTGTTCACGTCAAATGCAGACTTGTAGTACTTTTCATAAGATACTAATTTCTATAAGGTTCCTTATATTTTTGGGGGCAGGTTATGGAAACTTTTTCCCTTTACGGCATTGCTGTGGCTTGGTTTGTCAATTAATGTGCTTTATTTTGGTGTTAATGAATACATCAGCGTCTGAATTTTCCAAAAAGTATAAATTTGCAGTATTTCGCAAAAGTTTAAGGTCGGGTTTATAGGTTGAAAACCAGAAAAATCCCAATTTTTCACGTGTCAACTCCCCAAAATTTTAAATGGCTTTTTCTCCCCTGAAACGTGCGAATTTCGCGTTTTTACGTTTTCATTGAAAGGCTTAACCCGAACTAGTGTTTTGATGGTCGGAAAATGTTTTAGGCAAAATATCTAGAAATTGCTGTCTCTAGAACACGTGCAGTTTTTGTGCAGATTTTCAGCTTTGATTGCTTACTGTGCCCGTCATTTTAGTCAGATTGTTGAAATTTTGGCCTTATCTTATAGTTGCGTTTATTCAGTTTGCGTCAAGTGCAAATATGTAGTAATTTGCATGAAAATACTAATTTTTATGACGCTTAGGAGGCATAGACATGTATTTGTCTAAAATACGTAAATTTCCTTGTCCGACCTCTGGCTTTAATCGTTCACTGCAGCCACAATTTCCATTCGATTATCAAAATTCTGGTCTCATTTTGTAGCTGTCAGTCTGTCGTTTACGTCAAATACTAATTTGTAGTCTTTTTCAAAAGAATGCTAATTTTGATAAGGTTCCTTATATTTTTGGGGGCAGGTTATGGAAACTTTTTCCCTTTACGGCATTGCTGTGGCTTGATTTTTCAACTGATGTGCTATATTTTGGTGTTAATGAATAGATCAGATTCTGAATTTTCCAAAAAGTATAAACTTGTGGTATTTCGCAAAAGTTTAAGGGCAGGTTTAGTGGTTGAAAGCCAGAAAAATCCCAATTTTTCACGTGTCAGCTCCCCAAACTTTAAATGGCTTTTTCTCCCCTTAAACGTGCGAATTTCGCGTTTTTACGTTTTCATTGAAAGGCTTAACCAGAGCTAGTGTTTTGATGGTCGGAACATGTTTTAGGTAAAATATCTAGAAATCACTGTTTCTAGAACACGTGCAGTTTTTGTGCAGATTTCCAGCTTTCATTGCTTACTGTGCCCGTAATTTTAGTCCGATTGTTGAATTTTTGGTCTTATCTTATAGTTACGTTTGTTTAGTTTGGGTCAAGTGCAAATATGTAATAATTTGCATGAAAATATTAATTTTTATGACGCTTAGGAGGCATCGACATGTATTTGTCTAAAATACGTAAATTTCCTTGTCCGACCTCTGGCTTTAATCGTTCACTGTAGCCACAATTTCCATTCGATTATCAAAATTTTGGTCTCAGTTTGTAGCTGTCAGTCTGTTGTTCACGTCAAATCGAAATGTGAAGTAATTTTCTTAAGATACTAATTTTTATAAGGTTCCTTATATTTTTGGGGGCAGGTTATGGAAAGTTTTTCCCTTTACGGCATTGCTGTGGCTTGGGTTTTCCATTGATGTGCTATATTTTGGATTTCATGTATGGATCAGCGTCTGAATTTTCCAAAAAGTATAAATTTGTGGTATTTCGCAAAAGTTTAAGGGCGGATATAGTGGTTGAAAATCGGAAAATCCCAATTTTTCACGTGTCAACTCCCCAAAACTTTAAATGGCTTTTTCTCCCCTTAAACGTGCGAATTTCGCGTTTTTACGTTTTCATTAAAAGGCTTAACCCAAAATAGTGTCTTGATGGTCGGAATATGTTATAGGCAATATATCTAGAAATGGCTGTTTCTAGAAAACGTGCAGTTTTTGTGCAGATTTTCAGCTTTGATTGCTTACTGTGCCCGTAATTTTAGTCCGATTGTTGAATTTTTGGTCTTATCTTATAGTTACGTTTGTTTAGTTTGGTTCAAGTGCAAATATGTAGTAATTTGCATGAAAATATTGATTTTTATGACGCTTAGGAAGCATAGACATGTATTTGTCTAAAATACGTAAATTTCCTTGTCCGACCTCTGGCTTTAATCGTTCACTGCGGCCACAATTTCCATTCGATTATCAAAATTTTGGTCGCATTTTGTAGCTGTCAGTCTGTTGTTTACGTCAAATGCAAATCTGTCGTACTTTTTATAAGAATACTAATTTTTATAAGGTTCCTCATGTTTTTGGGGGCAGGTTATGGAAACTTTTTCCCTCTACGGCATTGCTGTGGCTTGATTTTTCAACTGATGTGCTATATTTTGGTGTTAATGAATAGATCAGCGTCAGAGTGGGTTCAGTGGTTGAAACCCAGAAAAATCCCAATTTTTCACGTGTCAACTCCCCAAAACTTTAAATTGCTTTTTCTCCCCTTAAACGTGTGAATTTCGCGTTTTTACGTTTTCATTGAAAGGCTTAACCCAAACTAGTGTTTTGATGGTCGGAGTATGTTTTAGGAAAAGAAATATCTAGAAATTGCTGTTTCTAGAACACGTGCAGTTTTTGTGCAGATTTTCAGCTTTGATTGCTTACTGTGCCCGTAATTTTAGTCCGATTGTTGAAATTTTGGTCTTATCTTATAGTTGCGTTTGTTTAATTTGCGTCAAGTGCACATATGTAGTAATGTGCATGACAATACTAATTTTAATGACGCTTAGGAGGCATAGACATGTATTTGTCTAAAATACGTAAATTTTCTTGTCCGACCTCTGGCTTGAATCCTTCTCTGTAGCCACAATTTCCATTCGATTATGAAAATTTTGGTCTCATTTTGTAGCTGTCAGTCTGCTATTTACGTCAAATGCAAATTTGTAGTACTTTTCATAAGAATACTAATATTTATAAGGTACCTTATATTTTTGGGGGCAGGTTATGGAAACTCTTTCCCTCACGGCATTGCTCTGGCTTGATTTTTCAGCTGATGTGCTATATTTTGGTGTTAATGAATAGATCAGCGTCAGAGTTTTCCAAAAAGTATAAACTTTTGGTGTTTTGCAAAAGTTTAAGGATGGGTTTATTGGTTGAAAGCCAGAAAAATCCCAAATTTTCACGTGTCAACTCCCCGAAACTTTAAATGGCTTTTCTCCCCTTAAACGTGCGAATTTCGCGTTTTTACGTTTTCATTGAAAGGCTTAACCCAAGCTAGTGTTTTGATGGTCGGAACATGTTTTAGGCAAAATATCTAGAAATTGCTGTTTCTAGAACACGTGCAGTTTTTGTGCAGATTTTCGGCTTTGATTGCTTACTGTGCCCGTAATTTTAGTCCGATTGTTGAAATTTTGGTCTTATCTTATAGTTGCGTTTGTTTAGTTTGCGTCAAGTGCAAATATGTAATAATTTGCATGCAAATACTAATTTATATGACGCTTAGGAGGCATAGACATGTATTTGTCTAAAATACGTAAATTTCCTTGTCCGACCTTTGGCTTTAATCGTTCACTGTAGCCACAATTTCCATTCGTTATCAAAATTTTGGTCTCATTTTGTAGCTGTCAGTCTGTTGTTAACGTCAAATGCAAATTTGTAGTACTTTTTCTAAGAACACAAATTTTTATAAGGTTCCTTATATTTTTGGGGGCAGGTTATGGAAACTTCTCTTTACGGCATTGCTGTGGCTTGGTTTTTCAACTGATGTGCTAGATTTTGGTTTTTGATGTATGGATCAGCGTCTGAATTTTCAAAAAGTAGAAAATTGTGGTATTTCGCAAAAGTTTAAGAGCGGGTTTAGTGGTTGAAAGCCAGAAAAATCCCACTTTTCACGTGTCAACTCCCCAAAACTTTACATGGCTTTTTCTCCCCTTAAACGTGCGAATTTCGCGTTTTTACGTTTTCATTGAAAGGCTTAACCCGAACTAGTGTTTTGATGGTCGGAACATGTTTTAGGAAAAGAAATATCTAGAAATCGCTGTTTCTAGAACACGTGCAGTTTTTGTGCAGATTTCCAGCTTTCATTGCTTACTGTGCCCGTAATTTTAGTCCGATTGTTGAATTTTTGGTCTTATCTTATAGTTGCGTTTGTTTAGTTTGCGTAAAGTGCAAAAATGTAGTAATTTGCATGAAAATACTAATTTTTATGACGCTTAGGAGGCATAGACATGTATTTGTCTAAAATACGTAAATTTCCTTGTCCGACCTCTGGCTTTAATCGTTCACTGCAGCCACAATTTCCATTCGATTATCAAAATTTTGGTCTCATTTTGTAGCTGTCAGTCTGTTGTTTACGTCAAATGCAAATCTGTAGTACTTTTTATAAGAATACTAATTTTTATAAGGTTCCTCATGTTTTTGGGGGCAGGTTATGGAAACTTTTTCCCTCTACGGCATTGCTGTGGCTTGATTTTTCAACTGATGTGCTATATTTTGGTGTTAATGAATAGATCAGCGTCAGAGTGGGTTCAGTGGTTGAAACCCAGAAAAATCCCAATTTTTCACGTGTCAACTCCCCAAAACTTTAAATTGCTTTTTCTACCCTTAAACGTGCGAATTTCGCGTTTTTACGTTTTCATTGAAAGGCTAAACCCAAACTAGTGTTTTGATGGTCGGAGTATGTTTTAGGAAAAGAGATATCTAGAAATTGCTGTTTCTAGAACACGTGCAGTTTTTGTGCAGATTTTCAGCTTTGATTGCTTACTGTGCCCGTAATTTTAGTCCGATTGTTGAAATTTTGGTCTTATCTTATAGTTGCGTTTGTTTAGTTTGCGTCAAGTGCACATATGTAGTAATGTGCATGACAATACTGATTTTTATGACGCTTAGGAGGCATAGACATGTATTTGTCTAAAATACGTAAATTTTCTTGTCCGACCTCTGGCTTGAATCGTTCTCTGTAGCCACAATTTCCATTCGATTATCAAAATTTTGGTCTCATTTAGTAGCTGTCAGTCTGTTGTTTACGTCAAATGCAAATTTGTAGTACTTTTCATAAGAATACTAATTTTTATAAGGTTCCTTATATTTTTGGGGGCAGGTTATGGAAACTTTTTCCCTCACGGCATTGCTCTGGCTTGATTTTTCAGCTGATGTGCTATATTTTGGTGTTAATGAATAGATCAGCGTCAGAGTTTTCCAAAAAGTATAAACTTTTGGTGTTTTGCAAAAGTTTAAGGGTGGGTTTATTGGTTGAAAGCCAGAAAAATCCCAATTTTTCACATGTCAACTCCCCAAAACTTTAAATGGCTTTTTCTCCCCTTAAACGTGCGAATTTCACGTTTTACGTTTTCATTGAAAGGCTTAATCCAAACTAGTGTTTTGATGGTCGGAACATATTTTAGGCCAAATATCTAGAAATTGCTGTTTCTAGAACACGTGCAGTTTTTGTGCAGATTTTCAGTTTTGATTGCTTACTGTGCCCGTAATCCCAATTTTTCACGTGTCAGCTCCCCAAAACTCTAAATGGCTTTTTCTCCCCTTAAACGTGCGAATTTCGCGTTTTTACGTTTTCATTGAAAGGCTTAACCCGAACTAGTGTTTTGATGGTCGGAACATGTTTTAGGCAAAATATCTAGAAATTGCTGTTTCTAGAACACGTGCAGTTTTTGTGCAGATTTTCAGCTTTGATTGTTTACTGTACCCGTAATTTTAGTCCGATTGTTAAAACTTTGGTCTTATCTTATAGTTGCGTTTGTTTACTTCACGTCAAGTGCAAATATGTTGCAGTTTGCATGAAAATACTAATTTTTATGACGCTTAGGAGGCATATACATGAATTTGTCCAAAATACGTAAATTTAATTGTCCGACCTCTGGCTTTAATCGGTCACTGTAGCCACAATTTCCATTCCATTATCAAAATGTTGGTCTCATTTTGTAGCTGTTAGTCTGTTCTTTACGTCAAATACAAATCTGTAGTACTTTTCATAAGAATACTAATTATTATAAGGTTGCTTATATTTTTGGTGGCAGGTCGTGGAAACTTTTTCCCTTTACGGCATTGCTGTGGGTTGATCGTTCAACTGACGTGCTATATTTTGGTGTTAATGAAAAGATCAGCGTCAGAATTTTCCAAAGAAAATAATTTTTTGTTGTTTCGCAAAAGTTTGAGGGTGGGTTTACTGGTTGAAAGCCAGAAAAATACCAAATTTTCACGTGTCAACTCCCCGAAACTTTAAATGGCTTTTTCTCCCCTTAAACGTGCGAATTTTGCGTTTTTACGTTTTCATTGAAAGGCTTAACCCAAACTAGTGTTTTGATGGTCGGAACATGTTTTAGGCAAAATATCTAGAAATTGCTGTTTCTAGAACACGTGCAGTTTTTGTGCAGATTTTAAGCTTTGATTGCTTACTGTGCCCGTAATTTTAGTCCGATTGTTGAAATTTTGGTCTTATCTTATAGTTGCGTTTGTTTAGTTTGCGTCAAGTGCAAATATGTAGTAATTTGCATGAAAATACTAATTTATATGACGCTTAGGAGGCATAGACATGTATTTGTCTAAAATACGTAAATTTCCTTGTCCGACCTTTGGCTTTAATCGTTCACTGTAGCCACAATTTCCATTCGTTATCAAAATTTTGGTCTCATTTTGTAGCTGTCAGTCTGTTGTTTACGTCAAGTGCAAATTTGTAGTACTTTTTCTAAGAACACAAAAATTTTTATAAGGTTCCTTATATTTTTGGGGGCAGGTTATGGAAACTTTTTCCCTAGACGGCATTGCTGTGGCTTGGTTTTTCAACTGATGTGCTAGATTTTGGTTTTTAATGTATGGATCAGCGTCTAAATTTTCAAAAAGTAGAAAATTGTGGTATTTCGCAAAAGTTTAAGAGCGGGTTTAGTGGTTGAAAGCCAGAAAAATCCCACTTTTCACGTGTCAACTCCCCAAAACTTTACATGGCTTTTTCTCCCCCTAAATGTGCAAATTTCGCGTTTTTACGTTTTCATTGAAAGGCTTAACCCGAACTAGTGTTTTGATGGTCGGAACATGTTTTAGGTAAAACATCTAGAAATCGCTGTTTCTAGAACACGTGCAGTTTTTGTGCAGAATTCCATTTTTCATTGCTTACTGTGCCCGTAATTTTAGTCCGATTGTTGAATTTTTTGTCTTATCTTATAGTTACGTTTGTTTAGTTTGGGTCAAGTGCAAATATGTAAATATTTGCATGAAAATATTAATGTTTATGACGCTTAGGAGGCAAAGACATGTATTTGGCTAAAATACGTAAATTTCCTTGTCCGACCTCTGGCTTTAATCGTTCACTGTAGCCACAATTTCCATTCGATTATCAAAATTTTGGTCTCAGTTTGTAGCTGTCAGTTTGTTGTTCACATCAAATCGAAATGTGTATTAATTTTCTTAAGATACTAATTTTTATAAGGTTCCTTATATTTTTGGGGGCAGGTTATGGAAAGTTTTTCCCTTTACGGCATTGCTGTGGCTTGGGTTTTCCATTGATGTGCTATATTTTGGATTTCATGTATGGATCAGCGTCTGAATTTTCCAAAAAGTATAAATTTGTGGTATTTCGCAAAAGTTTAAGGGCGGATATAGTGGTTGAAAATCAGAAAATCCCAATTTTTCACGTGTCAACTCCCCAAAACTTTAAATGGCTTTTTCTCCCCATAAACGTGCGAATTTCGCGTTTTTACGTTTTCATTAAAAGGCTCAACCCAAAATAGTCTCTTGATGGTCGGAATATGTTATAGGCAATATATCTAGAAATGGCTGTTTCTAGAAAACGTGCAGTTTTTGTGCAGATTTTCAGCTTTGATTGCTTACTGTGCCCGTAATTTTAGTCCGATTGTTGAATTTTTGGTCTTATCTTATAGTTACGTTTGTTTAGTTTGGTTCAAGTGCAAAGATGTAGTAATTTGCATGAAAATATTAATTTTTATGACGCTTAGGAGGCATAGACATGTATTTGTCTAAAATACGTAAATTTCCTTGTCCGACCTCTGGCTTTAATCGTTCACTGCAGCCACAATTTCCATTCGATTATCAAAATTTTGGTCTCATTTGTCTGTCAGTCTGTTGTTTACGTCAAATGCAAATCTGTAGTACTTTTTATAAGAATACTATTTTTTATAAGGTTCCTCATGTTTTTGGGGGCAGGTTATGGAAACTTTTTCCCTCTACGGCATTGCTGTGGCTTGATTTTTCAACTGATGTGCTATATTTTGGTGTTAATGAATAGATCAGCGTCAGAGTGGGTTCAGTGGTTGAAACCCAGAAAAATCCCAATTTTTCACGTGTCAACTCCCCAAAACTTTAAATTGCTTTTTCTACCCTTAAACGTGCGAATTTCGCGTTTTTACGTTTTCATTGAAAGGCTTAACCCGAACTAGTGTTTTGATGGTCGGAGTATGTTTTAGGAAAAGAAATATCTAGAAATTGCTGTTTCTAGAACACGTGCAGTTTTTGTGCAGATTTTCAGCGTTGATTGCTTACTGTGCCCGTAATTTTAGTCCGATTGTTGAAATTTTGGTCTTATCTTATAGTTGCGTTTGTTTAGTTTGCGTCAAGTGCACATATGTAGTAATGTGCATGACAATACTAATTTTTATGACGCTTAGGAGGCATAGACATGTATTTGTCTAAAATACGTAAATTTTCTTGTCCGACCTCTGGCTTGAATCGTTCTCTGTAGCCACAATTTCCATTCGATTATCAAAATTTTGGTCTCATTTTGTAGCTGTCAGTCTGTTGTTTACGTCAAATGCAAATTTGTAGTACTTTTCATAAGAATACTAATTTTTATAAGGTTCCTTATAATTTTGGGGGCAGGTTATGGAAACTTTTTCCCTCACGGCATTGCTCTGGCTTGATTTTTCAGCTGATGTGCTATATTTTGGTGTTAATGAATAGATCAGCGTCAGAAATTTCCAAAAAGTATAAATTTTTGGTGTTTTGCAAAAGTTTAAGGGTGGGTTTATTGGTTGAAAGCCAGAAAAATCCCAATTTTTCACATGTCAACTCCCCAAAACTTTAAATGGCTTTTTCTCCCCTTAAACGTGCGAATTTCACGTTTTACGTTTTAATTGAAAGGCTTAATCCAAACTAGTGTTTTGATGGTCGGAACATATTTTAGGCCAAATATCTAGAAATTGCTGTTTCTAGAACACGTGCAGTTTTTGTGCAGATTTTCAGTTTTGATTGCTTACTGTGCCCGTAATCCCAATTTTTCACGTGTCAGCTCCCCAAAACTCTAAATGGCTTTTTCTCCCCTTAAACGTGCGAATTTCGCGTTTTTACGTTTTCATTGAAAGGCTTAACCCGAACTAGTGTTTTGATGGTCGGAACATGTTTTAGGCAAAATATCGAGAAATTGCTGTTTCTAGAACACGTGCAGTTTTTGTGCAGATTTTCAGCTTTGATTGTTTACTGTGCCCGTAATTTTAGTCCGATTGTTAAAACTTTGGTCTTATCTTATAGTTGCGTTTGTTTACTTCACGTCAAGTGCAAATATGTTGTAGTTTGCATGAAAATACTAATTTTTATGACGCTTAGGAGGCATATACATGAATTTGTCCAAAATACGTAAATTTAATTGTCCGACCTCTGGCTTTAATCGGTCACTGTAGCCACAATTTCCATTCCATTATCAAAATGTTGGTCTCAATTTGTAGCTGTTAGTCTGTTCTTTACGTCAAATACAAATCTGTAGTACTTTTCATAAGAATACTAATTATTATAAGGTTGCTTATATTTTTGGTGGCAGGTCGTGGAAACTTTTTCCCTTTACGGCATTGCTGTGGGTTGATCGTTCAACTGACGTGCTATATTTTGGTGTTAATGAAAAGATCAGCGTCAGAATTTTCCAAAGAAAATAATTTTTTGTTGTTTCGCAAAGTTTGAGGGTGGGCTTACTGGTTGAAAGCCAGAAAAATACCAAATTTTCACGTGTCAACTCCCCGAAACTTTAAATGGCTTTTTCTCCCCTTAAACGTGCGAATTTCGCGTTTTTACGTTTTCATTGAAAGGCTTAACCCAAGCTAGTGTTTTGATGGTCGGAACATGTTTCAGGCAAAATATCTAGAAATCGCTGTTTCTAGAACACGTGCAGTTTTTGTGCAGACTTTCAGCTTTGATTGCTTACTGTGCCCGTAATTTTAGTCCGATTGTTCAAACTTTGGTCTTATCTTATAGTTGCGTTTGTTCAGTTCACGTCAAGTGCAAATATGAAGTAATTTGCATGAAAATACTAATTTATATGACGCTTAGGAGGCATAGACATGTATTTGTCTAAAATACGTAAATTTCCTTGTCCGACCTTTGGCTTTAATCGTTCACTGTAGCCACAATTTCCATTCGATTATCAAAATTTTGATCTCATTTTGTAGCTGTCAGTCTGTTGTTTACGTCAAATGTAAATTTGTAGTACGTTTCATAAGAATACTAAATTTTATAAGGTTCGTTAAATTTTTGGTGCCAGGTTTTGCAAACTTTTTCCCTTTACGGCATTGCTGTGGCTTGGTTCTTCAATTGATGTGCTATATTTTGGTTTTAATGTATGGATCAGCGTCTGAATTTTCCAAAAGGTATAAATTTGTGGTATTTCGCAAAAGTTTGAGGGCGGGCTTTGTGGTTGAAAGCCAGAAAAATCCCAATTTTTCACGTGTCAACTCCCCAAAACTTTAAATGGCTTTTTCTCCCCTTAAACGTGCGAATTTCGCGTTTTTACGTTTTAATTTAAAGGCCAAACCCGGGCTAGTGTTTTGATGGCCAGACTATGTTTTGGGCAAAATATCTAGAAATCGCTGTTTCTAGAACACGTGCAGTTTTTGTGCAGATTTTCAGCTTTGATTGCTTACTGTGCCCGTAATTTTAGTCCGATTGTTGAAATTTTGGTCTTATCATATAGTTGCGTTTGTTTAGTTTGCGTCATGTGCAAACACATAGTAATTTGCATGGAAATACTAATTTATATGACGCTTTGGAGGCATAGACATGTATTTGTCTAAAATACGTAAATTTCCTTGTCCGACCTTTGGCTTTAATCGGTCACTGTAGCCACAATTTCCATTCGATTATCAAACCTTGGCGTCATTTTGTAGCTGTCAGTCTGTTGTTTACGTCAACTACAAATTTGTAGTACTTTTTCTAAGAATACTAATTTTTATAAGGTTCCTTATATTTTTAGGGGCAGGTTATGGAAACTTTTTCTCTTTACGGCATTGCTGTGGCTTGGTTTTTCAACTGATGAGCTAGATTTTGGTTTTAAATGTATGGATCAGCGTCAGAATTTTCCAAAAAGTAGAAAATTGTGGTATTTCCCAAAAGTTTAAGAGCGGGTTTAGTGGTTGAAAGCCAGAAAAATCCCACTTTTTCACGTGTCAACTCCCCAAAACTTTACATGGCTTTTTCTCCCCCTAAATGTGCAAATTTCGTGTTTTTACGTTTTCATTGAAAGGCTTAACCCGAACTAGTGTTTTGATGGTCGGAACATGTTTTAGGCAAAATATCTAGAAATTGCTGTGTCTAGAACACGTGCAGTTTTTGTGCAGATTTTCAGCTTTGATTGCTTACTGTGCCCGTAATTTTAGTCCGATTGTTAAAATTTTGGTCTTATCTTATTGCTGCGTTTGTTTAACTTGCGTCAATTGCAAATATGTAGTAATATTCATGAAAATACTAATTTTTATGACGCTTAGGAGGTATAGACATGTACCTGTCTAAAATACGTAAATTTTCTTGTCCGACCTCTGGCTTTAATCGGTCACTGTAGCCACAGTTTCCATTCGATTATCAAAGTGTTGGTCTGACTTTGCAGCTGTCAGTCTTTTGTTTACGTTAAATACAAATTTGTAGTACTTTCCATAAGATACTAATTTTTATAAGGATCTTTATATTTTTGGGGGCATGTTATGGAAATTTTTTCCCTTTATGGCATCGCTGTGGCTTGATTTTTGAACTGATGTGCTATATTTTGGTGTTAATCAATAGATCAGCGTCTGAATTTTTCAAAAAGTATAAACTTTTGGTGTTTCGCAAAAGTTTGAGGGTGGGTCTAGTGGTTGAAGCCAGAAAAATCCCAATTTTTCACGTGTGAACTCCTCAAAATTCAAATGGCTTTTTCTCCCCTTAAACGTGGGAATATCGAGTTTTTACGTTTTCATTGAAAGGCTTTACCCCAACTAGTGTTTTGATGGTCGGAACATGTTTTAGGCAAAATATCTAGGAATTGCTGTTTCTAGAACACGTGCAGTTTTTGTGCAGATTTTCAGCTTTGATTGCTTACTGTGCCCGTAATTTTAGTCCGATTGTTAAAGTTTTGGTCTTATCTTATAGTTGCGTTTGTTTAGTTTGCGTCAAGTGCAAATATGTAGTGATTTGCATGACAATACTAATTTTTATGACGCTTAGGAAGCATAGACCTGTATTTGTCTAAAATACGTAAATTTCCTTGTCCGACCTCGGGTTATAATCGGTCACTGTAGCCACAATTTCCATTCGATTATCAAAATGTTGATCTCATTTTGTAGCTGTCAGTCTGTTGTTTACGTCAAATACAAATCTCTAGTACTTTTCATGAGAATACTAATTTTTATAAGGTTCCGTATATTTTTGGGGGCAGGTTATGGAAACTTTTTCCCTCATGGCATTGCTGTGGCTTGATTTTTCAACTGATGTGCTATATTTTGGTGTTAATGAATAGATCAGCGTCAGAGTTTTCCAAAAAATATAAACTTTTGGTGTTTTGCAAAAGTTTGAGGGTGGGTTTAGTGGTTGAAAGCCAGAAAAATCCCAATTTTTCACGTGTCAACTCCCCAAAACTTTATATGGCTTTTTCTCCCATTAAACGTGCGAATTTCACGTTATACGTTTTAATTGAAAGGCTTAATCCAAACTAGTGTTTTGATGGTCGGAACAAGTTTTAGGCAAAATATCTAGAAATTGCTGTTTCTAGAACACGTGCAGTTTTTGTGCAGATTTTCAGCTTTGATTGTTTACTGTGCCCGTAATTTTAGTCCGATTGTTGAAATTTTGGTCTTATCTTATAGTTGCGTTTGTTAAGTTTGCGTCAAGTGCAAATATGTGGTAATTTGCATGAAAATACTGATTTTTATGACGGTTAGGAGGCATAGACATGTATTTGTCTAAAATACCTAAATTTCCTTGTCCGACCTCTGGCTTTAATCGGTCACTGTGGCCACAATTTCCATTCGATTATCAAAATTCTGGTCTCATTTTGTAGCTGTCAGTCTGTTGCTTACGACAAATGCAAATTTGTCGTACTTTTCCTAAGATACTAATTTTTATAAGGTTCCTTATATCTTTGGGGGCAGGTTATGGAAATTTTTACCTTCACGGCATTGCTGTGGCTTGATTTTTCAACTGATGTGCTATATTTTGGTGTTAATGAATAGCTCAGCGTCTGCATTTTCCAAAAAAAATAAATTTGTGGTATTTCGCAAAAGTTTGAGGCGGGTCAGTGGTTGAGAGCCAGAAAAATCCCAATTTTTCACGTGTCAGCTCCCCAAACTCTAAATGGCTTTTTCTCCCCTTAAACGTGCGAATTTCGCGTTTTTACGTTTTCATTGAAAGGCTTAACCCAAACTAGTGTTTTGATGGTCGGAACATGGTTTCGGCACAATATCGAGAAATTGCTGTTTCTAGAACACGTGCAGTTTTTGTGCAGATTTTCAGCTTTGATTGTTTACTGTGCCCGTAATTTTAGTCCGATTGTTAAAACTTTGGTCTTATCTTATATTTGCGTTTGTTTAGTTTACATCAAGTGCAAATATGTAGTAGTTTGCATGAAAATACTAATTTTTGTGACGCTTAGGAGGCATAGACATGTATTTGTCTAAAATACGTAAATTTAATTGTCCGACCTCTGGCTTCAATCGGTCACTGTAGCCACAATTTCCATTCCATTATCAAAATGTTAGTCTCAAACTGTAGCTGTTAGTCTGTTGTTTACGTCAAATACAAATCTGTAGTACTTTACATAAGAATACTAATTTTCATAAGGTTCCTTATATTTTTAGTGGCAGGTCGTGGAAACTTTTTCCCTTTACGGCATTGCTCTGGGTTGATCTTTCAACTGATGTGCTATATTTTGGTTCTAATGAATAGATCAGCGTCAGAATCTTCCATGGAAAATAATCTTTTGTTGTTTCGCAAAAGTTTGAGGGTGGGTTTAGTGGTTGAAAGCCAGGAAAATACCAAATTTTTACGGGTCAACTCCCCAAATTTTTAAATGGCTTTTTCTCCCCTTAAACCTGCGAATTTTGCGTTTTTACGTTTTAATTGAAAGGCTTAACCCAAACTAGTGTTTTGATGGTCGGAATATGTTTTTGGCAAAATATCTAGAAATTGCTGTTTCTAGAACACGTGCAGTTTATGTGCAGATTTTCAGCTTTGATTGCTTACTGAGCCCGTAATTTTAGTCCGATTGTTGAAATTTTGGTCTCATCTTATAGCTGCGTTTGTTTAGTTTGCGTCAAGTGCAAATATGTAGTAATTTGCATGAAAATACTAATTTTTATGACGCCTAGGAGGCATGGACATGTATTTGTGTAAAATACGTAAATTTCCTTGTCCGACCTTTGGCTTTAATCGTTCACTGTAGCGACAATTGCCATTCGTTATCAAAGTTTTGGTCTCATTTTGTAGCTGTCAGTCTGTTGTTTACGTCAAATGCAAATTTGTGATACTTTGCATAAGAATACTAATTTTTATAAGGTTCCTTATATTTTTGGCGGCAGGTTATGGGAACTTTTTCCCTTCACGGCATCGCTGTGGCTTGGTTTTTCAACTGATGTGCTAGATTTTGGTTTTTAATGTATGGATCAGCGTCAGAATTTTCCAAAAAGTAGAAAATTGTGGTATTTCCCAAAAGTTTAAGAGCGCGTTTAGTGGTTGAAAGCCAGAAAAATCCCACTTTTTCACGTGTCAACTCTCCAAAACTTTAGATGGATTTTTCGCCCCCTAAATGTGCAAATTTCGTGTTTTTCGTTTTCATTGAAAGGCTTAACCCAAACTAGTGTTTTGTAGTCAGAACATGTTTTAGGCAAAATATCTAGAAATTGCTGTGTCTAGAAGACGTGCAGTTTTTGTGCAGATTTTCAGCTTTGATTGCTTACTGAGCCCGTAATTTTAGTCCGATTGTTGAAATTTTGGTCTCATCTTATAGCTGCGTTTGTTCAGTTTGTGTCAAGTGCAAATATGTAGTAATTTGCATGAAAATACTAATTTTTATGACGCCTAGGAGTCATGGACATGTATTCGTCTAAAATACGTAAATTTCCTTGTCCGACCTCTGGATTTAATCGGTCACTGTAGCCACAATTTCCATTCGATCATCAAAATTTTGATCTCATTCTGTAGCTGTCAGTCTGTTGTTTACGTCAAATACAAATTTGTAGTTCTTTTGATAAGAAACTAATTTCTATAAGGTTCCTTATATTTTTGGGGCAGGTTATGCAAATTTTTTCCCTTCACGGCATTGCTGTGGCCTGGTTTTTCAATTGATGTGCTATATTTTGGTGTTAATGTATGGATCAGCGTCTGAATTTTCCAAAAAGTATAAATTTGTGGTATTTCGCAAAAGGTTAAGGTCGGGTTTAATGGTTGAAAGCCAGAAAAATCCCCATTTTTCACGTGTGAACTCCCCAAAGCTTTAAATGGCTTCTTCACCCATTAAACGTGCGAATTTCGCGTTTTTACGTTTTCATTGAAAGGCTTAACCCAAGCTAGTGTTTTGATGGTCGGAACATGTTTTAGGCAAAATATCTAGAAATTGCTGTTTCTAGAACACGTGCAGTTTTTGTGCAGATTTTCAGCTTTGATTGCTTACTGTGCCCGTAATTTTAGTCCGATTGTTGAAATTTTGATCTTATCTTGTAGTTGCGTTTGTTTAGTGCAAATATGCATGAAAATACTAATTTTTATGACGCTTAGGAGGCATAGACATGTATTTGTCTAAAAAACGTAAATGTCCTTGTCCGACCTATGGCTTTAATCGTTCACTGTAGCCACAATTTCCATTCGATTATCAAAATTTTGGTCTCAGTTTGTAGCTGTCAGTTTGTTGTTCACGTCAAATCGAAACAGGTATTAATTTTCTTAAGATACTAATTTTTATAAGGTTCCTAATATTTTTGGGGGCAGGTTATGGAAAGTTTTTCCCTTTACGGCATTGCTGTGGCTTGGGTTTTCCATTGATGTGCTATATTTTGGATTTAATGTATGGATCAGCGTCTGAATTTTCCAAAAAGTATAAATTTGTGGTATTTCGCAAAAGTTTAAGGGTTGAAAGCCAGAAAAATCCCAATTTTTCACGTGTCAACTCCCAAAAACTTTAAATGGCTTTTCTCCCCTTAAACGTGCGAATTTCGCGTTTTTACGTTTTCATTGAAAGGCTTAACCAAAGCTAGTGTTTTGATGGTCGGAACATGTTTTAGGTAAAACATCTAGAAATCGCTGTTTCTAGAACACGTGCAGTTTTCTTGCGAATTTTCAGCTTTGATTGCTTACTGTCCCCGTAATTTTAGACCGATTCTCAAGATTTTGGTCTTATCTTATAGTTGCGTGTGTTTAGTTTGCGTGAAGTGCAAATATGTAGTAGTTTGCATATAAATACTAATTTTTATGACGCTTAGGAGGCATAGACATGTATTTGTCTAAAATATGTAAATTTCCTTGTCCGACCGCTGGCTTTAATCGTTCACTGTAGCAACAATTTCCATTCGATTATCAAAATTCTGGTCTCATTTTGTAGCTGTCAGTCTGTTGCTTACGTCCAATGTAAATTTGAAGTCCTTTTCATAAGATACTAATTTTAATAAGGTTCCTTATATTTTTGGGGGCAGGTTACGGAAACCTTTTCCCTTCACGGCATTGCTGTGGTATGGTTTTTCAACTGATGTGCTTTATTTTCGTTTTAATGTATGGATCAGCGTCTAATGTTTCCAAATAGTATAAATTTGTGGTATTTCATTAAAGCTTAAAGGAGGGTTGTGGTTGAAAGCCAGAAAAATCCCAATTTTGCAGGTGTCAACTCCCCAAAACTTTCAATGTATTTTTCTCCCCTTAAACATGCGAAATTCACGTTTTTACGTTTTCATTGAAAGGCTTAACCCTACCTAGTGTTTTGATGGTCGAAATATGTTTTAGGCAAAATATCTAGAAATTGCTGTTTCTAGAACACGTGCAGTTTTTGTGCAGATTTTCAGCTTTGATTGCTTACTGTACCCGTAAATTTAGTCCGATTGTTGAAATTTTGGTCTTATCTTATAGTTGCGTTTGTTTAGTTTGCATCAAGTGCAAATATGTAGTAATTTGCATGAAAATACTAATTTTTATGACGCTTAGGAGGCATAGACATGTATTTGTCTAAAATACGTAAATTTCCTTGTCCGACCTCTGGTTTTCGTTCACTGTGGTCACAATTTCCATTCGATTATCAAAATTTTGGCCTCATTTTGTAGCTGTCAGTCTGTTGTTTACGTCAAATACAAATTTGTAGTACTTTTCATAAGAATACTAGTTTTTATAAGGTTCCTTATATTTTTGGGGGCAGGTTATGGAATTTTTTTTCCCTTCACGGCATTGCTGTGGCGAGATTTTTCAACTGATGTGCTATATTTGGTGTTCATGAATAGATCAGCGACTAAAAGTTCCAAAAAGGATCAATTTGTGGTATTTCGCCAAATTTTAAGGGCGGGTTTAGTGGTTGAAAGCCAGAAAAATCCCAATTTTTCACCTGTCAACTCCCAAAAACTTTAAATGGCTTTTTCTCCCCTTAAACGTGCGGATTTCGCGTTTTTACGTTTTCATTGAAAGGCTTAGCCCAAGCTAGTGTTTCGATGGTCGGAACATGTTTTTGGCAAAATATCTAGAAATCGCTGTTTCTAGAACACGTGCAGTTTTTGTGCAGATTTTAAGCTTTGATTGCTTACTGTGCCCGTAATTTTAGTCCGATTGTTGAAATTTTGATCATATCTTATAGTTGCGTTTGTTTCGTGCAAATATGTAGTAATTTGCATGAAAATACTAATTTTTATGACGCTTAGGAGGCATAGACATGTATTTGTCTAAAATACGTAAATTTCCTTGTCCAACCTCTGGCTTTAATCGTTCACACAATTATCAAAATTGTGGTCTCATTTTGTAGCTGTCAGTCTGTTGTTTACGTCAATTGCAAATCTGTAGTACTTTACATAAGAATACTAATTTGTATAAGGTTCCTTATATATTTGGGGCAGGTTATGGAAACTTTTTCCCTTCACGGCATTGCTGTGGCGAGATTTTTCAACTGATGTGCTATATTTTGTTTTTAATGTATGGATCAGCGTCTGAATTTTCCAAAAAGTATAAATTTGTGGTATTTCGCAAAAGTTTAAGGGCGGGTTTAGTGGTTGAAAGCTAGGAAAATCCCAATTTTTCACGTGTCGACTCCCAAAAACTTTAAATGGCGTTTTCTCCCATTATACGTGCGAATTTCGCGTTTTTACGTTTGCATTGAAAGGCTTAATCCAAGCTAGTGTTTTGATGGTCGGAACATGTGTTACGCAAACTATCTAGAAATTGCTGTTTCTAGAACACGTGCAGTTTATGTGCAGATTTTCAGCTTTGATTGCTTACTGTGCCCGTAATTTTAGTCCGATTGTTGAAATTTTGGTCTTATCTTATAGTTGCGTTTGTTAAGTTTGCGCTAATTGCAAATATGTAGTAATTTGCATGAAAAAACTAATTTTTATGAGCGCTAGCATGCATAGACATCTATTTGTCTAAAATACGTAAATTTCCTTGTCTGACCTCTGTCTTTAATCGGTCACTGTAGCCACAATTTCCATTCGATTATCAAAATTCTCATCTCATTTTGTAGCTGTCAGTCTGTTGTTTACGTCAAATGCAAATTTGTAGTACTTTTCATAAGAATACTAATTTGTATAAGGTTCCTTATATATTTGGGGGTAGGTTATGGAAACTTTTTCCCTTCACGGCATTGCTGTGGCTTGATTTTTCAACTGATGTGCTATATTTTGGTGTTAATGTATGGATCAGCGTCTGAATTTTCCAAAAAGTATAAATTTGTGGTATTTCGCAGAAGTTTAAGGCCGGCTTTAGAGGTGAAACCGAGAAAAATCCCAATTTTTCACGTGTCACCTCCCCAAAACTTTAAATGGCTTTTTCTCCCCTTAAACGTGCGAATTTCGCGTTTTTAAGTTTTCATTGAAAGGCTAAACCCAGGCTAGTGTTTTGATGGTCGAAACATGTTTCAAGCAAAAACTCTAGAAATTGCTATTTCTAGAACACCTGCAGTTTTTGGGCAGATTTTCAGCTTTGATTGCTTACTGTGCCCGTAATTTTAGTCCGATTGTTGAAATTTTGGTCTTATCTTATGGTTGCGTTTGTTTAGTTTGCGTCAAGTGCAAATATGTAGTAATTTGCATGAAAATACTCATTTTTATGACACTTAGGAGGCATAGACATGTATTTGTCTAAAAAAAGTAAATTTCCTTGTCAGAGCTCTGGCTTTAAGCGTTCACTGTAGCCACAATTTCCATTCGATTATCAAAAATCTGGTCTCAATTTGTAGCTGTCAGTCTGTTGTTTACGTCAAAGGGAAATTTGTAGTACTTTTCATAGGGATACTAATTTTCATGAGCTTCCTCATATTTTTGGGGACAGGTTATGCAAACTTTTTCCCTTTACGGCATAGCTGTGGCTTGGTTTTTCAACTGATGTGCTATATTTTGGTGTTAATGAATAGATCAGCGTCTGAATTTTCCAAAAAGTATAAATTTGTGGTATTTTGCAAAAGCTTAAGGGCGGGTTTAGTGGTTGAAAGCCAGAAAAATCCCAATTTTTCACGTGTCAACTCCCAAAAACTTTAAATGGCTTTTCTCCCCTTAAACGTGCGAATTTCGCGTTTTTACGTTTTCATTGAAAGGCTTAACCCGAACTAGTGTTTTGATGGTCGGAATATGTTTTAGGCAAAATATCTAGAAATTGCTGTTTCTAGAACACGTGCAGTTTATGTGCAGATTTTCAGCTTTGATTGCTTACTGTGCCCGTGATTTTAGTCCGATTGTTGATATTTTGGTCTTATCTTATAGTTGCGTTTGTTTGGTTTGCGTCAAGTGTACATATGTAGTAGTTTGCATGAAAACACTAATTTGTATGACGCTTAGGAGGCAAAGACATGTATTGGTCTAAAATACGTAAATTTTCTTGTCCGACCTCTGGCTTTAATCGTTCACTGTAGCCACAATTTCAATTCGATCATCAAAATTCTGGTCTCATTTTGTAGCTGTCAGTCTGTTGTTTACGTCGAATACAAATTTGTAGTACTTTTCATAGGATATTAATTTTTATAAGGTTCCTTATATTTTTGGGGGCAGGTTCTGGAAACTTTTTTCCTTCACGGCATTGCTTGATTTCTCAAATGATGTACTATATTTTGGTGCTAATAAATAGATCAGCGTCTGAGTGTTCCAAAAAGTATAAATTTGTGGTATTTCGCAAAAGTTTAAGGGCGGGTTTAGTGGTTGAAACCAGAAAAATCCCAATTTTTCACGTGTCAACTCCCCAAAACTTTAAATGGCTTTTCTCCCCTTAAACGTGCGAATTTCACGTTTTTACGTTTTCATTGAAAGGCTTAACCCAAACTAGTGTTTTGATGGTCGGAATATGTTTTAGGCAAAATATCTAGAAATTGTTGTTTCTAGAAAACGTGCAGTTTTTGTGCAGATTTTCAGCTTTGATTGCTTACTGTGCCCGTAATTTTAGTCCGATTGTTGAAATTTTGGTCTTATCTTATAGTTGCGTTTGTTTAGTTTGCGTCTAGTGCAAATATGTAGTAATTTGCATGAAAATACTAATTTGTATGACGCTTAGGAGGCATAGACATGTATTTGTCTAAAATACGTAAATTTCCTTGTCCGACCTCTGGCTTTAATCGTTCACTGTAGCCACAATTTCCATTGGATTATCAAAACTCTGGTCTTATTTTGAAGCTGTCAGTCTGTTGGTTACGCTAAATTCAAATTTGAAGTTCTTCTCATACGAATACTAATTTTTATAAGGTTCCTTATATTTTTGGGGCAGGTTATGGAAACTTTTTCCCCTCACGGCATTGCTGTGGCTTGATTTTTCAACTGATATGCTATATTTTGGTGTTAATGAATAGATCAGCGTCTGAATTTTCCAAAAAGTATAAACTTGTGGTATTTCGCAAAAGTTCAAGGGCGGGTTTAGTGGTTGAAAGCCAGAAACATCCCAATTTTTCACGTGTCAACTCCCCAAAACTTTAAATGGCTTTTCTCCCCTTAAACGTGCGAATTTCACGTTTTTACGTTTTCATTGAAAGGCTTAACCCAAACTAGTGTTTTGATGGTCGGAATATGTTTTAGGCAAAATATCTAGAAATTGTTGTTTCTAGAAAACGTGCAGTTTTTGTGCAGATTTTCAGCTTTGATTGCTTACTGTGCCCGTAATTTTAGTCCGATTGTTGAAATTTTGGTCTTATCTTATAGTTGCGTTTGTTTAGTTTGCGTCTAGTGCAAATATGTAGTAATTTGCATGAAAATACTAATTTGTATGACGCTTAGGAGGCATAGACATGTATTTGTCTAAAATACGTAAATTTCCTTGTCCGACCTCTGGCTTTAATCGTTCACTGTAGCCACAATTTCCATTGGATTATCAAAACTCTGGTCTTATTTTGAAGCTGTCAGTCTGTTGGTTACGCTAAATTCAAATTTGAAGTTCTTCTCATACGAATACTAATTTTTATAAGGTTCCTTATATTTTTGGGGCAGGTTATGGAAACTTTTTCCCCTCACGGCATTGCTGTGGCTTGATTTTTCAACTGATATGCTATATTTTGGTGTTAATGAATAGATCAGCGTCTGAATTTTCCAAAAAGTATAAACTTGTGGTATTTCGCAAAAGTTCAAGGGCGGGTTTAGTGGTTGAAAGCCAGAAACATCCCAATTTTTCACGTGTCAACTCCCCAAAACTTTAAATGGCTTTTCTCCCCTTAAACGTGCGAATTTCACGTTTTTACGTTTTCATTGAAAGGCTTACCCCAAACTAGTGTTGTGATGGTCGGAATATATTTTAGGCAAAATATCTAGAAATTACTGTTTCTAGAACACGTGCAGTTCTTGTACAGATTTTCAGCTTTGATTGCTTACTGTGCCCGTAATTTTAGTCCGATTGTTGAAATTTTGGCCTTTTCTTATACTTGCGTTTGTTTAATTTGCGTCAAATGCAAAACTGTAGTAATTTGCATGAAAATACTAACTTTTATGACGCTTAGGAGGCATAGACATGTATTTGTCTAAAGTACGTAAATTTCCTTGTCCGACCTCTGGCTTTAATCGTTCACTGTAGCCACAATTTCCATTGGATTATCAAAATTCTGATCTCATTTTGTAGCTGTCAGTCTGTTGTTTACGCCAAATTAAAATTTGAAGCACTTCTCATACGAATACTAATTTTTATAAGGTTCCTTATATTTTTAAGGGGCAGGTTATGGAAACTTTTTCCCTTCACGGCATTGCTGTGGCTTGATTTTTCAACTGATGTGCTATATTTTGGTGTTAGTGAATAGATCAGCGTCTGAATTTTCCAAAAAGTATAAACTTGTGGTATTTCGCAAAAGTTCAAGGGCGGGTTTAGTGGTTGAAAGCCAGAAACTTCCCAATTTTTCACGTGTCAACTCCCCAAAACTTTAAATGGCCTTTTCTCCCCTTAAACGTGCGAATTTCGCGTTTTTACGTTTTCATTGGAAGGCTTACCCCAAACTAGTGTTTTGATGGTCGGAAAATGTTTTAGGCAAAATATCTAGAAACTGCTGTTTCTAGAACACGTGCAGTTTTTGTGCAGATTTTCAGCTTTGATTGCTTACTGTGCCCGCAATTTTAGTCCGATTGTTGAAACTTTGATCTTATCTTATAGTTGCATTTGTTTAGTTTGCGTCAAGTAATAATACGTAGTAATTTGCATGAAAATACTAATTTTTATGACGCTTAGGAGGCATAGACATGTATTTGTCTAAATTACGTAGATTTCCTTGGCCGACCTCTGGCTTTAATCGTTCACTGTAGCCACAATTTCCATTCGATTATCAAAATTCTGGTCTCATTTTGTAGCTGTCAGTCTGTGGCTTACGTCAATTGCAAATTTGTGGTACTTTTCATAAGATACTAATTTTTATAAAATTCCTTACTTTTGGGTGCAGCTTACGGAAACCTTTTCCCTTCACGGCATTGCTGTGGCTTGGCTTTTTAACTGATGTGCTTTATTTTGATTTTAATGTATGGATCAGCGTCTGAATCTTTCAAAAAGTATAAATTTGTGGTATTTCGCAAAAGTTTAAGGGCGGGGTTAGTGGCTGAAACCAGAAAAATTCCAATTTTTCACGTGTCAACTCCCAAAAACTTTAAATGGCTTTTTCTCCCCTTAAACGTGCGAATTTCGCGTTTTTACGTTTTCATTGAAAGGCTTAACCCATGCTAGTGTTTTGATGGTCGGAACATGTTTTAGCCAAATAATCTAGAAATTGCTGTTTCTAGAACACGTGCAGTTTTTGTGCAGATTTTCAGCTTTGATTGCTTACTGTCCCCGTGATTTTAGTCCGATTGTTGATATTTTGGTCTTTTCTTATAGTTGCGTTTGTTTAGTTTGCGTCAAGTGCACAAATGTAGTAATGTGCATGAAAATACTCATTTTTATGACGCTTAGGAGGCATAGACATGTATTTGTCTGAAATACGTAAATTTCCTTGTCCGACCTCTGGCTTTAATCGTTCACTCTCGCCACAATTTCCATTCGATTATCAAAATTTTGGTCGCATTTTGTAGCTGTCAGTCTGTTGTTTACGTCAATTACAAATTAGTGGTTCTTTTATGAGAATATTGATTTTATAAGGTTCCTTATATTTTTGGGGCCAGGTTATGGAAACCTTTTCCCAATACGGTATTGCTGTGGCTTGATTGTTCAACTGATGTGCTATATTTTGGTGTCAGTGAATAGATCAGCGTCTGTTTTTTCCAAAAAGTATAAATTTGTGGTATTTTGCAAAAGTTCAAGGGCGGGTTTAATGGTTGAAGGCCAAAAAAAATACCAATTTTTCACATGTCAACTCCCCAAAATTTAAATGGCTTTTTGCCCCTTATACGTGCGAATTTCGCGTTTTTACGTTTTCATTGGAAGGCTTAACCCGAACTAGTGTTTTGATGGTAGGAATATGTTTTAGGCAAAATATCTAGAAATTGCTGTTTCTAGAACACGTGCAGTTTTTGTGCAGATTTTCAACTTTGATTGCTTACTCTGCCCGTAATTTTAGTCCGATTGTTGAAATTTTGGTCTTATCTTATAGTTGCGTTTGTTTGGTTTGCGTCAAGTGCAGATATGTAGTAATTTGCATGAAAATACTAATTTTTCTATCGCTTAGGAGGCATGGACGTGTATTTGTCTAAAATGCGTAAATTTCCTTGTCCGACCTCTAGCTTTAATGGTTCATTGTAGCCACAATTTCCATTCGATTATCAAAATGTTGGTCTCATTTTGTAGCTGTCAGTATGTTGTTCACGTCAAATGAAAATTTGTAGTTCTTTTCATAAGAATACTAATTTTTATAAGGTCCCTTATATATTTGGGGGTAGGTTACGGAAACCGTTTCCCTTCACGGCTTTGCTGTGGCTTGGTTTTTCAACTGATGTGCTTTATTTTGCTTTTAATGTATGGATCAGCGTCTGAGTTTTCCAAAAATTATAAATTTGTGGTATTTTGCAAAAGCCTGAGGGCGGGTTTAATGGTTGAAAGCCAGAAAAATCCCAATTTTTCACGTGTCAACTCCCCAAAATTTTAAATGGCTTTTTCTCCCCTTAAACGTGCGAATTTCGCGTTTTTACGTTTTCATTGAAAGGCTTAACCCAAGCTAGTGTTTTGATGGTAGGAATATGTTTTGGGCAAAATATCTAGAAATTGCTGTTTCTAGAACACGTGCAGTTTTTGTGCAGAATTTCAGGCTTGATTGCTTTCTGTGCCCGTAATTTTAGTGCGGTTGTTGAAGTTTTGGTCTTATCTTATAGTTGCGTTTGTTTAGCTTGCGTCAAGTGCAAATATGTAGTAATTTGCATGAAAATAGTAACTTTTATGACGCTTAGGAGGCATAGACATGTATTTGTCTAAAATACGTAAATTTCCTTGTCAGACCTCTGGCTTTAATCGTTCACTGTAGCCACAATGTCCATTCGATTATCAAAATTTTGGTGTCATTTTGTAGCTGTCAGTCTATTGTTAACGTCAAATACAAATTTGTAGTACTTTTCATAAGAATACTAATATCTATAAGGTACCTTATATTTTTGGGGGCAGGTTATGCAAACTCTTTCCCTTCACGGCATTGCGGTGGCTTGATTTTTCAATCGATGTGCTATATTTTGTGGTAAATGAATGGATCGGCGTATGAATTTTCCAAAAAATATAAATTTGTGGTATTTCGCAAAAGTTTAAATGCGGGCTTAGTGGTTGAAAGCCAGAAAAATCCCAATTTTTCACGTGTCAACTCTCCAAAACTTTAAATGGCTTTTTCTCCCCTTAAACGTGCGAATTTCGCGTTTTTACGTTTTCAATGAAAGGCTTAACCCAAGCTAGTGTCTTGATGGTAGGAACATGTTTTGGGCAAAATATCTAGAAATTGCTGTTTCTAGAACACGTGCAGTTTTTGTGCAGAATTTCAGCTTTGGTTGCTTTCTGTGCCCGTAATTTTAGTGCGATTGTTGAAGTTTTGGCCTTATCTTATAGTTGCGTTTGTTTAGTTTGCGTCAAGTGCAAATATGTAGTAATTTGCATGAAAATACTCATTTTTATGACGCTTAGGAGGCATAGACATGTATTTGTCTAAAATACGTAAATTTCCTTGTCAGACCTCTGGCTTTAATCGTTCACTGTAGCCACAATTTCCATTCGATAATCAAAATGTTGGTCGCATTTTGTAGCTGTCAGTCTGTTGTTAACGTCAAATACAAATTTGTAGTACTTTTCATAAGAATACTAATTTTATTAAGGTACCTTATATTTTTGGGGGCAGGTTATGGAAAGAGATTGTTTGCGATATAGTTTGCGTCAAGTGCAAATATGTAGTAATTTGCATGAAAATACTAATTTTTATAACGCTTAGGAGGCAAAGACATGTGTTTGTCTAAAATACGTAAATTTCCTTGTCCGACCTCTGACTTTAATCGGTCACTGTAGCCACAATTTCCATTCGGTTATCAAAATTTTGGTCTCATTTTGTAGCTGTCAGTCTGTTGTTTACGTCAAATACAAATTTCTAGTACTTTCCATAAGAATACTAATTTTTATAAAGTTCCTTTATTTTTGGGGGCAGGTTATGGAAACTTTTTCCCTTCACGGCATTGCTGTGGCTTGATTTTTCAACTGATGTGCTATATTTTGGTGTTAATGTATGAATCAGCGTCTGAGTTTTCCAAAAATTATAAATTTGTGGTATTTCGCAAAAGTTTAAGGCCGGGTTTAGTGGTTGAAAGCCAGAAAAATCCCAATTTTTCGCGTGTCAACTCCCCAAAACTTTAAATGGCTTTTTCTCCCCTTAAATGTGCGAATTTCGCGTTTTTAGGTTTTCATTGAAAGGCTTAACACGAACTAGTGTTTTGATGGTCGGAACATGTTTTAGGCGAAATATCTAGAAATTGCTTTTTCTAGAACACGTGCAGTTTTTGTGCAGATTTTCAGCTTTGATTGCTTACTGTGCCCGTAATTGTAGTCGGATTGTTAAAGTTTTGGTCTTATCTTATAGTTGCGTTTGTTTAGTTTGCGTCAAGTGCAAATATGTAGTAATTTGCATGAAAATACTAATTTTTATGACGCTTAGGAAGAATAGACATGTTTTTGTCTAAAATACGTAAATTTCCTTGTCCGACCTCTGGCTTTAATCGTTCACTGTAGCCACAATTTCCATTCGATTACCAAAACTCTGGTATCATTTTGTAGCTGTCATTCTGTTGTTTATGTCAGAAGCAAATTTGTAGTACTTTTCATAAGATACTAATTTTTATAAGATTCCATATATTTTTGGGGGCAGGTTATGGAAACTTTTTCCATTCACGGCATTGCTGTGGCTTGGTTTTTCAACTGATGTGCTATATTTTGGTTTTAATGTATGAATCAGCGTCTGAGTTTTCCAAAAAGTATAAATTTGTGGTATTTCGCAAAAGTTTAAGGCCAGTTTAGTGGTTGAAAGCCAGAAAAATCCCAATTTTTCGCGTGTCAACTCCCCAAAACTTTAAATGACTTTTTCTCCCCTTAAACCTGTGAATTTCGCGTTTTTGCGTTTTAATTGAAAACTAGTGTTTTGATGGTCGGAACATGTTTAAGGAAAAATTTCTAGAAATTGCTGTTTCTAGAACACGTGCAGTTTTTGTGCACAAGCTTTGGGGGCTTACTGTGCCCGTTTTTCAACTGATGTGCTATATTTTGTAGTTAATGAATAGATCAGCGTCTGAGTTTTCCAAAAAAGTATAAGTTTGTGGTATTTCGCAAAAGTTTGAGGGCGGGTTTAGTAGTTGAAAGCCAGAAAAATCCCAATTTCTCACGTGTCAACTCCCCAAAACTTTAAGTGGCTTTTTCTCCGCTTAAACGTGCGAATTTCGCGTTTTTACGTTTTCATTGAAAGGCTTAACTCAAGCCAGTGTTTTGATGGTCGGAACATGTTTTAGGCAAAATATCTAGAAATTGCTGTTTCTAGAACACGTGCAGTTTTTGTGCAGATTTTCAGCTTTGATTGCTTACTGTGCCCGTAATTTTAGTCCGATTGTTGAAATTTTGGTCTTATCTGGTAGTTGCGTTTGTTTAGTTTGCGTCAAGTGCAAATATGTAGTAATTTGCATGAAAATACTAACTGTTACGACGCTTAGGAAGCATAGGCATGTATTTGTCTAAAATACGTAAATTTCCTTGTCCGACCTCTGGATTTAATCGTTCACTGTAGCCACAATTTCCATTCGATTATCAAAATCTGGTCTCATTTTGTAGCTGTCAGTCTGTTGTTTACGTCAAATACAAATTTGTAGTACTTTTCGAAAGATACTTTTTTAATACTTTTTATAAGGTTCCATATATTATTGGGGGCAGGTTATGGAAACTTTTTCCCTTCACGGCATTGCTGTGGCTTGGTTTTTCAACTAATGTGCTATATTTTGGTTTTAATGTATGGATCAGTGTATGAGTTTTCCAAAAATTATAAATTTGTGGTATTTCGCAAAAGTTTAAGGGCGGGTTTAGTGGTTGAAAGCCAGAAAAATCCCAACTTTTCGCGTATCAACTCCCCAAAACTTTAAATGGCTTTTTCTCCCCTTAAACGTGCGAATTTCGCGTTTTTACGTTTTCATTGAAAGGCTTAACCCGAACTAGTGTTTTGATGGTCGGAACATGTTTTCGGCAAAATATCTAGAAATTGCTGTTTCTAGAACACGTGCAGTTTTTGTGCAGATTTTCAGCTTTGATTGCTTACTGTGCCCGTAATTTTAGTCCGATTGTTGAAATTTTCGTCTTATCTTATAGTTACGTTTGTTTAGTTTGCGTCAAGTGCAAATATGTAGTAATTAGCACGAAAATACTAATTTTAATGACGCTTAGGAGGCAAAGACATGTATTTGTCTAAAATACGCAAATTACCTTGTCCGACCTCTGGCTTTAATCGTTCACTGTAGCCACAATTTCCATTCGATTATCGAAATTTTGGTCTCATTTTGTAGCTGTCAGTCTGTTAATTACGTCAAATACAAATTTGTGGTACTTTTCATAAGAATACTAATTTTTATAAGGTTCCTTATATTTTTGTGGGCAGATTCTGGAAACTTTTTCCCTTCACGGCATTGCTGTGGCTTGATTTTTCAACTGATGTGCTATGTTTTGGTGTTAATGAATAGATCAGCGTCAGAATTTTCCAAAAGTATACATTTTTAGTGTTTCGCAAAAGTTTGAGGGTGGGTTTAGTGGTTGAAAGCCAGAAAAATCCCAATTTTTCACGTGTCAACTCCCCAAAACTTCAAATGGCTTTTTCTCCCCTTAAACGTGCGAATTTCGCGTTTTTACGTTTGCATTGAAAGTCTTAACCCGAACTAGTGTTTTGATGGTTGGAACATGTTTTAGGCAAAATATCTAGAAATTGCTGTTTCTAGAACACGTGCAGTTTTGTGCAGATTTTCAGCTTTGATTGCTTACTGTGCCCGTAATTTTAGTCCGATTGTTGAAATTTTGGTCTTATCTTATAGTTGCGTTTGTTTAGTTCGCTTCAAGTGCAAATATGTAGTAATTTGCATGAAAATACTAATTTTTATGACGCTTAGGAGGCATAGACATGTGTTTGTCTAAAATACGTAAATTTCCTTGTCCGACCTCTGGCTTTAATCGTTCACTGTAGCCACAATTTCCATTCGATTATCAAAATTCTGGTCTCATTTTGTAGCTGTCAGTCTGTTGTTTACGTCAACTACAAATTTGTAGTACTTTTCATAAGATACTAATTTTTATAAGGTTCCATATTTTTTTGGGGGCAGGTTATGGAAACTTTTTCCCTTTAGGGCATTCCTGTGGCTTGGTTTTTCAACTTATGTGCTATATTTTGGTTTTAATGTATGGATCAGCGTCTGAATTTTCCAAAAAGTATAAATTTGTGGTATTTCGTAAAAGTTTAAGGGCGGGTTTAGTGGTTGAAAGCAAGAATAACCCCAATTTTTCACGTGTCAACACCTCAAAACTTTTAATGGCTTTTTCTCCCCTTAAACGTGCGAATTTCGCGTTTTTATGTTTTCATTGGAAGGCTTAACCCGAACTAGTGTTTTGATGGTCGGAACATGTTTTAGGTAAAATATATAGAAAATGCTGTTTCTAGAACACGTGCAGTTTTTGTGCAGATTTTCAGCTTTGATTGCTTACTGTGCCCGTAATTTTAGTCCGATTGTTGAAATTTTGGTCTTATCTTATAGTTGCGTTTGTTTAGTTTGCGTCAAGTGCAAATACGTAGTAATTTGCATGAAAATACTAATTTTTATGACGCTTAGTAGGCATAGACATTTATTTGTCTAAATACGTAAATTTCCTTGTCCGACCTCTGGTTTTCGTTCACTGTAGCCACAATTTCCATTCGATTATCAAAATGTTGGTCTCATTTCGTAGCTGTCAGTCTGTTGTTTACGTCAAATGCAAATTTGTAGTACTTTTCATAAGAATACTAATTTTTATAAGGTTTCATATATTTTTGGGGGCAGGTTATGGACATATTTTCCCTTCACGGCATCGCTGTGGCTTGATTTTTCAACTGATGTGCTATATTTTGGTGTTAATGAATATATCAGCGTCAGAATTATCCAAAAAGTATAAATTCGTGGTATTTCGCAAAAGTTTAAGGGCGGGTTTAGTGGTTGAAAGCCAGAAAAATCCCAATTTTTTACGTATCAACTCCCCAAAACTTTAAGTGGCTTTTTCTCCCCTTAAACGTGCGAATTTCGCGTTTTTACGTTTTCATTGAAAGGCTTAATCCGAACTAGTGTTTTGATGGTCGGAACATGTTTTAGGCAAAATATCTAGAAATTGCTGTCTCTAGAACACGTGAAGTTTTTGTTCAGATTTTCAGCTTTGATTGCTTACTGTGGCCGTGACTTTAGTCCGAATATAGTTTAGCTTGTTTAGTTTGAGTCAAGTGCAAATATGTAGTAATTTGCATGAAAATACTAATTTTTATGACGCTTAGGAGGCATAGACATGTGTTTGTCTAAAATACGTAAATTTCCTTGTCCGACCTCTGGCTTTAATCGTTCACTGTAGCCACAATTTCCATTCGTTATCAAAATTCTGGTCTCATTTTGTAGCTGTCAGTCTGTTGTTTACGTCAACTACAAATTTGTAGTACTTTTCATAAGATACTAATTTTTATAAGGTTCCATATTTTTTTGGGGGCAGGTTATGGAAACTTTTTCCCTTTAGGGCATTCCTGTGGCTTGGTTTTTCAACTTATGTGCTATATTTTGGTTTTAATGTATGGATCAGCGTCTGAATTTTCCAAAAAGTATAAATTTGTGGTATTTCGCAAAAGTTTCAGGGCGGGTTTAGTGGTTGAAAGCCAGAAAAATTCCACTTTTCACGTGTCAACTCTCCAAAACTTTAAATGGCTTTTTCTCCCCTTAAACGTGCGAATTTCGCCTTTTTACGTTTTCAATGAAAGGCTGAACCCAAGCTAGTGTTTTGATGGTCGTACAATGTTTTAGGCAAAATATCTAGAAATTGCTGTTTCTAGAACACGTGCAGTTTCTGTGCAGATTTTCAGCTTTGATTGCTTACTGTGCCCGTAATTTTTGTCCGATTGTTGAAATTTTGGTCTTATCTTATAGTTGCGTTTGTTTAGTTTGCGTCAAGTGAGATATGTAGTAATTTGCATGAAAATACTAATTTTTATGACGCTTAGGAGGCATAGACATGTATTTGTCTAAAATACGTAAATTTTCTTGTCCGGCCTCTGGCTTTAATCGTTCACTGTAGCCACAATTTCCATTCGATTATCAAAATTCTGGTCTCATTTTGTAGCTGTCAGTCTGTTGTTTACGTCAAATGCAAATTTGTAGTACTTTTCATGAGATACTAATTTTCATAAGGTTCCTTATATTTTTGGGGCCAGGTTATGGAAACTTTTTCCCTTCACGGCATTGCTGTGGCTTGATTTTTCAACTGATGTGCTATATTTTGGTGTTAATGAATAGATCAGCGTCAGAATTTTCCAGAAAGTTTAAATTTTTGGTTATTCGCAAAAGTTTGAGGGTGGGTTTAGTAGTTGAAAGCCAGAAAAATCCCAATTTTTCACGAATCACCTCCCCAAAACTTTAAATGGCTATTTCTCCCCTTAAACGGCGAATTTCGCGTTTTTACGTTTTCATTGAAAGGCCTCACCCGAACTAGTGATTTGATGGTCGGAATATGTTTTAGGCAAAATATCTAGAAATAGCTGTTTCTAGACCACGTGCAGTTTTTGTGCAGATTTTCAGCTTTGATTGCTTACTGTGCCCGTAATTTTAGTCCGATTGTTGAAATTTTGGTGTTATCTTATAGTTGCGTTTGTTTAGTTTGCGTCAAGTGCAAATATGTAGTAATTTGCATGAAAATACTAATTTTTGTAGCGCTTAGGAGGCATAGATCTGTATTTGTTCAAAATACGTAAATTTCCTTGTCCGTTCTCTGGCTTTAATCGTTCACTGTAGCCACAATTTCCATTCGATTATCAAAATTCTGGTCCCATTTTGTAGCTGTCAGTCTGTTGTTTACCTCAAACGCAAATTTGTAGTATTTTTCATAAGAATACTAACTTTTATACGGCTCCTCATATTTTTGGGGGCAGGTTATGGTAACTTTTTCCCTTTCCGGCATTGCTGTGGCTTGATTTTTCAATTGATGTGCTATATTTTGGTGTTAATGAATAGATCAGCGTCTGAATTTTCCAAAAAGTATAAATGTTTGGTGTTTCGCAAAAGTTTGGGCGTGAATTTGGTGGTTGAAAGCAAGAAAAATCTTAATTTTGCACAGTGTCAACTCCCCAAAACTTTAAATGGCTTTTACTCCCCCTAAACGTGCGAATTTAGCGTTTTTACGTTTTCTTTGAAAGGCTTAACCCAAAGCAGTGTTTTGAGGGTCTCAATATGTGTTAGGCAAAATATCTAGAAATTGCTGTTACTAAAACACGTGCAGGTTTTGTTCAGATTTTCAGCTTTGATTGCTTACTGTGCCCGCAATTTTAGTCCGATTGTTGAAATTTTGGTCTTATCTTATAGTTGCGTTTGTTTAGTTTGCGTCAAGTGCACATATGTAGTAATGTGCATGACAATACTAATTTTTATGACGCTTAGGAGGCATAGGTATGTATTTGTCTAAAATACGTAAATTTCCTTGTACGACCTCTGGTTTTCGTTCACTGTAGCCACAATTACCATTCGATTATCAAAATTTTGGTCTCATTTTGTAGCAGTCAGTCTGTTCTTTAAGTCAAATACAAATTTGTAGTACTTTTATTAAGAATACTAATTTTTATAAGGTTCCTTATATCTTTGGGGGCAGGTTATGGAAACTTTTTCCCTTCACGGCATTGCGGTGGCTTGATTTTTCAATCGATCTGCTATATTTTGGTGTAAATGAAAAGATCAGCGTATGAATTTTCCAAAAAATATAAATTTGTGGTATTTCGCAAAAGTTTAAATGCGGGCTTAGTGGTTGAAAGCCAGAAAAATCCCAATTTTTCACGTGTCAACTCCCCAAACCTTTGAATGGCTTTTTCTCCCCTTAAACATGCGAATTTCGCGTTTTTACGTTTTCATTGAAAGGCTTTACCAAACTAATGTTTTAATGGTCAGGACATGTTTTAGGCAAGAACACGTGCAGTTTTTTGCAGATTTTCAGCTTTGATTGCTAACTGTGCCCGTAATTTTAGTCCAATTGTTGAAATTTTTGTCTGATCTTATAGTTGCGTTTGTTTAGTTTGCGTAAAAAGCAAATGTGTAGTAATTTGCATGAAAATACTAATTTTTATGACGCTTAGGAGGCATAGGCATGTATTTGTCTAAAATACGTAAATTTCCTTGTACGACCTCTGGTTTTAACCGTTCACTGTAGCCAGAATTTCCATTCGATTATCAAAATTTTGGTCTCATTTTGTAGCTGTCAGTCAGTTGTTTACGTCAAATACAAATTTGTAGTACTTTTCATAAGATACTAATTTTTATAAGGTCCCTTATATTTTTGGGGGGCAGGTTATGGAAAATTTTTCCCTTCACGGCATTGCTGTGGCTTGATTTTTCAACTGATGTGCAATATTTTGGTGTTAATGAATAAATCAGCGTCTGAATTTTCCAAAAAGTATATATTTTTGTGTTTCGCAAAAATTTGAGGGCGGGTTTGGTGGTTAGAAGCCAGAAAAATTCCAATTTTTCACTTGTTAACTCCCGAAAACTTTAGAGGGTTTTTTCTCCCCTCAAACGTGCAAATTTCGCGTTTTTACGTTTTCATTGAAAGGCTTAACCCAAACTAGCGTTTTGATGGTCGGAACATGTTTGAGGCAAAATATCTAGAAATTGCTGTTTCTAGAACACGTGCAGTTTTTGTGCAGATTTTCAGCTTTGATTGCTTACTGTGCCCGTAATTTTAGTCCGATTGTTGAAATTTTGGTCTTATCTTATAGTTGCGTTTGTTAAGTTTGCGTCAAGTGCAAATATGTAGTAATTTGCATGAAAATACTTATTTTTATGACGCTTAGGAGGCATAGACATGTATTTGTCTAAGATACGTAAATTTCCTTGCCCGACCTCTGGCTTTAATTGTTCACTGTAGCAACAATTTCCATTCGATTATCAAAATGCTGCTCTCATTTTGTAGCTGTCAGTTTGTTGTTTACGTCAAATATAAATTTGTAGTACTTTTCATAATCATACTAATTTTTATAAGGTTCCTTATATTTTTGGGGGCAGGTTATGGAAAATTTTTCCCTTCACGGCATTGCTGTGGCTTGGTTTTTCAACTGATGTGCTATATTTTAGTGTTTATGAATAGATCAGCGTCTGAATTTTCCAAAAAGTATACATCTGTGGTATTTCGCAAAAGTTTAAGGGCGGGTTTAGTGGTTGAACGCCAGAAAAATCTCAATTTTTCACGTGTCAACTCCCCAAAACTTTAAATGGCTTTTTCTCCCCTTAAACGTGCGAATTTCGCGTTTTTACGTAATTATTAAAAGGCGTAACCCTAACTAGTGTTTTTGATGGTCGGAACATGTTTTTAGGCAAAAATATCTAGAAATTGCTGTGTCTAGAACACGTGGCAGTTTTTGTGCAGATTTTCAGCTTTGATTGCTTACTGTGCCCGTAATTTTAGTCCGATTGTTGAAATTTCGGTCTTATCTTATAGTTGCGTTTGTTTAGTTTGCGTCAAGTTTAAATATGCAGTAATTTGCATGAAAATACTAATTTTTATGACGCTCAGGAGGCATATACATTTATTTGTCTAAAATACGTAAATTTCCTTGTCCGACCTGTGGGTTCATTGAAAGGCTTAACCCAAACTAGCGTTTTGATGGTCGGAACATGTTTTAGGCAAAATATCTAGAAATTGCTGTTTCTAGAACACGTGCAGTTTTTGTGCAAATTTTCAGCTTTGATTGCTTACTGTGCCCGTAATTTTAGTCCGATTGTTGTAATTTTGGTCTTGTCTTATAGTTGCGTTTGTTAAGTTTGCGTCAAGTGCAAATATGTAGTAATTTGCATGAAAATACTAATTTTTATGACACTTAGGAGGCATAGACATGTATTTGTCTAAGATACGTTAATTTCCTTGCCCGACCTCTGGCTTTAATTGTTCACTGTAGCCACAATTTCCATTCGATTATCAAAATGTTGGTCTCATTTTGTAGCTATCAGTCTGTTGTTTACGTCAAATATAAATTTGTAGTACTTTTCATAATAATACTAATTTTTATAAGGTTCCTTATATTTTTGGGGGCAGGTTATGCAAAATTTTTCCCTTCACGGCATTGCTGTGGCTTGGTTTTTCAACTGATGTGCTATATTTTGGTGTTTATGAATAGACCAGCGTCTGAATCTTCCAAAACGTATACATCTGTGGTATTTCGCAAAAGTTTAAGGGTGGGTTTAGTGGTTGAAAGCCAGAAAAATCTCAATTTTTCAGGTGTCAACTCCCCAAAACTTTTACTGGCTTTTTCTCCCCTTAAACGTGCGAATTTCGCGTTTTTACGTTTTCATTGGAAGGCTTAACCCTAACTAGTGTTTTGATGGTCGGAATATGTTTTAGGCAAAATATCTAGAAATTGCTGTTTCTAGAACACGTGCAGTTTTTGTGCAGATTTTCAGCTTTGATTGCTTACTGTGCCCGTAATTTTAGTCCGATTGTGAAATTCTGGTCTTATCTTATAGTTGCGTTTGCTTAGTTTGCATCAAGTACAAATCTGTAGTAATTTGCTTGAAAATACTAATTTTTTATAACGCTTAGGAGGCATAGACATGTATTTGTCTAAAAGACGTAAATTTACTTGTCCGACCTCTGGCTTTAATCGGTCACTGTAGCCACAATTTCCACTCGATTATCAAAATTCTGGTCTCATTTTGTAGATGTCAGTCTGTTGTTTAGGTCAAATGCAAATTTGTGGTACTTTCCATAAGAATACTAATTTTTATAAGGTTGCTTACATTTTTGGGGGCAGGTTATGGAAACTTTTTCCCTTTACGGCATTGCTGTGGCTTGGTTTTTCAACTGATGTGCTATATTTTGGTGTTAATGAATAGATCAGCGTCTGAATTTTCCAAAAAGTATATATTTTTGTGTTTCGCAAAAATTTGAGGGCGGGTTTGGTGGTTGAAAGCCAGAAAAATTCCAATTTTTCACTTGTTAACTCCCGAAAACTTTAGAGGGTTTTTTCTCCCCTCAAACGTGCAAATTTCGCGTTTTTACGTTTTCATTGAAAGGCCTTAACCCTAACTAGAGTTTTGATGGTCGGATTATGTTTTAGGCAAAATATCTAGAAATCGCTGTTTCTAGAACACGTGCAGTTTTTGTGCAGATTTTCAGCTTTGATTGCTTACTGTGCCCGTAATTTTAGTCTGGTTGTGAATTTTGGTCTTATCTTATAGTTGCTTTTGTTTAGTTTGCGTCAAGTGCAAATATGTAGTAATTTGCATGAAAAATACCAATTTTTATGACGCTCAGGAGGCATAGACATGTATTTGTCTAAAATACGTAAATTTCCTTGTCCGACCTGTGGGTTCATTGAAAGGCTTAACCCAAACTAGCATTTTGATGGTCGGAACATGTTTTAGGCAAAATATCTAGAAATTGCTGTTTCTAGAACACGTGCAGTTTTTGTGCAGATTTTCAGCTTTGATTGCTTACTGTGCCCGTAATTTTAGTCCGATTGTTGCAATTTCGGTCTTATCTTATAGTTGCGTTTGTTTAGTTTGCGTCAAGTTTAAATATGCAGTAATTCGCATGAAAATACTAATTTTTATGACGCTCAGGAGGCATTGACATGTATTTGTCTAAAATACGTAAATTTCCTTGTCCGACCTGTGGGTTCAATCGTTCACTGTAGCCACAATTTCCATTCGATTATCAAAATGTTGGTCTCATTTGTAGCTGTCAGTCTGTTTACGTCAAATGCAAATTTGTAGTGCTTTTCATTAGAATACTAATTTTTATAAGGTTCCTTATATTTTTGGGGGCAGGTTATGGAAACTTTTTCCCTCTGCGGCATTGTTGTGGTTTGATTTTTCAACTGATGTGCTATATTTTGGTGTTGATGAATAGGTTAGCGTCAGAATTTTCCAAAAAGTATAAATTTTTGATGTTTCGCAAAAGTTTGAGGGTTTGTTTAGTGGTTGAAAGCCAGAAAAATTCCAATTTTTCACGTGTCAACTCCCCAAAACTTCAAATGGGTTTTTCTCCCCTTAAACGTGCAAATTTCGCGTTTTTACGTTTTCATTGAAAGGCTTAACCCAAAGTAGTGTTTTGAGGGTCTCAATATGTTTTAGGCAAAATATCTAGAAATTGCTGTTTCTAGATCACGTGCAGTTTTTGTGCAGATTTTCAGCTTTGATTGGTTACTGTGCCCGTAATTTTAGTCCGATTGTTGCAATTTCGGTCTTATCTTATAGTTGCGTTTGTTTAGTTTGCGTCAAGTTTAAATATGCAGTAATTCGCATGAAAATACTAATTTTTATGACGCTCAGGAGGCATTGACATGTATTTGTCTAAAATACGTAAATTTCCTTGTCCGACCTGTGGGTTCAATCGTTCACTGTAGCCACAATTTCCATTCGATTATCAAAATGTTGGTCTCATTTTGTAGCTGTCAGTCTGTTTACGTCAAATGCAAATTTGTAGTGCTTTTCATTAGAATACTAATTTTTATAAGGTTCCTTATATTTTTGGGGGCAGGTTATGGAAACTTTTTCCCTCTGCGGCATTGTTGTGGTTTGATTTTTCAACTGATGTGCTATATTTTGGTGTTGATGAATAGGTTAGCGTCAGAATTTTCCAAAAAGTATAAATTTTTGATGTTTCGCAAAAGTTTGAGGGTTTGTTTAGTGGTTGAAAGCCAGAAAAATTCCAATTTTTCACGTGTCAACTCCCCAAAACTTCAAATGGGTTTTTCTCCCCTTAAACGTGCAAATTTCGCGTTTTTACGTTTTCATTGAAAGGCTTAACCCAAAGTAGTGTTTTGAGGGTCTCAATATGTTTTAGGCAAAATATCTAGAAATTGCTGTTTCTAGATCACGTGCAGTTTTTGTGCAGATTTTCAGCTTTGATTGGTTACTGTGCCCGTAATTTTAGTCCGATTGTTGAAATTTTGACCTTATCTTATATTTGCGTTTGTTTAATTTGCGTCAAGTGTAAATATGTAGTAATTTCCATGAAAATACTAATTTTCATGACGCTTAGGAGGCATAGACATGTATTTGTCTAAAATACGTAAATTTCCTTGTCCGACCTATGGTTTTCGTTCACTGTAGCCACAATTTCCATTCGATTATCAAAATTTTGGTCGCATTTTGTAGCTGTCAGTCTGTTCATTACGCCAAATACAAATTTTTAGTACTTGTCATGAGATACTAATTTTTATAAGGTTCATTATATTTTTGGGGGCAGGTTATGGAAATTTTACCCTTCACGGCATCGCTGTGGCTTGATTGTTCAACTGATGTACTATATTTTGGTGTTGGTGAATCGATCAGCGTCAGAATTTTCCAAAAAGTACAAATTTTGAGGGTGGGTTTAGTGGTTGAAAGCCAGAAGAGTCCCAATTTTTCACGTGTCAACTCCACAAAATTTTAAATGGCCTTTTCTCCCGCGTTTTTACGTTTTCATTGAAAGGCTTAACCCGAACTAGTGTTTTGATGGTCGGAACATGTTTTAGGCAAAATATCTAGAAATTGCTGTTCCTAGAACACTTGCAGTTTTTGTGCAGATTTTCAGCTTTGATTGCTTACTGTGCCCGTAATTTTAGTCCGATTGTTGAAATTTTGATCTTGACCTGTAGTTGCGATTGTTTAGTTTGCGTCAAGTGCAAATATGTAGTAATTTGCATGAGAATACTAATTTTTATGACGCTTAGGAGGCATAGACAAGTATTTGTCTAAGATACGTAAATTTCCTTGTCCGACCTCTGAGTTTAGTTGTTCACTGTAGCCATAACTTCCATTCGATTATCAAAATGCTGGTCTCATTTTGTAGCTGTCAAACTGTTGTTTACGTCAAATTAAAATCTAAAGTACTTTTCATAAGAATACTAATTTTTATAAGGTTCCTTATATTTTTGGGGGCAGGTTATGGAAACTTTTTCCCTTTACGGCATTACTGTGGCTTCATTTTTCAACTGATGTGCTATATTTTGGTTTTAATGAATAGATCAGCGTCAGAATTTTCCAAAAGGTATACTTTAGTGGTATTTCGCAAAAGTTCAAGGGCAGGTTTAGTGGTTGAAAGCCAGAAAAATCCCAATTTTTCACGTGTCAACTCCCCAAAACTTTAAATGGCTTTTTCTCCCCTTAAACGTGCGAATTTCCCGTTTTTACGTTTTCATTGAAAGGATTAACCCAAAGTAATGTTTTGAGGGTTTCAATATGCTTTAGGCAAAATATCTAGAAATTGTTGTTTCTAGAACACGTGCAGTTTTTGTGCAGATTATCAGCTTTGATTGCTTACTGTGCCCGTAATTTTAGTCCGATTGTTGAAATTTTGGTCTTATCTTATAGTTGCGTTTGTTTGGTTCACTTCGAATGCAAATATTAGTAATTTGCATAAAAATACCAATTTTTATGACGCTTAGGAGGCATAGACATGTGTTTGTCTAAAAAACGTAAATTTCCTTGTCCGACCTCTGGCTTTAATCCGTCACTGTAGCCACAATTTCCATTCGATTATCAAAATTTTGGTCTCATTTTGTAGCTGTCAGTCTGTTGTTTATGCCAATAACAAATTTGTAGTACTTTTCATAAGAATACTAATTTTAAAAAGGTTCCGTATATTTTTGGGCGCAGGTTATGGAAACTTTTCCGTTTAAGGCATTGCTGTGGCTTGATTTTTCAACTGATGTGCTATATTTTTGTGTTAATGAATAGATCAGCGTCAGAATTTTCCAAAAAGTATAAATTTTGAGGATGGGTGTAGTGGTTGAAAGCCAGAAAAATCCCAATTTTTCACGTGTCAACTCCTCAAAACTTTAAATGGCTTTTTCTCCCCTTAAACGTGTGAATTTCGCGTTTCTAAGTTTTCATTGAAAGGCTAAACCTAAACTAGTGTTTTGATGGTCGGAACATGTTTTAGGCAAAATATCTAGAAATTGCTGTGTTTAGAACACGTGCAGCTTTTGTGCAGATTTTCAGCTTTGATTGCTTACTGTGCCCGTAATTTTAGTCCGATTGTTGAAATTTTGGTCTTATCTTATAGTTGCGTTTGTTTGGCTCGCTTCGAATGCAAATATTAGTAATTTGCATGAAAATACCAATTTTTATGACGCTTAGGAGGCATAGACATGTATTTGTCTAAAATACGTAAATTTTCTTGTCTGACCTCTGGCTTTAATCCGTCACTGTAGCCACAATTTCCATTCGATTATCAAAATTTTGATCTCATATTGTAGCTGTCAGTCTGTTGTTTACGTCAAATACAAATTTGTAGTACTTCTCATAAGATACTAATTTTTATAAGGTTCCATATATTTTTGGGGGCAGGTTATGGAAACTTTTTCCCTTCACGGCATTGCTGTGGCTTGGTCTTTCAACTGATGTGCTATATTTTGGTTTTAATGTATGGATCAGCGTCTGAATTTTCCAAAAAGTATAAATTTGTGGTATTTCGCAAAAGTTTAAGGGCGGGTTTAGTGGTTGAAAGCCAGAAAAATCCCAATTTTTCAACTCCTCAAAACTTTAAATGGCCTTTTCTCCCCTTAAACGTGTGAATATCGCGTTTTCACGTTTTAATTGAAGGCTTAAACCAAACTAGTGTTTGGATGGTCGGAGTATGTTTTAGGCAAAATATCTAAAAATTGCTGTTTCTAGAACACATGCAGTTTTTGTGCAGATTTTCAGATTTGATTGCTTACTGTGCCCGTAATTTTAGTCCGATTGTTGAAATGTCGGTGCAAATTTGTAGTGGTGGTGCAAATATGTAGTAATTTGCATGAAAATACTAATTTTTATGACGCTCAGGAGGCATAGACATGTATTTGTCCAAAATACGTAAATTTCCTTGTCCGACCTCTGGCTTTAATCGGTCACTGTAGCCACAATTTCCATTCGATTATCAAAATTCTGGTCTCATTCTGTAGCTGTCAGTCTGTTGTTAACGTCAAACACAAATTTGTTGTACTTTGCATAAAAAACTACTTTTATAAGGTTCCTTATATTTTTGTAGGCATGTTATGGAAACTTTTTCCGTTTATGGCATTGCTGTGGCTTGATTTTTAACTGATGTGCTCTATTTTTGTGTTAATGAATAGATCAGCGTCTGAATTTTCCAAAAAGTATAAATTTGTGGTATTTCGCAAAAGTTTAAGGGCGAGTTTAGTGGTTGAAAACCAGAAAAATCCAAATTTTTCACGTGTCAACTCCCCAAAACTTCAAATGGCTTTTTCTCCCCTAAAACGTGCGAATTTCGCGTTTTTACGTTTTCATTGAAAGGCTTAACCCAAGCTGGTGTTTTTATATTTCTTTTCCTATTTCAACCTTCATAAAAAATAGTGTATTTGTAAATAATATTACAAATTTGCACTCGTCCAAAAGAATAGACTGAGCTACAAAATGAGACCAAAATTTTGACAATCGGATAGAAATTGTGGGCACAGTGAACGGTCAAAGCTAGAGATCTACAGAGCCTTGAAATTAAATTGTAAAATGCTGAATTCGCACGTTTAAGGGGAGAAAAAGCAATTTAAAGTTTTGGGGAGTTGCCACGTGAAAAATTGGGATTTTCCTGGCTTTCAACAACTAAACCCGCCCTTAAACTTTTGCGAAAAAAATTGGTCATGTCGTGAAGAATAGACTTACAGGTTCAAAATGAGACCAAAATTTTGACAATCGGATAGAAATTGTGGGCACAGTGAACGGTCAAAGCTAGAGATCTACGAAGCCTTGAAATTAAATCGTCAAAACGCCGAATTCGCACGTTTAAGGGGAGAAAAAGCCATTTAAAGTTTTGGTGTTTTTTTCGCTATTTCAACCTTTATAAAAAATAGTGTATTTGTGAATAATATAACAAATTTAAACCTGTCGTAAAGAATAGATTGGCAGCTACAAAATGAGACCAAAATTTTGACAATCGGATAGAAATTGTGGGGACAGTGAACGGTCAAAGCTAGAGATCTACCAAGCCTTGAAATTAAATCGTAAAAACGCCGAATTCACACGTTTAAGGGGAGAAAAAGCCATTTAAAGTTTTGGTGTTTTTTTCCCTATTTAAACCTTCATAAAAAAAAGTGTATTTGCAAATTAAATTACAAATTTGTACATTCTGTAAAGAACAGACTGGCAGCTACAAAATGAGACCAAAATTTTGACAATCGGATAGCAATTGTGGGCATAGTGAACGATCAAAGCTAGAGATCTACCAAGCCTTGAAGTTAAATCGTAAAAACGCCGAACTCGCACGTTTAAGGGGAGAAAAAGCCATTTAAAGGTTTGGTGTTTTTTTCCTATTTCAACCTTCATAAAAAAAAGTGTGTTTCTTAATAATATTACAAATTTGTACTCGTCGTAAAGACTAGACTGGCAGCTACAAAATGAGACCAAAATCTTGACAATCGGATAGAAACTGTGGGCACAGTGAACCGTCAAAGCCAAAGATCTACCAAGCCTTGAAATTAAAGCGTAAAAACGCCAAATTCGCACGTTTAAGGGAAAAAAAAGCCATTTAAAGTTTTGGTGTTTTTTCCCTATTTCAACCTTCATAAAAAAAAGTGTACTTGTAAATAATATTACAAATTTGTACTTGTCGTAAAGAATAGACTGGCAGCTACAAAATGAGACCAAAATTTTGACAATGGGACAGAAATTGTGGGAACAGTGAAAGGTCAAAGCTAGAAATCTACCAAGCCTTGAAATTAAATCATAAAAACGCAGAATTCGCACGTTTAAGGGGAGAAAAAGCCATCTAAAATTTTGGTGTTTTTTTCTATTTCAACCTTCATAAAAAATAGTGTTTTTGTAAATAATATTACTAAATTATACTTGTCGTAAAGAATAGACTGGCAGCTACTTAATGAGATCAAAATTTCGACAATCGGATAGAAACTGTGTGCACAGTGAACGGTGAAAGCTAGAGATCTACCAAGCCTTGAAATTAAAGCGTAAAAACGCCGAATTTGCACGTTTAAGGAGAGAAAAAGCCATTTAAAGTTTTGGTGTTTTTTTCCCCTATTTCAACCTTCGTGAAAAAAAGTGTATTTGTAAATAATATTACAAATTTGTACTTGTCGTAAATAATAGACTGGCAGCTACAAAATGAGACCAAAATTTTGACAATCGGATAGAAATTGTGGGCACAGTGAACGGTCAAAGCTAGAGATCTACCAAGACTTGAAATTAAATCGTAAAACGCCGAATTCGCACGTTTAAAGTGGAGAAAAAGCCATTTAAAGTTTTGGTGTTTTTTCCCTATTTCAGCCTTCATAAAAAAAGTGTATTTGTAAATAATATTTCAAATTTGTACTTGGCCTTAAGAATAGACCGGCAGCTACAGAATGAGACCAAAATTTTGACAATCGGATGAAAATTGTGGGCACAGTGAACGGTCAAGGTTAAATCGTAAAAACGCCGAATTCGCACGTTTAAGGGGAGAAAAAGCCATTTAAAGTTTTGGTGTTTTTTTCCTATTTCAACCTTCATAAGAAAAAGTGTATTGATAAATAATATTACAAATTGATAGTGGTCGTCAAGAATAGACTGGCAGCTACAAAATGAGACCAAAATTTTGACAATCGGATAGGAATTGCGGGCACAGTGAACGGTCAAAGCTAGAGATCTACCAAGCCTTGAAATTAAATCGTAAAAACGCCGAATTCGCAAGTTTAAGGGGAGAAAAACCCATTTAAAGTTTTGGTGGTTTTTCTCCTATTTCAACCTTCATAAAAAATGGTGTGTTTGTAAAAAATATTACAAATTTGTACTTGTCGTAAAGAATAGACTGGCAGCTACAAAATGAGACCAAAATTTTGACAATCGGATAGAAATTGTAGGCACAGTGAACGGTCAAAGCTAGAAATCTACCAAGCCTTGAAATTAAATCGTAAGAACGCCGAATTCGCACGTCTAAGGGGAGAAAAAGCCATTTAAAAGTTTGGTGTTTTTTCCCTATTTCAACCTTCATAAAAAAAAGTGGATTTGTAAATAATATTACAAATTTGTACTTGTCGTAAAGAATAGACTGGCAGCTACAAAATGAGACCAACATTTTGACAATCGGATAGCAATTGTGGGCACAGTGTAAGGTCAAAACTAGAAATCTACCAAGCCTTGAAATTAAATCGTAAAAACGCCGAATTCGCACGTTTAAGGGGAGAAAAAGCCATCTAAAGTTTTGGTGTTTTTTTTCCTATTTCAGCCTTCATAAAAAATAGTGTATTTGTAAATAATATGATAAATTTGTCTTTATCGTAAAGAATAGACTGGCAGCTACAAAATGAGACCAAAATTTTGACAATCGGATAGAAATTGTGGGCACAGTGAACGGTCAAAGCTAGAAATCTACCAAGCCTTGAAAATAAATCATAAAAATGCCGAATTCGCACGTTTAAGGGGAGAAAAAGCCATTTAAAATTTCGGTGTTTTTTTTCTTATTTCAACCTTCATAAAAAATAGTGTTTTTGTAAATAATATTACAAATTTGTACCTGTCGTTAGGAATATACTGGCAGCTACAAAATGAGACCAAAATTTTGACAATCGGATAGAAATTGTGGGCACAGTGAACGGTCAAAGCTAGAGATCTACCAAGCCTCGAAATAATATCGTTAAACGCCGAATTCGCACGTCTAAGGGAAGAAAAAGCCATTTAAAATTTTGGTATTTTTTTCCTATTTCAACCTTCATAAAAAAAAGTGTATTTGTAAATAGTATTACAAATTTATATTTGTCGTAAAGAATAGACTGGCAGCTTCAAAAATGAGACCAAAATTTTGACAATCGGATAGAAATTGTGGGCACAGTGAAAGGTCAAAGCTAGAAATCTACCAAGCCTTGAAATTAAATCATAAAAACGCCGAATTCACACGTGTAAGGGGAGAAAAAGCCATTAAAGTTTTGGTGTTTTTTTTTCCTCATTTCAACCTTCAGAAAAAAAAGTGTATTTGTAAATAATATTCCAAATTTGTCTTTGTCGTAAAGAATAGACTGGCAGCTACAAAATGAGACCAAAATTTTGACAATCGGATAGAAATTGTGAGCACAGTGAACGGTAAAATCTAGAGATCTACCAAGCCTTGAAATTAAATCGTAAAAACGCCGAACTCGCACGTTTAAGGGGAGAAAAAGCCGTTTAAACTTTTAGTGTTTTTTCCCCTATTTCAACCTTCAATAAAAAAAAGTTTATTTGTGAATAATATTACGAATTTGTACTTGTCGTAAAGAATAGACTGGCAGCTACAAAATGAGACCAAAATTTTGACAATCGGCTAGAAATTGTGGGCACAGTGAACGGTCAAAGCTAGAGATTTACCAAGCCTTGAGATTAGATCGTTAAAAACGCAGAATTCGCACGTTTAAGGGGAGAAAAAGCCATTTAAAGTTTTGGTGTTTTTTTCCTATTTCAACCTTCATAAAAAATAGTGTATTTGTAAATAATATTACAAATTTGTACTTGTCGTAAAGAATAGACTGGCAGCTACAAAATGAGACCAAAATTTTGACAATCGGATAGAAATTGTGGGCACAGTGAACGGTCAAAGCTAGAGATCTACTAAGCCTTGAAATTAAATCGTAAAAACGCCGATCACGCAAGTTTAGGGGAGAAAAAGCCATTTAAAGTTTTGGTTTTTTTTCCCCTATTTCACCCTTCATTAAGAAAAAATTTTTTGTGAATAATATTACAAATTTGTACTTGTCGTAAAAAATAGACTGGCAGCTACAAAATGAGACCAAAATTTTGAAAATCGGATAGAAATTGTGGGCACAGTGAACGGTCAAAGCTAGAGATCTACCAAGTCTTGAGATTAAATCGTTAAAAACGCCGACTTTGCACGTTTAAGGGGAGAAAAAGCCATTTAAAGTTTTGGTGTTTTTTTTCCTATTTCAACCTTCATAAGAAATAGTGTATTTGTAAATAATATTACAAATTTGTACTTGTCGTAAAGAATAGACTGGCAGCTACAAAATGAGACCAAAATTTTGACAATTGGATAGAAATTGTGGGCACAGTGAACGGTCAAAGCTAGAGATCTACCAAGCCTTGAATTAATTCGTAAAACGCCGAATTCGCACGTTTAAGGGGAGAAAAAGCCATTTAAAGGTTTGGTGTTTTTTCCCTATTTCAACCTTCATAAAAAAAAGTGGATTTGTAAATAATATTACAAATTTGTACTTGTCATAAAGAATAGACTGGCAGCTACAAAATGAGACCAACATTTTGACAATCGGATAGAAATTGTGGGCACAGTGTAAGGTCAAAACTAGAAATCTACCAAGCCTTGAAATTAAATCATAAAAACGCCGAATTCGCACGTTTAAGGGGAGAAAAAGCCATTTAAAGTTTTGCTGTTTTTTTTCCTATTTCAACCTTCATAAAAAATAGTGTATTTGTAAATAATATTACAAAATTTGTACCTGCCGTTAGGAATATCTTGGCAGCTACAAAATGAGACCAAAATTTTGACAATCGGATAGAAATTGTGGGCACAGTGAACGGTCAAACCTAGAGAGCTACCAAGCCTCGAAATAAAATCGTAAAACGCCGAATTCACACGTCGAAGGGAAGAAAAAGCCATTTCAAATTTTGGTGTTTTTTTCCTATTTCAACCTTCATAAAAAAAAGTGTATTTGTAAATAGTATTACAAATTTATATTTCTCGTAAAGAATAGACTGGCAGCTTCAAAAATGAGACCAAAGTTTTGACAATCGGATAAAATTGTGGGCACAGTGAAAGGTCAAAGCAAGAAAACTACCAAGCCTTGAAATTAAATCATAAAAACGCCGAATTCGCACGTGTAAGGGGAGAAAAAGCCATTAAAGTTTTGGTGTTTTTTTCCTTATTTCAACCTTCAGAAAAAATAGTGTATTTGTAAATAATATTACAAATTCGCTTTGTCGTAAAGAATAGACTGGCAGCTACAAAATGAGACCAAAATTTTGACAATCGGATAGAAATTGTGAGCACAGTGAACGGTCAAAGCTAGAGATCTACCAAGCCTTGAAATTAAATCGTAAAAACGCCGAACTCGCACGTTTAAGGGGAGAAAAAGCCGTTTAAACTTTTAGTGTTTTTTCCCCTATTTCAACCTTCATAAAAAAAAAGTTTATTTGTGAATAATATTACGAATTTGTACTTGTCGTAAAGAATAGACTGGCAGCTACAAAATGAGACCAAAATTTTGACAATCGGCTAGAAATTGTGGGCACAGTGAACGGTCAAAGCTAGAGATTTACCAAGCCTTGAGATTAGATCGTTAAAAACGCCGAATTCGCACGTTTAAGGGGAGAAAAAGCCATTTAAAGTTTTGGTGTTTTTTTCCTATTTCAACCTTCATAAAAAATAGTGTATTTGTAAATAATATTACAAATTTGTACTTGTCGTAAAGAATAGACTGGCAGCTACAAAATGAGACCAAAATTTTGACAATCGGATAGAAATTGTGGGCACAGTGAACGGTCAAAGCTAGAGATCTACTAAGCCTTGAAATTAAATCGTAAAACGCCGAATTCGCACATTTAAGGGGAGAAAAAGCCATTTAAAGGTTTGGTGTTTTTTCCCTATTTCAACCTTCATAAAAAAAAGTGGATTTGTAAATAATATTACAAATTTGTACTTGTCGTAAAGAATAGACTGGCAGCTACAAAATGAGACCAACATTTTGACAATCGGATAGAAATTGTGGGCACAGTGTAAGGTCAAAACTAAAAATCTACCAAGCCCTGAAATTAAATCATAAAAACGCCGAATTCGCACGTTTAAGGGGAGAAAAAGCCATCTAAAGTTTTGGTGTTTTTTTTCTTATTTCAACCTTCATAAAAAATAGTGTATTTGTAAATAATATGATAAATTTGTCTTTATCAAAAAGAATAGACTGGCAGCTACAAAATGAGACCAAAATTTTGACAATCGGATAGAAATTGTGGGCACAATGAACGGTCAAAGCTAGAAATCTACCAAGCCTTGAAAATAAATCATAAAAATGCCGAATTCGCACGTTTAAGGGGAGAAAAAGCCATTTAAAATTTCGGTGTTTTTTTTCTTATTTCAACCTTCATAAAAAATAGTGTTTTTGTGAATAATATTACAAATTTGTACCTGTCGTTAGGAATATACTGGCAGCTACAAAATGAGACCAAAATTTTGACAATCGGATAGAAATTGTGGGCACAGTGTACGGTCAAAGCTAGAGATCTACCAAGCCTCGAAATAAAATCGTAAAACGCCGAATTCGCACGTCTAAGGGAAGAAAAAGCCATTTAAAATTTTGGTGTTTTTTTCCTATTTCAACCTTCATAAAAAAAAGTGTATTTGTAAATAGTATTACAAATTTATATTTGTCGTAAAGAATAGACTGGCAGCTTCAAAAATGAGACCAAAATTTTGACAATTGGATAGAAATTGTGGGCACAGTGAAAGGTCAAAGCTAGAAATCTACCAAGCCTTGAAATTAAATCATAAAAACGCCGAATTCGCACGTGTAAGGGGAGAAAAAGCCATTAAAGTTTTGGTGTTTTTTTCCTTATTTCAACCTTCAGAAAAAAAAGTGTATTTGTAAATAATATTCCAAATTTGTCTTTGTCGTAAAGAATGGACTGGCAGCTACAAAATAAGACCAAAATTTTGACAATCGGATAGAAATTGTGAGCACAGTGAACGGTCATAGCTGAAGATCTACCAAGCCTTGAAATTAAATCGTAAAAACGCCGAACTCGCACGTTTAAGGGGAGAAAAGGCCGTTTAAACTTTTAGTGTTTTTTCCCCTATTTCAACCTTCATAAAAAAAAAGTTTATTTGTGAATAATATTACGAATTTGTACTTGTCGTAAAGAATAGACTGGCAGCTACAAAATGAGACCGAAATTTTGACAATCGGCTAGAAATTGTGGGCACAGTGAACGGTCAAAGCTAGAGATTTACCAAGCCTTGAGATTAGATCGTTAAAAACGCCGAATTCGCACGTTTAAGGGGAGAAAAAGCCATTTAAAGTTTTGGTGTTTTTTTCCTATTTCAACCTTCATAAAAAATAGTGTATTTGTAAATAATATTACAAATTTGTACTTGTCGTAAAGAATAGACTGGCAGCTACAAAATGAGACCAAAATTTTGACAATCGGATAGAAATTGTGGGCACAGTGAACGGTCAAAGCTAGAGATCTACTAAGCCTTGACATTAAATCGTAAAAACGCCGATCACGCAAGTTTAAGGGGAGAAAAAGCCATTTAAAGTTTTGGTTTTTTTTCCCCTATTTCAACCTTCATTAAGAAAAAGTTTTTTTGTGAATAATAATACAAATTTGTAGTTGTCGTAAATAATAGACTGGCAGCTACAAAATGAGACCAAAATTTTGACAATCGGATAGAAATTGTGGGCACAGTGAACGGTCAAAGCTAGAGATCTACCAAGCTTTGAGATTAAATCGTTAAAAACGCCGAATTTGCACGTTTAAGGGGAGAAAAAGCCATTTAAAGTTTTGGTGTTTTTTTTCCTATTTCAACCTTCATAAGAAATAGTGTATTTGTAAATAATATTACAAATTTGTACTCGTCGTAAAGAATAGACTGGCAGCTACAAAATGAGACCAAAATTTTGACAATTGGATAGAAATTGTGGGCACAGTGAACGGTCAAAGCTAGAGATCTACCAAGCCTTGAAATTAATTCGTAAAACGCCGAATTCGCACGTTTAAGGGGAGAAAAAGCCATTTAAAGGTTTGGTGTTTTTTCCCTACTTCAACCTTCATGAAAAAAAGTGGATTTGTAAATAATATTACAAATTTGTACTTGTCGTAAAAAATAGACTGGCAGCTACAAAATGAGACCAACATTTTGACAATCGGATAGAAATTGTGGGCACAGTGTAAGGTCAAAACTAGAAATCTACCAAGCCTTGAAATTAAATCATAAAAACGCCGAATTCGCACGTTTAAGGGGAGAAAAAGCCATTTAAAGTTTTGCTGTTTTTTTTCCTATTTCAACCTTCATAAAAAATAGAGTATATGTGTAAATAATATTACAAATTTGTACCTGCCGTTAGGAATATCTTGGCAGCTACAAAATGAGACCAAAATTTTGACAATCGGATAGAAATTGTGGGCACAGTGAACGGTCAAACCTAGAGATCTACCAAGCCTCGAAATAAAATCGTAAAACGCCGAATTCACACGTCGAAGGGAAGAAAAAGCCATTTAAAATTTTGGTGTTTTTTTCCTATTTCAACCTTCATAAAAAAAAGTGTATTTGTAAATAGTATTACAAATTTATATTTGTCGTAAAGAATAGACTGGCAGCTTCAAAAATGAAACCAAAATTTTGACAATCGGATAGAAATTGTGGGCACAGTGAAAGGTCAAAGCTAGAAATCTACCAAGCCTTGAAATTAAATCACAAAAACGCCGAATTCGCACGTGTAAGGGGAGAAAAAGCCATTAAAGTTTTGGTGTTTTTTTCCTTATTTCAACCTTCAGAAAAAATAGTGTATTTGTAAATAATATTACAAATTCGCTTTGTCGTAAAGAATAGACTGGCAGCTACAAAATGAGACCAAAATTTTGACAATCGGATAGAAATTGTGAGCACAGTGAAGCGCCAAAGCTAGAGATTTACCAAGCCTTGAAATTAAATCGTAAAAAGCCGAGCTCGCACATTTAAGGGGAGAAAAAGCCGTTTAAACTTTTAGTGTTTTTTCCCCTATTTCAACCTTCATAAAAAAAAAGTTTATTTGTGAATAATATTACAAATTTGTACTTGTCGTAAAGAATAGACTGGCAGCTACAAAATGAGACCAAAATTTTGACAAGCGGGTAGAAATTGTGGGCACATTGAACGGTCAAAGCTAGAGATTTACCAAACCTTGAGATGAGATCGTTAAAAACACCGAATTCGCACGTTTAAGGGGAGAAAAAGCCATTTAAAGTTTTGGTGTTTTTTTCCTATTTCAACCTTCATAAAAAATAGTGTATTTGTAAATAATATTACAAATTTGTACTTGTCGTAAAGAATAGACTGGCAGCTACAAAATGAGACCAAAATTTTGACAATCGGATAGAAATTGTGGGCACAGTGAACGGTCAAAGCTAGAGATCTACCAAACCTTGAAATTAAATCGTTAAAACGCCGAATTCGCACGTTTAAGGGGAGAAAAAGCTATTTACATTTTGGTGGTTTTTTCCCTATTTCAACCTTCATAAAAGAAAGTGTAAATGTAAATAATATTACAAATTTGTACTTGTCGTAAAGAACAGACGGGCAGCTACAAAATGAATTCAAAATTTTGACAATCGGATAGAAATTGTGAGCACAAAGAAGGGCCAAAGCTAGAAATCTACCAAGCCTTGAAATTAAATCAGAAAAACGCAGAATTTGCACGTTTAAGGGGAGAAAAAGCCATTTAAAGTTTTGGTGTTGTTTTCCTCATTTCAACCTTCATAAAAAATAGTGTTTTTGTAAATAATATTATAAATTTGTTTTTGTCGTAAAGAATGGACTGGCAGCTACAAAATGAGACCAAAATTTTGACAATCGGATAGAAATTGTGGGCACAGTGAACGGTGAAAGCTAGAGATCTACCAAGCCTTGAAATTAAATCGTAAAAACGCCAAACTCGCACGTTTAAGGGGAGAAAAAGCCATTTAAAGTTTTGGTGTTTTTTTCCCTATTTCAAACTTCATAAAAAATAGTGTATTTGTAAATAATATTATAACTTCGTCTTTGTCGTAAAGAATTGAATAACAGCTACAAAATGAGACCAAAATTTTGACAATCGGATAGAAATTGTGGGCACAGTGAACGGTCAAAGCTAGAGATCTACCAAGCCTTGAGATTAAATCGTTAAAAACGCCGAATTCGCACGTTTAAGGGGAGAAAAAGCCATTTAAAGTTTTGGTGTTTTTTCCCTATGTCAACCTTCATCAAAAAAAGTTTATTTGTGAATAATATTACAAATTTGTACTTGTTATAAAGAATAGTCTGGCAGCTACAAAATGCGACCAAAATTTTGACAATCGGATAGAAATTGTGGGCACAGTGAACGGTGAAAGCTAGAAATTTACCAAGCCTTGAGATTAAATCGTTAAAAACGCCGAATTGGCACGTTGAAGGGGAGAAATAGCCATTTAAAGTTTTGGTGTTTTTTTCCTATTTCAACCTTCATAAAAAATAGTGTATTTGTAAATAATAATACAAATTTGTTCTTGTCGTAAAGAATTGACTGGCAGCTACAAAATGAGACCAAAATTTTGACAATTGGATAGAAATTGTGGGCACAGTGAACGGTCAAAGCTAAAGATCTACCAAGCCTTGAAATTAAATCGTTAAAACGCCGAATCCGCACGTTTAGGGGAGAAAAAGCCATTTAAAGTTTTGGTGTTTTTTTCCTATTTCAACCTTCATAAAAAAAAGTGTGTATGTAAATAATATTACAAATTTGTACTTGTGGTAAAGAATAGACTAGCAGCTACAAAATGAGACCAACATTTTGATAATCGGATAGAAATTGTGGGCACAGTGAAAGGTCAAAGCTAGAGGTCTACCAAGCCTTGAAATTAAATCATAAAAACGCAGAATTCGCACGTTTAAGGGGAGAAAAAGCCATTTAAAGTTTTGGTGTTGTTTTCCTTATTTCAACCTTCATAAAAAATAGTGAATTTGTAAATAATATTACAAATTTGTCTTTGTCGTAAAAAATAGACTGGCACCTACAAAATGAGATCAAAATTTTGACAATCGGATAGAAATTGTGAGCACAGTGAACGGTCAAAGATAGAGGTCGACCAAATCTTGAAATTAAATCGTAAAAACGCCGAATTCGCATGTTTAAGGGGAGAAAAAGCCATTTAAAGTTTTGGTGTTTTTTTCCTATTTCAACCTTCATAAAAAATAGGTTTTTGTAAATAATATTATAAATTTGTCTTTGTTGTAAAGAATAGACTGGCAGCTACAAAATGAGACCAAAATTTTGACAATCGGATAGAAATTGTGGGCACAATGAACGGTCAAAGCTAGAGATCCACTAAGCCTTGAGATTAAATCGTTAAAAACGCCGAATTCGCACGTTTAGGGGAGAAAAAGCCATTTAAAGTTTTGGTGTTTTTTTTCCTATTTCAACCTTCATAAAATATAGTGTATTTGTAAATAATGATAAATTTGAACTTGTCGTAAAGAATAGACTGGCAGCTACAAAATGAGACCAAAATTTTGACAATCGGATAAAAATTGTGGGCACAGTCAACGGTCAAAGCTAGAGATCTACCAAGCCTTGAAATTAAATCGTAAAAACGCCGAATTCGCACGTTTAAGGGGAGAAAAAGCCATTTAAAGTTTTGGTGTTTTTTTCCCTATTTCAAACTTCATAAAAAATAGTGTATTTGTAAATAATATTATAACTTCGTCTTTGTCGTAAAGAATTGAATAACAGCTACAAAATGAGACCAAAATTTTGACAATCGGATAGAAATTGTGGGCACAGTGAACGGTCAAAGCTAGAGATCTACCAAGCCTTGAAATTAAATCGTAAAAACGCCGAATTCGCACGTTTAAGGGGAGAAAAAGCCATTTAGAATGTTTGGTGTTTTTTTTCCTATTTCAACCTTCATAAAAAATAGTGTATTTGTAAATAATATTACAAATTTATATTTGTCTTAAAGAATAGACTGGCAGCTACAAAATAAGACCAAAATTTTGACAATCGGATATAAATTGTGGGCACAGTGAAAGGTCAAAGCTAGAAATCTACCAAGCCTTGAAATTAAATCATAAAAATGCCGAATTCGCACGTTTAAGGGGAGAAAAAGCCATTTAAAGTTTTGGTGTTTTTTTCCTTATTTCAACCTTCATAAAAAATAGTGTATTTGTAAATAGTATGAAAATTTGTCTTTGTCTTAAAGAATAGACTGGCATCTACAAAATGAGACCAAAATTTTGACAATCGGATAGAAATTGTGGGCACAGTGAACTGTCAAAGATAGAGATCGACCAAGCCTTGAAATTAAATCTTAAAAACGCCGAATTCGCACGTTTAAGGGGAGAAAAAGCCATTTAAAGTTTTGGTGTTTTTTTCCTATTTCAACCTTCATAAAAAATAGTGTTTTTGTAAATAATATTATAAATTTGTCTTTGTCGTAAAGAATAGACTGGCAGCTACAAAATGAGACTAAATTTTGACAATCGGATAGAAATTGTGGGCACAGTGAACGGTCAAAGCTAGAGATCTACCAAGCCTTGAAATTAAGTCCTAAAAACGCCGAATTCGCACGTTTAAGGGCAGAAAAAGCCATTTAAAGTTTTGGTGTTTTTTTCCCTATTTCAACCTTCATAAAAAATAGTGTATTTGTAAATAATATGATAAATTTGTCTTTGTCGTAAAGAGTAGACTGGCAGCTACAAAATGAGACCAAAATTTTGACAATCGGATAGAAATTGTGGGCACAGTGAACGGTCAAAGCTAGAGATCCACCAAGCCTTGAGATTAAATCGTTAAAAACGCCGAATTCGCACGTTTAGGGGAGAAAAAGCCATTTAAAGTTTTGGTGTTTTTTTTCCTATTTCAACCTTCATAAAATATAGTGTATTTGTAAATAATATTATAAATTTGTACCTGTCGTAAAGAATAGACTGGCAGCTACAAAATGAGACCAAAATTTTGACAATCGGATAGAAATTGTGGGCACAGTGAACGGTCAAAGCTAGAGATCTACCAAGCCTTGAAATTAGATCGTAAAAACACCGAATTCGCACGTTTAAGGGGAGAAAAAGCCATTTAGAGTTTTGGTGTTTTTTTCCCTATTTCAACCTTCATAAATAAAAGTGTAATAAATAATATTACGAATTTGTACATGTCCTAAAGAACAGACTGGCAGCTATAAAATGAGAACAAAATTTTGACAATCGGATAGAAATTGTGGGCACAGTGAACGGTCAAAGCTAGAGATCCACCAAGCCTTGAAATTAAATCGTAAAAACGCCGAATTCGCACGTTTAAGGGGAGAAAATGCCATTTAGAGTTTTGGTGTTTTTTTCCCTATTTCAACCGTCATAAATAAAAGTGTATTTGTAAATAATATTACGAATTTGTCTTTGTCGTAAAGACTAGACTGGCAGCTACAAAATGAGACCAAAAATTTGACAATCGGATAGAAATTGTGGGCACAGTGAACGATCAAAGCTAGAGATCTACCAAGCCTTGAAATTAAATCGTTAAAACGCCGAATTCGCACGTTTAAGTGGAGAAAAAGCCATTTAAAGTTTTGGTGTTTTTTTCCCTATTTCAACCTTCATTAAAAAATAGTGTTTTTGTAAATAATATTATAAGTTTGTCTCTGTCGGAAAGAATATACTGGCAGCTACAAAATGAGACCAAAATTTTGATAATCGGATAGAAATTGTGGGCACAGTGAACGGTCAAAGCTAGAGATCTACCAAGTCTTGAAATTAAATCGTGAAAATGCCGAACACGCACGTTTAAGGGGAGAAAAAGCCATTTAAAGTTTTGGTGTTTTTTTCCCTATTTCAACCTTCATAAAAAATAGTGTATTTGTAAATAATATTACAAATTTGTACTTGTCGTAAAAATAGATTGGCAGCTACAAAATGAGACCAAAATTTTGACAATCGGATAGAAATATTGGGCACAGTGAACGGTCAAAGCTAGAGATCTACCAAGCCATGAGATTAAATCGTAAAAACGTCGAATTCGCACGTTTAAGGGGAGAAAAAGCCATTAAAAGTTTTGGTGTTTTTTTTCCTATTTCAACCTTCATTAAAAATAGTGTATTTGTAAATAATATTACAAATTTGTACTTGTCGTAAAAATAGACTGGCAGCTACAAAATGAGACCAAAATTTTGACAATCGGATAGAAATTGTGGGCACAGTGAAAGGTCAAAGCTAGAAATCTACCAAGCCTTGAAATTAAATCATAAAAATGCCGAATTTAAACGTTTAAGGGGAGAAAAAGCCATTTAAAGTTTTGGTGTTTTTTTCCTTATTTCAACCTTCATAAAAAATAGTGCATTTGTAAATAATATGACAAATTTATACCTGTCGTAAAGAATAGACTGGCAGCTATAAAATGAGACCAAAGTTTTGACAATCGGATAAAAATTGTGGGCACAGTGAACGGTCAAGGCTAGAGATCTACCAAGCCTTGAAATTAAATCCTTAAAAACGCCGAATTCGCACGTTTAAGGGGAGAAAAAGCCATTTTAAGTTTTGGTGTTTTTTCCCCTATTTCAACCTTCATAAAAAATAGTTTTTTTGTAAATAATATTATAAGTTTGTCTCTGTCGGAAAGAATATACTGGCAGCTACAAAATGAGACCAAAATTTTGATAATCGGATAGAAATTGTGGGCACAGTGAACGGTCAAAGCTAGAGATCTACCAGGCCTTGAAATTAAATCGTAAAAATGCCGAACACGCACGGGTAAGGGGAGAAAAAGCCATTTAAAGTGTTGGTGTTTTTTCCCCTATTTGAACCTTCATAAAAAAAAGTTTATTTGTGACTAATATTACAAATTTGTACTTGTCGTAAAGAATTGACTGTCAGCTACAAAATGAGACCAAAATTTTGACAATCGGATAGAAATTGTGTGGCAGCTACAAAATGAGACCAAAATTTTGACAATCGGATAGAAATTGTGGGCACAGTGAACGGTCAAAGCTAGAGATCTACCATGCCTTGAGATGAAATCGTTATAAACGCCGAATTCGCACGTTTAAGGGGAGAAAAAGCCATTTAAAGTTTTGGTGTTTTTTTTCCTATTTCAACCGTCATAAAAAATAGTGTATTTGTAAATAATATTACAAATTTGTACTTGTCGTAAAGAATAGACTGGCAGCTACAAAATGAGACCAAAATTTTGACAATCGGATAGAAATTGTGGGCACAGTGAAAGGCCGAAGCTAGAAATCTACCAAGCCTTGAAATTAAATAATAAAAACGCCGAATTTGCACGTTTAAGGGGAGAAAAAGCCAATTAAAGTTTTGGTGTTTTTTTCCCTATTTCAACCTTCATAAAAAATAGTGTCTTTGTAAATAATATGACAAATTTGTACTTGTCGTGCAGAATTGACAGCTACAAAATGAGACCAAAATTTTGACAATCGGATAGAAATTGTGGGCACAGTGAACGGTCAAAGCTAGAGATCTACCAAGCCATGAGATTAAATCTTAAAAACGTCGAATTCGCATGTTTAAGGGGAGAAAAAGCCATTTAAAGTTTTGGTGTTTTTTTCCTATTTCAACCTTCATTAAAAATAGTGTATTTGTAAATAATATTACAAATTTGTACTTGTCGTCAAGAATAGACTGGAAGCTACAAAATGAGACCAAAATTTTGAGAATCAGATAGAAATTGTGGGCACAGTGAAAGGTCAAAGCTAGAAATCTACCAAGCCTTGAAATTAAATCATAAAAATGCCGAATTTGCACGTTTAAGGGGAGAAAAAGCCATTTAAAGTTTTAGTGTTTTTTTCCTTATTTCAACCTTCATAAAAAATAGTGCATTTGTAAATAATATGACAAATTTGTACCTGTCGTAAAGAATAGACTGGCAGCTATAAAATGAGACCAAAGTTTTGACAATCGGATAGAAATTGTGGGCACAGTGAACGGTCAAAGCTAGAGATCTACCAAGCCTTGAAATTAAATCCTTAAAAACGCCGAATTCGCACGTTTAAGGGGAGAAAAAGCCATTTTAAGTTTTGGTGTTTTTTTCCCTATTTCAACCCTCATAAAAAATAGTGTATTTGTAAATAATATTACAAATTTGTACTTGTCGTAAAGAATAGACTGGCAGCTACAAAATGAGACCAAAATTTTGACAATCAGATAGAAATTCTGGGGACCGTGAACGGTCAAAGCGAGAGATCTACCAAGCCTTGAAATTAAATCGTAAAAACGCCGAACGCGCACGTTTAAGGGGAGAAAAAGCCATTTAAAGTTTTGGTGTTTTTTTTCTATTTCAACCTTCATAAAAAATAGTGTGTTTGTAATTTTGACAATCGGATAGAAATTGTGGGCACAGTGAACGGTCAAAGCTAGAGATCTACCAAGCCTTGAAATGAAATCGTAAAAACGCCGAACTCGCACGTTTAAGGGGAGAAAAAGCCATTTAAAGTTTTGGTGTTTTTTTTTCTATTTCAACCTTCATAAAAAATAGTGTATTTGTAATTTTACAATCGGATAGAAATTGTGGGCACAGTGTAAGGTCAAAGCTAGAAATCTACCAAGCCTTGAAATTAAATCGTAAAAACGCCGAATTCGCACGTTTAAGGGGAGAAAAAGCCATTTAAAGTTTTGGTGTTTTTTCCCTATTTAAACCTTCATAAAAAATAGTGTTTTTGTAAATAATATTATAAATTTGTCTTTGTCGGAAAGAATAGACTGGCAGCTACAGAATGAGACCAAAATTTTGATAATCGGATAGAAATTGTGGGCACAGTGAACGGTGAAAGCTAGAGATTTACCACGCCTTGAGATTAAATCTTGAAAAACGCCGAATTGGCACGTTGAAGGGGAGAAAAAGCCATTTAAAGTTTTGGTGTTTTTTTCCTATTTCAACCTTCATAACAAATAGTGTATTTGTAAATAATATTACAAATTTGTACTTGTCGTAAGGAATTGACTTTCAGCTACAAAATGAGACCAAAATTGTGACAATCGGATAGAAATTGTGTGGCAGCTACAAAATGAGACCAAAGTTTTGACAATCGGATAGAAATTGTGGGCACAGTGAACGGTCAAAGCTAGAGATCTACCAAGCGTTGAGATTAAATCGTTAAAAACGCCGAATTTGCACGTTTAAGGGGAGAAAGTGCCATTTAAAGTTTTGGTGTTTTTTTTCCTATTTCAACCTTCATAAAAAATAGTATATTTGTAAATTATATTACAAATTTGTACTTGTCGTAAAGAATAGACTGGCAGCCACAAAATGAGACCAAAATTTTGACAATCAGATAGAAATTGTGGGCACAGTGAACGGTTAAAGCAGGAGGTCTACCAAGCCTTGACATTAAATCGTAAAAACGTCGAATTCGCACGTTTAAGGGGAGAAAAAGCCATTTAAAGTTTTTGTGTTTTTTTCCTATTTCAACCTTCATAAAAAAAAGTGTATTTGTAAGTAATATTTTAAATTTTTACTTGTCGTAAAGAATAGACTGGCAGCTACAAAATGAGATCAAAATATTGACAATCGGATAGAAATTGTAGGCACAGTGAAAGGCCGAAGCTAGAAATCTACCAAGCCTTGAAATTAAATCATAAAAACGCCAAATTCGCACGTTTAAGGGGAGAAAAAGCCATTTAAAGTTTTGGTGTCTGTTTCCTTATTTCAACCTTCATAAAAAAAAGTGTATTTGTAAGTAATATTTCAAATTTGTACTTGTTGTAAAGAATAGACTGGCAGCTACAAAATGAGACCAAAATTTTGACAATCGGATAGAAATTGTGGGCACAGTGATCGGTCAAAGCTAGAGATCTACCAAGCCTTGAAATTAAATCGTAAAAACGCGGAACTCACACGTTTAAGGGGAGAAAAAGCCATTTAAAGTTTTTGTGTTTTTTCCCCTACTTCAACCTTCATGAAAAATAGTGTATTTGTAAATAATATTAAAAATTTGTACTTGTCGTAAAAAATAGACTGGCAGCTACAAAATGAGACCAAAATTTTGAAAATCAGATAGAAATTGTGGGCACAGTGAAAGGTCAAAGCTAGAGATCTACCAAGCCTTGAAATTAAATCGTAGAGAACGCCGAATTCGCACGTTTAGGGGGAGAAAAAGCCATATAAAGTTTTGGTGTTTTTTTTCCTATTTCAACCTGCATAAAAAATATTGTATTTGTAAATAATATAACAAATCTATACTGGTCGTGAAGAATAGACTGGCAGCTACACAATGAGACCAAAATTTTGACAATCGGAGAGAAATTGTGGGCACAGTGAACGGTTAAAGCTAGAAATCTACCAAGCCTTGAAATTAAATCATAAAAATGCCGAATTCGCACGTTTAAGGGGAGAAAAAGCCATTTAAAATTTTGGTGTTTTTTTCCTATTTCAACCTGCATAAAAAAAAGTGTATTTGTAAATAATATTACAAATTTGTACTTGTCGTGGGTAGCTACAAAATGAGACCAAAATTTTGACAATCGGATAGAAATTGTGGGCATAGTGAACGACCAATGCTAGAGATCTACCAAGCCTTGAAATTAAATCGTAAAAACGCCGGACTCGCGCGTTTAAGGGGGAGAAAAAGCCATTTAAAGTTTTGGTGTTTTTTCCCTATTTCAACCTTCATAAAAAATAGTGTTTTTGAAAATAATATTACAAATTTGTACTTGTCGTAAAGAATAGACTGGCAGCTACAAAATGAGACCAAAATTTTGACAATCGGATAGAAATCGTGGGCACAGTGAACGGTCAAAGCTAGAGATCTACCAAGCCTTGAAATTAAATCGTAAAAACGCCGAATTGGCACGTTTAAGGGGAGAAAAAGCCATTTAAAGTTTTGGTGTTTTTTTTCCTATTTCAACCTTCATAAAAAATAGTGTTTTTGTAAATAATATTACAAATTTGTCCTTGCCGTAAAGAATAGACTGGCAGCTACATACTGAGACCAAAATTTTGACAATCAGATAGAAATTGTGGGCACAGTGAACGGTCAGAGCTAGAGATCTACCAAGGCTTGAAATTAAATCGTAAGAACGCCGAATTCGCACGTTTAGGGGGAGAAAAAGCCATTTAAAGTTTTGGTGTTTTTTTCCTATTTCAACCTGCATAAAAAATAGTGTATTTGTAAATAATATTACAAATTTATACTTGTCGTAAAGAATAGACTGGTAGCTACAAAATGAGACCAAAATTTTGACAATCGGATAGAAATTGTGGGCACAGTGAACGCTCAAAGCTAGAAATCTACCAAGCCTTGAAATTAAATCATAAAAATGCCGAATTCGCACGTTTAAGGCGAGAAAAAGCCATTTAAAGTTTTGGTGTTTTTTTCCTATTTCAACCTGCATGAAAAAAAGTGTATTTGTAAATAAAATGAAAAATTTGTACTTGTCGTGCAGAATAGACTGGCAGCTACAAAATGAGACCAAAATTTTGACAACCGGATAGAAATTGTGGGCACAGTGAACGGTCAAAGCTAAAGATCTACCAACCCTTGAAATTAAATCGTAAAAACGCCGAACTCGCACGTTTAAGGGGAGAAAAAGCCATTTAAAGTTTTGGTGTTTTTTCCCTATTTCAACCTTCATAAAAAATAGTGTGTTTGAAAAAAATATTACAAATTTGTACTTGTCGTAAAGAATAGACTGGCAGCTAATAATTGAGACCAAAATTTTGACAATCGGATAGAAATTGTAGGCACAATGAACGGTCAAAGCTAGAGATCTACTAAGCCTTGAAATTAAATCGTAAAAACGCCGAACTCGCACGTTTAAGGGGGAGAAAAAGCCATTTAAAGTTTTGGTGTTTTTTCCCTATTTCAACCTTCATAAGAAAAAGTGTATTTGTAAATAATATTACAAATTTAAACATGTCGCAAAGAATAGACTGGCAGCTACAAAATGAGACCAAAATTTCGACAATCGGATAGAAATTGTGGGCACAGTGAACGGTCAAAGCTAGAGATCTACCAAGCCTTGAAATTAAATCATGAAAATGCCGAATTTGCACGTTTAAGGGGAGAAAAAGCCATTTAAAGTTTTGGTGTTTTTTTCCTATTTCAACCTTTATAAAAAAAAAGTGTATTTGTAAATAATATTACAAATTTGTACTTGTCGTAAAGAATAGACTGGCAGCTACAAAATGCGACCAAAATTTTGACAATCGGATAGAAATTGTAGGCACAGTGAACGGTCAAAACTAGAGATCTACCAAGCCTTGAAATTAAATCGTAAAAACGCCGAACTCACACGTTTAAGGGAAGAAAAAGCCAATTAAAGTTTTGGTGTTTTTTTCCCTATTTCAACCTTCATAAAAAAAACGTGTATTTGTAAATAATATTACAAATTTATACTTGTCGTAAAGAATAGACTTGCAGCTACAAAATGAGACGAAAATTTTGACAATCGGATAGAAATTGTGGGCACAGTGAACGGTCAAAGCTAGAGATCTACCAAGCCTTGAGATTAAACCTTAAAAACGTCGAAATTGCACGTTTAAGGGGAGAAAAAGCCATTTAAAGTTTTGGTGTTTTTTTCCTATTTTAACCTTCATTAAAAATAGTGTATTTTTAAATAACATTACAAATTTGTACTTGTCGTAAAGAATAGACTGGCAGCTACAAAATGAGATCAACATTTTGAGAATCGGATAGAAATTGTGAGCACAGTGAAAAGTCAAAGCTAGAAATCTACCAAGCCTTGTTTTCAAATCATAAAAATGCCGAATTTGCACGTTTAAGGGGAGAAAAAGCCATTTAAAGTTTTGGTGTTTTTTTCCTTATTTCAACCTTCATAAAAAATAGTGCATTTGTGAATAATATGACAAATTTGTACCTGTCGTAAAGAATAGACTGGCAGCTATAAAATAAGACCAAAGTTTTGACAATCGGATAGAAATTGTGGGCACAGTGAACGGTCAAAGCTAGAGATCTACCAAGCCTTGAAATTAAATCCTTAAAAACACCGAATTCGCACGTTTAAAGGGAGAAAAAGCCATTTAAAGTTTTGGTGTTTTTTTCCCTATTTCAACCTTCATAAAAAATAGTGTATTTGTAAATAATATTACAAATTTGTACTTGTCGTAAAGAACAGACTGGCAGCTACAAAATGAGACCAACATTTTGACAATCGAATAGAAATTGTGGGAACAGTGAACGGTTAAAGCTAGAGATCTACCAAGCCTTGAAATTAAATCGTAAAAACGCCGAATTCGCACGTTTAAGGGGAGAAAAAGCCATTTAAAGTTTCGGTCTTTTTTTTCCCTATTTCAACCTTCATAAAAAATAGTGTATTTGTAAATAATATTACAAATTTGTACTAGTCTTTAAGAATAGACTAGCAGCTACAACATGAGACCAAAATTTTGACAATCGGATAGAAATTGTGGGCACAGTGAAGGGTCAAAGCTAGAGATCTACCAAGCCTTAAAATTAAATCGTAAAAACGCCGAATTCGCACGTTTAAGGGAAGAAAAAGCCATTTAAAGTTTTGGTGTTTCTTTCCTATTTCAACCTTCATAAAAAATAGTGTATTTGTAAATAATATTACAACTTTATACTTGTCGTGAAGAATAGACTGGTAGCTACAAAATGAGTTAAAAATTTTGACAATCGGATAGAAATTATGGGCACAGTGAACGGTCAAAGCTAGAGATCTGCCAAACCTTGATATTAAATCATAAAAACGCCGAGTTCGCACGTTTAAGGGGAGAAATAGCCATTTAAAGTTTTGGTGTTTTTTTCCTTTTTCAACCTGCATAAAAAAAAGTGTATTTGTAAATAATATTACGAATTTGTACTTGTCGTGAAGAATAGACTGGCAGCTACAAAATGAGACCAAAATTTTGACAATCGGATAGAAATTGTGGGCACAGTGAACGGTGAAAGCGAGAGATCTACCAAGCCTTGAAATTAAATCTACAAAACGCCAAATTTGCACGTTTAAGGGGAAAAAAAGCCATTTAAAGTTTTGGTGTTTTTTCACTATTTCAACCTTCATAAAAAAGTGTACTTGTAAATAATATTTAAAATTTGTACTTGTCGTAAAGAATAGACTGTCAGCTACAAAATGAGACCAAAATTTTGACAATCGGATAGAAATTGTGGGCACAGTGAACGGTCAAAGCTAGAGATCTACCAAGCCTTGAAATTAAACCGTTAAAACGCCGAGCTCGCACGTTTAAGGGGGAGAAAAAGCCATTTAAAGTTTTGGTGTTTTTTCCCTATTTCAACCTTCATAAAAAATAGTGTTTTTGTAAATAATATTACAAATTTGTACTTGTCGTAAAGAATAGACTGGCAGCTACAAAATGAGACCAGAATTTTGACAATCGGATAGAAATTCTGGGCACAGTGAACGGTCGAAGCTAGAAATCTACCAAGCCTTGAGACTTAATCGTCAAAACTTCGAATTCGCACGTTTAAGGGGAGAAAAAGCCATTTAAAGTTTTGGTGTTTTTTTTCCTATTTCAACCTTCATAATAAATAGTGTATTTGTAAATAATATTACAAATTTGTACTTGTTGTAAAGAATATATTGGCAGCTAGGGAGACCAAAATTTTGACAATCGGATAGAAATTGTGGGCACAGTGAACGGTCAAAGCTAGAGATCTACCAAGCCTTGAAATTAAATCGTAAAAACGCCGAACTCGCACGTTTAAGGGGGAGATAAAGCCATTTAAAGTTTTGGTGTTTTTTCCCTATTTCAACCTTAATAAAAATAGTGTATTTGTGAATAATATTACAAATTTGTACTTGTCTTAAAGAATAGACTAGCAGCTACAACATGAGACCAAAATTTTGACAACCGGATAGAAATTGTGGGCACAGTGACGGGTCAAAGCTAGAGATCTACCAAGGCTTGAAATTAAATCGTAAAAACGCCGAATTCGCACGTTTAAGGGGAGAAAAAGCCATTTAAAGTCTTGGTGTTTTTTTCCCTATTTCAACCTTCATAAAAAATAGTGTTTTTGTAAATAATATTACAAATTTGTACTCGTCGTAAAGAATAGACTGGCAGCTACAAAATGAGACCAAAATTTTGACAATCGGATATAAATTGTGGGCACAGTAAACGGTCAAAGCTAGAGATCTACCAAGCCTTGAAATTAAATCGTAAAACGCCGAATTCACACGTTTAAGGGGAGAAAAAGCCATTTAAAGTTTTGGTGTTTTTTTCCTATTTCAACCTTCATAAAAAATAGTGTATTTGTAAATAATATTACAAATTTATACTTGTCGTAAAGAATAGACTGGTAGCTAAAACATGAGACAAAAATTTTGACAATCGGATAGAAATTATGGGCACAGTGAACGGTCAAAGCTAGAGATCTACCAAGCCTTGATATTAAATCATAAAAACGCCGAATTCGCACGTTTAAGTGGAGAAAAAGCCATTTAAAGTTTTGATGTTTTTTCCCGATTTCAACCTTCATAAAAAAAGTGTATTTGTAAATGATATTACAAATTTGTACTTGTCGTTAGGAATAGACTGGCAGCTACAAAATGAGACCAAAATTTTGACAATCGGATAGAAATTGTGGGCACTGTGAACGGTCAAAGCTAGAGATCTACCAAGCCTTAAAATTAAACCGTAAAAACGCCGAACTCGCACGTTTAAGGGGAGAAAAAGCCATTTAAAGTTTTGTTGTTTTTTTCCTATTTCAACCTTCATAAAAAATAGTGTATTTGAAAATATTATTACCAATTTGTACTTGTCGTAAAAAATAGACTGACAGCTACAAAATGAGACAAAAATTTTGACAATCGGATAGAAATTGTGGGCACAGTGAACGGTCAAAGCTAGAAATCTACCAAGCCTTGAGACTTAATCGTAAAAACGTCGAATTTGCACGTTTAAGGGGAGAAAAAGCCATTTAAAGTTTTGGTGTTTTTTTCCTATTTCAACCTTCATAAAAAATAGTGTTTTTGTTAATAATATTACAAATTTGTACATGTCGTAAAGAATAGACTAGCAGCTACAAAATGAGACCAAAATTTTGACAATTGGATAGAAATTGTGGGCACAGTGAACGGTCAAAGCTAGAGATCTACCAAGCCTTGAAATTAAATCGTAAGAACGCCGAATTCGCACGTTTAGGGGGGAAAAAGCCATTTAAAGTTTTGGTGTTTTTTTCCTATTTCAACCTGCATGAAAAATAGTGTATTTGTAAATAATATTACAAATTTATACTCGTCGTAAAGAATAGACTGGCAGCTACAAAATGAGACCAACATTTTGACAATCGGATAGAAATTGTGGGCACAGTGAACGGTCAAAGCTAGAAATCTACCAAGCCTTGAAATTAAATCATAAAAATGCCGAGTTCACACGTTTAAGGGGAGAAAAAGCCATTTAAAGTTTTGGTGTTTTTTCCCTATTTCAACCTTCATAAAAAAAAGTGTATTTGTAAATAATATTACAAATTTGTACTTGTCGTGCAGAATAGACTGGCAGCTACAAAATGAGACAAAAATTTTTACAATCGGATAGAATTTGTGGGCACAGTGAACGGTCAAACTAGAGATCTACCAAGCCTTGAAATTAAATCGTAAAAACGCCGAGCTCGCACGTTTAAGGGGAAGAAAAAGCCATTTAAAGTTTTGGTGTTTTTTCCCTGTTTCAACCTTCATAAAAAATAGTGTATTTGTAAATAATATTACAAATTTGTACTTGTCGTAAAGAATAGACTGGCAGCTACAAAATGAGACCAAATTTTTGACCATCGAATAGAAATTGCGGGCACAGTAAACGGTCAAAGCTAGAGATCTACCAAGCCTTGAAATTAAATCGTAAAAACGTCGAATTCGCAATTCCCCCGCAGGGGGAATGCCGGTCGACAAGAGCTCTTTTGGAGGCTAGCATTCTTTGGGGAGTTCCGCCCCCACGTACCCGAGGAAACTCCGCAGGGGGAATGCCGGTCGACAAGACCACTCTTGGAGGCTAGCATTCTTTGGGGAGTTCCGCCCCCACGTACCCGAGGAAATTCCCGCAGGGAGAAAGCCGGTCGACAAGAACATTCTTGGAGGCTAGCATTCTTTGGGGAGTGCCGCCCCCACGGACCCGAGGATATGGGGGGTGCCGTGAGGTTCCCTCTTATTGTATCTGGATTACGCTTTGGACAACGAACTGGAATTGACGCTTTGGGCTGGCGGATGTGATGGTTTGGACCTAGTTGCTTTGCACAGTAGCGCCGAGGTGAAACTCGTGTGTGAACGGCTCCAATTCAACTATCATACCGTTTCCGTCCCGGTAAAACCTTGGCAGGCCTCGGAGTACGTTCGAAGTTCGCACCATTGGGTTGGTGGTATAGGTTCGGTTGAGACGGACTCCCGATTAGCGCTGGTCTGGCTCTGAGCACTTGTCCCCATAAGGGCTTGTGCCAACCCTCGCATGGCCTCCCTGCTCTGCAAAGATAACCATGGGACCAAAAAGGTGACTACACACACGAACGGAGATAGCGGCTCCGAGGGGGGACCCAATAAAATGGAGCAAACAAATGAAACCACAAGCAAACAGGACGCTAGCACGGAGAACCCTTTCAGGCAAAAACCGCTGTTGGCAAGAACACCGATTAAACAAGTCACCGATTGCGGGGGGAGGCAGCAAACCCCAGAAACACTGTCAAAGTCAACATCACAGGTTAAATCATCGGAGACAGACCACAGACGGACTAACGAACGAAAGAAGGCAGAGTGCGTTGTGCAACCTGGCATCATTGCGGCCTTTGGGCGCAGTAGAAGGACTATGCGCACCCCGGAGCGCCCAGTGCAAGACGTACACAATCCGGATCAAGCTGCGACACCAACGGAGGCCAGTGTAAGACTGGGGGAGGGAGAAGTTTTGCCGTTGGCCGACGCCACTTCAAACGCGACCCAAGCGATAGAAGCAAAAGGGCTAGGAAACGGGGGCCTCTCCCAAGAGGTGGCGCCAAATAACACAATCGCCCTTGACCGCGCCGAAGAGGAGCGGCTTACTCGGAAAGCGGGGAATATCGTCAAACAACTGAGGGCTGCCTGCGAAGTGCAGAAAAACATAGGCAAGAGTGTCAAGAATGGCATTCTTGAACTGGAGGAGCTTTTGAGCCGTATAACGCACTACAGGCGGAGGTGGCTTGCAACCGAAAAGCACCAAAAAGACACGCTCTCCCTCGAGGCACCAGTGGGTCCTAGCAGCAGCAAAAGAATGGCCGGTAGCCCAATTGAAGGCGACTGTGAGAAAAGGAGGAAAGACGAGACCAGAAACGAAGTTGACACTCCAGGCGAGGAGTTTCATGTGGTGCGAAACAAGGCAGCGAAAAAAGCAGCCAAAAAGCTACTCCTAGAAAAAACAGACAAAGAGCTCAACTACGAAAAGAACAAAGAACCCCCCGATATACCACAGAAAACAAAAAGCAAACCGCGGCGCAAACCCTTGCGAGAGGCACTGCTTATTAAACCCACTAAGGGCCGAACCTACGCAGATGTCCTCCGTGAAATTAAAGGAGCGGTCAAGCCAGACGACACCAAAACTGCCATCAAAGCAGTTCGACCAACCCGGACCGGTGGCTTGCTGGTGGAATTCGGGCCAGAGGTCACAAACAAAGATGCATTCCGTGACGCGGTTCAAAAGGTTCTTGGAGATGCGGCAACGGTTGCCTCGCTCGAACCAATGGCCACCCTGGAAATCAGGGACCTCGACTGCGTCACGGACAAAGCTGAGGTAGAGGATGCCATTAGGAGGGAGTTCCCCAGCTTAAGTGAAGTCAAGGCAAGATTGACACGTGAAAACACAAGGGGGCAACACATGGCTATTGTCGAACTAGCTGATGAAGACGCCCAGCAAATCCTGGCGAAGGGCAAAATTAAGATAGGTTGGGTGATCTGCAGGATACGGAGAAGAGCGATCCCTATACGCTGCTTCAGATGCCTCGAATACGGACACACCGCGTATGGCTGTAGAGGACCCGACAGGAGATCTCTGTGCTACAAATGTGGTGAAACGGGGCACAAAAGGAAGGAGTGCACGAACGAGGCAAAATGCATTCTTTGCAAGGATGCTAAGCTAGCACCCAGCGACCTCAAACATGAGCCGGGGACAGGGAGATGCCGGGTTTTCAAGGAGGCCCTAACTAAAGCCAAATCGATACTCAAATGATCCGTATCCTGCAGGTCAATTTGCACCGAAGCACAAACGCCCAGGACCTACTTGAGCAGTTTGCGAGGGATAAGAAAGCTGACCTCCTGTTGCTGAGCGAGCAATCATAACAAGGACTCGCAAGCGTGGTACCCTGACAAAACTGGTACCTCGGCCATCTGGGTTCGAGACAGCGCCCGCCTTCAGGTGCAGGGCCATGGACGCGGGGATGGTTTTGTGTGGGTGCGGTGTTCAGGGATAACATATTTCAGTGTTTATCTGACGCCTAACGAGGCAATGCGATCCTTTCGAACCAAACTCGATGCCCTGGAGGACGCTGTCTCGAACACAGAGGGCCACATGTTGGTCGGGGGAGACTTCAACGCTAGAGCCATTGAATGGGGTATGCCACAATCCGACCCAAGGGGAAAGCAAATCTTGGACATGGCGGCCAGAACAGCGCTTTTTGTCCTAAATACTGGTAACACCCCTACTTTCCGCCGCTGGGGTTGCGTAGGAACCATACCCGATGTGACACTCGCTTCGGAGTCCCTGGTACCTAGAGTACACAACTGGCGAGTACTAGAGGACTACTCGGCTAGTGATCACCAGTATATAGCTGTTGAGATTCACGACGGTGCCACTCTGCGTGCATATGCCCAAATTTCAATCCTCGGATGGAGGACTGGGAGGATGGACGTCGAGAAGTTCACTGACGCGCTTACGGCAGGCGCACCGTTGCTGGGAGCTCCGCCAGGGAGTGGAGGGCCTACAGCCAAGGACTTGGTGAACTCAACTATGAGTACCATCATAGCTGCTTGCGAGTCTTCCATGCCCCGCCGGAGACCCCGACATGGTAAGCCTCCAGTATACTGGTGGTCAAACGAGATCGCCGAACAAAGAAGCGAGTGTCACAAACTTCGGCGAGAGGCCCAGCGGGCGTGAACATGGGAGGAGGCAGACACTAGGCTAGCAGCATACAGGTCCGGCAAGAAATATCTTCGCAGGCTTATTAACAAGAGCAAGGCCCGATGCTGGCAAGACCTCGTGGATGATGTAAATAGGGATCCGTGGGGCCTTGGCTACAAGCTGGTCATGGGGAAACTTGGTGCCCTACGGAAGCCTTGTATACATGACGTGGAAAAGATGGACGCGATAGTGCGGGGACTCTTCCCCGCCCATCCCGTCTGTGTTGACGCTGTCCATGGTGAAACAGCAGCTGGAACTGGAGGAGGCAGTCCTCTCCCTGAAAGCGAGGAAGGCTCCAGGTCCAGATGGTGTTCCAGCTGAGGTTTTGCAGCTCGTCTATCACCATTGTCCTGACTTGCTGCTCAGCACATTCAACGCTTGCCTACGGGACGGGGTTTTCCCGGTACGATGGAAGGTGGCGAGGCTCGTGCTGGTCAGCAAGGGGAAGGGAAATCCCAAATCGCCGTCTGCATACCGCCCGTTATGCATGCTAGACACGGCTGGGAAAGTGCTAGAGAAACTCATCAAGGGAAGACTCACTGACGCGATTCGTGCTGCTGGGGACCTATCTCCTCGGCAGTACGGCTTTAGAGCAGGACGTTCTACCATCGATGCGATTGCAGAGGTGGTGAACGCGGTCCAAAAGGCAGAGGCATATAGTCGCACCAAGCGACGGATCGTCCTGTTGGTGACACTCGACGTCAGGAATGCCTTCAACTCCGCTAGATGGGTGGATATTCTGGATACGCTGGAAAACTCTTTTCAAGTTCCAGAATATCTAATGCGGCTTTTGAGGAACTACCTAAAGGACCGAAGCCTGCTCTACGACACGACACAGGGCCAACGAAGGATGGAAATTACATCGGGTGTTGCCCAGGGATCTATCCTTGGTCCGGACCTGTGGAACGTGTCTTACAACGGGCTACTGAGCCTTGAGATGCCAGATGAGTCGCGCTTGGTCGGCTCTGGTCGCCGGATGCACCGTTGAACAAGCGCAACTTAGGCTAGGTATGCTAATGCGCCGAGTGAGGGACTGGATGACTGCTCGCGGGCTCAGTTTAGCACTGGAGAAAACCGAAGTGGTCATCTTGACAAAAAAGAGAATCCCTAGAGTAAGGATGATCAGTATTGGAGATATACAGATCGAATCGAAGCCAGCGGTGAAGTACCTGGGGCTACTGATCGACTCGAAGATGCGTTTCTCTGAGCAAATCAGGGCAACGGCTGAGAAGGCTGCTTCGGGAATATCGGCCCTGAGTCGACTTATGGCCAACGTAGGGGGACCCAGCCCATCAAGAAGACGCCTCTTGATGAGTGCTGTAGGGTCAGTGCTAATGTATGGAGCAGAGGTATGGGGCGACGCTCTCAGCAAGGAGGTATACCGAAAACGATTGGCACAGGTACAGAGAAGAGGAGCACTGAGAATTGCATCTTCGTATCCAACAGTCTCCGACTCGGCGGTGAGAGTGATTGCAGGCGTGATACCTGTCACCCTCCTTGCTAGAGAGCACTGCGCTATTTACCTGCGCCGAAACGAGGATGCGAGGGAGATCGTTGTCCGCGAGGAGGCACAACGCTCGCTCAACGATTGGCAGCAGTATTGGAGGAATTGCACGAAGGGAAGGTGGACTGCACGACTCATCCCGGATGTGAGACCGTGGCTAAATCGAAGGCATGGTGAGACTGACTTCTATCTGACCCAGCTTTTGAGCGGGCACGGGTGTTTTCAGTCTTACCTGCACAAGATCGGCAAGTCACGGTCTCCTGATTGTCGGTTTTGCCCAGGAGAGGAGGACAATGCCTGTCACACATTTTTTGCGTATACCAAATGGGCCAGGCTGCGAAGGGAACTCTACAGGGAGACGGGAGAGCTCACCCCGGATAATATAGTTGCGGTGATGCTCGAATCGGTTGACAAATGGAACCAGGTGGCACATTATGCTCGGGCAGTCCTAAAATATAAAAGGGACTCACAGCAGCCGGAGGAACTGGGGCTGGGGGATCGCCCTTCTGGCAATTCCTCTTCCCCCCTCCCCTCCCGCTAGGAAAGGGACTCCCCAGCTTGGAGGCGCCCCACGGCGTAACAAAACGAGACCTGGCCCGAAGTAATGTGTCAAACGGTTCCAGGGTAGGTTCTCAGATTGACAGGGGAGGTGTTTAGTGGGTAGTCCAAAGGTATCCTCCCTGGGAGTCCCACACTGCCAGACTCGGCGGGCATAAATGCCTTCACCTCCCTACCACAAAAAACGGGGAGTAAAAGCCATTTAAAGTTTTGGTGTTTTTTTTCCTATTTCAACCTTCATAAAAAATAGTGTTTTGTAAATAATATTACAAATTTATACTTGTCCTAAAGAATAGACTAGCAGCTACAAAATGAGACCAAAATTTTGACAATCGGATGAAAATTGTGGGCACAGTGAACGCTCAAAACTAGAAATTTACCAAGCCTTGAAATTAAATCATAAAAACGCCGAACTCGCACGTTTAAGGGGGAGAAAAAGCCATTTAAAATTTTGGTGTTTTTTCCCTATTTCAACCTTCATAAAAAATAGTGTATTTGAAAATAATATATCAAATTTGTACTTGTCGCAAAGAATAGACTGGCAGCTACAAAATGAGACCAAAATTTTGACAATCGGATAGAAATTGTGAGCACAGTGAAAGGTCAAAGCTAGAAATCTACCAAGCCTTGAAATTAAATCATAAAAACGCCGAGTTCAGCCGTTTAAGGGGAGAAAAAGCCATTTAAAGTTTTGGTGTTTTTTTCCGTATTTCAACCTTCATAACAAATAGTGTATTTGTAAGTAATATTACAAATTTGTATTTGTCGTAAAGAACAGACTGGCAGCTACAAAATGAGACCAAAATTTTGACAATCGGATAGAAATTGTGGGCACAGTGAACGGTCAAAGCTAGAGATCTACCAAGCCTTGAAATTAAATCATAAAAACGCCGAACTCGCACGTTTAAGGGGGAGAAAAAGCCATTTAAAGTTTCGGTGTTTTTTCCCTATTTCAACCTTCATAAAAAAAAGTGTGCTTGAAAATAATATTACAAATTTGTACTTGTCGTAAAGAATAGACTGGCAGCTACAAAATGAGACCAAAATTTTGAAATTACAAATTTGTACTTGTCGTGCAGAATAGACTGGCAGCTACAAAATGCGACCAAAATTTTGACAATCGGATAGAAATTGTGGGCACAGTGAACGGTCAAAGCTAAAGATCTACCAAGCCTTGAAATTAAATCGTAAAAACGCCGAACTCGCACGTTTAAGATGGAGAAAAAGCCATTTAAAGTTTTGGTGTTTTTTCCCTATTTCAACCTTCATAAAAAAAAGTGTGTTTGAAACTAATATAACAAATTTGTAATTTTCGTAAAGAATAGACTGGCAGCTACAAAATGAGACCAAAATTTTGACAATCGGATAGAAATTGTAGGCACTGTGAACGGTCAAAGCTAGAAATCTACCAAGCCTTGAAATTAAATCGTAAAAACGCCGAACTCGCACGTTTAAGGGGGAGAAAAAGCCATTTAAAATTTTGGTGTTTTTTCCCTATTTCAACCTTCATAAAAAATAGTGTATTTGAAAATAATATATCGAATTTGTATTTGTCGCAAAGAATAGACTGGCAGCTACAAAATGAGACCAAAATTTTGACAATCGGATAGAAATTGTGAGCACAGTGAAAGGTCAAAGCTAGAAATCTACCAAGCCTTGAAATTAAATCATAAAAACGCCGAGTTCAGCCGTTTAAGGGGAGAAAAAGCCATTGAAAGTTTTGGTGTTTTTTTCCGTATTTCAACCTTCATAACAAATAGTGTATTTGTAAGTAATATTACAAATTTGTACTTGTCGTAAAGAACAGACTGGCAGCTACAAAATGAGACCAAAATTTTGACAATCGGATAGAAATTGTGGGCACAGTGAACGGTCAAAGCTAGAGATCTACCAAGCCTTGAAATTAAATCGTAAAAACGCCGAATTTGCACGTTTAAGGGGAGAAAAAGCCATTTAAAGTTTTGGTGTTTTTTCTCTATTTCAACCTTCATAAAAAATAGTGTATTTGAAAATAATATTACAAATTTGTACTTGTCGTAAAGTATAGACTGGCAGCTACAAAGTGAGACCAAAATTTTGACAATTGGATAGAAATTGCAGGCACAGTGAACGGTCAAAGCTAGAGATCTACCAAGCCTTGAGATTAAATCGTAAAAGTGGTCGAGTTTGCACGTTTAAGGGGAAAAAAAGCCATCTAAAGTTTTAGTGTTTTTTTTTCTATTTCAACCTTCATAAAAAATAGTGTATTTGTAAGTAATATTACAAACTTGTACTTGTCGTAAAGAATAGACTGGCAGCTACAAAATGAGACCAAAATTTTGACAATCGGATAGAAATTGTGGGCACAGTGAACGGTCAAAGCTAGAGATCTACCAAGCCTTGAAATTAAATCGTAAGAACGCCGAATTCGCACGTTTAAGGGGGAGAAAAAGCCATTTAAAGTTTTGGTGTTTTTTTGTTCCTATTTCAACCTTCATAAAAAATAGTGTATTTGTAAATAATATGACAAATTTATACCTGTTGTAAGAATAGACTGGCAGCTACAAAATGAGACCGAAATTTTGACAATCGGAGAGAAATTGTGGGCACAGTGAACGGTCAAAGCTAGAGATCTACCAAGCTTTGAAATTAAATCGTTAAAACGCTGAATTCGCAAGTTTAAGGGGAGAAAACGCCATTTAAAGTTTTGGTGTTTTTTTTTCCTATTTCAACCTTCATAAAAAATAGTGTTTTTGTAAATAATATTACAAATTTATACTTGTCGTAAAGAATAGACTAGAAGCTACAAAATGAGACCAAAATTTTGACAATTGGATAGAAATTGTAGGCACAGTGAACGGTCAAAGCTAGAGATCTACCAAGCCTTGAGATTAAATCGTAAAAGAGGGTCGAATTCGCACGTTTAAGGGGAAAAAAAGCCATCTAAAGTTTTAGGGTTTTTTTTTCTATTTCAACCTTCATAAAAAATAGTGTATTTGTAAGTAATATTACAAACTTGTACTTGTCGTAAAGAATAGACTAGCAGCTACAAAATGAGACCAAAATTTCGACAATCGGATAGAAATTGTGGGCACAGTGAACGGTCAAAGCTAGAGATCTACCAAGCCTTGAAATTAAATTGTAAGAACGCCGAATTCGCACGTTTAGGGGGAGAAAAAGCCATTTAAAGTTTTGGAGTTTTTTTGTTCCTATTTCAACCTTCCTAAAAAATAGTGTATTTGTAAACAATATTACAAATTTATACCTGTTGTAAGAATAGACTGGCAGCTACAAAATGAGACCGAAATTTTGACAATCGGATAGAAATTGTGGGCACAGTGAACGGTCAAAGCTAGAGATCTACAAAGGCTTGAAATTAAATCGTTAAAACGCCGAATTCGCACGTTTAACTGGAGAAAAAGCCATTTAAAGTTTTGGTGTTTTTTTCCAATTTCAACCTTCATCAAAAAAAGTGTATTTGTAAATAATATTACAAATTTGTACTTATCGTAAAGAATAGACTGGCAGCTATAAAATGAGACCAAAATCATGACAATCGGATAGAAATTGTGGGCACAGTGAACGGTCAAAGCTAGAGATCTACCAAGCCTTGAAATTAAATCGTAAAAACGCCGAATTCGCACGTTTAAAGGGAGAAAAAGCCATTTAAAGTTTTGGTGTTTTTTCCTATTCCAACCTGCATAAAAATCAGTGTATTTATAATTAATATTACAAAATTATACTTGTCGTAAAGAATAGACTGGCAGCTACAAAATGAGACCAAAATTTTGACAATCGGATAGAAATTGTGGGCACAGTGAACGGTCAAAGCTAGAAATCTACCAAGCCTTGAAATTAAATCATAAAAATGCCAAATTCGCACGTTTAAGGGGAGAAAAGGCCATTTAAAGTTTTGGTGTTTTTTTCCTATTTCAACCTTCATTAAGAAAAGTGTATTTGTAAATAATATTACAAATTTGTACTTGTCGTACAGAATTGACTGGCAGCTACAAACTGACACCAAAATTTTGACAATCGGATAGAAATTGTGGGCACAGTGAACGGTCAAAGCTAGAGATCTACCAAGCCTTGAAATTAAATCTTAAAATCGCCGAACTCGCACGTTTAAGGGGGAGCGAAAGCCAATTTAAAGTTTTGGTATTTTTTCCCTTTTTCAACCATTATAAAAAAAAAGTGTTTTTGAAAATAATATTACAAATTTGTTCTTGTCGTAAAGAATAGACTGGCAGCTACAAAACGAGACCAAAATTTTGACAATTGGATAGAAATTGTGGGCACAGTGAACGGTCAAAGCTAGAGATCTACCAAGCCTTGAAATTAAATCGTAAAAACGTCGAATTCGCAAGTTTAAGGGGAGAAAAAGCCATTTAAAGTTTTGGTGTTTTTTTCCTATTTCAACCTACATAAAAAATAGTGTTTTTGTAAATAATGCTACAAATTTGTACTTGTCGTAAAGAAAAAACTGGCAGCTACAAAATGAGACCAAAATTTTGACAATCAGATAGAAATTGTGGGCACAGTGAACGGTCAAAGCTAGAAATCTAGCAAGCCTTGAAATTAAATCATAAAAATGCCGAACTCGCACGTTTAAGGGGAGAAAAAGCCATTTAAAGTTTTGGTGTTTTTTTCCTATTTCAACCTGCATAAAAAATAGTGTATTTGTAAATAATATTACAAATTTATACTTGTCGTGCAGAATAGACTGGCAGCTACAAAATGAGATCAAAATTTTGACAATCGGAAAGAAATTGTGGGCACAGTGAACGGTCAAAGCTAGAGATCTACCAAGCCTTGAAATTAAATCGTTAAAAACGCCCAACTCGCACGTTTAAGGGGGAGAAAAAGCCATTTAAAGTGTTCGTGTTTTTTGCCTATTTCAACCTTCATAAAAAATAGTGTGTTTGAAAATAATATGACAAATTTGTACTTGTCGTAAAGAATAGACTGGCAGCTACAAGACGAGTTCAAAATTTTGACAATCGGATAGAAATTGTGGGCATAGTGAACGGTCAAAGCTAGAGATCTACCAAGCCTTGAAATTAAATCGTAAAACGCCGAACTTGCACGTTTAAGGGGGAGAAAAAGCCATTTAAAGTTTTGGTGTTTTTTCCCTATTTCAACCTTAATAAAAAAACGTGTATTTGAAAATAATATTACAAATTTGTACTTGTCGTGAAGAATAGACTGGCAGCTACAAAATGAGACCAAAATTTTGACAATCGGATAGAAATTGTGGGCACAGTGAACGGTCAAAGCTAGAGATCTACCAAGCCATGATATTAAATCGTAAATACGCCGAATTCGCACGTTTAAGGGGAGAAAAAGCCATTTATAGTTTTGGTGTTTTTTCCGTATTTCAACCTTCATAAAAAATAGTGTATTTGAAAATAATATTACAAATTTGTACTTGTCGTAAAGAATAGACTGGCAGCTACAAAATGAGACCAAAATTTTGACAATCGGATAGAAATTGTGGGCACAGTGAACGGTCAAAGCTAGAGATCTACCAAGCCTTGAGATTAAATCATAAAAAAAACCGAATTCGCACGTTTAAGGGGAGAAAGAGCCATTTAAAGTTTTGGTGTTTTTTCCCTATTTCAACCTTAATAAAAACACGTGTATTTGAAAATAATATTACAAATTTGTACTTGCCGTGAAGAATAGACTGGCAGCTATAAAATGAGACCAAAATCATGACAATCGGATAGAAATTGTGGGCAAAGCGAACGGTCAAAGCTAGAGATCTACCAAGCCTTGAAATTAAATCGTAAAAACGCCGAATTCGCACGTTTAAGGGGAGAAAAAGCCATTTAAAGTTTTGGTGTTTTTTCCCCTATTTCAACCTTCATAAAAAATAGTGTATTTGTAAATAATATTACAAATTTGTACTTGTCGTAAAGAATAGACCAGCAGCTACAAAATGAGACCAAAATTTTGACAATCGGATAGAAATTGTGGAAACAGTGCACGGTCAAAGCTAAAGATCTACCAAGCCTTGAAATTAAATCTTAAAAACGTCGAATTCGCAAGTTTAAGGGGAGAAAAAGCCATTTAAAGTTTTGGTGTTTTTTTCCTATTTCAACCTACATAAAAAATAGTGTTTTTGTAAATAATGCTACAAATTTGTACTTGTCGTAAAGAATAGACTGGCAGCTACAAAATGAGACCAAAATTTTGACAATCAGATAGAAATTGTGGGCACAGTGAACGGTCAAGCTAGAAATCTAGCAAGCCTTGAAATTAAATCATAAAAATGCCGAACTCGCACGTTTAAGTGGAGAAAAAGCCATTTAAAGTTTTGGTGTTTTTTTCCTATTTCAACCTGCATAAAAAAAAGTGTATTTGTAAATAATATTACAAATTTATACTTGTCGTGCAGAATAGACTGGCAGCTACAAAATGAGATCAAAATTTTGACAATCGGAAAGAAATTGTGGGCACAGTGAACGGTCAAAGCTAGAGATCTACCAAGCCTTGAAATTAAATCGTTAAAAACGCCCAACTCGCACGTTTAAGGGGGAGAAAAAGCCATTTAAAGTGTTCGTGTTTTTTGCCTATTTCAACCTTCATAAAAAATAGTGTGTTTGAATATAATATGACAAATTTGTACTTGTCCTAAAGAATAGGCTGGCAGCTACAAGACGAGTTCAAAATTTTGACAATCGGATAGAAATTGTGGGCATAGTGAATGGTCAAAGCTAAAGATCTACCAAGCCTTGAAATTAAATCGTAAAAACGCCGAACTCGCACGTTTAAGGGGGAGAAAAAGCCATTTAAAGTTTTGGTGTTTTTTCCCTATTTCAACCTTAATAAAAAAACGTGTATTTGAAAATAATATTACAAATTTGTACTTGTCGTGAAGAATAGACTGGCAGCTACAAAATGAGACCAAAATTTTGACAATCGGATAGAAATTGTGGGCACAGTGAACGGTCAAAGCTAGAGATCTACCAAGCCATGATATTAAATCGTAAATACGCCGAATTTGCACGTTTAAGGGGAGAAAAAGCCATTTATAGTTTTGGTGTTTTTTCCGTATTTCAACCTTCATAAAAAATAGTGTATTTGAAAATAATATTAAAAATTTGTACTTGTCGTAAAGAATAGACTGGCAGCTACAAAATGAGACCAAAATTTTGACAAGCGGATAGAAATTGTGGGCACAGTGAACGGTCAAAGCTAGAGATCTACCAAGCCTTGAGATTAAATCATAAAAATACCGAACTCGCACGTTTAAGGGGAGAAAAAGCCATTTAAAGTTTTGGTGTTTTTTCCCTATTTCAACCTGCATAAAAAAAAGTGTATTTGTAAATAAAATTACAAATTTGCACTTTTGTAAAGCATAGACTGGCGGCTACAAAATGAGACCAAAATTTTGACAATCGGATAGAAATTGTGGGCACAGTGAACGGTCAAAGTTAGAAATCCACCAAGCCTTGAAATTAAATCATAAAAATGCCGAATTCGCACGTTTAAGGGGAGAAAAAGCCATTTAAAGTTTTGATGTTTTTTTCCTATTTCAACCTTCATAAAAAATAGTGTATTTGTAAATAATATTACAAATTTGAACCTGTCGTAAAAAATTGACTGGCAGCTACAAAATGAAACCAAAATTTTGACAATCGGATAGAAATTGTGGGCACAGTGAACGGTCAAAGCTCGAGATCTACCAAGCCTTGAAATTAAATCCTAAAAACGCCGAATTCGCACGTTTAAGGGGAGAAAAACCATTTAAAGTTTTGGTGTTTTTTCCCTATTTCAACCTGCTTAAAAAAAAGTGTATTTGTAAATAAAATTACAAATTTGTACCTGTCGTGAAGAATAGACTGGCAGCTACAAAATGAGACCAAAACTTTGACAATCGGATAGAAATTGTGGGCACAGTGAACGGTCAAAGCTAGAGATCTACCAAGCCTTGAAATTAAATCGTAAAAACGCCGAATTTGCACGTGTAGGGGAAGAAAAAGCCATTTAAAGTTTTGGTGTTTTTTTTTTCCTGTTTCAACCTTCATAAAAAATAGTTTTTTTGTAAATAATATTACAAATTTATACTTGTTGTAAGAATAGACTGGCAGCTACAAAATGAGACCAAAATTTTGACAATCGGAAAGAAATTGTAGGCACAGTGAACGGTCAAAGCTAGAAATCTACCAAGCCTCGAAATTAAATCATAAAAATGCCGAATTCGCACGTTTAAGGGGAGAAAAAGCCATTTAAAGTTTTCGTGTTTTTTTCCTTATTTCAGCCTTCATAAAAAATAGTGTATTTGTAAATAATATTACAAATTTGAACTTGTCGTAAAAAATTGACTGGCAGCTACAAAATGAAACCAAAATTTTGACAATCGGATAGAAATTGTGGGCACAGTGAACGGTCAAAGCTAGAGATCTACCAAGCGTTGAAATTAAATCGTAAAAACGCCGAATTCACACGTTTAAGTGGAGAAAAAGCCATTTAAAGTTTTGGTGTTTTTTCCCTATTTCAACCTTAATAAAAAAACGTGTATTTGAAAATAATATCACAAATTTGTACTTGTCGTGAAGAATAGACTGGCAGCTACAAAATGAGACCAAAATTTTGACAATCGGATAGAAATTGTGGGCACAGTGAACGGTCAAAGCTAGAGATCTACCAAGCCATGATATTAAATCGTAAATACGCCGTATTCGCACGTTTAAGGGGAGAAAAAGCCATTTATAGTTTTGGTGTTTTTTCCGTATTTCAACCTTCATAAAAAAATAGTGTATTTGAAAATAATATTACAAATTTGTACTTGTCGTAAAGAATAGACTGGCAGCTACAAAATGAGACCAAAATTTTGACAATCGGATAGAAATTGTGGGCACAGTGAACGGTCAAAGCTAGAGATCTACCAAGCCTTGAGATTAAATCATAAAAATACCGAATTCGCACGTTTAAGGGGAGAAAAAGCCATTTAAAGTTTTGGTGATTTTTCCCTATTTCAACCTGCATAAAAAAAAGTGAATTTGTAAATAAAATTACGAATTTGCACTTTTGTAAAGCATAGACTGGCGGCTACAAAATGAGACCAAAATTTTGACAATCGGATAGAAATTGTGGGCACAGTGAACGGTCAAAGCTAGAGATCTACCAAGCCTTGAAATTAAATCGTAAAAACGCCGAATTCGCACGTGTAGGGGGAGAATAAGCCATTTAAAGTTTTGGTGTTTTTTTTTCCTATTTCAACCTTCATAAAAAATAGTTTTTTTGTAAATAATATTACAAATTTATACTTGTTGTAAGAATAGACTGGCAGCTACAAAATGAGACCAAAATTTTGACAATCGGAAAGAAATTGTAGGCACAGTGAACGGTCAAAGCTAGAAATCTACCAAGCCTCGAAATTAAATCGTAAAAATGCCGAATTCGCACGTTTAAGGGGAGAAAAAGCCATTTAAAGTTTTCGTGTTTTTTCCTTATTTCAACCTTCATAAAAAATAGTGTGTTTGTAAATAATATTACAAATTTGAACTTGTCGTAAAAAATTGACTGGCAGCTACAAAATGAAACCAAAATTTTGACAATCGGATAGAAATTGTAGGCACAGTGAACGGTCAAAGCTAGAGATCTACCAAGCGTTGAAATTAAATCGTAAAAACGCCGAATTCACACGTTTAAGTGGAGAAAAAGCCATTTAAAGTTTTGGTGTTTTTTTTCCTATTTCAACCTTCATAAAAATAGTGTATTTGTAAATAATATTACGAATTTGTACTTGTCGTAAAGAATGAACTGGCAGCTATAAAATGAGACTGAAGTCATTGCAATCGGATAGAAATTGTGGGCACAGTGAACGGTAAAAGCTAGAGATCTACCAAGCCTTGAAATTAAACCTTAAAAACGCCGAATTCGCACGTTTAAGGGGAGAAAAAGCCTTTTAAAATTTTGGTGTTTTTTTCCTATTTCAACCTTCATGAAAACTAGTGTATTTGTAAATAATATCACAAATTTGCACTTGTCGTAAAGAATAGACCGGATGCTACAAAATGAGACCAAAATTTTGAGAATCGGATAGAAATTGTGGGCACAGTGAAATGTCGAACCTGAAAATTCATCAAGCCTTGAAATTAAATCGTAAAAACGCCGAATTCGCACGTTTAAGGGGCAAAAAAGCCATTTAAAGTTTTGGTGTTTTTTTCCCTATTTCAACCTTCATAAAAAAAAGTGTACTTGTAAATAGTATTACAAATTTGTACTTGTCGTAAAGAATAGACTGGCAGCTACAAAATTAGACCAAAATTTCGACAATCGGATAGAAATTGTAGGCACAGTCAACGGTCAAAGCTAGAGATCTACCAAGCCTTGAAATTAAATCCTTAAAAACGCCGAATTCGCACGTTTAGGGGAGAAAAAGCCATTTAAAGTTTTGGTGTTTTTTTTTCCTATGTCAACCTTCATAAAAAATAGTGTATTTGTAAAAAATATTACAAATTTGTACTTGTCGTAAAGACTAGACTGGCAGCTACAAAATTAGACCAAAATTTTGACAATCGGATAGACATTGTGGGCACAGTGAACGGTCAAAGCTAGAGATCTACCAAGCCTTGAATTTAAATCGTAAAAACACCGAATTCGCACGTTTGAGGGGAAAAAAAGCCATTTAAAGTTTTGGTGTTTTTTTTCCTATTTCAACCTTCATAAAAAATAGTGTACTTGTAAATAATATTACAAATTTAAACATTCCGCTAAGAATAGACTGGCAGCTACAAAATGAGACCAAAATTTTGACAATCGGATAGAAATTGTGGGCACAGTGAACGGTCAAAGCAAGAGATCTACCAAGCCTTGAAATTAAATCGTAAAAACGCCGAATTCGCACGTTTAAGGGGAGAAAAAGCCATTTAAAGGTTTGGTGTTTTTTTCCTATTTCAACCTTCATAAAAAATAGTGTATTTGTAAATAATATTACAAATTTGTTTTTGTCGTAAAGAATAGACTGGCAGTTACAAAATGAGACCAAAATATTGACAATCGGATAGAAATTGTGGGCACAGTGAACGGTCAAAGCTAGAGATCTACCAAGCCTTGAATTTTAATCGTAAAAACACCGAATTTGCACGTTTGAGGGGAAAAAAAGCCATTTAAAGTTTTGGTGTTTTTTTTCCTATTTCAACCTTCATAAAAAATAGTGTATTTGTAAATAATATTACAAATTTAAACATCTCGCTAAGAATAGACTGGCAGCTACAAAATGAGACCAAAATTTTGACAATCGGATAGAAATTGTGGGCACAGTGAACGGTCAAAGCAAGAGATCTACCAAGCCTTGAAATTAAATCGTAAAAACGCCGAATTTGCACGTTTAAGGGGAGAAAAAGCCATTTAAAGGTTTGGTGTTTTTTTTCCTATTTCACCCTTCATAAAAAATAGTGTATTTGTAAATAATATTACAAATTTGTTTTTGTCGTAAAGAATAGACTGGCAGTTACAAAATGAGACCAAAATTTTGACAATCGGATAGAAATTGTGGGCACAGTGAACGGTCAAAGCTAGAGAACTACCAAGCCTTGAAATTAAATCGTAAAAACGCCGTTTTCGCACGTTTAAGGGGAGAAAAAGCCATTTAAAGTTTTGGTGCTTTTTCCCAATTTCAACCTTCATAAAAAATAGTGTATTTGTAAATAATATTACAATTTTGTCTTTGTTGTAAAGAATAGACTGGCAGCTAAAAAATGAGACCAAAATTTCGACAATCGGATAGAAATTGTGGGCACAGTGAACGGTCAAAGCTAGAGATCTACCAAGCCTTGAAATTAAATCGTTAAACGCTGAATTCGCACGTTTAAGGGGAGAAAAAGCCATTTAAAGTTTTGGTGTATTTTTTCCTATTTCAACCTTCATAAAAAATAGTGTACTTGAAAATAATCTAACAAATTTGTACTTGTCGTAAAGAATAGACTGGCAGCTACAAAATGAGACCAACATTTTGACAATCGGATAGAAATTGTGGGCACAGTGAACGGTCAAAGCGAGAGATATACCAAGCCTTGAAATTAAATCATAAAAATGCCGAATTCGCCCGTTTAAGGGGAGAAAAAGCCATTTAAAGTTTTCGTGTTTTTTTCCTTATTTCAACCTTCATAAAAAATAGTGTATTTGTAAATAATATTACATTTGAACTTGTCGTAAAAAATTGACTGGCAGCTACAAAATGAAACCAAAATTTTGACAATCGGATAGAAATTGTGGGCACAGTGAACGGTCAAAGCTAGAGATCTACCAAGCGTTGAAATTAAATCGTAAAAACGCCGAATTCACACGTTTAAGTGGAGAAAAAGCCATTTAAAGTTTTTGGTGTTTTTTCCCTATTTCAACCTTAATAAAAAAACGTGTATTTGAAAATAATATTACAAATTTGTACTTGTCGTGAAGAATAGACTGGCAGCTACAAAATGAGACCAAAATTTTGACAATCGGATAGAAATTGTGGGCACAGTGAACGGTCAAAGCTAGAGATCTACCAAGCCATGATATTAAATCGTAAATACGCCGAATTCGCACGTTTAAGGGGAGAAAAAACCATTTATAGTTTTGGTGTTTTTTCCGTATTTCAACCTTCATAAAAAATAGTGTATTTAAAATAATATTACAAATTTGTACTTGTCGTAAAGAATAGACTGGCAGCTACAAAATGAGACCAAAATTTTGACAATCGGATAGAAATTGTGGGCACAGTGAAAGGTCAAAGCTAGAGATCTACCAAGCCTTGAGATTAAATCATAAAAATACCGAATTCGCACGTTTAAGGGGAGAAAAAGCCATTTAAAGTTTTGGTGTTTTTTTCCTTATTTCAACCTTCATAAAAAATAGTGTATTTGTAAATAATATTACAAATTTGAACCTGTCGTAAAAAATTGACTGGCAGCTACAAAATGAAACCAAAATTTTGACAATCGGATAGAAATTGTGGGCACAGTGAACGGTCAAAGCTAGAGATCTACCAAACCTTGAAATTAAATCGTAAAAACGCCGAATTCGCACGTTTAAGTGGAGAAAAAGCCAATTTAAAGTTTTGGTGTTTTTTTTTTCCCTATTTCAACCTTCATAAAAAAAGTGTATTTGTAAATAATATTAGGAATTTGCACTTGTCGTAAAGAATGAACTGGCAGCTATAAAATGTGACCAAAATCATGACAATCGAATAGAAATTGTGGGCACAGTGAACGGTCAAACTAGAGATCTACCAAGCCTTGAAATTAAATCGTAAAAACGCCGAATTCGCACGTTTAAGGGGAGAAAAACCATTTAAAGTTTTGGTGTTTTTTCCCTATTTCAACCTGCATAAAAAAAAATGTATTTGTAAATAAAATTACAAATTTGTACCTGTCGTGAAGAATAGACTGGCAGCTACAAAATGAGACCAAAATTTTGACAATCGGATAGAAATTGTGGGCACAGTGAACGGTCAAAGCTAGAGATCTACCAAGCCTTGAAATTAAATCGTAAAAACGCCGAATTCGCACGTGTAGGGGGAGAATAAGCCATTTAAAGTTTTGGTGTTTTTTTTTTCCTATTTCAACCTTCATAAAAAATAGTTTTTTTGTAAATAATATTACAAATTTATACTTGTTGTAAGAATAGACTGGCAGCTACAAAATGAGACCAAAATCTTGACAATCGGAAAGAAATTGTAGGCACAGTGAACGGTCAAAGCTAGAAATCTACCAAGCCTCGAAATTAAATCATAAAAATGCCGAATTCGCACGTTTAAGGGGAGAAAAAGCCATTTAAAGTTTGCGTGTTTTTTTCCTTATTTCAACCTTCATAAAAAATAGTGTATTTGTAAATAATATTACAAATTTGAACTTGTCGTAAAAAATTGACTGGCAGCTACAAAATGAAACCAAAATTTTGAAAATCGGATAGAAATTGTGGGCACAGTGAACGGTCAAAGCTAGAGATCTACCAAGCGTTGAAATTAAATCGTAAAAACGCCGAATTCACACGTTTAAGTGGAGAAAAAGCCATTTAAAGTTTTGGTGTTTTTTTTCCTATTTCAACCTTCATAAAAAAAGTGTATTTGTAAATAATATTACGAATTTGTACTTGTCGTAAAGAATGAACTGGCAGCTATAAAATGAGACCAAAATCATTGCAATCGGATAGAAATTGTGGGCACAGTGAACGGTCAAAGCTAGAGATCTACCAAGCCTTGAAAATTAAACCTTAAAAACGCAGAATTCGCACGTTTAAGGGGAAAAAAAGCCTTCTAAAATTTTGGTGTTTTTTTCCTCTTTCAACCTTCATGAAAACTAGTGTATTTGTAAATAATATCACAAATTTGCACTTGTCGTAAAGAATAGACCGGCAGCTACAAAATGAGACCAAAATTTTGACAATCGGATAGAAATTGTGGGCACAGTGAAATGTCGAACCTGAAAATTCATCAAGCCTTGAAATTAAATCGTAAAAACGCCGAATTCGCACGTTTAAGGGGAAAAAAAGCCATTTAAAGTCTTGGTGTTTTTTTCCCTATTTCAACCTTCATAAAAAAAAGTGTACTTGTAAATAGTATTACAAATTTGTACTTGTCGTAAAGAATAGACTGGCAGCTACAAAATTAGACCAAAATTTCGACAATCGGATAGAAATTGTAGGCACAGTCAACGGTCAAAGCTAGAGATCTACCAAGCCTTGAAATTAAATCCTTAAAAACGCCGAATTCGCACGTTTAGGGGAGAAAAAGCCATTTAAAGTTTTGGTGTTTTTTTTCCTATGTCAACCTTCATAAAAAATAGTGTATTTGTAAAAAATATTACAAATTTGTACTTGTCGTAAAGACTAGACTGGCAGCTACAAAATTAGACCAAAATTTTGACAATCGGATAGAAATTGTGGGCACAGTGAACGGTCAAAGCTAGAGATCTACCAAGCCTTGAATTTAAATCGTAAAAACACCGAATTCGCACGTTTGAGGGGAAAAAAGCCATTTAAAGTTTTGGTGTTTTTTTTCCTATTTCAACCTTCATAAAAAATAGTGTATTTGTAAATAATATTACAAATTTAAACATTCCGCTAAGAATAGACTGGCAGCTACAAAATGAGACCAAAATTTTGACAATCGGATAGAAATTGTGGGCACAGTGAACGGTCAAAGCAAGAGATCTACCAAGCCTTGAAATTAAATCGTCAAAACGCCGAAATTGCACGTTTAAGGGGAGAAAAAGCCCATTTAAAGGTTTGGTGGTTTTTTTTCCTATTTCAACCTTCATAAAAAATAGTGTATTTGTAAATAATATTACAAATTTGTTTTTGTCGTAAAGAATAGACTGGCAGTTACAAAATGAGACCAAAATTTTGACAATCGGATAGAAATTGTGGGCACAGTGAACGGTCAAAGCTAGAGATCTACCAAGCCTTGAATTTAAATCGTAAAAACACCGAATTCGCACGTTTGAGGGGAAAAAAAGCCATTTAAAGTTTTGGTGTTTTTTTTTCCTATTTCAACCTGCATAAAAAATAGTGTATTTGTAAATAATATTACAAATTTAAACATCTCGCTAAGAATAGACTGGCAGCTACAAAATGAGACCAAAATTTTGACAATCGGATAGAAATTGTGGGCACAGTGAACGGTCAAAGCAAGAGATCTACCAAGCCTTGAAATTAAATCGTAAAAACGCCGAATTTGCACGTTTAAGGGAGAAAAAGCCATTTAAAGGTTTTGTGTTGTTTTCCCTATTTCAACCTTCATAAAAAATAGTGTTTTTGTAAATAATATTACAAATTTGTTTTTGTCGTAAAGAATAGACTGGCAGTTACAAAATGAGACCAAAATTTTGACAATCGGATAGAAATTGTGGGCACAGTGAACGGTCAAAGCTAGAAAACTACCAAGCCTTGAAATTAAATCGTAAAAACGCCGTTTTCGCACGTTTAAGGGGAGAAAAAGCCATTTAAAGTTTTGGTGCTTTTTCCCAATTTCAACCTTCATAAAAAATAGTGTATTTGTAAATAATATTACAATTTTGTCTTTGTTGTAAAGAATAGACTGGCAGCTACAAAATGAGACCAAAATTTTGACAATCGGATAGAAATTGTGGGCACAGTGAACGGTCAAAGCTAGAGATCTACCAAGCCTTGAAATTAAATCGTTAAACGCTGAATTCGCACGTTTAAGGGGAGAAAAAGCCATTTAAAGTTTTGGTGTTTTTTTTCCTATTTCAACCTTCATAAAAAATAGTGTACTTGAAAATAATCTAACAAATTTGTACTTGTCGTAAAGAATAGACTGGCAGCTACAAAATGAGACCAACATTTTGACAATCGGATAGAAATTGTGGGCACAGTGAACGGTCAAAGCGAGAGATCTACCAAGCCTTGAAATTAAATCGTAAAAACGCCGAATTCGCACATTTAAGGGGAGAAAAAGCCATTTAAAGTTTTGGTGTTTTTTTTCCTATTTCAACCTTCATAAAAAATAGTGTATTTGTAAATAATATTACATATTTGTGTTTGTCGTAAGTAATAGACTGGCAGCTACAAAATGAGACCAAAATTTTGACAATCGGATAGAAATTGTGGGCACAGTGAACGGTCAAAGCTAGAGATCTACCAAGCCTTGAAATTAAATCGTAAAAACGCCGAACTCGCACGTTTAAGGGTAGAAAAAGCCATTTAAAGTTTTGGTGTTTTTTTTCCCTATTTCAACCTTCATAACAAGTTGGGTAGACAGACCTATGCTCATGTCAGAAGGGTTTTGTACTCAACTTACAAAATGCAGTATCCAGTAACGAATAAAATCAAGAAACATGTCATGTTCGAGGATCATACTATTATTAGCAGAGTCGAAAGAATTTTGACTTCTGAGGTATTTGTTATAGTTATACCCACAAATATCTCCCTTGATAATAATTTCAGATTTTTTAAGATCACGGGTGTCCATTCGCGAGGGAGGAAACACATTTTTCATGTATTTCACCCCCCCCCCCCACCTATGCCCCCACAAAAGCAAAAACTGTCAGTTTAAGAACTGTTTTGAAAAGCTCTCATAGAGAACTTTCAGTCGATACTCATATCGACTACATTTCATGAAATTTTTTTTTCAGGGGCCACTCCTCTGTACTGTAATCACCGATTCATGGCCTGTTTTTTAGAATCTTAGAATGGTTACAAAGCCCTTTTGCTAGGAGCTCTCTCCTGCCTTTCCGACTTGTTTCAATTGTATATACTCATCTTCATGATGCCTACCATTCCTGAAATTTTCATGCAAATCCTAGCAAAGCTGTAGTTTCTAAGTCGGTAAAAAGCGCATATGGCTCCATAGCCATATGTTTCCATAGTAATACAGGGCATATTGTTCCATAGTAATGCAGGAAAATTCAAGTGGCTATAACTTCGTTAAATATTATTGGATCTTTATGAAACTTTCAGGGAAGGTCAATCTTATAAAAAGTCATCTGTGTGCTATTTATTGAATTTAAGGGTACTGTCTAGATTTTATTCAAGAAAACATAAAATCGATAAATCATACTATTACTAACAAAGTTGTGTGAATTTCGACTTCTCATGTATTTGTTGTTGTTGTACTCATTAAGGTCTACATCCACGATTTTTTTCAGATTTTTCGCATGGAAGGTGTCCAATCGCGAGGGGGGGGTACGCGAAAAGTTCGTGCATTTCCCCTTCCCCTGCCCCCCTCGGTACTCATAAGGCAATTTTTAAGACTTGTTTTGAAAAGATCTCATTGAGACCTTTCCAATGACACCCTACTCGACTACCAATGGTGAAAAATTTTTTTTTGGGGGGTCACTTCCCTATATGGGGAGACCCCCCTTAAACCCCTTTGAAAATTTTTCCCACCATTGAACTTTCAAGAGGTCACCACTTCTGACCTTTTCACTAAGTTTCATGGCTGTAGCTTCTATAGTTTCGGAGAAAAAGTGCTGTGACATACAGACGGACGGACGGACGGACGGACGGACGGACGGACGGACGGACGGACGGACGGGACGGACAGACGGACACAGGTCGTGATTGCAATAGGGTTTTGTATTTTAGTACAAAACCCTAAATAAAAAATAGTGTATTTGTAAATAATATAGCAAATTTGTACTTGTCGTAAAACATAGACTGGCAGCTACAAAATGAGACCAAAATTTCGACAATCGGATAGAAATTGTGGGCACAGTGAACGGTCAAAGCTAGAGATCTACCAAGCCTTGAAATTAAATCGTTAAACACTGAATTCGCACGTTTAAGGTGAGAAAAAGCCATTTAAAGTTTTGGTGTTTTTTTTCCTATTTCAACCTTCATAAAAAATAATGTACTTGAAAATAATCCAACAAATTTGTAATTGTCGTAAAGAATAGACTAGCAGCTACAAAATGAGACCAAAATTTTGACAATTGGATAGAAATTGTGGGCACAGTGAACGGTCAAAGCTAGAGATCTACCAAGTCTTGAAATTAAATCGTATAACGCCAAATTCGCACGTTTAAGGGGAGAAAAAGCCATTTAAAGTTTTGGTGTTTTTTTTCCTATTTCAACCTTCATAAAAAATAGAGTATTTGTAAATAATATTACAAATTTGTACTTGTCGTGAAGAATAGACTGGCAGCTACAAAATGAGACCAAAATTTTGACAATCGGATAGAAATTGTGGGCACAAAGAACGGTCAAAACTAGAGACCTACCGAGCCTTGAAATTAAATCGTGAAAACGCCGAATTTGCACGTTTAATGGGAGAAAAAGCCATTTAAAGTTTTGGTGTTTTTTTCCTATTTCATCCTTCATAAGAAAAAGTGTATTTGTAAATAATATTACAAATTTAAACATGTCCCAAAGAATAGACTGGCAGCTACAAAATGAGACCAAAATTTCGACAATCGGATAGAAATTGTGGGCACAGTGAACGGTCAAAGCTAGAGATCTACCAAGCCTTGAAATTAAATCGTAAAACGCTGAATTTGCACGTTTAAGGGGACAAAAAGCCATTTAAAGTTTTGGTGTTTTTTTTCCTACTTCAACCTTCATAAAAAATAGTGTATTTGTAAATGATATTACGAATATGTACTTGTCGTAAAGAATAGACTGCCAGCTACAAAATGAGACCAAAATTTTGACAATCGGATAGAAATTGTAGGCACAGTGAACGGTCAAAGCTAGAGATCTACCAAGCCTTGAAATTAAATCGTAAAACGCCGAATTCGCACGTTTAAGGGGAGAAAAGCCATTTAAAGTTTTGGTGTTTTTTTCCCTATTTCAACCTTCATAAAAAATAGTGTATTTGTAAATAATATTACAAATTTATACATGTCGCAAAGAATAGACTGGCAGCTACAAAATGAGACCAAAATTTTGACTATCGGATAGAAATTGTGTGCACAGTGAACGGTCAAAGCTAGAGATCTACCAAGCCTTAAAATTAAATCAAAAAAACGCTGGATTCACACGTCTAAGGGGAGAAAAAGCCATTTAAAGTTTTGGTGTTTTTTCCCTATTTCAACCTTCATAAAAAAAAATGTATTTGTAAATAATATTACAAATTTGTACTTGTCGTAAAGACTAGACTGGCAGCTACAAAATGAGACCAAAATTTTGAGAATCGGATAGAAATTGTGGGCACAGTGAACGATCAAAGCTAGAGATCTACCAAGCCTTGAAATTGAATCGTAAGAACGCCGTTTTTGCACGTTTAAGGGGAGAAAAAGCCATCTCAAATTTTGGTGTTTTTTTCCCTATTTCAACCTTCATAAAAAATAGTGTATTTGTAAATAGTATTACAAATTTGAGCTTTCATAAAGAATAGACTGGCAGCTACAAAATGAGACCAAAATTTTGAGAATCGGATAGAAATTGTGGGCACAGTGAACGATCAAAGCTAGAGATCTACCAAGCCTTGAAATTAAATCGTAAAAACGCCGTTTTCGCACGTTTAAGGGGAGAAAAAGCCATTTCAAATTTTGGTGTTTTTTCCCCTATTTCAACCTTCATAAAAAAAAGTGTATTTGTAAATAATATAACAAATTTGTACTTGTCGTTAAGAATAGACTGGCAGCTACAAAATGAGACCAAAATTTCGACAATTGGATAGAAATTGTGGGCACAGTGAACGGTCAAAGCTAGAGATCTACCAAGCCTTGAAGTTGAATCGTAAAAACGCCAAATTTGCACGTTTAAGGGGAGAAAAAGCCATTTAAAATTTTAATGTTTTTTTCCTATTTCAACCTTCATAAAAAATAGTGTGTTTGTAAATAATAATACAAATTTGTACTTGTCGTAAAGAATAGACTGGCAGCTACAAAATGAGACCAAAATTTTGACAATCGGATAGAAATTGTAGACACAGTGAACGGTCAAAGCTAGAGATCTACCAAGCCTTGAAATTAAATCGTAAAAACGCCGAATTCGCACGTTTAAGGGGAGAAAAGACCATTTAAAGTTTTGGTGTTTTTTTCCCTATTTCAACCTACATAAAAAAAGTGTATTTGTAAATAATATTACAAATTTATACATGTCGCAAAGGATAGACTGGCAGCTACAAAATGAGACCAAAATTTTGACAATCGGATAGAAATTGTGGGCACAATGAACGGTCGAAGCTAGAGATCTACCAAGCCTTGAAATTAAATCGAAAAAACGCCGTATTCACACGTTTAAGGGGAGAAAAAGCCATTTAAAGTTTTGGTGTTTTTTCCCTATTTCAACCTTCATAAAAAATAGTGTATTTGTAAATAATATTACAAATTTGTATTTGTCGTAAAAATAGACTGGCAGCTACAAAATGAGACCAAAATTTTGACAATCGGATAGAAATTGTGGGCACAGTGAACGGTCAAAGCTAGAGATCTACCAAGCCTTGAAACTAAATCGTAAAAACGCCGAGTTCGCACGTTTAATGGGAGAAAAACCCATTTCAAGTTTTGGTGTTTTTTTCCCTTTTTCAACCTTCATAAAAAATTGTGTATTTGTAAATAATATTACAAATTTATACTTTTGTCAAGAATAGACTGGCAGCTACAAAATGAGACCAAAATTTTGACAATCGGATAGAACTTGTGGGCACAGTGAACGGTCAAAGCTAGAGATCTACCAAGCCTTGAAATTAAATCGTAAAAACGCCGAATTCGCACGTTTAAGGGGAGAAAAAGCCATTTAAAGTTTTGGTGTTTTTTTCCCTATTTCAACCTTCATAAAAAATAGTGTATTTGTAAATAATATTACAAATTTGTACATGTCGTAAAGAACAGACTGGCAGCTACCAAATGAGATGAAAATTTTGACAATCGGATAGAAATTGTGGGCACAGTGGACGGTCAAAGCTAGAGATCTACCAAGCCTTGAAATTAAATCGTTAAAAACGCCGAATTCGCACGTTTAAGGGGAGAAAAAGCCATTTAATATATTGGTGTTTTTTTCCCTATTTCAACCTTCATAAAAAATAGTGTATTTGTAAATAATATTACAAATTTGTACATGTCGTAAAGAACAGACTGGCAGCTACCAAATGAGATGAAAATTTTGACAATCAGATAGAAATTGTGGGCACAGT